>CM060709.1:227825940-228529690 GCA_030686995.1 Artemisia argyi | reverse complement strand
CAAGGCTAGAGACGGATGAAGAGTCGGACAAAGTGGAGGTACCTAAGGAGATCGAGCGGGTACTTGATGAGTCCAAGGACGTGATGCCCAAGAAGCTACCACCTAGGAGGGAGGTGGGTCATAACATCGAGTTGGAACCGGGGTCCAAGCCACCCGCTAAAGCCCTTACCAAATGCCATCGCCGGAGTTGGAGGAGTGCGTAAACAACTCAAGGATCTATTAGATGCGGGCTATATTCAACCCTCGAAGGCCCCATATGGTGCGTCGGTGCTATTTCAAAGGAAGAAGGACGGATCCTTGCAGATGTGCATAGACTACCGGGCACTTAACAAGGTAATGATCAAGAACAAGTACCATATTCCTCTCATTGCGGATTTGTTTGATCAACTTGGAAAGGCGAGATACTTCTCCAAGTTAGACTTGAGATCAGGGTACTACCAAGTACGGATAGCGGAGGGAGACGAGGCTAAGACGACGTGTGTCACGAGGTATGGTTCTTACGAGTTCTTAGTCATGCCTTTTGGTTTAACAAATGCTCCCGCTACATTTTGCACCCTCATGAATAAGTTATTTCACCCGTTCCTTGATAAATTTGTGGTGGTATACTTGGACGATATTGTTTTTTATAGTCATACCTTGGAGGAGCATGTCTTGCATTTGAAACAGGTGTTCCAAGTGTTGCGAGACAACGAGCTTTATGTGAAATTGGAAAAATGCTCCTTCGCCTAAGACGAAGTCGAGTTCTTGGGGCACAAGATCAAAGACGGTGGATTGATGATGGATGGGGCAAAAGTAAAAGCTATCCAAGAGTGGGAACCACCAACCAAGGTGACGGAGTTGAGAACTTTTCTTGGCTTGGTGAATTATTATCGAAGGTTCATCATGGGATACTCGGCAATAGCATCTCCATTGACGGACCTATTGAAGAAGAACAAAGCTTGGATGTGGGATGAGAAGTGCCAAGCGGCATTCGAGAGTTTGAAGAAGGCGGTTATGGAGGAACCGGTGTTGAGACTACCGGATGTGACCATTCCCTTCGAGTTACATACGGATGCATCGGACTTTGCAATTGAGTTCTAATGCAAGACGGACACCCGATCGCATTCGAGAGTCAAAAATTAAATGAGACTGAGAGGAAGTACACAGTGCAAGAAAAAGAGATGACGGCAATCATCCACTGCTTGCGGATTTGGAGGCATTATTTGTTGGGTTACTTTCAAACCCAAAAGAAGTTAAGTCCCAAGCAAGCTCGTTGGCAAGACTTCCTAGTCGAGTTCGACTACCAATTAGAGTACAAGCCGGGGAAGGCTAATGTGGTAGCCAATGCATTGAGTCGCAAGCGGAGTTTGCGGCAATCACCCAAGCGCAATTCTTCCTCCAAGATCGAATCAAGGAAGGATTAGAACATGATCCTTTTGCCAAGAAGCTCGTGGCCTTAGCAAAAGAAGGGAAGACTCGAAGATTTTGGCTTAAAGGAGACATATTGTTCACAAAAGGAGATCGGCTTTACGTGCCTAAGTGGGGTGATCTTAGACGGGTAATCTTGAAAGAGTGTCATGATTCAGAGTGGGCCGGTCATCCAGGGATCAAGAGGACGTTGGCATTGGTTGAAGGCACTTATTATTGGCCAAGGATGGAGGACGATGTAGAGACATTCGTGCGGACGTGCCTTATTTGCCAACAAGATAAGATAGAGCAAAAGAAGTCCGGAGGCTTGTTGGAACCTTTACCTACGCCTAAGGGACCATGGGAGAGCGTTTCTATGGACTTTATCATATGCTTGCCGAAGTCGGAAGGAAGTGGGAGTATTATAGTGGTGGTCGATCGATTCTCGAAGTATGGAACTTTCATTGCCGCACCACCCGATGTTACGGCGGACGATACGGCTAATCTCTTTTTCAAGAATGTGGTGAAGTATTGGGGAATGTCACATGTGATCGTTAGTGATCGAGATCCTAGATTCACAGGGCGCTTTTGGTTAGAGTTGTTCAAGATGATGGGAACAGAGTTGAACTTCTCTACGAGTTTTCATCCCCAAACGGACGGGCAAACGGAAAGGGTGAATGCACTATTGGAGCTCTATCTTCTGCACTAGGTAAGTGCCAACCAACATGATTGGGCTAAACTCCTTGATGTTGCTCAATTCTCTTACAACATGCAACAGAGTGAAGCCACGGGGAAGAGTCCTTTTGAGTTGGTCACGGGGCGCCAACCATTGACTCCTAATGCCTTATCCGCATCATACAAGGGGAGTAGCCTGGCCGCTTACAAGACGATGAAGGAATGGCATGAGTAAGCGGACTTGGCCCAGGCATCGTTGGACAAAGCGGCTAAGAAGATGAAGAAGTGGGCGGATGAGAAAAGGAGACACGTCGAGTTCGAGGTCAGAGACCAAGTGATGGTGAAGCTCTTGCCTCAACAATTCAAGTCATTGAGGAAGGTGCATAAGGGATTAATACGGAGGTATGAAGGCCCTTTCCCGGTGATTGGACGTGTTGGAAAAGTATCTTATCGACTTCAACTACCGCCCAAGTTAAAGATTCACCCGGTCTTCCACGTTAGCTTTCTCAAGCCTTATCATGGAGACGAGGAAGACCCGGAATGGGGGGTGTCCAAACGGGCACCAACAGCGGTTGTTACTTCATATGATCGAGAGGTTGATGAGATCTTGTCGGATCATACGATACGAAGACGACGAGTGCTGAGCTACAAGGAGTACTTGATCAAGTGGCGTGGTTTGCCCGATAGTGAAGCAAGTTGGGAAGCCGAAGACTTGTTGTGGCAATTTTCATACAAAATCAAAAGATATCATGAGGAAGGCACGACGAGGACGCTGCGAGCTTAGGTGGGGGAGGATGTCACGACCCGCCTACTCGATACGATTATTTTCAAGGTTGTTCAGGATTCCGGATTATTCCATACTTTTCTTGGATGAGCTTGGAAGATCTTGGAACCCTTTGGAAGGTGATGGAAGATGTAGGAAACTCTAGAACCTCATGGAAGCCCTAGAAGCTCATGGAAGTCCTAGAAGCTTCCTATGGAAGTGCGTAGAACTTGTAAATAGCTTGGTAGGAGTAGTATAAATAGGGGTGGCCTCATTTGTTGATGGCATCCAAGAAGTTCTCTTGTAATCAATCTTGTAAAGTTATCTAAGTAATACAAAGCGTTTTCATATTCCACTTGTTCCTTTCTTTGAAGCTTTCTTCGTTGCATACATCGTTGAGTATCCGAGTAAGGCTGAGCTTAGTCGAGACTAAGTGCCGCACAGAAGACCTTGTAGAGACAAGTCCGTGACACTAAGCCCACAACCTATCTAATATTGGGGTGAGTGAATGAAGCAGATGGACCAGACTGGACCAAGACCGGACCGAATACATTCGGTTCGGTTTCGGTCTAGGGTTTTTCATAATTTCGGTCTCGGTCCGGTTCGGTCCGGCTTAAAATCCGGACATTTAGCCTATTTGGACCGAGACCGGACCAAACCGACCATATTCGTTCAGGTCTCGGTTTAGTTTTTTTGCCAGATTCGGTCTCGGTCCGATCCGGTTTTTCTCGGTCCGGTCCGGTTTTGGACCGATGACCAGCCTTAATCTAATATGTAACGAAAGCTAATGCTTATTTCCAACTAAACTTACTTTATAGCATATTGCTAAAATTATGACACTCTATCACATTTTGCCGTTTATCTCATCTGCACTCATTGCACACCTATTTTTAACAAGTTTATCATTTTATTTAATAGCATACTACACAATCAATTTCATTTAATTGGCCATATCACCTCACATCAAACTCCGTTGTCGCAGGAAATTGAACCATCTTCACTGCCGTCTCATTTCGATCAAGATGACATCGGTCTCCATTTTTCCTGCCCACCAATTTCGACTGGATCAACTGGAACCATGTTGTGATCCAGTAACGATGTGAGGTTCACGTGATAAACAAATGGGACCCCGTTTACACCCAACAGTTCCTTTACAGCTACATCTTGGGAAGCAATTACGAATTCTTTAGCAGGACGTGTAACTTTTACTTGTGATTTTGAATATGTTGCGACCGTATGTGCGGGGAAAATTTTAACAAAACAAATGTTTACCTTTCCAATAAAACTTGAAAACTTCAAATTCATCATCAATATCCAGATTTTTTTCCTTTCCTATAAATACTACATTTTTGTACTTGTGCCTAGCCATCTTAAATTTTCCATACCAATAAACACCATCTTAAACTCTACATGTGATATTTCTCGCTACTCTATGTTTACAACTACAGAGGTTAACGGCATAATTCAATGAAAACCGAGAACTTTGACAGAAGGTTTTCCGACTGTCCATGTTGTTCGACATTTCCATGAAGATGGATGCGCTAACAACCAAGAAACGATCAATTGAGTCATTATCTACAATATGCTTCAACAACGATTTTATGAATTTATAAGTTGATCTATATGTTATTATGTAATGTAATATGTTTCGAGCTCATATAATGTATAAATGTTAATGTAATGTATAAATGTTGATGTGTAAATTAACATAATTTATGATAACTAACAAATACTAGAAAAAAAAAACTGCATTAATTTGTTTTAAAAACACCTCAAACAACAGTTGAAATTTAACACTACAACATCAAAGATTTCTAATTGTGTAGTACTTAATGATTTTATTTTCTTCAACGCTCCTTTGCAGCCATTGAATCTCATCATGTAGCGTAAGAAAATTTGTTTCATCCTTGGTTTATTTTTTCATCAAATCGCGACATACCTCTTCTCTGCAAGCCAACCTTGTCTTGTTATGACGTACAATTCAATATCATTCAGCTTTCCATCAATATCTAGACTTGATGAGGATTCGGAATTTGGCCTCAATGGTGAAGTCATTTGGAAAGAAGAACCCATGTAGTTTTACCTTTAGAATTAAGAGATTTGTGTACATACAGTTGAAAATCTTTCTAGGTCAAATGTGAATAAATAAGAGTTTTATTAATCAAATTGCAACCGGAGAAAAGAAATAAATTTGGATTGGATAAGTTATTGCACTTTATAATTAATTAGACATTATGTATTCCTAACTGTATCCTATAACTTTTACCATAAATTATCAAATAAATTGAATAACGATAAAAAGTAAAGATTTACTTGTATTCATGCAAAAGATATGTGAGAAATACATAAGGTAATATAAACTTGAAGAACAAAGGATTGACATGCATGCTACTTAATCAAAGTTGATGGACAAATCTTTAAGAAATTATGTTTTGCAGCAATGGCTTCGTCAAGTCTCTTAAACTTCTTTATACATTCTTCTAATATGGACGCGTTACGGCAATATCAACATACAAAAATGTGACAACTTCTCTACAATATTTTGCATGACAATAGTCAAGTTTTTCGATCTGCATGATCTTTGCATTTTTTTTTCTTTTATCACCGCCTACAAAGTAAAAACCATTTCAAGTATTTTTTGTCCCTTAAAGTACTATCCATCACAAGAAAATCTGTAACAAACTCGCTTTGTTTCTCAAAGACACGGGATTCTGTTGACCAGAGGGAAGATATGGGACCTTTTATAGAAACAAAATTAGGGGAGACGGGAGAATACAGAAAGTCATCATTAATTCTGAGAAACACATAGAATTATGAAATGATTGCAAAAGTGCAACAAATCTTGTACTTTTTCTATATAAATCAGTTTGTGAACCATAATATTACTAAGCATTGTGAAATACAACCTAACTTACATATCCCTATATAAACACGTTTGTTATTGAGCACATTTGGATACATTCATCAAGAATTGCTTCCTTCACAACACATTAACTATTTCAATCCCATATTTTACCGCTTAAACCATATTGTTCTACTCCTATCATATGGATCCATCAAAGAAGAAAAAAAAAAAAAAAAAAGGTCTTATATCGACATTATGGGGAAGTTTTTGTTCCAATAAACAAAGGTCAATGACAGAGTTCATGGACAACATCCCTTGGTTTTACGACAGTGTTATGAGCTCTCGTCAAAACCGGATGTTGTCCCGTAACGAACGGAATTGCTTTCATTTAATCAATTTGCAGAAATGTGATATAAGACTGTCATTTGCTACGAATCACATTCATATAGCTATATATTCTTCCAAACCTCAAAATGGAGGAGTATATAGTTGATTTTATTGACAGTAACAAATAGAAATCATGGTTCTAACTTCAAATATATATTTATTTCTTACACAATAGAGTGACACAAAATTTGACAGTAACTTTGACACTATTCTTCAGCTTCATACGCCTAAATGATTTTTTTTTCCTGAAAATAAGGACAAGGAAAATATGAAGTACATTTTATGCTTAGGACAATAGCATGGGATTTTCTCTCTTCTTTGGCTATGAAGAGGAAGAAAGCAATGAAGCACACAGGAACTTTGACACCAAAGTCAATGAAGCACAACATCGAAGTTGCTGAAGTCTATGAATCTAGGATATTTTGTTGCATTTTTTCTAAAGTGTTTGTTGTCAAATTTAATTCAATATAATAGTGACATTTAATATATTTAATATAGAGTAAATTGCAAAAATCATCCTTTCCATTTGCTTAAATTGAACATTTAGTCACTGCCTTTTTAAAAGTGCAGGTGCGATCCCTTTGAGAAACGTTTAGCGTGGATATAATCCCAAACTCAAAGTGAAATGGCCAAAATTTCCATGTGTCTTGGGGTTGGAGGCGAAGGTCATTTTACTTTGAGCCAGGATTACATCCACCACAAATGTTTCTCACAAGGACTATGTATGCATTTTCAAAAAGGTAAAGACTCAATATGCAATTTGGACAAACCACAAGGACAGTTTTTGCAATTTACTTATTAATATATTTACGATTTGATTACGATTTTCATTGCGACTTTTAATACATACTCATTAAGTTTGCATTGCTTGTACAACCTTAATTGTTATAACAACATAAATCTATCATAGGTTAATGGTTACATGACATAGGTTTATCATGAGGAACTGGATGAAGCAGACTGGATATTTATAGAAACATGAAGATGTCAAGTCACCAACATAAGTATTCTAAACACGTAACTAAGAATTAGTTTTATTCCCAAATATGTGTCAACCGTGAAGATTAATCATGTTGGACTTCAACGCAACTTAATTTTGATTATCGCGATGAAGTCTATGAATCAACCAAAGTGTACACACGAATTCTGAGTTTGTAATCTCTTGTAGTCACGAAGGCTTCTTTTAAGTCAATATTTGACCTAATTATCTCTAACAAGTATTTGAAGCATAAAAAATAGCCTAAGTTACTAGTTGGTAAAATCAGAGAGCTTTCATAAAGTCAAAATGTAAACCATGAGCAAGTTTACTATGTGACAAAGATCAGCACAGCTGATCACAATCTGCTATCAAAAGACTCGCAAAGGTATACACCTCAAAGGGAAGTTAGAGTCAGACCACTTGATATATAAGCAACCACTAATGTAACGAACATCGGTTCTAACCAAGGAACACATTGAGTATCCTCACTTATCAGAGCATTACCACTCAGATATATTTTATACTTCTTGATAAATACAGTTAAGCTTCGAAGAAGTTGAAGACCAAAGTGAATAAATACTTTGTAACCTAATGCGGAGTCAGCTAGCAAAGTGCAAGGAGTTATAAACAACCATAGTCTTAGAAGATTGACAAATGTCTCACGGACTTTGAAAGACTTATCAACTTAAAACCATCCTGAAGAACCATGCAGCACTACTGGTTAAAACAGATCAGATATATATTAGCAAATACTTAGGGCGTGTTTGGTTGGGGCAATTTCAAGGAAATTGGTAGAATTTGAAATTAAAATGGTGTCAACTTTCTTGTTTGGTTAACAATAAAGTAGTGGGCCCAGGAAATTTTATTTCATTTTCTAGTATTAATTGAGGTAAATGTGGGCCATTTATAATTCCCTCCATATGAAAAGCATTATCATTTCCTTGAAATTTTAAATAGCACAATTTCAAACTCTTGAACCAAATGCCCCCTTAATTATTTGAAAGGTATTTGCTAATTATGAAGAAGGATCCGGCTGAAATTCTCAGACATACGTAGGTGGAAGTAATTTGAGTTAACAAAGCGGGAAAACCCTTTGGAAGATAAGAACTCATCGATAGAAGGGAAAGCAACTTGCATGTACAAACAGATATCAGCACAGTAAGGCAACCTTAGCAATACAAAGGCACGTGCACCTTACTTCCAGTTTGCTTCAAGTTTGCAAGTTACTATTGTCTCGTAACTACTAACAGTGTATATCTCCTGGTATATAAATCGAGGACAGTAGAAGTGATAAGCAATCGATTCCACCAACTAGAATCTTCCTCTTCTGAACCGAAGAGCTTCATTTATCATTACAAGGGATAGTATTCCGCAACTATCCTTCGTAAAGCCTTCACCTTAACTTCTAAGTGAGACCAGTCGTAATGTACAAATGAGTATTATTAGTAGTAACAGGTCAAGATTGTGCAAACATGTTCTTATTTCTAATAATCATCAGTTATTTTCATATGCTCAAACTGTTGTTCATACGCCTCAAGGTTTTACAAAAATATATCGGGCCAACAGCTTCCTTTTAAAAACTTTTAGAGAGAATTCATAGTTTATGATTTGAGATGAGATTTTTAGTAGAATTGGGTTGGGTTGATGCAGAACACATATTTTCTGATAGCTATAAACAAGGAAATGAAATCGTAAACTTCGCGATTCGAACGCAAATTCAGTCACCACACATAGTCAACCACAGATTCGGTCATGTAATCAACATCAATTAAACTTTCATATGTGTACGTCGTATTGAATTTACATTCGATTCGCAATACAATCGTGTTTGATCGCTGATGTGTGCTTATTCACACATCATTTTTAGACTTTAAATCAGACCAAATATACCAAATACTAACCAAATATGCCAAGAGAATGTGTGTTTTCTGTATTTGTGTATGTGCAGGTATGGATATGTGAAAAATAAACAAAAACAAAGCTAAAACCGAAAAAACGAGCACGGGAATGGGAAAAGGTCAAAAGCCAGAGCCGGGGAAGCAAAATGATCAAAGAAAGCTCAAATTATCAATAGAAGTCCTCAGAGATTCACAAAGTTACATATTTAGTCCCTGGACAAATTTTGGAGAGATTGGCAATTTTAGTCCCTACACTTTCAGAAATTACAAAAATAGTGCCTCAAAGATAAATTGGAAGAAAATTCAAAAAGTGGTCCTCCAAGAATGCAAAGAAGTCAAGAAATACCCTTGGGAGAAATATTGGAGATTTACAGAATTGGTCCCTGAGATTTTAAGTTTTACAACAATGGTCCTTGTCATAATTAAAACTAGTCCTAAACTACTAATAAGAACCGGATCTAAGTAAAAGACTGATCCAAAATCCCAAGCCCAACATTACAACAGCCCAACTCCCTAATTAAAACGACCCGGTCCAATCCTGTCCTATACCCGGTCAACCCATTGACCCTGACCCGGTCAAACATTTAATAATAAAACACCCCCAAACACACTCCCGCCCCCCAATTCACTTTTAACCCAGAAATTATACTGTTCCCATAGAACCCGAGATTTACCACGCACCAATTAACCCCGATTGGGTAATAATTAACTCATTATAAGGTGTTCTAGAAGCTGTCAGATACGTCAGGGAATGTCAGGGACACGTGGTCCAATAAGATGACACACGCAGGATTCATTTCTGACTCTCACATAATCCAAGGGATGAAATTCACGCGTATAATTGAAGCATGAATCAAGGGGCAAGATTAGAGGATAGAAAGCACAAGCCTATAAGCCTCTCAAACCCTAGCAGGTTCCTCCTTCAAGTATAAATAGCCCCCCCCCCCCCCCTCTTCATGTATTAGAGCGTAGAGTCTGTGTATTTTCTAAGCAATTTTAGGTTAAGTTAATTGGATCTAGCATCGCTTCTATTGGTTTACTTGTAGTCTCAGTTGGTTAGTAAGTATTTTGCCCCCATAAGCTCACCATTAACAGCTTATTAGATCAGGCTTTTTGGCTTATCTAGTTGGGTGGTTCAAGCATAAGGTCTGAATTCAACAATAGGGCTGCAACTTTGTTTCATTGATCATTATCTGTGATTGTTGATCATTTTGAGTTCACTAGTACCTGAAGTTGTTATTTCCATTGAAATTTCATCAATTGCTTAACCTGTTTGCTTATTAGCTTTTTCCATAATAACTTATTGAAACTATTTGAACCATAATCTGTGTTTCTTAGTGCTTTTTGGTCTGATAACTGCTCATTTGAGCTTATTTGAGTTCTAAAATCACTTAGTCAAAGTTTTGGTCAATTGGTCAAAGTCTGGTTAATAATAAACACTTCCCTATAAGCTGTTTTCAAAGCAAGTAGCATTTCCAGAGCTTATTTTCAACTCTTTAAATTTTCCTAGCTTTAGAATATTAATTTAGAATTTCCCTGAATTTTTTCATATTTTTCTAAGTTCATTTGCTACTTTTCTTATTTAATTTTCACTTTTAATCAAATTTTAATACTTTTTAAATTACCAAAAATTCCAAAAAAATCATAAAAAGCCTAGAAAAGTCCAAAAATATTTTAGAAATTATTTTTCATTTATTTTTTATTTTTAGAAATTAATTTTGCAATTTTCCCATTTATTTTCAATATTATTTGAATTTTTATTAATTTTTAATTAGATTTAATAGTTTTTAATTCCTAAAATTACACAAAAAGCCAAAAAAAAAATTAGTTTTCAATTTTAAAATTACTTTTTAGTTATTTCATAATTTTCAAAATTTAATTTTCATTTTTCTCACTTTATTTACATTTTCTTTTAATTTTTAATTAGTTAATTAGTTTTTAATTCATAAAAAATAAATAAAAAGTCAAAAAAATATTTTTCTTTTTCTCAAAATTTTATTTTATCATTTTTAACTTTTTCAAATTATTTTCAAGTCCGTAGGAGTAGTGTAGTTTAAAATTCACTTTTTATTTCATACGTTCACGTTTATTTTGCGTTTTAGCTTACGTTTTCGATTCTACGTTACTTTTTTGGTTTAATTACTTGAAATACGTGCTTAATTGTTTAATTGTGCTTCATTTACTTATTCATTAGTGTGATCTCATCAAAATCACTTTTTTACCACTTTCACGACACGTTTCACGATTCGAGAATTCGAAATTCCATTCACCCTTCACACGGACTACGACCTCGGGTTATCCGTATTTCTTTGCCGATTTCTTGAGTAATACTATATACTATAATATACTTGATTTGATTTTATCAACATCAAAATTTTGGCGCCGCTGCCGGGGAAGGCTGAAGTGAATTTTTGATTTTCGTTTTTCGAAATTGTGTAAAACCTTCCTTGTATATATTTTCTATAAAAACAAAAAAAAAATTAAAAAATCAAAAACACTTTTCCTAAAGTGTTTTCGAAAATACCAAAAAGAAAGTTACAACCGAATAAGCGGAAAATACGGTAAGCTTTGACATTAAATTGCAAGCTGAAGAGAGAAACACTCTTCTCTCCCGTTCCATCGCGAGTAGATTTGAAGGAAACGGTTTACAATTAACGTAACGTTTGAAAAAGAAAACAAAAGTTAAATTTTTGATATTTACTTTACAAAAAAAAATAATACAAAAAGATTTTCCTTTTGAAATTTGATTTTGCTTTTATTTTTCATAATTTGTGATTTTTTTTGGTGTATGAACACACGTTCATCTTCTAAACATCTTATTTCTCCACTTTCGAACCCAGAAAGTTTGATTCGTCACACACACAAAGTTCGTTTCCCAAACGTTGCGGAAATGGAACAAAATAACCACAACAATCAACACCCTCCGGTGGGTGTTGTTCAAAATGCGCCAGCTCCCGATCTCCGAACGATGAAGGAGTTGTGCCAATCGACAATGCACAGTAGAGGCGGTCCGATTGCCCCTCTCAATATTGAGGCTACGGATTTTGGACTGAAACATCACATGATTCAACAAGTCCAAAATTCATGCCAATTTCACGGTTTACCGGGTGACGATGCCAACAAGCATCTCGACAAATTTTTAACCGTCACACAAAGTATGAAACAACATGGGGTCACTTATGACGCCCTTCATATTTCTCTCTTCCCCTATTCTTTGACGCATCATGCCACCGATTGGTTTGATCGTCTTCCCAAGAACTCGATTCATACCATCAAAGAAATGGTATCGAAGTTCTTGGCGAAGTATTTTCCACCATCGATGGTGACGAAACTCTGAAACGACATTAGCAATTTCCGTCAGCTTCCCGATGAATCTTTATTCGAAGCTTGGGAACGCTATAAGCTTGCTATTGATCGGTGTCCAAACCATAACATGCTTCTTGTTATGATAATCGATACGTTTTACAATGGTTTGACTTTGTGACATCGGGACACGATCAATGCAGCTGCTGGTGGAACTTTTATGAAACGACGTCCTGAAGATTGTTATGAACTTATTGAGAATATAACTGCTCATTACAATTACTGGGATTCCTCAGCCGAGATGAATGAGTCAACAAGAGCAACCGTTGCTCACAATTCTTCTACGTCTAATTCTGAAATAGCCGCCATTACTAAGAAACTCGATGATTTGTCAACTGCTGTTTTACGTATGCATCAAATGAATCAGAATCAAAATCAAGTTAAAAACCATCAAGTCAATATGGTCAACCATGTTTGTGAGACTTGTGGTGGTCCTCATTCGTATTTTGAGTGCCCAGCCTCCGGTGGTTTCACTCACGAGAATGTGTATGCTACTTCGGGAACTTACAATATGGGCGGTAACGGATACCAACCACAGGGGGACCGAAATCTTCTTAGCTACCGTTCGAACAATTATCTTGGACCACCCGGTTTCAATCAACCGAATCAAGTCAATCAAGTGAATCATAACATGCAAAACTGAAACACTCAATTTAACCAAAATCAAAATCAAAACCGAATGAACAATGGTTTTCAAAATCAAAATCATGGTTTTCATCAAAATCGGGGAAATTATAATCAAGGCCCGAATCAAGGGAATTTTCAAGGAAATTATGGAAATTTTCAAAATGCTAATCAGGGGAATTACAATCATGGAAATCAAAATTTTCATAATCAAGGTTTCAATAACAATAATCGTGGTCAAAATTTTCAAAATCCAGTTGTGAATCAAAATTAGTTGTCCTCGGATGAGTTACTTAAGCAGTTTATGAAAAGTCAAGAGGAAATGAATAAAATGCAAATTAATCAAATGTCCGAATTGAAGAAGTCTTTAAATGATCGACCCTCGGGCTCGGGTACTCTTCGAAGCAACACGATCGCTAACCCGAGGGGCGATGCAAAGGCGATCACAACTAGGAGTGGTGTTACAATTGATGGACCAACGGCTCCGACTACCTCTTCTTCTTCGTCTCCTAAGGAAGTCGCCCATGAAACCGAGGTGACAACGGATACGGGAATTCCTACTGATAATGGAAGGACCGAGAACATCCAGCCTACGGTAGTCCCAACGTCAAAAAGAAAAGATAAAGTCGTTCAAGAAACTGAGAAAGAAATTCCTGTCAAAACAAAATTGCCTTATCCGTCACGCTTCAATGAACAAAAGCACCGTGAGAGAGATAAAAACCAGATGGAAAAGTTTTATTAGATTTTTCAAGAATTACACTTTGATATAAGTCTCGCGGATGCTATACTTTTGATGCCTAAATTTGCTTCAATGTTAAAAGGTCTTTTGAATAATAAGGAAAAATTATTTGAAATGTCAAAAACACAAATGAATGAAAATTGCTCGGCGGTTATCCTCAAAAAGCTTCCCGAAAAGCTTGAGGACCCCGGTCGATTTCTCATTCCTTGCAATTTTTGTGGGATGGTTCAATGCTTCGCCTTGGCCGATCTTGGTGCTAGCATTAACCTAATGCCGTTATCCATTTGGAAAAAGTTGTCTTTACCCGATCTGACTCTGACTTGCATGACCCTCGAGCTTGCCGACCGAACTACTTCCCGCCCGATGGGAATAGCCGAGGATGTTTTCGTCAATGTGGGAAAATTTCATTTCCCTGCCGATTTTGTGATTGTTGATGCCGATCCACGGGTACCTCTCATTCTCGGGAAAGGTTTCCTAAGGACCGGTTGTGCGTTAATTGATGTTTTTGATGAAGAAATTACCCTACGCGTTGGTACCGAAGCCGTAACGTTTAATTTGGATTAAACCGCGAGGTACTCCTCCGAGTATGACAAATATTCTGTTAACCGAGTTGATGTTATTGGCGAAGTTACGGAGGAGTATTCTCAAGGGTTACTTGGTTTTACCGAAAATGCTTCGAGTGGCAATCCCACTCCTACTTCTGAACCAATCGTTTCCGATCTTTCCCCTTCCCTTACACCGTTTGAGGGAAGTGATTTCATCTTGGAAGAGATCGAGGCCTTTCTTTCTAATGATTCAATTTCACCGAAAATTGATCATTCTGTTTGCGACCCGGAGGGAGATGTTCTTTTAATTGAAAAATTATTGAATAAAGACCCAAACCTATCCCTCCCTCCAATGGACCTTAAAATGGCCGATGTTAAAGAAGTTAAGCCGTCTACTGAGAATCCTCCAGAGCCCGAACTCAAGGATTTACCTCCTCATCTTGAATACGCATTTTTAGAAGGAACCGACAAACTTCCCGTCATAATTTGTAAAGACCTTAAAGATGAGGAGAAGCATAAAAGTGCCATTGCTTGGCAAATTTCCGATATCAAGGGTATCGACCCTCGTTTTTGTACGCATAAGATTTTGCTTGAAGACAATTACAAACCTTCCGTTCAGCAACAACGACGGGTTAACCCGAAAATTCATTAGGTTATCAAAAAGTAAGTTATCAAACTCCTCGATGCCAGAATGATTTATCCAATCTCGGATATCTCATGGGTTAGCCCGGTCCACTGTGTACCGAAGAAAGGTGGAATGACCGTAGTGACTAATGAAGATAATGAATTGATTCCGACACGTCTTGTTACCAGATAGAGAGTGTGTATTGATTATCGAAAATGGAATGATGCGACTCGTAAAGACCATTTCCCACTTCCATTTATGGATCAAATGCTAGAACGTTTAGCGGGAAATGAGTTCTATTATTTTCTTGATGGATTTTCTGGTTATTTTCAAATTCTGATTGACCCTCTGGACCAGGAAAAGACCACTTTTCACTTGCCCTAATGGAACGTTTGCCTATCGACATATGCCTTTCGGCTTATGCAATGCTCCAGGCACGTTCCAGAGGTGTATGATGTCTATATTCTCGGATATGATTGAGAAAACCATGGAAGTTTTCATGGATGATTTCTCGGTTTATGGAGATTCATTCACTTCTTGCCTCTCCCATTTAGAAAGAAAGCTGAAACGGTGTGAAGACACCAATTTGGTTCTAAATTAGGAGAAGTGCCATTTCATGGTTAAAGAGGGCATTGTCCTCGGCCATAAGATCTCAAAATCCGGGATTGAGGTCGACAGAGCTAAAGTCAATGTGATTGCCAAGTTACCTCATCCCACTACCGTTAAAGGAATTAAAAGTTTTCTCGGTCATGCGCGGTTTTTACCGATGTTTTATCCAAGATTTTTCTAAGATAGCCCGGCCCCTGACCCACTTACTTGAAAAAGATACTCCGTTTATCTTCTCAAATGAATGCATCGATTCATTTAACATCCTTAAAAAGAAATTAACGGAGGCTCACATCTTAGTTGCCCCGGTTGGGACTTGCCTTTTGAGCTAATGTACGATGCAAGCGATTATGCTATTGGTGCAGTTCTGGGGAAACGCAAGTCAAAATATTTTCAGCCGATACACTATGCTAGTAAAACCATGACCGATGCTCAATACCATTATACGACTACTGAAAAAGAAATGTTAGCCATCATTTACGCTTTTGAAAAGTTTCGACCTTGTTTGCTCTTGAAGAAAAGCATAGTGTATACGGATCATTCGGCTCTTAAGTATTTAATGGCAAAGCAAGATGCTAAGCCAAGATTGATGCGGTGGGTTCTACTCCTTCAAGAATTCAATGTTGAAATTCGAGACAAAAAGGGAGCTGAGAACCTTGCTGCCGATCATCTTTCACGTTTAGAGAATCCCCATCAAAGTGATTTCGAGAAAAAGGAAACTAACGAAACATTTCCTCTCGATACACTGGCGAGTTTATCACATAGTGATCCTAGTACCCCATGGTTCGCCGACTTTGCGAATTACCATGCGGGGAATTTCATACGTAAACGGATGTCGTTCCAACAAAAGAAGAAATTCTTTAAAGATGTTAAGCATTATTTTTGGGACGATCCCTACTTGTTTAAAGTGATCCGGCGGTGTGTTCACGGCAAAGAAGCCGTTCAAATTCTCATGGCATGCCACAATGGACCCACGGGGGGACATCATGGTGCCAACTTCACCGCTAAGAAAGTATTTGATTCCAGCTTCTACTGGCCGACGATTTACCGGGATGCCCATGAATTGGTGAAATCATGTGATTCTTGCCAACGTCAAGGAAAAATTTCTCAAAGAGACGAGATGCCTCAAAATGCTATCCAAGTCTGTGAGATTTTTGACGTCTGGGGTATCGATTTCATGGGTACATTCCCGTCTTCTCGTGGAAATAAATATATACTCGTGGCCGTCGATTACTTGTCTAAATGGGTTGAAGTAAAAGCGCTCCCCACCAATGACGCCCGAGTTATAGTGAAATTTCTTAAAAGTCTCTTCGCCCGATTTGGTGCACCTCGTGCTATTATAAGTGATCGTGGGACCCATTTCTGTAACGAACAATTCGCTAAGGTTATGCTCAAATATGGTGTCACACATCATATTTCTACGGCATATCATCCACAGACAAGTGGTCAAGTTGAGGTCTCCAATCGTGGCTTGAAACGTATCTTAGAGAGGACCGTAGGTGAACATCGTGCTTCATGGGCTGATAAGTTAGATGATGCATTATGGGCTTTCCGTACCGCTTACAAAACACCCATTGGTTGCACTCCTTACAAGTTGGTTTACAGGAAGGCCTGCCATTTGCCCTTTAAACTTGAGCACAAGGCCTACTGGGCCTTGAAACATGCTAATTTTGACCTTCAAACCGCGGGTGATCATCGTAAAGTTCAATTGAATGAATTAGCTGAGCTTCGTGATCAAGCCTATGAGAATTCTTTGATCTACAAAGAGAAGACAAAGAGGATTCATGATGCTAAGATTAAAGATTGCGTCTTCAATGTTGGTGATCGAGTCCTTCTTTTCAATTCTCGATTGAAGATTTTCTCGGGCAAGTTAAAAACCCGCTGGTCTGGACCATTCACCATTACTCAAGTTTTTCCTTATGGAACCATTGAGCTAGCTCAACCTAATGGTCCCAACTTTAAGGTGAATGGTCATCGTATCAAACATTACTTTGGAGGGGACATACCACCCATGGTTGTCCCAGATCTCCAAACTTTCCCTAAGGATAACTAAATTCGGGGATCGAGTCAAGCTCATGTGACTCGGTAAACAAAAACAAGCGCTTCGTGGGAGGCACCCCATGCTTATCCCTTTTCATTTTCTTTATTTTCTATTTCTTAAAGTAACGTGACGTGAGGGGGGAGACCCTTTCCAAACTCGTGTTTCATGGTTTTTTGTGAATGTTCAGGAATTTCCCCGAAGTTCGAGAACTCTCGTGCTCGTGGTTTGCCGTTCTCTCCACTCGAGTTTCATTCTTCGCTGCTCTTTTGGAAATTCACCATATCTAAAATTTTATCGACTAACGTTTATCTCTTGGCATACTTAATAAACGGCCTTAGATATTACGTAAGACTACCCGTACCCTTAAACCATTGAGGACAATGTTTCACTTTAGTCTGGGGGGGGGGGGGGGGGTGAATCTTCGATTCGATTTGACCTGGCACCTTCGCCTGAGCTGTTAACTTACGCAACTCCATTTTCCACCAAAAATTTTAAATTTTTGTCACCTTTTTATTAAAAAAAAAATGAATGATTTATGGTATAATAATAAGATTTGACACCTTGTTTTGACTTTCCTACCGGCGAGAGTAGAAATAAATGTTTCGACTTGACCGGGCGTGTTGAGCCCTAGCTCGTCTCCCTTAACCAATATAATCAAAAGATTATGGCTAAGCATCCGCGGATCTCATTACTTAGGATTTTAAATTTGCGGAGATCGAGGAATGATTGAGTTTATTTAGAAGTTTCGCGCTAAATGTGGAGTAGTTGGATCTCTTAAGAGCCCACGAAAGGTACTTGTGGCCTCCTTGTTCCCACAAGATTGCACACCAATAAAAATAGATCTCTAGGATTAATTAAGTGTATGGGGTTTGGGAAATACTTAGTTTTTTCTCGTTCCCAACAAAATCTCTGCATATGGGGGTTTGGTACACATAGGGGTACTGCCAGTGTTACGGTGAAATAGACTATTGCATCTTGCCGGTTCGCAGCCGATGTTGTGATCTTAGTAAAGGCCGTAGGACTCGGGGTTTGGTATATGATTATGAATATCAATAATAATAATCCAAAGCCAAATAAAAAGGCAGAGGAATCCAAAGCTATAAAAAGCAGCGGATATAAATCCAAGGTCATAATAAAGCTCTTACATCTTGGCGACTCTTAAACCGTTGTTGTAAAAGAAATAAAGGACTAAGGACCAAATATTATTAAAGTGCTTATAATTATGCAAAAATGCCAAGCTTCGACTACGGGGGTTTCCCTAATAAAAAGCTTCCGTCTCGGGTCTCAAACATGGGATGTTTCGAATGTAAATAAAAAGGGAGGCCCCACAAATCATGTTAAATTAGAGACCTTCATGTGGACCCGATTTCTGTATGCAGGGGTTTTCGAGGGAAAATTTGGAAACTACTTAGCATTCAAAATTTGTGCTCTTATCGGACTAACAATTATCAAAACGAGAAAATATGAAGCAATTCATTTCTCATAAATTAAAATCTTGAGATACCAAACTTAGGAACTGGGAACAAGAGGTAAATACACAAGTAATTTTTGTGGGTAGTGTTAGCATCTAACTTGTGGATAAACAATGATTTCGATTTTACGCTTAGTTTGGGGGCTTGTGAAAAATCAATGATGACGATTTTTATCCGTATGGTCTCTTCTCTGTGAGAAGTGTTTCTACTCGTTGACCCTGAAAGTTATCAACAGATAAAAATTGATAATGAAAGTCAAGGCAAACCGTCACATATATAAAATGAAAAAGTACAAAAAGAGTAGTTGTAGTTGTTATTTATGAAAATCGAAAAACGGAGCGTTTTTGAGAATAAATTATTTTAATATCTCTTTTGAACATCATTGCTACTTTACAACGTCAATAAAAAGAGGTTTTGAAATTGTTTATCTCTTAAGTGTGAGGTGATGACATTGCATGAGGGCACTACAATACCTTCGTCTGGGGGAGTTTTGATGTGTGCTTATTTACACATCATTTTTAGACCTTAAATCAGACCAAATACACCAAATACTAACCAAATATGCCAAGAGAATGTGTGTTTTTTGTATTTGTGTATGTGCAGGTACGGATATGTGAAAAATGAACAAAAACAAAGCCAAAACCGACAAAAACAAGCACGAGAATGGAAAAAGGTCAAAAGCCGGAGCCGGGGAAGCAAAATGATCAAAGAAAGCTCAAATTATCAATAGAAGTCCTCAGAGATTCACAAAGTTGCATATTTAGTCCCTGGACAAAGTTTGGAGAGATTGGCAATTTTAGTCCCTACACTTTCAGAAATTACAAAAATAGTCCCTCAAAGATAAATTGGAAGAAAAGTCAAAAAGTGGTCCTCCAAGAATGCAAAGAAGTCAAGAAATACCCTTGGGAGAAATATTGGAGATTTACAGAATTGGTCCCTGAGATTTTAAGTTTTACAACAATGGTCCTTGTCATAATTAATAATAGTCCTAAACTACTAATAAGAACCGGATCCAAGTAAAAGACTAATCCAAAATCCCAAGCCCAATATTACAACAGCCCAACTCCCTAATTAAAACTACCCGGTCCAATCCTGTCCTATACCCAGTCAACCCATTGACCCTGACCCGGTCAAACCTTTAATAATAAAACACCCCCAAACACACTCCCGCCACCAATTCACTTTTAACCCAGAAATTATACTGTTCCCATAGAACCTAGATTTACCACGCACCAATTAACTCCGATTGGGTAATAATTACCTCATCATAAGGTGTTCTAGAAGCTGTCAGATACGTCAGGGAATGTCAGGGACACGTGGTCCAATAAGATGACTAGAGGTGGCAAAATGGTTGGGTTGGGTTGGGTTGGGTCTTGGGTATTAGATGGGTATGGGTATAGATGGGTACGGGTATAGATGGGTCATTTGTAAGAATGGGTCTAGATGAGTTTGGGTCAAACGAGTCTTGGGTCGAGTCGGGTCGAGCTTTTTTGGGTATTTCATCTTTATCCTTTTATTCATCATTAATTATTCGGGTTCTTTTTATTTTCGTCCGTTTTTTACGTTTTCGTTTGTTTTTTTACGTTTTTGTCAGATTTTTTACGTTTTCGTCTGTTTTTTTACGTTTCGTCCGTTTTATTTACGTTTTCGTCCGTTTTTTACGGTTTCAATTGTTTTTAACGTTTTCGACCATTTTTTTACGTTTTCAACCATTTTTTACGTTTTCAAATGTTTTTAACGTTTTCGTCCGTTTTTTTACGTTTTCAACAGTTTTTTTACGTTTTCGCTAGTTTCTTTACGTTTCCGTCCGTTCTTTTACGTTTTCGACAGTTTTTTTTACGCTTTCAACCGTTTTTTACGTTTTCATCAGTTTCTTTACGTTTTCGTCTGTTTCTTTACGTTTTTGCCAGTTTTTTTTACGTATTCAATCGTTTTTTACGTTTTCGTCCGATTTTTAACATTTTCGTCAGTTTTTTTTACGTTTTGTCCGTTTTTAACGTTTTCGTCCATTTTTTTACGTTTTCAACCGTTTTATTTATGTTTTCGTCAGTTTCTTTACGTTTTCATCAATTTTTTTACTTTTTCGATAATTTTTTTACGTTTTTAACCGTTCTTTACGTTTTTGTCAGTTTTTTTACGTTTTCGATCATTTTTTTATGTTTTCATCGGTTTTTTACGTTTTGATCGATTTTTTTACGTTTTGATCCGATTTATTACTTTTTCATCAATTTTTTACGTTTTCAATTGTTTTTTATGTTTTCGTCCGCTTTTAGGTTTTCGAGCATTTTTTTGCATTTTCGTCAGGTTTTTTACCTTTCCGATTGTTGTTTTACGTTTTAAAAAACGTATAAAGACTGACAAAAACGTAAAGATATAGGAGGAAAAGTTAAAGAAAAATTAACAAAAACATACAAATTAGACGAAAACGTAAAAGAACAGACGAAAACGTAAAACTGAGAAAAATCTAAAATATCATATTAAAACGTAAAAATATATATGAAAACTTAAAAAACGACCAGCAATTAAAAAAACTGACGAAAACATTAAAAAATGATCGAAAACGTAAAAAACTGACGAAAATATAAAAAATTGGACTAAAACGTAAAAAAACTGACAAAAACGTAACAAAGCAGTTGAAAACATAAAAAAACGGACCAAAACGTAAAAAAACTGACGAAAGTGTAAAAAAACTGACGAAAACGTAAAAAAATTGATTAAAACCGAAAAAAAACTGATGAAAACGTAAAAAACAAGTTGAAAACGTAAAAAAACTGACGAAAACGTAAAGAAACTGATGAAAAAGTAAAGAATCGGACGAAAACGTAAAAAAAATGTCGAAAACGTAAAAAGCCAGACGAAAACCTAAAAAAAGAGTTGAAAACGTAAAGAAACCGACGAAAACATAAAAAACAGTTGAAAATGTAAAGAAACTGACGAAAACGTAAAAAAAAACTGACAAAAACGTAAAAAAACTGTCGAAAACGTAAAAAATCGGACGAAAACGTAAAAAAACTGACGAAAAGCTAAAAAAACTGACGAAAACGTAAAAAAATAGTCGAAACGTAAAGAAACTGACAAAAACGTAATGAAACTGACGAATACGTAAAGAATCAGACGAAAACGTAAAAGAAGGACAAAAACGTAAAAAAATGGACCAAAACGTAAAAAAACTGACGAAAACGTAAAAAACTGATGAAAACATAAAAAATCGAATGAAAACGTAAAAAAACTGTCGAAAACTTAAAAAACGAATGAAAACGTAAAAAAATGGACGAAAACGTAAAAATACTGACGAAAATGTAAAAAAGATTCGAAAACGTAAAAAACTGATGAAAACGTATAAAAGGGACGAAAACGTAAAAAATAGACGAAAACTTGGAGTGTTTTTTATAATTTTAGTAAATACCCAACTTATACCCATGTTGTATTTTACCCAACTAGACCTATCAATATTTATTAATGAAAATCACCATACCTATCTTGACCCATCTAAATTATTTAACAATACCCAACTAAACTCATCCCATTGAAAATATTTACCCAACTTTACCCAACTTTTACCCATGGGTCATAATTTGCCACCTCTAAAGATGACACACGCAGGATTCATTCCTGACTCTCACATGATCCAAGGGATGAAATTCACGCGTATAATTGAAGCATGAATCAAGGGACGAGATTGAAGGATAGAAAGCACAAGCCTAGAAGCCTCTCAAAAGCAAGCAGGCTCCTCTTTCAAGTATAAATAGCCCCCCTCTTCATGTATTAGAGTGTAGAGTCTGTGTAGTTTTTAGGTCTGAATATTTGTTTGTATTTTCTGTTTTTCATTATTGTAATTTCAAATTTCAATTAGTTGTACTCAAGTTTTTATTAATATAATTCACTTTTTATTTTCAGCTTATTGTTCTTATTTCATTTTAATCTCTTTATTTACTTCTGATTAGCTTAATTAGTAGTTAGTAGTTTGTTTTAAATCCTGTTTTAAGTTTTTGTTTCATTTAATATTGAAAATCAAAAAATAAAAATAATAAGAAAATTAGAAAAAAAATAAAAAATAGTAGTTTCAATTCCAATTAAGTTTCAAATAGCTTTTTCAAGTTTAAATAAGCCCATATCAGCTTCCTTATAGCTTTTGTGAGCTTATTCATTCATTCTCTCTTATTAATCACAAAAGTCAACATTAAGTCAACTGTGAGCTTATTTGAAATAAGCTGAGCTTAATTGGAGTTTAAGGCAGCTATAAGGAGTCACTTGGCCTGTCTAAAAGACAGACAAGCTTAGTGAACCCCCTCTGTTCTGCTGAGGGGGATTTGGTTGTAAGTTTCTCATTTATTTTTACTTAAATTGCATTAGTAGAGTAATTGTAGAATAGATCTGTTTTTATTGCTTAGTATTGATAGTTGCTTAATATTTAGTTTCATTTAATCATTTCATATCTGTTTGATTGAGTTTGGTTGGCTTTTCTTATCTGTCATTTTCACTGTTTCATTCATCTGTCACATATTGGATTTGTGTTGCTTGGTTTTAAGGATTATTTGACATCTGTGATCTGTGTTGTTGAGTTTATTGGGTGTTATTGAATCACTATTAACACTGAGTTTGAGATTTGAATTGATTTGAAGTGGATTTGTGTGACTCAATAGTAAGACTCTCACATAAGAGACTGTTTGGATCAGTATTAGTTTGGTGGTATAATAGTTGTTTCAGAGGCTTTGTTTGGTTTAGTTTATTCACTTAGGTTGCATTTAGATATAATCTAGCATAATATCAGTTAGTTATTACATAAAAGTCAAAAAATCCTTTTTGTCTCATCATTTTTGCATAACAGTTGATAAAATAGGTTGCATATTCATCATAGTAGTTGCATTAGTAGTAGATCTAGCTTATTCTATTCATACAATAGCTTATCATAACATTTACAGTCAAACTTGAGTAATCAAAAATCATTTGAGTCAAAGTCTCTTTAAAAATAAAAAGTCAAACAAATAGTGAACAAAGTTTTTGACACATCTCTGAGAGTAATTCTAGGGTTTAATTTTAATTGGAAATTTCTTTTAGAAGTGGATTTATAGAGTTTAATAGCTTGTTAATCTAAATCAAAAAGAAAATTGAAGTTAGAAATCTGTTTGCTTATTGGAAAAGTGGATTGAAGTTGACTGTGTGGATCTAAGCAACCCCTGTGCATCAGCTTTTGGTTAAATTTCTAAGCAATTTTAGGTTAAGTTAATTGGATCTAGCATCACTTCTATTGGTTTACTTGTAGTCTCAGTTGGTTAGTAAGTATTTTGCCCCCATAAGCTCACCATTAACAGCTTATTAGATCAGGCTTTTAGGCTTATCTAGTTGGGTGGTTCAAGCATAAGGTCTGAATTCAATAATAGGGTTGCAACTTTGTTTCATTGATCATTATCTGTGATTGTTGATCATTTTGAGTTCACTAGTACATGAAGTTGTTGTTTCCATTGAAATTTTATCAATTGCTTAACCTATTTGCTTATTAGCTTTTTCCATAATAGCTTATTGAAACTGTTTGAACCATAATCTGTGTTTCTTAGTGCTTTTTGGTTTGATAACTTCTCATTTGAGCTTATTTGAGTTTTAAAATCACTTAGTCAAAGTTTTGGTCAATTGGTCAAAGTCTGCTTAATAATAAGCACTTCCTTATAAGCTGTTTTCAAAGCAAGTAGCATTTTCAGAGCTTATTTTCAACTTTTTAAATTTTTCCTAGCTTTAAAATATTAATTTAGAATTTACCTGAATTTTTTCATATTTTTCTAAGTTCATTTGCTATTGTTTTTATTTAATTTTCATTTTTAATCAATTTTTAATACTTTTTAAATTACCAAAAATTTCAAAAAAATCAGAAAAAGCCTAAAAAAATCCAAAAATATTTTAGAAATTATTTTTCATTTATTTTTTATTTTTAGAAATTAATTTTGCAATTTTTCCATTTATTTTCAATTTTATTTGAATTTTTGTTAATTTTTAATTAGATTTAATAGTTTTTAATTCCTAAAAATTACACAAAAAGCCAAAAAAAATAGTTTTCAGTTTTAAAATTACTTTTTAGTTATTTTATAATTTTCAAAATTTAATTTTCATTTTTCTCACCTTATTTACATTTTCTATTAATTTTTAATTAGTTAATTAGTTTTTAATTCATAAAAAATAAATAAAAAGTCAAAAAAATATTTTTCTTTTTCTCAAAATTTTCTTTCATCATTTTTAACTTTTTAAAATTATTTTCAAGTCCTTAGGAGTAGTGTAGTTTAACATTCACTTTTTATTTCATACATTTACGTTTATTTCGCGTTTTAGCTTACGTTTTCGATTCTACATTACGTTTTGGTTTAATTACTTGAAATACGTGCTTAATTGTTTAATTGTGCTTCATTTACTTATTCATTAATGTAATCTCATCAAAATCATTTTTTTACCACTTTCACGACACATTTCACAATTCGGAAATTCGAAATTCCATTCACCCTTCACACGGACTACGACTTCAGTTTATTCGTATTTCTTTGCGGATTTCTTGAGTAATACTATATACTATAATATACTTGATTTTATTTTATCAACATCAATCACACAATTCGTTTGTGCTTCAAAGTGATCGTCGAGATGATGTTAGATGCAGAAACTACAAAAGTAGTAACAATAAGCGTGAGACATTCAGCAGACAATGTTATTATGGGTAATGTTTGTACTTAGAAAAAAACAATCTTAGTTATAGCAGTACGACACTTAGTAAGTCAAGTTAAAAATAAGTGTTACCTTGTTCATAGGAATGCAAATGTTCCTATTTAAATGATAATGGTTTTAAGTTAAGGATTTTGCTTAGGCCTACGTTTAATAAACTAAACAAAAATGTACATAATTTGTGATAAATACAGTTGTTTGAGAGAAATTATAAGTATTATTAAATGAGCTCAGGTGCGACGTCGTATTGATGCAGGATTTTCCCGCCAATTTTTTTGGGCCAAAAATGATCCACCTTGACTTATCCATTAATTCCAGTATGATCCGTTTATGTATATAATTAACATGTGTTTTGCTAGAGAATCCAGAACATTCAGGCGAGGTGTTTAATAGCATTCTGCCTTTCTCACACACAAATTACATACACACTCTCAAAACTTTCAGAACTCTCTCTCACACACACTAGATCATTGAACCGCTAGAGTTAGGGTTCCAATTTTGGGGTTTTTGGTTACCGGTTATGCAATTCATGTTCGGTTCAGTTAATCAAAATTCAACAACTAGGGTTTCAATTTTGGGGGTTT
The DNA here is from genome assembly GCA_030686995.1 of Artemisia argyi. Lineage (NCBI taxonomy): Eukaryota > Viridiplantae > Streptophyta > Magnoliopsida > Asterales > Asteraceae > Artemisia > Artemisia argyi. The sequence goes on along the minus strand of CM060709.1, from coordinate 228,503,456 downwards.
TTTTTGGTGCCGGAATTTAATCAAAAACGAAGAGTTATGGTTTCAATTTTGAGAGTTTTTGCTGCCGAGAGATTATTTTTTTCATTCTTGATTCATGTTTGGTTATACTTGACTGGGAGAATCAAAAAAAAGGTATGTACAAGTTTTTAATTATAATTATTTAATTCGATTTGTTGCTTATGAGCTTATTTGATTTTGTTGGGATGAACTTATTAGTTTATTATCCCAGCTTATGAGGTTGTTTGATTTTGTAAATCTTGATGCTCAATGATGATGAAGATATATATATTTGTACCCAACTCAGAATGTCATACTTTTTGTAAATCTGATGCTCAATGATGATGAAGATATATATTTGTACCCAATTCAACTTACTTTAAAAATCAAATTCTTATGATATAAATCAGACCACACTTGTTTACGACATGAATTATCTATGCTCAAGTGTAAAATTATTGGTCAATGACAATAGAAAAATTAGTATAATAGATACACATTTTGTACAAATCTTTAGGTGACGTTTAGTTGGAAAACATTTTCTTTCATTTCCTATTTCTTGTTTTGTAAGAAAAGGGAGGGGAGTTTGATTTCCACAAAACAATGTAAATTTTAGAAAACGCGTTTAGTCTGAGAAACATGTGTTTGTGTTTTTGTAGGACCTTAGATTAACCAACTTTATCACACACAATCTAAGCACAATAAGAAGGAAAGATGGAAAGATGGTGACTTGTAGTATATATGTAATTCGTGTATATTAGAGAGAGATATAAGAAATATGAGAGCTTTTTATTAGAGAAACACACACAAATACACACACAAGCACACACCTCAAATGAGCCTTTGAGGTGTTTATATAGTACATAACATGAGATGCCCTATGGGCTTTCTATGGGCTTGGGCTTGGACTTGGTTACATGGTTGGATAACTAGGCTTATGAAACATAGCATATAACATATTAGCTTGCCAAGTCCAAGGCCCAATGACTAAACTATTACTAATCTTAACACACGACACAAAGTTACAATATGAGAATGACCATCACTTCATAATACATATTTTTAATGCTAACAATCTCCCCCTAAGGGTTGGTCATTCGAATGATGCTCCACGTGAGTGGGTCTTCCGTGTTCTTTGTCTTTAACTTTGTGTGTCGTTGTAGAATAGTCTTTAGTCTTTGTTCCTTCATGCTTTGTGATCTTCGATAACTGAATTTTCATCGTTCTTTGTTCCTTTGTGATGTGGAGTTATCTGCCATTCGTCACTTCTGCGTCTGTGGTGGTTGTTTGCCATTCCAACATGCTCATACATCTTTGGACTTTGATATTCATATGCACGTAGTTCCCTTTCTTTCACTTTGATCTTTAGTCTTTATACTTTGTAGATTCTTCTTTTAGGCGTAGAATCATTCTTTGAACTTTGTGTTGTACAGATCTTTGAGGGAGCTTTCTTTAACTTCCAGATGTATGTATGAGCACGTGGAATCTGTCGCCATGGAGATGAAGTGTCCCTGCATATAAACAGTTAGCAATAAAACATCCGGTACTTACAGATAAGAATTAGAGATCGTCAACAGCATAGTGTGAAGACTCCTTCTAACCCTTACCATGGCCGTTCCCATATCAGATACTCTCGAGAGAGCTTACGAGACCTACTTAGTAGCTCAATGACTGGGTGAGTCGCTGGGGATCACTCCACGACTGTAGACCGTTTGAAACCACCGTGAACACTAAGCGTAACCCATAAAGAATTACCGAAGTGACCTGCTGTCAGGGCTGTTTGATGTTGACCCTGGCAGGAATTTCCATTCAATCATTGAGAATCACAAAAGTGAATCCTCTCATAAATGTTCTGGCAGATTGCTAAGATCTGCGTAGGACTCTTAAGTTTACATCTGGCGTCCTTAATGTTGAACAACCAGTGTAGAAAAATCATGTGTTCCTATGAGATCTTTTGATGAATCTCGGGGCTCTAGACTCGATAAGTGCACATTTGGTTTCCTATGCGGAGATTAGGGAGAGGTCTCCTGCTTCAATATCAACCATCTCTAAGAGACATGTCGATAGATTACGCCGGTTCCCCGTGAAAATGAAACAAGCTCTTTTAAGAGAACTTGAGTGGTTAAGAAGGTTTAGTGCAGTGCGTCACTGGGTCCATGACGTCTTTATCTTCAATACCGGTGTCACCTTAGTAACAACCAGTAGCATATTAGTTGAACCCGGTGTCTGCCCTAAGGTTGAACATTTGGAGGGCTATTTCTTTTCACCCTTTTTTCATATCTTTTCTTTTTAATTCTTCAACCCCTTCTTTCTCCTTTCTCATTTTCTCCTTTTTTCAGTCATACCTAAGGACTTCTAATTCTAATCTATTGGAATTGTCCTTGGGTAGATCCCTCCGGCTCTGGCGGATCATAGGACGGTTTTCCCTAACCTTAGTCTATAACTTCATGACTGTCCTATTGTTGCCATAAAACCATTAATTTAAAAATCTCTCAAAGTGTTTATGATAATAGAACACATTGTTGTTACCACTTTGAGAGTTTTGCAATTTTGAAGGACTCCCCCTTCACATGTGCTCATGAATATTTAAAAATTTGCACATGTGTGAGGAGTTTGCACTTTTTAAATTGATCCACTTTCAGTGAACATGACCGATTCGAGACACGCTTACATCACTAGTTAGACTAGCTTGAAATTATTACCCGTCCTGGTCAAGTCCAAAGAAAGTCTCTCGATATGGTACACTCTACTCAGACAAGTCCTATTCGAGACACGCTTACATCACTAGTTAGACTAGCTTGAAATTATTACCCGTTCAGGACAAGTCTTTTCGATTACTGACATTTTAAGCTTCGTCAATTCATTGGTACTTACTGAGTCGAGCTCTTCTGAGATTCAGCCACAATCTTTAAACATCTTTGATCACATTTTAATCATGTCTTTTCCCCCTCAAAAATAGCATAGCGTGATATTTTTGATATCAACTGATTAATAAAAAGCTTTTTGGAGAGAAAGACAGATTTGATTTTGCATGAAATCGGAACATTTTAGTTTTTGATACTCCCCCTTAATGATAGCTCATTTAAAATCAATTTAAGGGTTTAGAGGGAGTTTTCTTGAGCACTAATTTTGAGAGATTTTGAGAAATCTTTTGAACAATCTTGAAAAAGTGCTCAGGAATTTTGTTTTGAAACGAGTTTATGCTTTGAAATCTTTTTCGTTTGTTTAGACTCGAACTTTTTGAAAAAGAGTTCGTCATTGAACGTACGAGTCCTTGATTTGAAAATAATCAGAAGTCATCGTTTAACGTACGGGTTTCGTACTGAAGTATACGAAAGCCATTGTGAAGAAACTTTTGAGAAACGACATGTTTTAGAAAAACATTAAGAAGAACTCCCGCTCAAGCATCTGTACATGTCCGTATCATTGTTGAATGACATTTCTAGAAACGTACAGAATATTGATTTATACGAGAGACATGTCGTGAGAAGAATATTTTTGTATTTTTTGATTTTATATTGTTTTTGTATTTTGAAAATTTTATATTTTTGTATTTTGTTTTTGTTGGTTTTTCAATTTTTGTATTTTGTTTTTCAAAAATATTTACAGCGAAGCGGTTTTGAAAACATTTTTCAAGAAGATTCGAGAAGACGTTCTAGCTCCTCAGGAGTTAGGCTTCGCATGCCAATTCGTCGAACTAAATAGTCAAACCGTTCTTTTGGGAGGGCTTTAGTAAATAGATCGGCGAGTTGATAATCAGTCTTAACGAAAAATAATTCAACAGTACCCTCTTCCACGTGTTCTTTGATGAAATGGTAGCGGACTTTGATATGCTTCGTCTTAGAGTGATGTATGGGATTGCACGAGATGGCTATGGCACTTTTTGAGTCACAATACATAGGTATTCTGTCAAAAGTAAAGCCATAATCTGTGAGCTGTGTCCGCATCCAAAGAACTTGGGCACAACACGCAGATAGAGACACATACTCGGCTTCGGCGGTTGATAGCGCAGTACAATCCTGTTTCTTTGAAGACCAGCTTACAAGCTTTTCACCCAAAAATTGTGCTCCACCTGATGTACTCTTTGCTGTAACTTGATCACCAGCATGGTCTGCATCTGAAAATGCTGTTAGATTAAACTCCGAATCCTTCGGATACCAAAGTCCCATGTTAATGGTGCTTCGTAGGTACCGAAAGATCCGTTTAACCTCTTTGAGGTGAAGTTCGGTAGGTTTTGCCTGAAACCGTGCTAATAAACATACAGCAAATTGAATATCTGGTCGACTAGCAGTCAGGTACATGAGAGAACCGATCATGCTCCGATATTTCTTCGGATCGATGGGTTTTCCAGACAAATCAGCACCTATTTTTGGTGAAGTGACCATTGGTGTACCAACAGAATCACAGTTTTCCATTCCATGTTTTTTCAAAATCTCTATTGTATATTTAGCTTGATTGATAAAAATACCACGAGGGGATTGATGGATTTGTAAACCAAGAAAGAATTTTGGTTCCCCCATCATGGACATTTCAAATTTACTTTTCATGAGATTTTCAAAATGTTTTGAATGGTTAGGATTGGTTGATCCAAAAATAATGTCGTCCACGTAAATTTGAACGATCAAAATGTCATCTTTGAACTTTTTGATAAACAAGGTGTCATCAACCGTTCCTTTTGTGAAATTGTTTTTGAGCAAGAAAGATGATAGTTCGTCATACCACGCTCTTGGAGCTTGTTTTAAACCATAAATAGCTTTCTTAAGCTTGTAGACGTAGTCTGGATGATCTTTGTCGATGAATCCCTCTGGCTGACTCACATACACTTCTTCTTTCAGAGTTCCATTCAAGAAAGCTGTCTTAATGTCCATCTGATAGACTGTGATGTTTTTGTGAGCGGCATAGGCTAAGAAAATCTGGACTGCTTCAAGTCTAGCTACAGGCGCGAATGATTCTTCGAAATCTATCCCTTCTTCTTGTGGATAACCTTTAGCCACGAGACGAGCTTTGTTGCGAATAACAGTCATTTCCTCATCCAGTTTGTTCTTCCACAACCACTTGAGATCAAGAACACGTTTATCAAGTGGTCGTTCAACAAGTTCCCAACTGTCATGTAACAGGTATTGAAGAAATTCCTCCTGCATCGCTTCAATCCATGGGTTTTCTGCCATTGCTTCCCGAATGTTTTTAGGTACTTTTGTGCTTATTGAGCAAATGTAAATGCACAATTCGAGATCGGTGGCAAGTTGTCTCCTCGTCTGAACTGGCTTTGAAGGATCACCAATAACATGTACTAACGGATGGTCTTTTGTCCATTGAAACGTAGAAGGGTACCTTTGGTTGAACGAATGTGTGTTAGATGGTTCTTGTAACCTTGAAGAAGATTCAGCAGAGTCTGATGCAAACGGGTTTTCAAATACTTCTTCTTCTTCTTCTAACGCAGCATCGTTTGAATTATTTGTTGGTTCTTCTTGAAAATTTGTGTTTTGGTTTTGCTCATCAACTCTTGGTATTTCAGTGTCAAGTACTGGAGTTGCTTGAGTAGATGTAGATGATGTTGATGTAGTTGGTGCTTCAGCTTCGATTGTTGTAGATGCATCTTGTGGTGGTGGTGGTGGTTGATGGTTTTGAGCGGGTGCAGCGGAATGTTGATTTGATGCATTTGTCGAAGTTCCACCATAGTATTCATCAAACATTAACTCGAAGAAATTTTCCAGCTCTTGTTCTGAAGGTTTATCCGTGTTTGTTGACTGAGCTCCTTGAGGTACGAGTCCTGAACTGATGTGTCCAGAAGTCTGTATGTTTGGTGCGGGTCCTAATCTGTTTTGATTAGAAGCCATCGGATTAAGCGCGGGTTCTAGAGCGTATCTCTCAGAAGCCATCTGTGAAATCTCGTCAAATTTCACATTCATCGTCTCCATTATCTTTTTCGTTCTTCTATTATACACCCTGAATGCCCTCGAGTTTTCTGAATATCCAATGAAGATTCCAATGTCACCCTTAGCTTTTAACTTCCCTAGATCTTCTCTGTCATTCGTTGGATAGCACAAAGCGCCAAACACGTGAAGGTAAGAGATGTCAGGTTTACGGTTGTTCACTAGTTCATATGGGGTTTTATTGAATCTCGGATGGACTAGGGATCGGTTTTGAGTAAAACAAGCAGTGGCTACAGCATCAGCCCATAAGAATAGTGGTGCACTAGAAAAGATCAGCATTGTGCGAGCAGCTTCCACAAGAGTTCTGTTTCTTCTTTCAATTACCCCGTTCTGCTGTGGAGTTCTAACAGCTGATGTTTGGTGTGTTATTCCAGCATCTTCAAAGTAGGTTCTTAACTCCTGATTGGTGAATTCTGTGCCATTATCTGTTCTTACAATCCTTACTGGAGCTTGAAGTAGAACTTGGATACGCTTCAGAAAGGTGATGATGGTACCTGGTGCTTCGTCTTTTGACCTCAGAAACTTTACCCATGTATATCTTGAATAATCATTGACAATAACAAGAATATACTTCTTTCCATTAATGCTTTCAACTCTCATTGGGCCACATAAGTCCATGTGCAACATATGTAACCTTGCTTCCGAACTAGGTACGGTTTTGGGTTTATATGATGCTCTTTTGCTTTTTCCTTGTTCGCATGATGGACATAGGTGTTCCTTGGTGTATTTGAACTTAGGAAGTCCGGTGACGATGTTGTCTTTGGCTAACTTGTTGATGGTGTCGAGATTGAGATGGGATAAACGTCTATGCCACAGCCAGGACTTAGTTTCGGTTGCCCTTGTCATAAGACAAATTGGTGATGTAGAAGCCATTTGGTTGATGTCGATAGCATACAAGTTTGTACTACGATTACCAGTTAAGAGATCATCACCAACCAAATTTCTAATAAAAACCGTGTTTCTTCTGAAAGCCACTTCTAAATCTGCATCACAAAACTGCCCAACTGAAAACAAGTTGTGTCCCAACCCTTCGACGTAGTAAACTCGAGTGATCAAAAAATTTCCAAACTGAAGATCTCCATAACCCTGGATAGCTGCTACATGATCATTTCCAAAGCGTACAGTTCCCATGAATTTCCAGACAAAATTGATCAGCAGCTTTAAATTCCCGGTCATGTGCTTGGAGCAACCCGAGTCGACGATCCAAAGACATATTTCGATAACCTGCCAAGAACAGAAGAGTTTGTATTTGGAAACCGTGTTGAATTTGGTTCCATGGGGTTAGGAGTAAAAGCAGAATCACACTCAGAGATAGTTGCTACTTGTTTAGCTTGAGCTATTTCTAATTTGCCGTCCTGAAGAGTGAACTCTCTACCCGTCGGAATCCACATACAAAACTTAAGATAGTTCCTAGGCATTCGACTAATAGTGGTAGTCCTAAATCGTGCAACTAATCTTTCTATAGATCTGGATCTAGCACTAGGTCTTTTTGGAACATTCTTCTGTTCAGGCGTAACATTCACATTCTTAGAAACACATTCATCATGAACATAGTTAATTAAACATTTCTTGCATATTAAACAAACAGAGTCATTACATGCATTAGAAATAGTACTCTTGACATTACATTCAGATGAAACATGTCTCTTATTACAAAGCGATAAATTCCTAGGGTGTTCTTCTACTTCTTCAACTTTATTCTTGCTACTACTCTTAGAGACAGGCGAGACTCTATTGTTCCTTGTATTGCTCTTAGGCTTTAGTCTGCTGCTCCTAGAGGTGCTTTCTAATCCTGTAGAAGGTAAGGCACACACATTAGGATTTATATTGTTGTCCTTTTTAGCATCCCTAGATTCTTTAGAATTAGCCTTTATGCACTTGTCATTTGTCTTAGATGGTGAGGCAGACGCACTAGTGGGACTAATCCTAAAAATGCCAGGTGCTATCACTTTTGGTGTTTCGACAACCGCTTTTCCTTTATCAACAATCTTTTCATTTTCACTTTTCTTGGGCAAGGGTGTTGGAGTGACTGGTTTTGTCAAATCCTTTTTCTCATCGACTTTTGGAGCAAACCGTGAAATTGACATTTTTGGTTTTTGAACCGTGTTAGAAACATTTGGTTTCTCCGAAGTCAATGGTTTTGCAAACTTAGTTTCCTCACCCTTTCCTTTTTGACTTTCAAGCTGAGCCCTCAAAAGATCATTTTGCTCTTTCATGTTCTTTAAGGCACGCTCATACGACAATTTGTCATACTTGCATTCTTCCTTTTTTCGATCAAGTTGTTTAAAATATGACACATTTTCTTTTTCAAGCTTTATAAGAGCATTTTCATATTTTGAAACAATTTCAGAGGTCTCAGCTCTCAGTCTTTCATCGTCTTGAACAGAATATGTTTGTAAAATGATGGACATAATGTCAGTGGTCATAACAGCTTCGAAGAGAGAATCATTCAGGTTTTCCAAAACATTTATGTTTTCACGAGTATCATTAGCTTCATTTACCAGGGATTTGTGGTCCTTGACAAAGTCGGCCGTTTCTTTTAAGAAAGCTTGTTCAAAATGGATTACCCTCGCACTGATGTTATTCAGTGGGATAGTAATTTCGTTTTCAAAAACTTTTTTCTGTTCAATATGAAAACTAGAATGCCAGTTGTTAATATTGATTGTAGTTTTAGAAGCAACAATGTTTTGAAGTTCTTGAATTCTCTTTTTAACGTCATCCAAAATTTCTCTAGTCTCACTTGTATTAAAAGTGTTGTTAGAAGAAATTTGTTCCATTTTTGAAAGAGATTTGGAACAATTACTTTCTTAGAAAACATTTTTGAGAATGGTCGTTTTATGGAAAACACAGATGGTTCTTTTTGTGGAACAAAAGTAATTCCCGAAAGTTTGTTCAATTTGTTGTAATCAATGGGTTTCAAATCCTTTTGTTTCATTTTATTTATGCTCTCTTCGACATGTTCAATCGTTTGCACAGAATCCCGAACGACGGGAGGATCATGTTTAGTGTAAATCACATTACCATTATACAAAATATTCTGTTCTTGCTGAGCTTTCTTGAGATTACTGGGGGTGTTGTTACCGAGAGCCACTTTATGTTTCGTATGGTAAACCGGATTAGTTTGATTTGAAATCATTTTCATTGTTTGACTTGACTGACCCGACTTAACCACCAATTCTTCTAAGTGAGCAATCATGTGTTCTGACTCTACGATTTCTGCCAAAAGTTTGTCTTCTTTCTTTGCAAAGTCCTTTTTCAGCTCGTCCCTCTCTTTTTCAAGATTGGTATAAGCTGATTTTTGTTTAGAAAGTTGGTTTTGTAAATCAGAAATTTCCGCGTTTAAAGATTTTATCTTTTTGAAAGAATTAACATCAAGTGTGTCAAACTTGAGTTGCAATTGTTTTTCTCTTGAAACGGAATTTTGATAACCAGTTTCTAATTCAGACAATCTTTTGTTATGAAATTCAAAAGCTTTAACGTTTTCTTTGTAACTCTCAAGCTCAGCGGTCAATTTAACATTCGCGGCCTTAACATCGCGATTGACCTTTTTCACATTCTCAATTTCAATACGACAATTATTCAATAATGATTCAAACAAAGCACGTGTTTCCTCATCATTCTCAGCATGCTGTGAAACGAAGCCTCCATTATGATTCACATCTGGAGTTGCTGAAGGAGTATTGCTACTACTTGGCGTGTCTAGGTATGTATCATAAGTGGGTGCTAGCTTCTCAGAATGCTGTTCCTCATGAGGAGACATATCAAATATATCATTATTGTGACATGTGTTGAAGTTTGATACCTCAGATGGTGCATTGGTGTCATAAACAGGAAGTGTATCAGAATCCGTGTCATACTTAGCTTCCTGAAGATTCGCCATGAATATGCAGTTCGCATCGATATCCTCTCTATCTTCCATGTCATCCATAAGAGCCATAAAATCATTCTCCTCTGCGTTCAACTGAAATCCTGCCTCTGCCTTTTGTGCCAACATCACTGCTTTCTGCAAGTACGCTAGATCTTTCTTGTTTGGCTTAGTAGGACAGTTCCTTGCCATATGACCTACACCCTGACAGTTGAAACACTTAACCGGATTACCCTGATTCACATTTCCCAAATTCCCAACTACTGGAGCTGCAACATTTCTATTCTGATTACCCATCGCCTGATTACCAACATTCTGACCCCTCTGATTTCCAACAAACTGACCCAACTGATTCCCTGCATACTGACCATACTGATTCATCTGATTTCCTGCATACTGACCTGCATTCTGCATATTCTGATTACCCATATTAATCCCAGTAGCATATCCCTGTTGGTTCCCATAAACTCCAACCATTTGGCCTCCATTGCCCATATTGAAACTCGGCTGAGCAATCTGCTTGTTGCGAGTGTTCGATGAAATCCTTTGGTTGTTGTTAGTTGGTGTGGAATAACGTCCTTGGAATGCCTTTGTCAGAAAAGCAAACGCTTGAGTCAAGGCTGCAGTGGCTTCATCATTTTCAGTGAATTCTGGTTCTTGGAACTGTGGGTATTGTTGTTGTGGAATAACATGTTGTTGTTGCTGTGGGTAGAACTGTTGTTGGTAGACCGGTGTTGGTTGTTGAATGTATGATGGTTGCATGTAGTTGTGAGTGGAAGATGATGATGGTTGTTGTGTGTTCACTGGTAGTGGTGTTGGTGTAGTAGCAATTAATGCGAGAGGATCATGCTTCTTTGCCAATCTTTCTTTCCTTACTTCATTAGCCTCAGCTTGATTTTGCTTCAGAAAATCATAGAGTTGATCATAATTCACCTTATGTAAATCCTTTGTTTGATTGACAATTGTAACATAACGACCCCATTCTTCTGGAAGGTTATTGATGAATTTGATGTTTGTTGCAATTGTTCGAGGTGTCAACTTGTTTCTGATTAACTCATTCATCAAAGTGCAAAACCTTGTGTAGTAAGATTCAATCTGTTTACCTTTAGTGGATGTGAAATTTTCCCATTCAGTAAGAAGTTTGTTCTCAACATCCTGTTGTCCAATCTCTGTTCCATGACATATCCTCCTAACACGTTCCCACATAGCATAAGCAGTTTCACAGCTGTCGACCGCAGCAAAGATCTCCCGTGGTAATCCAAGTTGGATTAAATGCATTGCCATATCATCTGCGGCGATCTGCTTCTTGTCTTCCTCTGTGTAATCTGCTTCTGTTTGTTCACGCACGAATGGTTGAGTAGGAGGTGTTGTATTTGGATTGCCTTCAATTTGAACTTGTCTTGGCTTGAATGGACCATTTGTGATGGAGTTGATCATTAATTTACCATCAGGCTTTGTTTTGATGTAACGAAGCATGCGGCTTGTCCATGAGAGATATCCACCTTTTTCAAGCATAGGAGGTCGGTTTTCCGCACCGGCTGCATGAATATCTTGCTGAGATGCCATTGATGAAGTGTAGATGGATAAAGTTGATTCTTGGATCGTTCCAACGAAATAGGAGTAGAGTTTAGAGTGAGTTGATGCAAGTTTTTATGGTGAAAATTTTGACTGAAAACCTTAAAACCTCAATAACTTCTTCTCGGAGCGTTTTTAGGCCTCGAAACTTCGCCTAAATCGATTTAGCGTGTCGTTCTCCTCTGTCTGACGGTCGTTTTGACAGCTGATTCGTCGAAAACGGAGTTACGGTTCAAAAGTTATGGCCGTTTGAAGTTCAGTCGTCAAAAATCAACCAAAAGTTCTCGAAAATGTTGTATTCTCGATAATTGACCCAAGTTCTCGATACTTTTGCAAGTTCTCGATAAATTCTCCAAGTTCTCGAAAATTTTCAAAAGTTCTCGAAAATTTTTCAAAAGTTCTCGAAATTTTTTCAAAAGTTCTCGAAATTTTATCAAAAGTTCTCGAAAATTTTTTAAAAGTTCTCGAAATTTTTTCAAAAGTTCTCGAAAGAAGTTCTCGAAATTTTATCAAAAGTTCTCGAAAATTTTTCAAAAGTTCTCGAAATTTTTTCAAAAGTTCTCGAAAAAAGTTCTCGAAATTTTATCAAAAGTTCTCGAAAATTTTTTAAAAGTTCTCGAAATTTTTTCAAAAGTTCTCGAAAAAAGTTCTCGAAATTTTATCAAAAGTTCTCGAAAATTTTTTAAAAGTTCTCGAAATTTTTTCAAAAGTTCTCGAAAATTTTCAGTTATCGAGAATTTCAAAACTTATCTAAATTGTACAATTTAGAAAGTTATCCCAAGTCGAAGTGTGTTTTCTAACTTATACAAGGAAGAAAAACACCAAGTAATCCACGGAATCGTCTGAAGATACTTGAAGAGAAGTTCTCGATAAAAGGTAACAAAAATCGTATGACTTAAAGCACACCGAAATCAAGTTTTTAATCCAAGATTCTTGTTCTTCTAAGCTAAAAAACACCAAAACTTGAAGAAAGTTCCAAACTTGATGATTTTTATCAAACTTTGTAAGATCTCGAAAACAAGTACAAAAACAAAGTCGAATTTTTTAAGCTAGAAATTTTCAAAAAGATTAAAACTTTCTTGTTAGGTAAGGTTTATAACACTAGTTTGTAATAAAAAAAGTGTTAAAAACCAAGAAAAAAACAAGAAAAGTAGGAATTTTTCTAAAAAATTCGTGTATAAAGCTTAAAAAAAACGAGACACAACAACCCCTCAACCCTCCTAAATCATTGTTAGGCGATTGATACCACTTGTAGGACCTTAGATTAACCAACTTTATCACACACAATCTAAGCACAATAAGAAGGAAAGATGGAAAGATGGTGACTTGTAGTATGTATGTAATTTGTGTATATTAGAGAGAGATATAAGAAATATGAGAGCTTTTTATTAGAGAAACACACACAAATACACACACAAGCACACACCTCAAATGAGCCTTTGAGGTGTTTATATAGTACATAACATGAGATGCCCTATGGGCTTTCTATGGGCTTGGGCTTGGTTACATGGTTGGATAACTAGGCTTATGAAACATAGCATATAACATATTAGCTTGCCAAGTCCAAGGCCCAATGACTAAACTATTACTAATCTTAACACACGACACAAAGTTACAATATGAGAATGACCATCACTTCATAATACATATTTTTAATGCTAACAGTTTTCCATTTTCCAAAACTAGAAAAAATGTTTAAGTATTGTTGTTTTATATCTAAATTCACTATTCACCTTATTAATATTATAAAAACATCATCAAAACACAAAAACAAATATTACAAACTAACCAACTAAATTATAAAATAACTAAAAAAATCTAATACGAAAAAATAAAGAAATTAAAAAATTAAAATATAATATCAAATAATCTTTTCATCCGATATTTTACGTTTTTATCCGTTTTTGTTTGTTTTTATACGTTTTCGTCTGTTTTTTTACGTTTTTGTCAGATATTTTACGTTTTCGTCTGTTTTTTTACGTTTTCGTCCGTGTTTTTACGTTTTCGTCAGGTTTTTTAAGTTTTCGTCCGATATTTTTCGTTTTCATCCGTCTTTTTACATTTTCGTCAGATTTTTTAAGTTTTCTTCCGATTTTTTTCATTTTCGTCCGTTTTTTTTTACGTTTTTGTAAGATTTTTTATGTTTCCGTCCGTTTTTTTACGTTTTCGTCCGTTTTTTACGTTTTTGTCAGATTTTTTACGTTTTCGTCCGATTTTTTAAGTTTTCGTCTGTTTCTTTACGTTTTCGTCAGTTTTTATACATTTTCATCCAATTTTTTATGTTTTCGTCCGTTTCTTTACGTTTTTGTCAGTTTTTTTACGTTTTTGTCCTATTTTTTACGTCTTCGTTATTTTTTTTACGTTTTGATCCGTTTTTTTTACGTTTTCGATAGATTCTTTTCGTTTTTGTCCAATTTTTTTTATGTTTTCATCCGTTTTTATACGTTTTCGTCTATTTTCTTACGTTTTTGTCCGTTTTTTTACTTTTTTGTTTGATTTTGGATGTTTCCATCTTTTTTATAACGTAAAAAGTCTGGCAAAAAAGTAAAAAATATGTCGAAAACGTAAAAAATTTGGTGAAAACGTAACAAATCTGACGAAAACGTAAAAAAACAGACAAAAACGTAAAAAATCTGACGAAAAAGTAAAAAAACGGACGAAGACGTAAAAAATGGACAAAAACTTAAAAAATCTGACGAAAACATAAAAAAGCGGACAAAAACGTAAAAAACCGGACGAAAACGTAAAAAGCTTGGTGAAAACGTAAAAAAACGGACGAAAACGTAAAAAACCTGACGAAAACGTAAAAAAACGGACGAAGACGTAAAAAATGGACGAAAACGTAAAAAATCGAACGAAAACGTAAAAAAACAGACGACAGCGAAAAAAATCGGACGAAAACGTAAAAACTCTGACGAAAACGTAAAAAAATGGACGAAAATGTAAAAAATCAATCAAAAACGTAAAACAACTGACGAAAACGGATTTGAGTTATTTTAATAGAAAATAGGGGAAAACAAAAAAAAGGTGTTTTGTAGTTTTGTGTATTAAAGTTGGAAATAGGAATTTTTTGTTTTGTAGAGAATTTTATTGGAAAACACTAACTTGAACGCAATCTCTATTTTCCTTGTTTTCCACAAAATATTTTGTGGAAAACAAGGTTGTTTTCCCTCAACTAAACGCACCCTTACTGTTTCTGAAGATTGTGTTTCGATTTGTTTATTTTGCAGGATACAAGGTGGGCAGCTGGCAAATGGTCGGTATGAATGGATAATGTAGTTGTCCAACGTCGGCCGGGTCTGAATGTGTTGAAACAGGTATAAAACTTTTCACTATGCAATATCTTTTGATTATGTCAAATACGTTTGCAAGTATTTAGTTATAAGCAGATAACCTGAAAAAAATAAATAAACAGTCTCATTGATGCATTATATTGAATTCAATTTATGAGTGTTCTGCCCATCGTTCAAAGATCTCGCAAATTTATTATGACTTTTCCTTTATTAAGAAAGAAGCACATAATGGAGTTGATATTGTAATATATATCTAATTATGAATTTCGCTATATTAGACTGAACCAAATGAAGATAAATTATGATATATTTTATGAACGTCCTCTCCTTCCCCCCACTCTATTATGTGCTTCTTGAGTTCAAATTGTGAGAACATACCAGACTTATGATCAACCACATCATAAGATAAATTGTGCAGACCAATAAGTCATTAGGTGGTTAAGTGGTGTTTGGGACAGCTTAGTTTTTGGGCTTATCAACTGACCAACAGCCGCAAAATGTATTGGGAGAGGGAAACTTAAGATCACATTGGAGCAATCAGCGAATGACGATTTTGTAGAGGTTTCATTATGTATTGGTGCCGGAGAATTGTGGGTAATGTTTTAGGTTTGTGAGGATTGGTGTTCGGTCTTGGCTTATTGATGTATAAGTATAAGTAAGTCGTGTGTTTTTATTGTTGTGTTCTTTTTTTGATGATAGCGTGAGTGATGTTGGTGTTCGGTTTCTTACCACTGCCAGGTAATCGAAGGCGTAGACGAGCAACTTTGTTCAAACAAGATACGCGTTGTATGTAAAAAATTTCATGTTTTAAGTGGTCTTTAACGCATTGACAGCAGTATGACAATAGGGTTCACCAAACAAAATTAAATGGCTATGGATTTCTATACGTAGATGAAGCCATGGAAAAGGCGGTTGTAATAGCAATTAGGTCATGCCAAGTAACAAATAGATACGGAGGTAACTATAACAGGCACTCCGTCAACTCACTATTATCTAAACCCAAATAGCCCACACGTTCAGCACATAGTTGATGTGTAAGCTCAAAAACTTTATCCTTAACACATAGCACATAACAATATACAGAAATAAACTATTGCACATGTACAAACAATTTCTTGAAACAACATCGATCCTGCATATCCAGCGGCAAAGATGTGAAGACGAAGAACAGGAAAAGACAACAAATCGTTCTCGCTAGCTACATTGCTACAAGTAAATTCCCAAAAATTACAAGGTAAACACTTGTACTTTTTGCATTACCCATTTCATAAATTAATATCACTAACAATAAACTGTCTTATGCAGCAAGTAAGCTCAGTTTGCAGCCGAAAAATTATTGACGAATTTCCAGTACCAATACATATAGAGCACGACCCACAACCTACCCCAAATTATAGTTGATAATTCATAATCCTTACACATCCGTGCATTTAACAGTAACTAGATGCCTCATTTGTGGACCTGTAAATATTGCATGTCTGTGTAATATTTCGTATTCTTTTGTAGCGAAGCTTTGAGCAGCACGCGATTCAATAGCTTTGATAGAAAAGATCATAAACCAAATACAACGGGAAAAAACCCTGCCAGGCCGCAACGCGACCGGCCACCGCCTTCCTAGTTAAATGCAAAGGTAAAAGATTTTGTTAATATGTGTCTAGAATTCTCGATATTTTAAATATAGCATTTTAGAGCTACATGTAGCAATTTCCTTTAAGTAAATTCTATTCTAGATCAAACAGACGGAAAAATAAAACTTATAGCATTGAAACGTGAAAGTAGGGGTGAGCATCGGGCCGGAACCCGACCTGGCCCGACAAAGCCCGATCCCGATTGTGGCCGGAAATCTAAACCGACTCTTGACCCGATAGTGTTCAGTTAGTCGGTATCGGTATCGGTCGGGATTGGCTTGTTTTTTCTCAGTTTTTGCCTCGTCCCGACCCATCCCGTCACGACCCGAGTCCCAAGTTCGCCGGAAATGCTAACCAACTCCCGACCCGTTTACTAGTCGGGATCGTAATCGGACCGGCGGGTTTGTCGGGATCAGGCCGGGAATCGAGATGCGGGCAGTTTTGCTCAGCCTTACGTGAAAGTATCACCTAACTTTCATTATAATCACTCATAAATAGTTATCAGTGACTACAATTCTTTTTAAATGTGTTGAATTATTTAGAATGACAGTAATATATATCTTTATGTGTGTCTTAGTTTTCAAATCCCCATTTATAAATTGTTTTAGGCCTCTCGAGAACATCCAATAATTATTTTTGGATTGATTCGTACACGCGTAGGCACAATGGGAGAACAAATGGCCAGCAATAACCTTTTTTCTCACTGTATAATGTGAATATAACGTAGTCCATTAAAGATATAGGCCCACCTAATCTTAGTGAACAAATTTTATTGGCACCAAGTAACAGACACAATTTCCTGGAAAACTTATCTTGACCTACCACAATACTTTTGGTCACAACCAGTTGAATTTACGCGTGACATGTGATTTAAAAATGTCTTCTAACAATATATTTTTGTTTTATACACGAGGTAGGTAGGTATGGCAAAGGCTAAAGGCACGTTGATATTTCTTCTCCTCTTTTTTAATAAAAGTGGAAACGAAAATGTGTATGCTGCTTGATGACCTTTATATCATTTTCAAAAAGAAATTGAAATGAATAGTGACTTTTTATAAAACTACCGTATTTCTTTTTAATTATTGAGATACTTTTAAGATATAATAAAGTCAATATATATTAATTATAATATATATTTTTTTAAAAAGGCATAATACATTAGCTCACTCTTTTTATTCGCCTCGTTACTAATCTAACAGTGTAACGCATGAGTGTTATTATTATTATTTTTTTGTTAGTAGATTTTGATTATTTACTTCATGTTTCGGATTTTATTTTTATTTTTTTGTTAGTAGATTTTGATTATTTACTCCATGTAAATTTCTCAATATTATTTTCGTCTCTCAACCAAAATAATTACTTACAACAAAATATTTTGTTTTATGTTTTTATATAATTTCTACATGCATAAAAGTCTTAGCGCGTTGTGACAAGGTTTAAATGATACTTTCTAACAAAAAAGAAAAATAATAAGAAATAAGTAACAACATGTTAAGATGCATTAATATCTTAGTATGAATATTTATTAGCTAAATTAATATGTTGCTTAAATCTTTGTGTTACTAATAAAATACTTAAAGAGTAAATATGAAAATTTAAGAAAACTCATCTAACTAAACAACTTATCTACTTTTATTTCATTCATGTAAAAGCCAAATTATGATAATACTTGTTAATTTTTTTCTCATTTATAAATATTTCAAAGTAAAAATAAAACTTGCAGAATAACTTATTAAACCAGCCCTAAGCTAGGGAGTATTTATGAGATATTTTTTACTGAAAGTTTGCAAATATGAAACGATACCGTGTAACTCTATTAATTTAACGCGCGGGTACCCTGTAATCAATTTCCTGGCGCACAATATCATCCGGTTATATGTTTTTCATAATAGTAACTTTTCTTTGTGTTATCATAAGAGAACTAGGTACAATTGGTGCCGTGAGAAAATAGTAGTGCCACATCAGCACCTTTTTTCCATGACACCAGTTTTGGCTATGACACCAAAACACCCCTTCCTGACATAACACACATCTCATATTTCGAAGCCGAATAAAAACCGTAATCTGAAATGATAGAAAAATAGCCAGCAACCAAAATTTGTAACTCAAAAATTCACCCTTAAACAAATTTGACAAAAGTTCGGATATAATACTGAAATGGAACCAACATGTGTCTAGTATCTTGGCCCAATCAAATTTCACTTAATTCAATCCAACTTTTAACCCAAAGCCCACTTGACCATACCCTAAGTTTTAGCACACAATAATCTAATTATACTACTATCACACTCACGCAGCCAACACTCTTCATTTTTTTTTCACCTAAAACACAGATAAGAAAATTAGTAGATCCCTTTGATTCTTGTAATAACCGTGAATCACAAACACAAATAACCACAATTTCTAACTAATGTTCGGTTTTTGCCTATGATAAACCAAACACAAACACTCTCTCTTTGGTTTGCTACTGCCAAAACCGAACACCATTTTTCTTTTTTATTCAACACACACACGGCAAAATTTTTTTGTAGAAAGGTCTCGGGTAAGTGATTATTTTGTTGTTTTTTAACCAAACGAAAGCTTGAATGAAACAGATTTGTTTTGTTCTTGTCTTTTTAAATAGTTCAAAAATTAAAAAAAGATGATCTATGATGAATTTGTGTTCATAAGTTTTAGAAGTTTGTTTTAATCACTTTAATACGCAACTATGAGATCTTTGGTTTCCTTTTCTTTTTCGTTTATTTCTTGTTTACAACTCTGAAGTCTCAGGTAGTAGTGTTTAACTTGTATGGGTCGGAATTAATTTATGGCTTGGAATTATATGGGTCGGAATTAAATATGGATGAGTTTTAATGGAGGGTTGTACATTGTGCTTAAATGGTTGTAATTTTGGATGTAGGAGTGTTTTTAATAGCATTAATGTAGAATTCATAAAATTTTGGTCTGAATTTCATTCGATGCTATTTTTTGTTGTACATCATGCTTTGGTTGTTGCAATTACGAAAATTAATTGCTTAAAGTATTGTAAACCATGCTTAATTTCTTGTAAGTCTGAAAATTTTGAAGAGAGAGTCATCCCTCTATTATATGTAGTATAGATATGTTCAACTACGTATCGAATTGTTGAACCATTGTAATGTGCAAAAAGTGTTTAATTACAGTATTACACATTCCATGAAAGGCATTTAATTTTAAAACATAATGCTATGAAATGCAAATAAAGTGATTAGACACAATAGTAATTTCAGCAGTTTAATTTTTTATTAGAAGTTATATATATATATATATATATATATATATATATATATATATATATATATATATATATATATATATATATAAAAGTGTTAATGTGGAAAATAGTAAACTAGATAAACACTCATTTAATGACAATAAAAGCTCTGCTCTTTACTTAATTTAAAATAAGAGTCACACTATGTTTGACACAAAGCTTTTTGGAGCTTTTTTGAGCAATGAGCGGTGAACAATGAGCTTTTTTATTTTTAGTGTCCGTTTGGCATGAGAGCTGTGGGCTTTGCTATTTTTTAGGAAAACTCATTTTCCCAATGCTTCTTTATGAAGCTGTGAGCTTTTTTGGCTACTGTTCACTGCTCACTGCTACTGCTCACAGCTACTTTTGCCAAACATAGCCTTAGGGTGGTGGCAGTGGCAGCGGTATAGGCTGCGACATGCCCTATACCGGCGGTGTGTTCACCGCTGTTATCTCCACGGTATACTTAACGATTTGGCTTGGGCGACATTTCATGATTCAACGGAATGGAGCAAATTGTAACGTTGGAGTATTTATGGATTTGACCGTTTGGAGCAAATTGAAACGTTGGGTTTAGAAAAATAAATAAAAAAAATAAAAATAAAAATAAAAAATTCCTTTATATACTAGACTTTAACATCACATTTGTATACTTCCAATTCAGAAAAGAAAAAAGATCCTTCTATAAAATTTAACAGAAACAATTCACATATTTTTATAATGGTTTCATCCTCTTCTTCTTCATCTGACGAGATATTTATTCCCGACGACTCGTCCGAACTATCGTTATCCGGTAGTACCCTATCAACCTTTTTAGTCGTGTACGATTCAATTGAAGACACGGCAAGCTCTACCGAAACTCAGGAGTCTGTAACCCGTTTTTGTAAAAAAGCTTTACAAACCCTTATGAATGACTATTTTGTGGAACGACCAAAGTTTGTCCACCATGTTTTTCGTGATAGGTTTTGTATGAATAAAATCTTGTTTTTAAGAATTGTTAGTGATGTTGAAGCGAGATTCGAATGGTTTCAAGAGGGCCTAGATGCGAGGGGAAAAAAAAGTTTCACGGCGTTACAAAAATGCACATCGGTCATTTGGCAACTCGCAACGGAATGTATATGTTTTTATTAAATTGTTTAATATAATTTATGAAAATAAAAAATAAAAAAATAAAATTAGTTGAGGTATGGAATAATGGTTACCACTAAAAAATGGTTAAGAGGTATGAAAAAAATATGAATGAGGTGGAATGATATTATTGGTTGGTTGAAAGGTTTGGGTTTTTTTTCCGAGGCATGATTGCCACCACCCTTATAGGTACTATGAACTCAGGATGCGTATATGTATCCGATGACCAATTTCAACAGAGAAGTAAATACTAAATGATATACAATTTGATGCAAGAGATGACTTTACTACTTTGATGGAACATGCTCTTATATGGTCGAGATCTTAGTTATCTGCGATGTTTTAACTGCGTGTCAAGCATTTAGTGATGTACACTTACATTAAATTGTTTTACGCTCTGTTCTTGAGTTTTTTTTTTAAGTAATGGAAGAGGATGAGAAGGGAAATCAAAAAAGGGGCGTTCTTGAGTTTTTTTTAAGATAGAAGGGTAGAGGACATGAAGGTGGGAGGGAAGGAATGGGATGGACTTTTGTGTGTATATGTGATCCGTCATATTTGCGGTAATTAGGAAGGAACGGGTTTTATGAGAACATGAGCTTTTGTTAAATTAAAGTTATATCCACATTTAGCCAATAATGATTATTGCGTTTTTAGTTTGACGTTGCTTATTTAAACTGGCTATCTGATTACCTGAGTGTGACATGTAAAACGTTTATAATTTACAATTTACAAATAAAAGGCAAACAGGTTATCTATTTGCCACAGTTTTGAACCGTAGTTGCACTTCCAAACACTATCTCTTTTGAATGTTATCATTTACAAATATTATATACTGAGCATGAGGCTGCGCACTCCTGTAATGATGTTTAGTGTATTTTTACCTAGTTTTTATTTTAGTTTGTTCCATACTCCACAACGCTGCAATGTAGACACATATTCCAGCCATGCTTGGTAACGCTCATCATGCCAAAAGGTTCGAGTAAAGTTGGACATGGGCTACAAACGTTATTTGTCACATTTAATTTCTTCTTGTTGGATTTGCTTGCTGGTTATCATATATAAAATAATTGTGTTTCTCTTTGTTGAATCGTAGAACAGCTGGATAGGCTTTTTTTTTTTTTTTTTTTTTTTTTTTTGGAGCAAAAGATGGATAGTATTTCATGTGAAGAGTAAATTATGTTATGAGGGTATATTTGTAATTTGGGTAGCTTTCTTTCTTTTCCCTGCAACTTAAAATAAAAACTCAAGAACACAAATAAAAATAACCACTTTCTTCACAATGTCATTCCTTGCTTTCCGCTTCCCATCCCATCCCTTCCATTCTTTAAAAAATTAACTTGAGAACAGAGCGTTACTCTTGAAATGTGTTAAAACTTTTTTTAGGGAACAGTGCTTATAATTATTTTCACATTTATATAAACTATTGTACTTTTTAACTTTCTTAAAGGTGCTTTGCGTTAAAGAAAGTTTCTGTCTAAATATCCTAAGATACTTAAAGATATTTCGAAGTGTTTAAATGTTTGATATGAGAAGAATAAGGTAGTCCGTAAGACATTGCAATAGTGACCATTTGCTACGCATCTTACATTGTGAAAAGCTTCCACGGAAAAAGTGTATTACAGATTGGCAATCAACAATAAAAAACTCTGCAACAATTTACCAACAAGAAATACCATGTTGGTATTAACTTGTTTTGGGGCGGAGACTTTTGCAATGTTTTGAATATGCAAGGGAAAATGTTGGATTTGCAGCGACATAAATTTGTGACATAGCAACTTGAGTATAAGTTATGACTTTACAAATAGTCTTTTTGTTAGTTCAATTTTTAAGAGCCCGTTTGTTTGATGGGTGTAGAATAAAAGGAATGAAATGAATCATGTATATTGTTGTTTGTTTAATTATGGATCTACCACAATGGAATATAGACTAAAAAAGTATGTTGATAACTTTAGTCGCATAGCACGTAAAGAGGGTGACTTTTGTTATTTTTTTGTTTTCTACTCTTTTTTAGTGGGTCTCAACTCTCAACCCATTATCATGTATTTATTCTATATTTTAAAATTAATAATTTCAATTTCTATATATATTTTAGATATGATTCAATATGTATACTCAAATACAAATTTTGAATGCATGATGTACAATGAAGTCAAAGCATATTTTGAGTAAATATAATATTATAGAATTTAAGTTGTGTAAATATGAAAGTGCCCTTATATGTTAAATTTTAAAACAAATATTATCTAAATCAATCAATCATTTTCCCGATCATCCTTTTCTTTCAAATCAATACACATTCTTTCAAACCAATACTCACTCTGAATCCTATCTTCAAGCCTCTACGCTGTATACACTTTCTGTTACATTTATAAGGAATCTCGAATTAGGGGTTTTGGGAAAAATCGACACCCTTAAAGACTCAAAAGTCCTTGTGTATTTCAACTAGGAAAAACCTAACCCTAACTCGACACCCTCAAGGATTCTAAAATTTTTGAGTAATTCGACTAGGGTTTCTTGCCATGCAAGAAATTAAGATTCGATTTTTATTGTAGGAAAATAAGGTTTAGGAAAAACCTAAACCCTAAATTGACGCATAAGGGTTTCGATAGCCAATTAGGGTTTACTTACCATGCAAGAAAACCAAGATTTAGTATTTAGTGATATATAAGGGTTTCGAAAAACTCTCCTTTGGATTTGGCCAGTCGACGCACGAGAGAGGGGAGAGAGCATAGATGCTTTAGGATTTTGTGTTAGTTTTGTGGATTGTGTAAAAGATTACGGAGGTGCCTTATTTATACAGATAAGCGTTCCTTGTTTTCCAAATACTCTTCCCTTGTTTCACTTTCAACTTCAATCTCCTAATAAGTTTACACTTTATAACTTATTAATTTAACCTAGTTAATTTAATTATCTCGACCATCAATATATATTACCACTATGATAAATATTACTTCCACTTGTGATGCACCAGTGTGACCCTTTAGGCCTTAATTACCGGACGTGAATCACATATATATAATTAAGTATAAGGATAATTCTGAAAATTCCCCAGTTGCCTAATGCTTTTGCTTTTCTATACATAATCTTTTGGTTTTGCTTTTTTAGACTAGGGCAACCTGTACTTTTTGGGCAACTAAAATCTGCAAGTGACAAGTGTGACTTTACGGATTACAAGGTAGGGCAACTTGTGTACTTTTTGGCAAATAGTATAATTTTGGGCAACTTTTTGGCATGTTTGATCTCCTAGTAAATTTTTAGACATGAAGGCCGCTAGTTGCTGATCTAGAAAAGCAAAAGCATTGAGCAACCAGGATATTTAGGGAATTATCCCTTAAATATATGACCGTATATAATATGTGTGCACATTCTTTGGGTTTGTTAGTCTAGGATTTATATACTAACATTAGTATATGATGGATTTATATGGATGGTAGTTTATAGAGTGAATGGTTGTTAAGTGCTTAATATGCAAGTAATTGATTGTTGAAGATGCAAGTGTATGTGTGAATAGTCATTTGGACTTGTCAAGATGAGTATGTAATGCTTGTATGAGGAATTGTGTATGATGATATGTCATTACCTATTATTTACTAAGCATTAGCTTACCCTTTTAGTTGTTAACCATTTTGTAGGTTTGTGTGATTCAAATGAGATTTTGGATAAGACCTTAGGATGCGAACAAGGAAGGGATTGTACTTGCTTGATGATTAGGCAAGTAATTAGTAGTTAATCGTGCTTCAAAAACAAGTTAAAACCCCCAAGTCTTATTGTTTTAAATGTATGATGTAAAGAGTCAAATTATGCCTTGTAGTGCACTTGAAAGATGTTTGGTAAAATGGCTATTTATACCCACATTGGGTCAAATGGGTCAAGAATTATATATTTCATAGTATAGTGTTTGTTTACAGTTTTGGGTGTTAAGTAAATGATAATGTCAAGGTTTATAGTAATTGTTTGATGTTAAAAAGGGGTTTTGGGTGTATTGTAAGTACAGGTCCTGGTGACTGTAGTGTATATGACGTATAAGCCTGTTAGGATCTACGGCATAGACAATTATTGATTTTTAAGGTTTTGTAACAGAATGTAATAGAAAGTGTATACGGCGTTGAGGTTTGATGACCTCTATGGCGTAGAGGCTATGTTGGCTTTACGGCGTAGAGTTGTGTTTTTTTAAAGAAAAATTTTATCGAGACTGGAAGGGGCGTTTCAACTTAAGAGACTTAGTTGTTTTCTTTCATTTGATTCTTTAAATTTTGGATTAACAAGGATTGTACATGGCTAGTTTCCAACATACTTTGATACGGTTATACTTCTTAGCATTCGTCCTCATTAAGAGCTTAATTTAGTTTAGGAATGCTAACGAATCTAAGTATACTTCTATACTATAGTTCTCCTCGTCACTTATGCTTCTTGAGAATTTAAGACTAACATATTCCCCCCCCCCCAATGTCTTTTGTTATGTCTCTTTCCTCCGTACGATGTTGCTCCTGTTATTTCATTATCAATATATTATGTTTCACAAAACTAACTCTTTATGTCGGTTAAGCAATGGTACATACTTGATCCATGGATTCGCTAGCAATGGAGATCAATAAACAAGAGGGAGAAATAATCATGGAGTAATAATGAGCTAGGGGTAGTAGCAAGCTTGAAATGCCTGCCTTTTTGTTTTGACAAAAGGGGGAGAAGGAAGTGTAACAGGTAAAACGAGTAACTTTTACATTTACTATGTGTTAAGGTTTACATAGTTTGTCATCATCAAAAAGGGAGAAATTTATAGTGCAAATATGAAGATATTTAAAATAAATGGTCTCTTATGTGTTAGTGATGACGAAGCATAACTTGTAATATATAACGTAAAATGCGTAAGTTACTCATAATCATAAATCATCAAAACATATGTTCCTCAACATTTTTTGTCTTTGACGTCTCGAGTCTTCTCGTGCTTCAACAAAGATTCGAATATTTTTGATTTGTTGCTTATGATCAAAACATCTGATTGAGTCTAAACCGTCAGATATTATTGACCAAGGTCAACAAGTCAAAAACAGCTTAGAATCAATACTCCGTGGATAGTATAGTGATTCCCCGGGTCGTTAAAGTCCCAGCGAGATTGAAATGGTGCTTTGGGAATTGTTTATGAGAAAGTGGCACTGAGGACAGTAGCCCAGATGATGTGAAATTGATATTGCTACTGTTATGATGGTATTTGTACACGGATATAATATTCACAAAAATTAGATACCAAATATATGCACGTATTAACAATTCAGATTTATGCAATCGGACTGAAAAAGTGGGATTTTGGTATTTAACAAACTACAAGGGGTGCTTTTGACACTTTTTAAAACTTAAAATTAAAAATGAAAATGAAATTATGAAAATGATTAAAATATTATTTAAATATTATTTAATTAATAAAACTATTTAAAATCTAAATTAAAATCTAATTTAAATTAACTAATAATTATAAGTATTACAAATTAAACTAAAAATTTGCAAAAATATTTTCTAAACTTAAATTAGAACTTGAAGAAAGTATAAAAAATAAAAATAAATATTTTTGTCTTTTTATGGGTTTTTTATAAATTGAAAACTATTTAACTTAATTAAACTAATTAAACTACTTTTAATTACTATTAATACTAAATTAACTTAGAAAATTATAAGAAAATTTATAAAATTACTTAACCATCACAGGAATCCTAAAAAATTATAAAAACTCTAAAAATTATGTGTTAAGATTAATCCACTAATTATTTACCTATTAATTAACTTAAGTCTAATTTAAAAAATTAAAATAATAAAAATGTAAAATGAACAGTAGAATTTAAAAATATATTTTCTAAAAATCTATTATACTATATTAGAGCTAGGAAAAATATAAAAACTAAGTTTTACTTTCTAAAAACTAAATATGAGATTTAATACTTAATTTTAATTAGTAATTAACAAAACTAAAATTAAATCTAATAAATACGAGATGACAGAATAAAAATCTAGAAAATTTATTAAAAATACTTTACTATATAAGGTAATTAATAAAAATATAAAAATACTAAATACTTAATTAAAATCTAAAAATGAAAATTA
Source organism: Artemisia argyi (assembly GCA_030686995.1). Lineage (NCBI taxonomy): Eukaryota > Viridiplantae > Streptophyta > Magnoliopsida > Asterales > Asteraceae > Artemisia > Artemisia argyi. The sequence continues at coordinate 228,476,673 of CM060709.1, read as the reverse complement.
AAATTAAATTGAATTAAATAGAAACTATCACTTATTTTAAATTGGTTTTTTCTTGGATTTCTTTTACACACTTATTTTACCATTAAAAACAGAAAACTTTTATGAAACCACTTTTGAAAATTGCTTATAAATAAGCAGTAGCACCCTCTTTGCTTATTCAGTTGACTTTGGTTGACTGTTTGGGCAAATAAGCTCAAATGGGTGTAGGTGGGGTCCACAAGGGTATAAATGGGTACAAATAAGTTCAACAAACTTAAACAAGCAGAGAATAGCAAGAAATAAGCACAAATAAGCTGATTGTAATCAAATAAGCACTTGCAATATGAAACTGAACACAGATTTGGGGACAGACTTTGAGATGAATTCTAGGTGGGGTCCACTGGGTCCTAGGTCAAATGGCTGGTCAATACTTGTACCCTGGTAGGAGGGGAGTTGTCCAAACCAAGATTGAACCTCTAGGGTCCACTGGATTAGGCTGCAGCCACCACTAAAGGTGGTGGTGTGGGTGAGGTCTGCTGGTGCAGGGGAAATGCTTGCCCTGCAAGTGATTTCCCTAGCTTGTGGGGCCCACACACAATTTCATAAAAATCAAACAAATGTGGGAACTTAAAGATCAGCTGGTAGAAAATAAGTCCACAAAAGCTCAGAGCTTGAATCTCAACACACAAATCTATAAAAATCACACTAGTTTTGAGAAAATCTGAAAATACACAATTTGACTTTTTTAGAACATGAACTAGTTTGACTTATGTGAACTTCTAATGATTCCTACTGATTAAAAATGGTGTTACAAGGTATATTTAAGCTAGTTTACACTATGTTAACAACTAATGTAACTAATTAAATGGATTTAGACACCAAAAACTTTCACAGTTAACTGTGAAGTGAAAATTTGTGAGATTTTGACTTTTGACCCAAACACTGACTGGTTTAAGACTTATAACTATCAAATAGGACTTATGGTATGCTATCTACACTATTGTTGCCTTCTGAGATCCACAACAACACACCCAATCAGATTAATCCAAACACCCCTATAGCTTAACTGGTTTGGGTTTTTCAAAGCAATTAACTGCTAGGATGTGTGAGCTTGATTCCAGTCCACTAATTATAACTAGATAACTTTGTTAAAGCACTTAGGAACAGTACACAATGGCAAATGCACAGGTTTTAAAACTTGCTTAGTTTAGACAGTTAAACCTAAGAGTCTAAGTAACTAGGTATATTAACAGACAAGTTATGGAATTTAAACTTAAAACCACTTAACTAACAACTAAAGAACAAGAGCAAACACAGAATTTCAGATACAAACAAGAAATTAGAAACTAATTAGGAACTAAGTTTTTAGTGGAAATTGAAATGAGCAAAAGCTTACAAGCCACCTCTAGCATGAACAAGAGGTTTTCCTAATGAAGCCTATCTTTAGATAGGCCAACTTTAGCTCCAATCTTGCTCACCAATCCTTCTCAGTACCTGAAAACTCAAACCAAACACAACAGTTGACTATTATTTGACTTTTTTAGTTTTTTAGTTCTTTCTAAGTTAACTGGATTTTAGAGTCTCTAAAAGCTTAAACAAGCTTATTGGAACTTATATGAAGCTATTTCAGTCCATGGTTCATGCTCCAAATCAGAACTCAACTTATCTTGGGATTGCTTAAATTAAAAAAAAAAATTACACAGATTAAAAACAAGAATTTGATTTTATTACTCAAAAAGATTAAAGATACACTGGAAATACTACTACAATGCTTGAATTTTGAAATTACACTGAGATAAACACTTAATTTAAAATACGACAATAAAATTTTACTAAAAGACTACACACACTAATTCCTTGCTGTCTTCTCCTTTTATAGCCTTCCTTTAGGGTTCTTGAGCATGTCTGATTACTTCCCATTCAATCTAAACCGTCTAATTGCTCTGTTTTGATCTCACCCTTTGAATCGGTTTTTGGCGCCAAAACTGGGTAAGGGAGATTTGGACTGTTATTACAATTGGGGGGGGGGGGTAGCATTTAATGTGGTGTGATAAGTAGGTGTAGTGGGTTGGGCGGTGGCGTATGATGGGACCTGCAAGTGGTGGTGGGCAATACCAGGGGAGAAGGGGAGTTGGGCGGTTTGGTGGTTTTGACTGGTATTTGACCAGGTCAAATAGTTTGACCCCGGTTTAGTATTATTAGGGGTGTAATGGTGTGGGCTGGATTAGCTCTGGGCCCAAAGAAAAAAGGATGGGTGGGCTGTGTATGGATTGGGTTTGGTGATGGGGTAGTATTATTATTTATGTTGGATCCGGTTTTGGTTTATGATTCACAAGGACCATTTTTGTAATTTTTGCAAAGTTTGAGGTGTGATCTTGGCGTGCTTCCAAATTATTTCCAAGGGTGTATTATGCCACATCATGAATAGTGCAAGGTCCTTTGATGATTTTTCAAATTTATTTTCACCAAGGACTGAAACTGTCAAACTTCAAGGACCATTTGTGTAATTTTCACCAAACTTTCCACCAAGGACCAATCCTGTCATAGAAGGTTAGTGCAAGGACAAAATTTGTTTTTCTCAAAGTTTTTCATATCCCAGGGACCATTTTTGACAATTTTCAAAGTTCAGGGACTAAACTTGACATTTTGTGAAAGTTTGCACCAAAGGACTATTTGTGTAACTTTTTGATTTATAAGGACCTTTGGTGACTTTTTCAAGTTTTTAGAATGACCAGGGACTAGATTTGACAACTTTTGAAAGTTAGGGGACTGAAACTGCCAATTATGCAAACTTTGTGCGTTTTTCATATGTTTTTTTATATTTTTGCATTTGAAACATGTAAAACACTTTCCTGGGATATTTTCACTATTTTGATTCATTATTGAGTGTTTTTGGATGTTTTGGCAGCTCAGAAATGGTAAAAATGATGAGTATTTACACACTCATCAACATCCACCAATGATAACGTTTAAAATGTCTTTTATTGGACTAATTGAGCATTTACAGTTTCAGTCATTCTATTTTAGAACCCTATTTTAAATTTCATACAAGGTATGGACATTAATTTACAAACTAGCCTGATGATCAGAGTTGCGTTTATTTTATATACATTGCATCAATATATTTTTATCATTTTATAAAGTGTCTTGAATCATTTAATAAAATGTATCACAAACACTTAGGCCATTTTTAAAGAAACCCATTAAGCGATTTATAAATATGATTATGACAACTAGCAAGAATCTTTCAATTTGATATTGATTCAAATCTCATCTTTCACTAAAATATGGACTAACGATACTTCCAATAACCCAAAATCAAAAAGGAAGGCATCAAATGTGTTTTTGCATTAAACCTTTCATAATCCATTTTTAGCCATTGAGTGCTTAAAATTTTACTAGGAAATCAAACATGCTTTCTACTAACTCTTTCCTAAGCTATCTTTAATGGAAACAATATAAACAAATTTTGAAAAACACTCAAGATCCGTGGATTCGTATACCACTGAAAGTATTTTTACTTATCTATTTAATCAGATCATATTGCTTTTAACTCTCATTTGTTGAAAGCATGTTAACATGTGAATTTGACACTAAAACAAACTTAGAACTCTTTTCATCGTCATCCATTAGAAGCTTCTTATCAAGAGAAGATCAACCATATAAAACATAAAGTTCTTGATGTCTAGATTAGTTATTCTTATAAATTAGACAATCATGTCTTTGATACGTAGGAATCGCACCAGGCTTTACCTCTCGAGGGATCTCGAGAAGCTTACAATCTGATGCGTGGGAATTGCACCAGGCTTTACCTCTCGAGGGATCTCGAGAAGCTTACAACCCCCACAAGGCAGTGTACCTGATCGTTGTAGTATAGTATAGTGACAAGTACCGTGGGATTGATCGTTCAACTCAGGAATAGTGTCGCTAGGATTAGAAAGCCTAAAAATTAAGTCTAGAGGTGAGGGATGATTCTTTTTGTATTTTTATATTTTTATAAAAGCAATTAAAATCTTGGGTTTTGGAAGAGTGGGCTGGTGAGTGCTTATTCACTCACCTTTTCTTAGCCTAAATTGGACTAAATAAACCAAAAACTAACCAATAATGTCAAAGAAAGTGTGTTTTTGTGTTTGTGAATGTGCAGGAACGGATATTTAAGAAAAGACGAAAAATCACGAGAAAATGACAAAACGGGCACGAGATTTGGAAAAGTGAATAAAGCCGGAGCCGGGGAAGCTAGTGGTCAAAGTCAAAGCTCACATAGTCATGAAAGTCCTCAAAGTTTCAGAAATTGCATAAGTGACCCGAGAATAAAGTTTGATCAAATTTACACTAATGATCCCTCAAGTTTATGAAGTTGTCACTTTTGGCCCTCATGAAGATACTTTGAAGTATTGGCAACTCAGGCCCTCCAAGTATTCATTAAATGCCACTAAGGTCCCTTGGAATAATATTATGGAAGAATGGCATTTTGGGTCCTTGTATTTTCGGATTGTACATGTTTGGTCCCTTGGTTTGATTTAATACTACAACCGGATCACTTATCCAAAAATATAACAAACACAACCCAACCTAAGCCCAATATCAAACACCCAGCCCACCACCACATCCTATATTACCCAGTCCAAACTATCAAACCCAACCCACCACACAACTTAAACAATAATAAAAAAATTAACCCGCGCGTGTTACTATGCATCTTCACCATTACTTACCCTGCACCCCACATTGTTACATCGTACCCATCCAAATCTATACCTCGTACTAGGAATCATTCTAGAACCATCTGACAACGTGTCAGATGGTGTCATAATTCCTTCCAAGTGGCTGATTGAAGACCTCTGATTGGTCCAAGATACGTGGGATGAAGATAAGCTCAAAATCATTGGATAAGATGAGGTGGGATGTCGACATTCTGAGCTGAATTGAAGATTTGAGGCTGATATTGAGCTTCTAGCATTTTCCAAACCCTAGCACCCATCACCTCCCCTGCTCCTATAAATACCCCCCTGTATACGTTTGGTGTGTGTAGTTTTCATGTAATGAAATGCTGCCATTTTTATTTCTCAGAGTGTAATGCAAGTTTTTATTAATAAAAGTTATTAGTTTCATGTTTTAATTTTCTGTTTTAGTACAATAATTTAAATTTAGTATTAGTTAAAAGTTTCTTATCCAAGCTTATTACTTTATTTTATTTTTCTTTAAGAATCACTTTTACTCAATTTCATAGTTTTTACAAGTTTATTCTCTTTGTCTATTATTAAATCTTCATAAAAACACAAAAAAAAAAAATAATAATAAGAAAATCTCTAAAAAATCCAAAAAGATGTTGGCTTTTTCTTAAATACAGTTTATATATAAGTTTCTTTTTAGTAGATAACTGCTTATATTAGCTTCTATAGCTATTGTAAGTGAAGTTGTAGCATCAAACAATCAAAAGCTCAAAAAGATCACAAAAGTCAACAAAAGTCAAAGCCAGCTTATTTCAATAAGCTGAGCTTTGAGGTGGTAAAAGACAACCAAAAAGGAGTCCATTTGGCCTGTCAAGAGACAGGCTAGCTTAGTGAGCCCCCTCTGTTTGAGCTGAGGGGGAATTGAAGTTGTAAGTTCCATCAATTTTAATCACTGTTTCATCTAGTAGCTTATTAGTAGTGAAGATCTTAGGTATTTGCTTATTTGTTGTTGGTAACTGCTTGTGTTCATGTTGTAGCTGCTTTAATGATAATTTGTAGTGGTGATATAGCTTGCTTAATGAATTTCATAGTTAACTGCTCTTATCTAGCATAATCTGCATAGTGGAGTTCTTGATGTTCTTTGAGACATTTACCTGCTCATTTAGCTTCAATGGTGTTTAAATAATCTGTTTCATCTTTAAAATCAGTAGGTATAAGGTAAAATTTACAAGTTGTAGTGTAAACTTAGGTTTAAAGGGTTGTTTGGCATAACCTGTTTCAAAGGGCTCTTGGTGTTTTGGTGATGATATTCTTGCACAAACTGACCACACTAGGCATAAATTGGTTAATTTAGACTTAAAATTGGTAGCTCATAGGTTTAAAGTCAATATTGCTCTAAAATTTAATGACTGCATGCTATAACTGTTACTGTTCATCTGATCACTTGTGATTTGTTGGATTTTATGGTTGTGAATGTGTTTTCAGTGTTTAAACATTAGTAATACACACATAGGATAAGCTCTTATCAGTTAAAATTGGCTTTAGTCAAACCTAGGTTGCAATAAATAAGTCAACTGTGTAGCCTTGCTTGTTTTGTTCACTGCTGATCTAGGCACTAATTGAAGGTCAATTGGTGCATTAAAATTAGGGCTTTTGTGATTTTTGTGTTCTCTGCTGGGTGGTCTAGAAGTTGCAACCTTAACTTTTCAACAATCAGCTTATTAGAGTACTTATATCACTGCTTAAAGTGGGGTCTGTCAACTGCATTCTCTGTCTTATATATGCAACAGCCTATGTGCTTATCTGAGTTCCTGTGCATCTATTGGATTAAATCTTGTTCTTATAAGTTCACTGAAGTATAAAAAGCATTTGGTAAAAGTTTGGTCAACATTTGGTCAACTGTGCTTATTAATAAGCACTTTTCAATAAGCTGTTTGGGTCATTAAGCACTTCCAGTGCCTATTTTCAAATTTTTATATTTTTCCTAGCCTTAAAATAATATTTTAGATTTTTCCTAAAATTTTCATAATTTTCTGAGTTTATTTGCTACTTTTCTTAATTAATTTCCATTTTTAATCATTATTTAATACTTTTTAATTATCAGAAAATCAAAAAAAAAAAAAAATTAGAAAAACCCCAGAAAAAACCAAAAATATTTTAGAAAATAGTTTTCAATTATTTTAGAATTTTAGAAATTAAAATTGCATTTTTCTCACTTTATTTACATTTTCTTTTAATTATTAAATAGTTTAATTAGTTTTTAATCCATAAAAAATTATTAAAAAAATCCAAAAAATAATTTTATTTTTCTTAAAATTTTCTTTTATCATTTTTAACTTTTTAAAATTATTTTGAAGTCCGTAGGATTAGTGTAGCTTAAAACTCGCGTTTTATTTCGCGTGTTTCGCTAATGATCGCGCGTGCATTCCCGTTTTTGCGTTTTAGACTTTGATGCATTACTAGCTTGTACTCTTTGCTTGCTTAATAATTTTTAGTTGATAATTGAATTATTTGATCACTATTTGCCTTTTTCACCACTTTTCAAATCACGATTACACGAATCAATATTCTTGATTCCATTCACACCTTCACTGGGAAACGACTCGGGTGATCCGTATTTCTTGCGGATCACTTCGATACTATACTATACTATATTATACTATAATTGAGTTGCATCATGGGCGGAATTAGTTGCTAATCAACTAACCCAATAACTAAAGATGCAATCAAAATAAAATAACAAAAATGTTAATAAAGCTAATTAAACTAGTGGTGCGAACAATAAATGGGAAAATTGTGTTTACTTAGATTTCATTACTCCCTATATATCTTTTACAGGTTGATAGTTTGATACAATTGCGTGGATGATGGGTTATATTCCTTAATACCAATCGTGGGGTAGCATACGTACTTCCCCAACTCTATAAGCTCCTACTTCACTCCTATGTCGAGCCTGCAAGAAGCTCCTAACATGGGATCATTAGAATTTGCTCATGCATTAAATACAACCATAAAAACCTAGTACACATTGGTTCATGTTTCTTAAGACGTTCAAGCAAGTTACCCTATGGAAGTCTACCAGTTTTCTTAAGCCTAACATCGAAATCATTCATCCGTAACAACTATAAACAAGCAATCAATCCATAATCAACATCTAGGTTTCACTACATCTAAGCAAACACACAAGAGATCTAGCCTAGCATGTTAAAATCAAGACAAGCGTAAGATATATTCAAACAACACATAGACATATTGAATAAATTGAAAGGATACTTATCTTAATTGAACATGAAACGTTTCAAAGGGTAAAAACCCTTGAAAATACTGATAAAATTGTGCTAGGGTTTCTCCAAGTTATCTCTCTAATTATCCTCCCTTAATGAATGAAAATTACAAAACTATATATAGATTTTCCAATGTGACGGCGTCAAGAAGAGAAATCTGACGCCGTCAACTCACCGCCCATAATAATATCGGATTGCCTAAATCCAAATCTGACGCCGTCAAGAGCAAATTTCCTATGGCCGTCATGTGTAATGGGACCATAACGGCCTATGGTGACGTCGTCATGCCCCTTAGTGTAAAACTCTCTGGACCGTCACGGACTCTATCTACTTCACCTTAATGAGGCGAAAATTGATCCGTTTTTAGGGGGTCATTTAAGCCGGAATTTGAATTTATTTGATCAAATATTGCCCTAAATTGTTCCTTTTGCGATTTTAGGTACTTTTGGAGTGAATTCTGGAAAAGGAAGCATTTTGGACGTTTTTGGAGCATAAAAGTGAAGAAAACGGCAAAGTCTTAATTTTCCTTGCTGGGAACAGTACCTGACGGCGTCAAGAGCATTTTGATGACGGCGTCAAGAGCAAAAGTGGTGACGGTCTAGTAGAAATGTGACGGCGTCAAAGCATGGCCGTCAAGAGTAAAAGTGGTGACGGCCCAGAACAACATTACACATGACGGCGTCAGATCTGGGTCTAGGCAATCCGATTATATTTTTGGCGGCGGGTTGACGGCGTCAGAAGTTTCTTCTTGACGCCGTCACCTTAGGAAATCTATATATAGTCTTTGTAATTTTCATTCTTAGAGGAGGAGAATTTTAGGGTCGACTTGAATAAACCCCAGCTCGTTTTTAACAGTATTTTCAATGGTTTTCACCCCTTGAAACCTTTCATGTTCAATTAAGATAAGTATCCTTGCAATTCATTCAATATGTCTATGTGTTGTTTGAATATATCTTACGCTTGTCTTGATTTTAACATGCTAGGCTAGATCTCTTGTGTGTTTGCTTAGATGTAATGAAACCTAGATGTTGATTATAAGTTGATTGCTTGTTTATAGTTGTAATGGATGAATGATTTCGATGTTAGGCTTAAGAAAATTGGCAGACTTCCATTGTGTAACTTGCTTGAACGTCTTAAGAAACATGAACCAATGCATACAAGGTTTTTATGGTTGTATTTAATGCATGAGCGAATTCTAGTGATCCCATGTTAAGAGCTTCTTGTAGGCTCGACATAGGAGTGAAGTAGGAGCTTATAGAAATGGGGAAGTATGTACACCACCCCACGATTGGTATTAAGGAATATAACCCGTCATCCACGCAACTGTAGCAAACAATTAACCTGTAAAAGATATCTAGGGAGTAATGAAATCTAAGTAAACACAATTCTCCCATTTATTGTTCACATCACTAGTTTAATTAGCTTTATTTACATTTTTGTTATTTTATTTTGATTGCATCTTAGTTATTGGGTTAGTTGACTAGCAACTAATTCCGCCCACTCTTCCAAAACCCGAGATTTTTACTTGCTTTTATAAAAATATAACAATACAAAAAGAATCACCCCTCACCTCTAGACCTAGTTTTTAGGCTTTCTAATCCTAGCGACACTATTTCCTGAGTTGAACGATCAATCCCCCGGTACTTGTCACTATACTATACTACAACGATCAGGTACACTGCCTGGTGGGGGTTGTAAGCTTCTCGAGATCCCTCGAGAGGTAAAGCCTGGTGCAATTCCCAAGCATCAAGTTTTTGGCGCCGCAGTCCGGGGAATAGTTATTGTCTAGGTTAGGATTTCTTTTTATTAGGTCTACTTGCTAGATTCCTTTCTAGTAAGATTTTATTTTATTTCAAGGTTTTCTTTAGTCTATCTTATTTCTTCGTGCCTTTGTTCGTAATCTTTACCATCAGACATCATGGAAGGTGATAACTACCAAGCTTAGAAATGATATCTTGATGTTCCAACAACGTCAAGGTGAAACTCTATATGAAGCATGGACTCGTTTCAAGGTCTTACTCCAAAAAGTCCCTCATCATGGCATAGATCTTTGGCTCCAAGTCAAAATTTTCCATGACCATATCGATCTCTCCACAAGGCGAACCATTGACCAATCGGCCGGTGGCAAGCTACGTGATCTAAGTTTGGAAGAATCATGGGAACTCATAAAAGATCTTGCTCTCTATGACAACGAAAGTTGGAATGATCCCCGTGATTTGAACAAAACGGTCAAGGCAATATCTTTGCCTTCGAACAATTCTAGCACTCCCGACCGTAGGATCATGGAACTTGAGGACCAAGTCAAGTTTCTCATGAAATCTTACGAAGCTCCTAAGCCTTCAGGCCAAGTGAACAAAATCACTTCTTCATGCGAATTATGTAGTGGTCCCCATGACACTCGTGATTGCGTAGAACTCCCCGAAACAGCTTTTGCGGACTACGCATCTTCACGTACCGACGAAGCGGGAGATAAGTGGTACACTTTCAAACCCGAGTCAAACCCTTACGGTGATTCCTACAAACCTTCTTGGAAAAATCACCCGAACCTTAGGTGGAAACAAAACCCAAACAATTCTTTCAATCTGCCTAATCGTTACCAATCAAACGGTCCACCCTCCAACCGTACTTTCAACAACAATCCTTCTAATAATTATGGTAGTACCAATAATCTTGAAGGATTGATGTCCAAGTTTATGGCATCTCAAGAAGCTCGCATAGTTAACTTTGAAACCGAATTCAACCAATAACAAACGGAGATGACCAATAAGATTGACAACTTGTTGAAAGCACTCAACAACCAAGCGTTAACTACACCTAGGAAGGACACTAGGGACGCCAATAGCGGAATCCAAACTAAGGACCCCTCGTAATCCAAACACGTCCACTTTGTCAATGTTGTCACCATGAAGCAAATAGATAAGGATATAGAAGAAAGTGACAAGGATGAAGTTGGAATGGAAACCGAGCCTAGGGATGAAATTAAGGAAGTTGAGGTTAATAAGGGAGAAAAGTTAGAGGAAGTAGAAAACGTAGAATAGTACTTTGATAAGTTGCCCACCAAGGAAGAACGGGAATATCATAAGGATTTATTCAATGATCCCGAGACACCATATATCCTTTGTTCACCCATTATTAAAGTAGGTGATCCCTCTAACATCAACATACCATGCAACATTGAGCATATGCATGTATGGAAAGCTTATATCGATCCTAGGTCTCCTATAAACATCATGACTAGGACTTATTATAATTGGGTAATGAAGAAGCAACTTGCTTATAGGATGATGCCCAACAAGAACTTGCTAAGTAATTTTGTAGGTAGATTGAAAGGATTGCATGTGATTGTCGGAAACTTCACTTATGGGACCGATTTTATGATAGTGGAGGATATTCGTCCGATGATAGATGATTGCCTAAGCCAAGTAGTGTTCGGAAAACCATTCGTTGAGGCCTCTAAGATGAGTTATGATCCGACTCTAGGGATAGTTAGGTTCAAGGAAGATAATGATGAGATTGCCTACCAAATGCCCTATAAGATTGAACAATACCGCCTCTTATCGAACATAGAAAAGGAACACAAATAAGCGGTTTACTATAGGAATGATGAGGATAGACGTAGAGGAGTAGAGTATGTGATGAATAGGATACTTGGTTTCTACAAAGAATGCTTGCAACTAGGTCCGGAATACAAAACTAATATAGGAGATGACCTAGAGAGTGAAACCAACGATGAGGTCACGTAATAACCCATGACCTTGAGTCTAGCTATAAGACTCGTAAATAAAGAAAAGCGCTTCTTGGGAGGCAACCCATGATTTGTGTGATTTTTATTTTGTTTGATTGTTATTTGTTTCAGTATGCATGCTTTATTTTTATTGTTGGTAGATCATGTTTCAAACTAAAATGGTGAAAGTATTTTATTTTGTCGTTTGGCTTAGTCTTAACTTCATCCAAACGTATTTCGCAAAAGATAAGTGTAATGGGAAACCCCAAATATGTTTTTAAGAAACAAAATCGATCATGATTCTCCACAATATTAAATAGACATGTATATTCGTATTTGTTAGAGTCAAATGCTTGTATCGAGTCATAATGATGTTTTGCAGGATTTTCCAGGAAAAGGACAAAGTTTTTCCAGAAATTTTCCGGAAACTTAACATAAAGATTTCTGCAGGTCACTTCTGACGGCGTCATGTGTAAAATTCTGGAAATTTTGCTAGTTTTGTTTTTCTAACGGAGTCTTAAAGTTTTTGTAAATCTTTAGTTTCATAATCTCCAGGAAATCTGCAAACATTCATTCCACAAGCATTATATCTTACTTTGTTTTCTAGGATTTGTTATCATATATAGATTGCCGCCGATTTTACGCGAGGTTGCCTTGTTTATTTTCTCAGGTTTAACAGGTTATATATGACAAGAAGATGATTTATATTCTGGAAGGGAAGCTTTGATTGTTCATTTTCTTGGAGGAAGATCTAACCTTATTACCACACTATCCACACCGAACGAATCAGGGGAGTATTTGATTTCATTCTTTTACCTATTTCACTTTTACATTCTTTAATTGAACATTGGGGACAATGTTCATCTTAAGTGTAAGGGGAGGGTAAATAATGATACCTTATAGGATACACTATCACTTGAGTTTGTTTGTTTGATGGTAGGTGTGTAATAAAACTATGAGAAATAATTGTTAGTGTAATTTTAGTGCCAAATTTAAAATTTTTTACACCATTTAGGAGTGAAACTTTAGCCTTAGCAAGCGTCTCATGGATAGGAGATTGTATGACTAGCACAAAACCGTATCATTCAGAAAAATTTTTCACCCAAATATATGAGGTTCGCCTTTAGATTTGATAGGAAAAGCATTTACTATTAGTGCTTATGAGTGTACCGGTAGCATTTAGATTCTAGAACTTGCGTTATTGATGCATCCCGAGACCGCTAGTGAGACTACATTCGTGTAGTAGGATTTACTACATGATAAGAGGCATTAGGATCACCCTTGTGTTAAACCCGTATCATAATTACTTGATCATTTAAGTCATATTACTTGGCTAGTTAAGTCAATTAATTTTTCCCACACCTTAGCGTTGTACTCATTTTTAGTACACGAAATCCCTAGTACACCCCTCCGAGCCTATCTTTTCGTTTCTAACTTTAAGCATCTTACTTAAAGGAAGAATTTGTTACAACGCACTTAAATGTACACCTAAATCGCCTTAGCCTTCCGTGTATGCACTCATCTTTAGTGCATTATTGTTATTTATTTAAACCCTTAGTTAATTATCTAATTGATTACATGGTTGCTAAGTCGAGTCATATCTTGTACATATTGTTTTGGGACGATTGAGACTCATGGGTAAAGTACTTATGTTATGGAGTAATGGGGAAGAACATCATATTATTACCCCCATATATGCGTTAATCTTAAAAGTACTCCAAGTGTTTTGATTATCTTAATTCGAGTCATTAGATTAGTTTATTGTAAAGTATGTAAAAATTCAAGTGTAAGGGGAATGTTCATTCCCTATGATGTATTATTTTGGATGGTAGGGTAAGAGTGTATGCAAAAAAATAAAAATAAAAATAAAAAAAATAAGAATAAGAAAAAAAAAGAAAAAAAAAAGAGAAAAGAAAAAAAAACATATGGACTACCATCCCGTTTCATTCTATGTTTATTTAATGTTTTTGTTATTTTTTATTTATTAGCTTAAGTCGAGTCTAGTCTTGGTTTAGCAACGCCATATTGTACATGTAATTAACCAAGATGATTAACTCGCCACAAGTAAAGATTGCTAATTCGTTTCAATTATAGTATAATTATATTCCGAGGAAATACTTGTAAAAGTAATTCCCGGGTCGTTCTCCTAACGAAGGCTCGAATGGAAAATTCGAATTATCAGTGTGGGAATCATGTAGTGTAAGTGAATAGTGAAAGAGTGATAAAGTGAAAATAGCAATCAAGAAAATCAAGTAATCACAAACAATGATAAAGCATGCAAAGATTACAAGTTAATTACGCACCGAAATGAAAAACGTAAAAACGAAAACGTAACCGTAAAATTTAAATCGTAACGTATGACCAAAAATGATCCTACGAACTTGGAAATATATTCTAAAAATCTTAACTAAATAAAAAGAATTTTAAGAAAAAGAAAAATATTTTTTTGAGTTTTTATTTATTTTCTAGAATTAATTCTCTATTTTTGGAATTAAAAATGAATTAAAAATTAGAGTAAATTACATGGTTGGTCCCTGTGGTTTATACAAAGTAACAAGTTTCGTCCCTCTCTTTTAAAAGTTGCATGGTTAGTCCCTAAGTGCGTAAACAAATAACACCACAGGTCCCTTGGTTTAACTGGTGTTAACTAGGTTAGTTAAAATTTACAAGTTAGCCCCCTTTGGTTAAATAGCGCTGCATCGTTAATCCTTTAGTTAAATAGCGCTGCATCGTTAATCCTTTAGCTAAATAGCGCTGCATCGTTAATCCTTTTAACGTTTTCGCCCGTTTTTGTCCCTTTTTTTTACGTTTTCGCCCGTTTTTGTCCTTTTTTTTTGTTTTCACCCGTTTTTGTCCGTTTTTTTAACGTTTTCGCCCGTTTTTGTCCGTTTTTTTTTGTTTTCGCCCGTTTTTGTCCGTTTTTTTTACGTTTTCGCCCGTTTTTGTCCGTTTTTTTTTGTTTTCGCCCGTTTTTGTCCGTTTTTTTTTTGTTTTCGCCCGTTTTTGTCCCTTTTTTTTACATTTTCGCCCGTTTTTGTCCGTTTTTTTTTGTTTTCGCCCGTTTTTTTTGTTTTCGCCCGTTTTTGTCCTTTTTTTTTGTTTTCGCCCGTTTTTGTCCCTTTTTTTACGTTTTCGCCCGTTTTTGTCCGTTTTTTTTTGTTTTCGCCCGTTTTTTTTTTGTTTTCGCCCGTTTTTGTCCGTTTTTTTTTGTTTTCGCCCGTTTTTTTTACGTTTTCGCCCGTTTTTGTCCGTTTTTTTTTGTTTTCGCCCGTTTTTGTCCGTTTTTTTTACGTTTTCGCCCGTTTTTGTCCGTTTTTTTTTGTTTTCGCCCGTTTTTTTTGTTTTCGCCCGTTTTTGGCCATTTTTTTTGTTTTCGCCCGTTTTTGTCCGTTTTTTTTACGTTTTTGCCCGTTTTTGTCTTTTTTTTTTACGTTTTTTTCCGTTTTTTTTACGTTTTCATCCGTTTTTGTCCATTTGTTTACGTTTTCGCCCATTTTTGTCCATTTTTTTTACGTTTTCGTCCATCTTTTGTCTAAATATAATTTTGAATTTTTTTTAAATAATCATCGAAAAAAATATTTTCGATAAAAAAATTGGGGTAAAAAAAAATTTCTAAAATATATTTTTCGAAAAATATATTTTAGAAAAAAAAATTTTTACCCAATTTTTTTTTCGAAAAATATATTTTAGAAACTTTTTTTTACCCAATTTTTTTTTCGAAAAATATATTTTAGAAACTTTTTTTTACCCAATTTTTTTTTTCGAAAAATATATTTTAGAAACTTTTTTTTACCCAATTTTTTTTTCTAAAATATTTCTTTCGATGATTATTTAAAAAAAATTCAAAATTATATTTAGACAAAAGACAGACGAAAACGTAAAAAAAATGGACAAAAACGGGCGAAAACGTAAACAAATGGACAAAAACGGATGAAAACGTAAAAAAAACGGAAAAAAACGTAAAAAAAGGGACAAAAACGGGCGAAAACGTAAAAAAAGGGACAAAAACGGGCGAAAACAAAAAAAAACGGACAAAAACGGGCGAAAACGTAAAAAAAAACGGACGAAAACAAAAAAAAACGGACAAAAACGGGCGAAAACAAAAAAAAAGGGACAAAAACGGGCGAAAACGTAAAAAAAACGGACAAAAACGGGCGAAAACAAAAAAAAACGGGCGAAAACAAAAAAAAACGGACAAAAACGGGCGAAAACGTAAAAAAAAGGGACAAAAACGGGCGAAAACGTAAAAAAAAACGGACAAAAACGGGCGAAAACAAAAAAAAAGGACAAAAACGGGCGAAAACGTAAAAAAAAGGGACAAAAACGGGCGAAAACAAAAAAAAACGGGCGAAAACGTAAAAAAAAGGGACAAAAACGGGCGAAAACGTAAAAAAAACGGACAAAAACGGGCGAAAACAAAAAAAAACGGACAAAAACGGGCGAAAACGTAAAAAAAATGGACAAAAACGGGCGAAAACAAAAAAAAAAACAGACAAAAACGGGCGTAAAAAAAACGGACAAAAACGGGCGAAAACGTAAAAAAAACGGACAAAAACGGGCGAAAACAAAAAAAAAGGGACAAAAACGGGCGAAAACAAAAAAAAAACGGACAAAAACGGGCGAAAACGTAAAAAAAAGGGACAAAAACGGGCGAAAACAAAAAAAAACGGGCGAAAACAAAAAAAAAGGACAAAAACTGGCGAAAACAAAAAAAAAAACGGACAAAAACGGGCGAAAACGTAAAAAAAAACGGGCGAAAACAAAAAAAAAGGGACAAAAACGGGCGAAAACGTAAAAAAAAACGGACAAAAACGGGCGAAAACGTAAAAAAAAACGGACAAAAACGGGCGAAAACAAAAAAAAGGGACAAAAACGGGCGAAAACAAAAAAAAAACGGACAAGAACGGGCGAAAACGTAAAAAAACGGACAAAAACGGGTGAAAACAAAAAAAAAACGGGCGAAAACAAAAAAAAATGGACAAAAACGGGCGAAAACGTAAAAAAAAACGGACAAAAACGGGCGAAAACAAAAAAAAAACGGTCAAAAACGGGCGAAAACGTAAAAAAAACGGACAAAAACGGGCGAAAACGTTAAAAGGATTAACGATGCAGCGCTATTTAGCCAAAGGATTAACGATGCAACGCTATTTAACTAAAGGATTAACGATGCATCGCTATTTAACTAAAGGGGGCTAACTTGTAAATTTTAACTAACCTAGTTAACACCAGTTAAACCAAGGGACCTGTGGTGTTATTTGTTTACGCACTTAGGGACTAACCATGCAACTTTTAAAAGAGAGGGACGAAACTTGTTACTTTATATAAACCACAGGGACCAACCATGTAATTTACTCTAAAAATTAAGAAAAATAGAAAAATAACTTGGAAAAAATAAAAATTAAATTCTAAAAATTCTAAATTATTATAAAAGAAATTTTAAAAATATTTTTGTATTTTTCAGAACCTTTTTTAATTTTTTATTGATTTTTGGTAATTAAAAACTATTTAAAAATTGAAAATAATCAAAAGAAAATAATAAATATAGTAAAAAGCTTTGGAAAAATCTGGAAAATTTCCAGAAAATCAAAAATAATAAAAGAAACTCAGAATAAAATTTTGAAGTTAAGATCAGCTTATTTAGAGCTTATTTGGACTAAACTGCTTATCACAAGTGCTTATTTATAAGCACTTGTGAACTAATCTTGATGAATCTATGAACAAAGAACAATTATGATGTTTAAAGCTCAAATGTGACAGAAAATGATCAAAGATAAACTCAGAAAAGCTCAAATGCACAGAATAATAGCAATAAGCTATAAAATAAGCACAAAGGCTATGCATAATAAGCACAGGCCAATACAGAGGCAATCTAACCAATAACAAAGCTATAACAACTCAGATAAAGCACAAGTAATAAGTCTACTCACAGAAATAAGCTCAAAAGCAAACTAGCAGGCCACAAATCTCAAACAGTCCTAGATTACAAGCTATGGATAACAAGGACTAATTAAGATGATGAAATAAGCTGCAAGTGAGAAGCTAATTGCACCTACTGCTTCCCTACAAGTCAGAGATCACAAAATAACCAATAGCTTGGATCTCCAAACTCTATAACCTACTTGAATGATGCTTAGAAATCAGGTCTCAACCTGTGGTGCAGGGGACATGTATGACTGATCAGGCAACTTCAAGCTAAAAATCCAATAAGCTAGAGAGCTTCAAATCCAATTTTTCTTTTTGATACTTAATCTCCTACTACCAGACTTTTAAAAACAACTTTCTATTTTAATTTCCAGTGTTGAATGAAACCTACAAGTTATCACTAAGATGTGACCAAAAATGAGTATGTAAAACTTTTTGACTTTTTATATGATTATCTAATTTGACTTTTATGAATTTGAACTACTCCTAAATGCTGAATTATGTTATACTAAGCTATAATGTAACTGAATTAATCTACCTTTAACTAATCTGTACCTACAATTCAAACTATATTGCCTAAAAACTGATTTATATGACAGTAAGAGTATGATTAAGCTACTATTGACTTTTATTGAACTACTTACAAAATTTTATGTAATATTAAGACTATAACTAACCTAATAGAGCTGTTTATGTAATTAACCCTTACCTACTAACTCTAAAGCTAAGCTAAACAGTTACAACCAAACACTCCTTAAGTATCTAGTTATACTACATTCTACGATTCCACTACCAAACTACTAACAACCTGTCCTAAATAGCTTCAACTAGAATCACAGAAGCTACAACAACAATAAGCTATCACTAGAATTAATTCACACTCAAAATCTCAAATCCACAAATTAACAGGTTATCAACTAATTACTCAGATGATGAAATGAAACAACATGGACCAAAACTCACTCAATAAATCAAGCCAAAAACAATCACAGATCTACTCAATGCTATGATCTCAGATATAAACTCTATCACCAACTCTTCTACTAAAATCAAGCTATGACAGATGATTAATTATCAAGTTCACTACTCAGATGCACAATTTCAAACCACTAACTATCAATATCAAAAGCTAAATCTAAACAGAACTCAGTTATACTATTCTAAAACAGATCCAATCAATGTAATCTACTATCAAATAACTCTAATCTATGATCTATCAATCACAATAATCAGAAAAACCACTACTAAATGAAACAAAATACCACTACAACTAGCAAGCTATCCTTATATTACAAATGGAAAGTGAAATCAGAAGTTACCGCAAACTCTCCCTCAGCATGAACAGAGGGAGTTCACAGAGGCCTATCTTTTAGATAGGCTGATGTCATCTCTTCTGTATCAGCTATCAATACCACCTCAGCAACCATATGAATTCAATTGAACACCTCGTTTTGGATGAAATGGAATAGTACTGTTGAACAATTAGCTTTTAAAGCTTGAACTTACTATTTGTAAACTGAATTAAGCTAAATTTTAAATCTAAAACTGAATTTGAAACATTTTTTTTTTTTTTTTTTTTTTTTTTTTTTTTTTATATACTTTTCTGATTTTTTTTTATATTTTCTATATTTGAAAAACTTATGACAGAATTGAAAAGGAAAATTTGATTAAACTAAGTTTGATGACAAGAGAAAGTATAAAAGAGAAATTAAGCTGAAACTATTTGAAATAAGCTAATAAGAGACTAAGTGAAAAACAGAAATAAGCAATTGAAAATGATGAATAAGCTGAATTTATAAGAAGAAAACTTGAATTTTATTAAAAGCTAACTATTACAACTACTAATCTAGATACATTTCTGTAGCATAACAATACCTAAAAATCTACATCCAAATGAGCTAAAAAACGTCCCTATTTATAGATGAGGAGTGAGGAGGTGAGGGTCTTAAATCCATGCTGGCAATCTGAGGGATTGTGCTTCTTTTGAGCTCCTCAGCACCCTTGGATCAATTCTAATCGTTACCCATCAATTAACCACCCTTAGATCAGAATATATGACGCGTCCACACCAATTATGAGTCGCCACGTAGCCCATTTGTGCTTCTTTGCTCTGACGCACCTCTGACACCCTTCTAGAAGCCAACTGAAAGGACGTCCGTACCCTTAATTGCAGTCAATTTGGAAGGAACAGTAATTAGGGTTCTTCACCCCTGGGTAACTTTTGATTTGGGGAAAATTTTGGGCGCGGGTTTGTGTCTGACCCTTTTTTTTTATTTGTTGACCACGTTTAAATACTTTTGACCGAGGGTGAGTAGGCTCGGGTCAGGGAGTGTTGGGCTTTTGGTGTTTGGTATAAGTGAGTTTGGATTATGAGATATTGGATCAAGCCTATGAGTAAATTTTAGATTTTTGATATTAATTGGAATCCAAGGATTAGTTTTGTAAATTTACAAAATTTCAAGGGCTGAAAATGTCAATTCTGAAAAGTATTTCCAAGGACTACTCTTGACAATCTTGAATAAATGAAGGACTGATGATGACTTTTGGGGTCCCCGGCATTGACTCTTTGACCAACTTCAATTCTCGTGCTCGCTTTCCGGTTTTCTTGTGATTTTTTAGCTTTCTATGATTTATCCGTACCTGCATATCACAAACACAAAAACACACGTTTTCTTTGCATTTGTTAGCTCAAATAGTCGTTTTGGGTTGGTATTTGGTCTAATAATAGTGAGTGAATAAGCACTCACCAAAATCCCCCCGACTAAGGTATTGCCGTGTCCTCACGCAATGTGATCAATTCACGCTCTTGGGATAAATAATTTCAAAACTCTTCCTACTAACTTTGTAAAGTAGCATGGAGGTTCGAAAGAAATAGTAAAATCATTTATTCCCGAAAACGCTCCGTTTTCCAAAATTTTTTTTATTCCTTTATTCCACTTACACTTTTTATTTTTGGACTTTTCCATACTTCAAACTTGTGACGGTATGTTGAACTTTCATTATTTTGCAATAATTATTAGGGTCAACGAGTAGAAACACTTCTATTTAAGAAGCGACCATACGGATAAAAATCGTCATCCTTGATTTTTTCACGAGTCCCCAAACTAAGCGTACAAACGAGATCACAACTTATCTACAAATTAGATGCCAACACTACTCATAACAGTTACTTGTGGAAACTTCTTACTCCCATTTCCTAGGTTTTGTATCTCAATATTTTATTTTGTTGAGAAATGAATTGCTTCATATTTTCTCATTTCGATAACTTTTAAGTCCGATAGTGATACCTAAGTTAAAATGATAAGTAGTTATTCATTTTCTTTTAAGAACTACTGGAATAGAAATTCGGTCCACATCAAGGAATTTGGGGTACATACAATATCAAAGATATAAGTTGCGGAGTACGATCACGTGCACCTCATGTGACTGATTACTAATCACTTATCACATGCACCTCACGCGCCAACAACTTATTGATACATACACAGCTCTTATTCAACAATACTTCAACTTTCATTTTTTTCATACTTTTGATACTATTTTCTTTCTTTCTTTTCTTGACTTTTTTCTCAACATCAATGGAAGCTTATCGGGTAGCTCCAAAACCACATAGATAATCAACTTTTGACTTTTGATTTTTTCACTTTTGCTCTTATTTTTGATGTTCCTTGATATGTACCCAACTTCTAAAGCAAAAATTCTCTTAAGAAAACAAAGAACTAAATATTATTCAAACCGAAATACCACTAATTAACCTAGAACATCTATTTATATATTTGTGACGTATCTGATGGGAGTAAAAAGCCACAAGTACCTCTCATGAGCTCTAAAGAGAACCACTACTCCACGTTTAGCATCTAACTTCTAAATAAACTCTATCATTTCTCGCTCTTCGCAATTTAAGATTCCAAATAATGAAACCAGCGAATACTTAGCCGATAATCAGCCACGCATATATAAAGTCAGTTACGGAAACTTGCAGATTCTAGAAGAAGAATTCGCGTTTTCTAGCTCCTTATGTAAAAGACTAGCGAAAGCTTTTAAGCTGCGCATGTATAAAGTCAAGTACGGGAACTTGCAGATTCTAGAAGAAGAATTCGCATTTTATAGCTCCTAGTGTACAAAACTAGCACAAGCTTATGTGATCATCATTGGTTAAGGGAACAAGCTAGGGCTCAACACGCCCGGTCAAGTCAAAATATTTATTCCTACTCTCGCCAGCAAGAAAGTCAACAAGGTGTCAAAACACTTATTCAAACTTTCTTATATTTTTGCACAATTTTTTCAACTTTTTCACATCTTTTTGTGCTTTTTCATTGCTTTTTCTTCAAAATTTTTGAAATTTTCAATTTTTTTTTAATTTTTGGTGGAAAAACGGAGTTGCAAGAGTACACGACATGTGAAAATGCTAGGTCAAAATCGAATCGAAGATTCACCCTCCCCCGACTAGAACGAAACATTGTCCTCAATGTTTGATGGGTTAAGGTAATCCTAACAAAATTCTAGGCCGTTTATTAATTATGCCAAAGAAAACGTTAGTCGATAAGATTTAACGAATATAGGATTTCCAAGTAGCACCGATGAATGAGACTCCAAGTGAAGAGATAACGAGCACGAGAGTCATCATAAATCGCGGTCAATCCTAACAAACATCACAAACAACCACGGAACACAAGAGTAGAAGAAGCACCCCCTCCTCACGTTATTTGTTAGAAAATAGAAATATAAGAAGATGAAATTGGATAAGCATGGGTTGCCACCCACGAAGCGCTTGTTTTTGTTCACCGAGTCACATGAGCTTGACTCGATCCCCGAATTCAATTGTCCTTGGGGAAAGTTTGGAGATCCGGGACTACCATAGTCGGTACATCCCCTCCAAAGTAGTGTTTTAAACGGTGACCATTCACCTTAAAATTGGGACCATCTTGTTGAGCTAACTCAATGGTTTCATAAGGGAAAACTTGGGTAATTGTGAATGGTCCAGACCAACGGGTTTTAAGCTTCCCAGAGAATATCTTTAACCGAGAATTGAAAAGTAGCACTTGATCACCAACGTTAAAAACGCGGTCTTTGATCTTGGCATCATGAATTCTTTTTGTTTTCTCTTTATAAATCAAAGAATTCTCGTAAGATTGATCACGGAGTTCTACTAACTCATTCAATTGAATTTTTCTGTGATCACCCGCGGTTTTCAAGTCAAAATTGGCATGTTTTAAGGCCCAGTAGGCCTTGTGCTCGAGTTCGATGAGCAAATGACAAGCTTTCCCGTAAACCAGCTTATATGGTGTACACCCAATTGGGGTCTTGTAAGCGGTCCAGAAAGCCCATAATGCATCTTCTAATTTGTCGGCCCAAGAGGCACGGTGTTCTCCTACTGTCCTTTCAAGTATACGTTTTAAACCACGATTGGAGACCTCAACTTGACCACTCGTTTGTGGATGATAAGCCGTGGAAAGACGATGTGTGACATCATATTTTAGCATAACTTTCGCAAATTGATCATTGCAAAAATGGGTCCCACGATCGCTTATGATGGCTCGAGGTGCACCAAATCGGGCAAAGAGACTCTTTAAAAACTTAACAACCACTCGGGCGTCATTGGTGGGGAGCGCCTTCGCTTCAACCCATTTTGATAAGTAGTCGACGGCCACGAGGATATACTTGTTACCCCTAGACGACGGGAATGGCCCCATGAAATCGATGCCCCAAACGTCAAAGATCTCACAAACTTGAATCGCATTTTGCGGCATTTCATCTTTTTGAGAAATTTTCCCTTGACGTTGGCATGAATCACATGTTTTCACCAATTCATGGGCATCCCGATATATCGTCAGCCAATAAAAGCCGGAATTGAAAACCTTCTTAGCGGTGAAATTGGCACCATGATGTCCCCCCGTGGGTCCACTATGACATGCCTTTAGAATTTCAACTGCATCCGTACCGTGAACACACCGCCGGATCACTTGATCCGCACAGACTCTGAACAAGTAGGGGTCGTCCCAAAAATAATGTTGTACATCTTTAAAGAATTTCTTCTTTTGCTGGGGCGACATCCCTTTCCTAATGAAATTCCCCGCATGGTAATTCGCAAAATCGGCGAACCATGGGGTACTTTGGTCAGTTTTGGTCACACTCCCAAGTGTCTCGAGACGAAAAGCATCATTAATTTCCTTATTCTTGAGAACACTTTGATGGGGGTTCTCAAGTCTAGAAAGGTGATCGGCAGCAAGATTCTCAGCTCCTTTCTTGTCTCGAATTTCGACATTAAATTCTTGGAGCAAAAGAACCCACCGCATTAAACGTGGCTTACCGTCTTGCTTCGCCATTAAGTACTTTAGGGCTGAATGGTCCATATACACTTTGCATTTTTTAAGTAGCAAATAAGACCTAAATTTCTCAAAAGCATAGACAACCACCAACATTTCTTTTTCGGTGGTTATGTAATGATGTTGGGCGTCATTCATGGTCTTGCTTGCATAGTGTATAGGCTGAAAATACTTGTTCTTACGTTGCCCTAGAACTGCACCAATGGCATAATCGCTTGCATCACACATTAGCTCAAATGGTAAGTTCCAATCGGGGGCAACTAAGATTGGTGCCTCCGTTAACTTCTTCTTTAAAACATTAAATGCATCGACGCATTCATTCGTGAAGTTAAACGGAGCATCTTTTTCTAAAAGGTGGGTCAGAGGCCGGGCTATTTTGGAGAAGTCTTGAATAAAATGTCGGTAAAAGCCGGCATGACCAAGGAAACTTCGGATTCCTTTGACGGTAGTCTGGTGTGGTAATTTAGCAATAACATCGACTTTTGCCCGATCCACCTCAATTCCAGATTTGGATATCTTATGGCCGAGGACTATTCCCTCTTTAACCATGAAGTGGCACTTTTCCCAATTTAGAACTAAATTAGTGTTTTCACACCGAATTAGCATATTTTCCAAATGGGAAAGGCAAGAGTCAAAAGTATTTCCATAGACGGAGAAATTGTCCATGAACACTTCCATGGTTTTTTCAATCATGTCCGAAAAAATGGCCATCATACACCGTTGAAACGTGCCTGGAGCGTTACATAAGCCAAAGGGCATTCTACGATAGACAAACGTTCCATACGGGCAAGTAAAAGTTGTCTTTTCTTGATCCTGTGGATCAATGGGAATTTAAAAGTACCCAGAAAAGCCATCGAGAAAACAATAGAACTCATTTCCCGCTAAACATTCAAGCATCTGGTCCATAAAAGGGAGCGGGAAATGGTCTTTACGTGTTGCATCATTCAACTTCCGATAGTCGATACAAACTCTCCATCCGGTGACAAGTCGAGTCGGTATAAGCTCATTATCGTCATTCTTCACAACAGTGATTCCGCCCTTCTTCGGCACACAATGAACCGGGCTAACCCATGAACTATCCGAGATCGGATAAATCATTCCAGCGTCAAGGATTTTTATAACTTCCTTTTTGATCACTTCATGGATTTGTGGATTAACCCGTCGTCGTTGCTGAACGAAAGCTTTGTGATTATCCTCCAGAAGAATCTTATGAGTACAAAATCGAGGGTCGATTCCCTTAATGTCGGATATTTGCCAAGCAATCGCACTTTTATGCTTCTGAAGCACATCTAAGAGTCGTGTCTTCTCCTCATCTTTTAAGCCTTTTGATATTATAACTGGTAATTTATCATTTTTTTCCAAGTATGCGTATTCGAGATGAGGTGGCAAATCCTTGAGCTCGAGCTCCGGAGGATTCTCAATAGACGGCTTAACTTCTTTTACGTCTGCCATTTTTAAATCAACCGGAGGGGAAGAAACAATCGGTTTTTCATTTAATAATTTTTCAATTAATAAAATGTCCCCCTCCGGATCAAAGTTGTTTTTATCAAATTCCGGTGAAAATGATTCATTTGCAAGACAAGCATTGATTTCTTCCCAAGCGAGATCACTTCCCTCAAACGGAGTGAGGGAAGGGGAAGAATCGGAGACGATTGGTTCAAAAGAAGGAGTGGGAATGCCACTCGAAGCATTATCGGTAAAACCAAAAAATTCTTGAGCATACTCCTCCGTAAGTTCATCAATAACATCAATACGGTTGACGGAAGAAACATCATAATCGGAGGAGTATCTCGCGGTTTGATCAAGGTTAAAAGTGACGGCTTCGTTTCCAACACGTAAAGTAATCTCCTCGTCATAAACATCAATTAAGGCACGACCGGTCCTTAGGAAACCTCTCCCGAGAATGAGAGGAACCCGTGGATCGGCATCGAAATCAACAACCACAAAATCCGCAGGGAAATGAAATTTCCCAACATTGACAAAAATATCCTCAGCTATGCCAATTGGACGAGATGTTGATCGGTCGGCAAGCTCGAGGGTCATAAGCGTCGGTGTCAAGTTAGGAAGAGACAACTTTTTCCAAATCGACAATGGCATAAGGTTAATGCTAGCACCAAGATCAGCCAAGGCGAAGCATTGAACCATACCCGGAAAATTACATGGTATAAGAAATTTGCCAGGGTCTTCAAGCTTTTCGGGTAGCTTTTTAAGAAGAACCGCTGAGCAATTCTCGTTCATTTGAGTCCTGGACATTTCAAAAAGCTTTTCTTTATTATTCAAAAGACCTTTTAGCATCGAAGCAAATTTGGGCATCAAAAGTATAGCATCCGCGAGACTTATATCAAAGTGTAACTCTTGAAAAATCTGATAAAGCTTCTCCATTTGGTTTTTATCCTTCTCGCGGTGCTTTTGTTCATTCAAACGTGACGGATATGGCAACTTTGTTTTAACGGGTGTTTCGTTTTCATTATCATTAACGACCTTTTCTTTTCTTTTAGACGTCGGGACCACCGGAGGTTGGATGTTCTCGGTCCTTCCATTATTAATAGGAATTTCTGTATCCGTTGTTACCTCGGGTTCACGGGCGACTACCTTGGGAGGTAGAGAAGAAGAGGTAGTCGGAGCCGTCGGTCCATCATAAGTAACACCACTCCTCGTAATGATCGCTTTAGCATCGCCCCTCGGGTTAGCGATCGTGTTGCTAGGCAAAGTTCCAGAGCTCGAGGGTCGATCATTTAAACGCTTGTTGAGATCATTGATTTGATTAGCTAACAACCTTGTTGTTTCCTCTTGTTTTGTCATAAAAGCTTGTTGGTTTTGAAGCAATTGCTTAATCAAATCTTCCGTGGGCGACGGATTCGGAACAACAACTTGATTTTGATTATTAAAACTTTGCCCACGGTTTTGAAAATTGCTATTGTTCTGATTTCCATGATTATTATTCTGAAAATTCCCATTGTTTTGAAAATTATTCCCTTGAGGCGGGCCTTGTTGAAAATTTCCCCGATTTTGATTTTGTTGAAAATTCTGATTTTGTCCTTGAAAATCATTATTTCCACGGTTGTGATTTTGATTGTTATTGAATTGATGATTACGGTTTTGCACATTATTATTCTGATTCACTTGATTAGGTTGATTAAACCCGGGTGGTCCATGATGTTGGCTCGGACGGTAGCTGAGGAGATTACGGTCTCCTTGAAGAGGTGGGTAACCGTTGCCACCCATATTCGCAGCATACACGTTCTCTTGAGCAAAAGAGCTGGTCGTCGGACATTCATAATACGGGTGTGGACCACCACAAGTAGTACAACCTTGATTAACGACATTGACTTGATGACTTGATTTTTCCATAGACATTGCATCGACTTTCTTTGTTAAGGCCAAAATCATACTTTTTACTTCATCATTATTTTTCTCATTATTGGGCATTTGAAGCTTATTTCTTGACATTCGAACACGAGCCTTATTTTCAATTATCGTGATGCCCAGGCATCATTTGTATTCCTAGCCAACAAGTTACCACCCGCAGCAGAGTTTAGTGAATCTTGATCAATATAAAACAACCCATTATAAAAAGTATCAATCTGCTGAAGGTCGGTGAACCCATGGTTAGGACATTTTTTCAACAAATTTTTGAAACGATCCCAAGCTTCACTAAACGATTCATCAAAAGCTTGTTGGAATCGAAAGATTTGGGAACGGAGATTAGAAGTTTTAGAGGGAGGATAGAAATGATTCACAAACTTGGAAGCAAGGTCATTCCAAGTGTGAATTGAGTTAGGCGGTTCCTTTTCCAGCCAAGTCCGGGCTGCTCCTTTTAAGGAGAAAGGAAACAACTTTAATTTCACCACATCGTGAGGCACTTGGTTCATTCTAATCGTCTCAGCGATGTCAGTGAAATTTCGGATGTGAGCATAAGGGTCTTCGTTATCGAACCCGTGAAAGGATATACCCGTGATCAAATTGAGTAATCCGTGATTGATCTCGAAGTTGGCATTGATGTCCGGAATCATAATAGCTCTCCTCACACCATTGAATGGTGATTGGAGTTGTTCTTCCATCGGACGCGGATCAAATTCCGGTTGTTGTCCCATCGGCGGGATAACATTGTGCTGCGGACCACCCATCGGCGGGGGTCCGTTGTGTTCGTTTTGGTTCATCTCCTCGTCGTCAAGGAAATGAACCCGACTCATATGTCGTAAGACCCGCTCGGGGTTAGAGAACGGAGACGTAAGACTCTCAAACGAAGATCGGGTGTGCATACACCACAAGCAAAATCAAAAAGAAAATGAAAAAAAAAAGAGAAAAGAAAATCTTTTTGTTTCTTTTTTATATTTTTCACAAAAACTTTTTATTTCTTTTATTTTTCTTTTCTTAAAACGTAATGTTAATCGAAAACCGTTTCTTTCAAAACTACGCGCGACGGGACGGGAGAGAAAAATGGATCTCTCTTCAGCTAGCAATTTAATGTCTTAGCTATCCGTATTTCCCGCTTATTCGGTTGTAGTAATTGAAATAGTCCGATAAACAACTAAATTACGTTTTCGTTATATTACGAGACTTATTCGGTTTACAACGCCCTTTCTTTCGATCGAGTCGAGGCTGTAACTTTTATTATTTTTTTGGTATTTTGAAAACACTTTAGGAAAAGTGTTTTTTTGATTTTTCAATTTTTATAGAGATATATATACAAAGTAGAGGAAGACTTAACAAAACACGATTTTCAAAAATGATATTCAAAAATTCACTTCGGCCTTCCCCAACAGCGGCGCCAAAAATTGATTCGTTTCAATTATAGTATAATTATATTCCGAGGAAATACTTGTAAAAGTAATTCCCGGGTCGTTCTCCCAATGAAGGCTCGAATGGAAAATTCGAATTATCAGTTTGGGAATCGTGTAGTGTAAGTGAATAGTGAAAGAGTGATAAAGTGAAAATAGCAATCAAGAAAATCAAGTATTCACAAACAATGATAAAGCATGCAAAGATTACAAGCTAATTACGCACTGAAATGAAAAACGTAAAAACGGAAACGTAACCGTAAAATTTAAATCGTAACGTATGACGAAAAATGATCCTACGAACTTGGAAATATATTCTAAAAATCTTAACTAAATAAAAAGAATTTTAAGAAAAAGAAAAATATTTTTTTGAGTTTTTATTTATTTTCTAGAATTAATTCTCTATTTTTGGAATTAAAAATGAATTAAAAATGAAGAAAAATAGAAAAATAACTTGGAAAAAATAAAAATTAAATTCTAAAAATTCTAAAATATTATAAAAGAAATTATAAAAATATTTTTGTATTTTTCAGAACCTTTTTTAAATTTTTATTGATTTTTGGTAATTAAAAACTATTTAAAAATTGAAAATAATCAAAAGAAAATAAGAAATATAGTAAAAAGCTTTGGAAAAATCTGGAAAATTTCCAGAAAATCAAAAATAATAAAAGAAACTCAGAATAAAATTTTGAAGTTAAAATCAGCTTATTTAGAGCTTATTTGGACTAAACTGCTTATCACAAGTGCTTATTTATAAGCACTTGTGAACTAATCTTGATGAATCTATGAACACAAAACAATTATGATGTTTAAAGCTCAAATGTGACAGAAAATGATCAAAGATAAACTCAGAAAAGCACAAATGCACAGAATAATAGCAATAAGCTATAAAATAAGCACAAAGGCTATGCAGAATATGCACAGGCCAATACAGAGGCAATCTAACCAATACAAAGCTATAACAACTCAGATAAAGCACAAGTAATAAG
Source organism: Artemisia argyi (assembly GCA_030686995.1). NCBI lineage: Eukaryota > Viridiplantae > Streptophyta > Magnoliopsida > Asterales > Asteraceae > Artemisia > Artemisia argyi. Next base: position 228,446,995 of record CM060709.1, on the reverse strand, counting down.
TCTACTCACAGAAATAAGCTCAAAAGCAAACTAGCAGGCCACAAATCTCAAACAGTCCTAGATTACAAGCTATGGATAACAAGGACTAATTAAGATGATGAAATAAGCTGCAAGTGAGAAGCTAATTGCACCTACTGCTTCCCTACTAGTCAGAGATCACAAAATAACCAATAGCTTGGATCTCCAAACTCTATAACCTACTTGAATGATGCTTAGAAATCAGGTCTCAACCTGTGGTGCAGGGGACATGTATGACTGATCAGGCAACTTCAAGCTAAAAATCTAATAAGCTAGAGAGCTTCAAATCCAATTTTTCTTTTTGATACTTAATCTCCTACTACCAGACTTTTAAAAACAACTTTCTATTTTAATTTCCAGTGTTGAATGAAACCTACAAGTTATCACTAAGATGTGACCAAAAATGAGTATGTAAAACTTTTTGACTTTTTATATGATTATCTAATTTGACTTTTATGAATTTGAACTACTCCTAAATGCTGAATTATGTTATACTAAGCTATAATGTAACTGAATTAATCTACCTTTAACTAATCTGTACCTACAATTCAAACTATATTACCTAAAAACTGATTTATATGACAGTAAGAGTATGATTAAGCTACTATTGACTTTTATTGAACTACTTACAAAATTTTATGTAATATTAAGACTATAACTAACCTAATAGAGCTGTTTATGTAATTAACCCTTACCTACTAACTCTAAAGTTAAACAGCCAACTGAAAGGACGTCCGTACCCTTAATTGCAGTCAATTTGGAAGGAACAGTAATTAGGGTTCTTCACCCCTGGGTAACTTTTGATTTGGGGAAAATTTTGGGCGCGGGTTTGTGTCTGACCCCTTTTTTTTTATTTGTTGACCACGTTTAAATACTTTTGACCGAGGGTGAGTGGGCTCGGGTCAGGGAGTGTTGGGCTTTTGGTGTTTGGTATAAGTGAGTTTGGATTATGAGATATTGGATCAAGCCTATGAGTAGATTTCAGATTTTTGATATTAATTGGAATCCAAGGATTAGTTTTGTAAATTTACAAAATTTCAAGGGCTGAAAATGTCAATTCTGAAAAGTATTTCCAAGGACTACTCTTGACAATCTTGAATAAATGAAGGACTGATGATGACTTTTGGGGTCCCCGGCATTGACTCTTTGACCAACTTCAATTCTCGTGCTCGTTTTCTGGTTTTCTTGTGATTTTTCAGCTTTCTATGATTTATCCGTACCTGCATATCACAAACACAAAAACACACGCTTTCTTTGCATTTGTTAGCTCAAATAGTCGTTTTGGATTGGTATTTGGTCAAATAATAGTGAGTGAATAAGCACTCACCACTATATCCAACAAAACCATGTATTCCATATCCCTACACCTAACGTTATAACCCTTTGAAAGACCTCTTTGATAGTTTATCCTAGTTGCTTACGCCATGTGGTGGAGGTTTAATCCTTTCCCAAGCCTATGGTAATCTATTTTGTTATGACAGGTAGTGAGAGATGTTTTCCATTTCCATATTGTAATACATACTTTATTACACCCAAGAGATGTGAGTATCTAAACACTACTTTTGAGGTGCTAGTGTATGACCTCCGTGCTTGTCTTTGATCTTTAGTGAAACAATTATTTGTTGTAATTACTTTTATATTAGTGTTAAATGACCCCTAACTTGTATTTTGACTAGAATAAAAGCGCATTTGCTTGAGGACAAGCAAATCTCAAGTGTAAGGGTATATCATGAGGCGAAAAATGATCCGTTTTTAGGGGTCATTTAAGCCAGAATTTGAATTTATTTGATCAAATATTGCCCTAAATCATTCCTTTTATGGATTTAGGTACTTTTGGAGTCAATTCTGGAAAAGAAAGAATTTTGGACGTTTTTTGGAGCATAAAAGTGAAGAAAATGGCAAAGTCTTAATTTTCCTTGCTGGGAACAGTACCTGACGGCGTCAAGAGCATTTTGATGACGGCGTAAAGAGCAAAAGTGGTGACGGTCCTGTAGAAATGTGACAGTGTCAAAGCATGGCCATCAATAGTAAAAGTGGTGACGGCCCAGAACAACATTACACATGACGGCGTCAGATCTGGATCTAGGCAATCCGATATATTTTGGGCGGCGGGTTGACGGCGTCAGAAGTTTCTTCTTGACGCCGTCACCTTAGGAAATCTATATATAGTCTTTGTAATTTTCATTCTAAGAGGAGGAGAATTTTAGGGTCGACTTGAATAAACCCTAGCTCATTTTTAACAGTATTTTCAAGGGTTTTCACCCCTTGAAACCTTTCATGCTCAATTAAGATAAGTATCCTTTCAATTCATTCAATATGTCTATGTGTTGTTCGAATATAAGTAAACACAATTCTCCCACGCAACTGTAGCAAACAATTAACCTGTAAAAGATATCTAGGGAGTAATGAAATCTAAGTAAACACAATTCTCCCATTTATTGTTCACGTCACTAGTTTAATTAGCTTTATTTACATTTTTGTTATTTTATTTTGATTGCATCTTAGTTATTGGGTTAGTTGACTAGCAACTAATTCCGACCACTCTTCCAAAACCCGAGATTTTTACTTGCTTTTATAAAAATATAAAAATACAAAAAGAATCATCCCTCACCTCTAGACCTAGTTTTTAGGCATTCTAATCCTAGCGACACTATTCCTGAGTTGAACGATCAGTCCCCCGGTACTTGTCACTATACTATACTACAACGATCAGGTACACTGCCTGATGGGGGTTGTAAGCTTCTCGAGATCCCTCGAGAGGTAAAGCCTGGTGCAATTCCCACGCATCACACCTCTTGTTTTATCTCTTGACGCCGTCATGTAAAATTTGGTGACGCCGTCAGGTACTATTCCCAGCAAGAAAAATTGAGACTTTGCCGTTTTCTTCACTTTTATGCTCCAAAAACGTCCAAAATGCTTCCTTTTCTAGAATTCACTCCAAAAGTACCTAAAATCACAAAAGGAACGATTTAGGGCAATATTTGATCAAAAAAGTTCAATTCCGGGCTTAAATGACCCCCTAAAAACGGATCATTTTTCGCCCCATCATACACCCTTACACTTGAGATTTGCTTGTCCTCAAGCAAATGAGCTTTTATTCTAATCAAAATACAAGTTAGGGGTCATTTAACACTAATATAAAAGTAATTACAACAAATAATCGTTCCACTAAAGACCAAGGACAAACATGGAGGTCATACACTAGCACCTCACAAATAGTGTTTAGATACTCACATCTCTCGGGTGTAATAAAGTATATATCACAATATGGAAATGGGAAACATCTCTCACTACTTGTCATAGCAAAATAGATTACCATAGGCTTGGGAAAGGATCAAACCTCCACCACATGGCGTAAGCACCTAGGATAAACTATCAAAGAGGTCTTTCAAAGGGTTATAACGTTAGGTGTAGGGATATGGAATACACGGTTTTGTTGGATATAGGCAATCTTTACTGGTGGCGAGTTAATCATCATGGTTAATTACATGTACAAAATGGCATTGCTAAGCCAAGACTAGACTCGACTTAAGCTAATAAATAAAAAAATAACAAAAGCATAAAACAAACATAGAATGAAACAGGATCGTAGTCCGTATTTTTTTTCTCTTTTCTTTTTCTTTTTTTTTCTTTATCTTTATTTTTTATTTTTTTTATTATTATTATTTTTTTTTTTTGCATACACTCTTACCCTACCATCCAAAATAATACATCATAGGGAATGAACATTCCCCTTACACTTGAATTTTTACATACTTTACAACAAACTAATCTAATGACTCGAATTAAGATAATCAAAACACTTGGAGTACTTTTAAAATTAACGCACATGTGGGGGTAATAATATGATGTTCTTCCCCATTACTCCATAACATAAGTACTTTACCCATGAGTCCCAATCATCCCAAAACAATATGTACAAGGATATGACTCGACTTAGCAACTATGTAATCAATTAGGTAATTAACTAAGGGTTTAAACATGTAACAATAATGCACTAAAGATGAGCGCATACACGGAAGGCTAAGGCGATTTGGGTGTACATTTAAGTGGGGTGTAACAAATTCTTCCTTTAAGTAAGATGCTTAAAGTTAGAAATGAAAAGATAGGCTCGGAGGGGTGCACTAGGGGTTTCGTGTACTAAAAATGAGTACAACGCTAAGGGTGTGGGAAAAATTAGTTGACTTTACTAGCCATATAAAATGACTTAAATGGTCAAGTAAATATGATACGGGTTTAACACTAGGGTGATCCTAATGCCTCTTATCATGTAGTAAATCCTACTACACGAATGTAGTCACACTAGCGGTCTTGGTATGCATCACTAACGCAAGTTCTAGAATCTAAATGCTACCTGTACACTCATAAGCACTAATAGTAAATGCTTTTCCTATCAAATCTAAAGGCGAACCTCACATATTTGGGTGGAAAATTTTTATGAATGGTACGGTTTTGTGCTAGTCATACTACCCCTATCCATGAGACGCTTGCTAAGGCTAAAGTTTCACTCCTAAATGTTGTAAAAAATTTTTTAATTTGGCGCTAAAATTACACTAACAAGTATTTCTCATAGTTTTATTACACACCTACAATCAAACAAACAAACTCAAGTGAAAGTGTATCCTATAAGGTATCATCATTTACCCTCCCCTTACAGTTAGGATGAACATTGTCCCCAATATTCAATTAAAGAATGTAAAAGTGAAATATGTAAAGGAATGAAATCAAATACTCCCCTGATTCGTTCGGTGTGGATAGTGCGGTAACAAGGTTAGATCTTCCTCTAAGAAAATGAACAATCAAAGCTTCCCTTCCAGAATATAAATCATCTTCTTGTCATACATAACCTGTTAATCCTGAGAAAACAAACAAGGCAACCTCGCGTAAAATCGGCGGCAATCTATATATACTAACAAATCCTAGAATACAATGTAAGACATAATGCTTGTGAAATGAATGTTTGCAGATTTCCTGGAGTTTATAAAACTAAAGAATTAACAAAAACTTTAAGACTCCGTTAGCAAAACAAAACTAGCAAAATTTCCAGAATTTTACACATGACGCCGTCAGGAATTATTTCCTGTCGCCGTCAGAAGTGACCTGCAGAAATCTTTACGTTAAGTTTCCGGAAAATTTCTGGAAAAACTTATGTCCTACTTCCTGGAAAATCCTACAAAACATCATTATGACTCGATACAAGCATTTGACTCTAACAAATACGAATATACATGTCCATTAAATATTGTGGGAGATCATGATCAATTTTGTTTCTTAAAAACATATTTGGGGTTTCCCCTTGCACTTATCTTTTGCGAAATACCTTTGGATGAAGTTAAGACTAGGTCAAACGACAAAATAAAGTATTTTCACCATTTTATTTTTTAAACATGATCTACCAACAATAAAAATAAAGCATGCTTACGGAAACAAATAACAATCAAACAAATAAAAATCACACAAAGCATGGGTTGCCTCCCAAGAAGCGCTTTTCTTTATTTACGAGTCTTGTAGCTAGACTCAAAGTCATGGGCTACCGTGTGTCACTTATGCTCACATAACCAAGGGTGAGCCATCTAATAGTCGCATCATCTTTCTTATAATCATCACTAAACTCTAAACATCCACGATAATACCTTTTATTTTTTTCATGAGTATATTTAAGCCCTTTTCTTTTATCATTCTCACTTAGCATTTCTAGGGGCGGATACCTACTACACTTCTCCATGGAAAAATCCTTGAACCTAGGGTGTGCATGGGGCATTTGGTAAATAAAATCTTCATCCCCATCCGAGAGTGTAATTAACCCTTCCATAAGTTTTTCATCAAGGTTGGTCAGCCTTTTGAAAAGTTTCCCAAATAAAACTTGGGTTAATTTACTATCGATAAATTCTCCTAGATTCTCTATAACCATGAACTCAACAAGATAAAAGCTTCCCACAAACACATGCAATGACATTGCCCTAGCAATAATATTATCTCCTTTGTATTCTAACTCATCTACCATGATTTTATTATATTCACTACGCGAGATTATGTTCATTGGGAGAGATGAGTTAAGGTAGGAATCAAAGCTCCTAAATCTAATCTTACAAGGAAATTGCATATTGAATGAGCTATCACTCTCAATCCTTGTTCTAGGGTTGACATACCTAAGAGGGTTCACTTCATCTTCCATCCTATCCTCATTAATCACATCACCATCATCTAGATCCTCATCGGAGTCTGAATAGTAAAAAGGGCTAGCCCTATGGTCATCATCAAGGTCAGACTCCTCCATTTCAGAATTATTGTCAAAGTGGTGGTTACGTGAGAGGTTAGGTGGGTTCTCATTTTCCACTAAAGGGATTGGGGCGGGCATTTGGAAAATCCTACGACGAAAAACACGAATAACAGGAATCAAACGATCAATGCTATTGTTATCCATCGAGATAGTTTACGAACAAAGGAAACAAAGAAATAAGCTAGACTAAAGAAAACCTAAAAAAAAAAAAAAAAAATCTTACTAGAAAGGAATCTAGCAAGTAGACCTAATGAAAAGAAATTCTAACCTAGACAATAACTATACCCCGGGCTGCGGCGCCAAAAACTTGATGCGTGGGAATTGTACCAGGCTTTACCACTCGAGGGATCTCAAAAAACTTACAACCCCCACCAGGCAGTGTACCTGATCGTTGTAGTATAGTATAGTGACAAGTACCGGGGGATTAATCGTTCAACTCAGGAATAGTGTCGCTAGGATTAGAAAGTCTAAAAATTAAGTCAAGAGGTGAGGGATGATTCTTTTTGTATTTTTAAATTTTTATAAAAGCAATTAAAATCTCATGTTTTGGAAGAGTGGGCGGAATTAGTTGCTAATCAACTAACCCAATAACTAAAGATGCAATCAAAATAAAATAACAAAAATGTAAATAAAGCTAATTAAACTAGTGGTGTGAACAATAAATGGGAAAATTGTGTTTACTTAGATTTCATTATTCCCTATATATCTTTTACAGGTTGATAGTTTGTTACAATTGCGTGGATGACGGGTTATATTCCTTAATACCAATCGTGGGGTGGCGTACGTACTTCCCCAACTCTATAAGCTCCTACTTCACTCCTATGTCGAGCCTGCAAGAAGCTCCTAACATCGGATCATTAGAATTCGCTCATGCATTAAGTACAACCATAAAAACCTAGTACGCATTGGTTCATGTTTCTTAATACGTTCAAGCAAGTTACCCTATGGAAGTCTGCCAATTTTCTTAAGCCTAACATCGAAATCATTCATCCGTAACAACTATAAAAAACAATCAATCCATAATCAACATCTAGGTTTCACTACATCTAAGCAAACGCACAAGAGATCTAGCTTAGCATGTTAAAATCAAGACAAGCGTAAGATATATTCAAACAACACATAGACATATTGAATGAATTGAAAGGATACTTATCTTAATTGAACATGAAAGGTTTCAAAGGGTAAAAACCCTTGAAAATACTAATAAAATCGTGCTAGGGTTTCTTCAAGTTATCCCTCTAATTGTCCTCCCTTAATGAATGAAAATTACAAAACTATATATAGATTTTCCAATGTGACGGCGTTAAGAAGAGATATCTGACGCCGTCAACTTGCCGCCCATAATAATATCGGATTGCCTAGATCCAAATATGGCACCGTTAAAAGCAAATTTCCTCTGGTCGTCATGTGTTGGGACCATGACGGCCTATGGTGATGCCGTCATGCCCCTTAGTGTAAAACTCTCTGGACTGTCACGTACTCTATCCACTTCACCTCTTGTTTTATCTCTTGACGCCATCATGTAGAATTTGGTGATGCCGTCAAGTACTGTTCCCAGCAAGGAAAATTGAGACTTTGCCGTTTTCTTCACTTTTATGCTCCAAAATCGTCCAAACTACTTCCTTTTCCAGAATTCACTACAAAAGTACCTAAAATCACAAAATGAACGATTTAGAGCAATATTTGATCAAATAAATACAATTCCGGGATTAAATGACCCCCTAATAATGGATCATTTTTCGCCTCATAACAACCCCCACCAGGCAGTGTACCTGATCGTTGTAGTATAGTACAGTGACAAGTACCGGAGGATTGATCGTTCAAGTCAGGAATAGTGTCGCTAGGATTAGAAAGTCTCCTAAATTAAATCTAGAGGTGAGGGATGATTCTTTTTGTATTTTTATATTTTATTAAAAGCAAGTAAAATCTCGGGTTTTGGAAGAGTGGGCTGAATTAGTTGCTAGCCAACTAACCCAATTAACTAAGATTCAATCAAAATAAAATAACAGAAATGAAAATGAAACTAATCATACTAGTGGTGTAAACAATGATGAGGAAAGTTGTGTTTAGTTAGGTTTCATTACTCCCTAGATATCTTTTACAGGTTGATTGCTTGTTACAATTGCATGGATGACGGGTCATATTCCTTAATTCTAGTCGTAGAGCCGTGTACAATATTCCCTAACTCTATAGGATCCTACTTCACTCCTATGTCGAGCCATTAGAAGCTCCTAACATAGGATCATTAGAATTCTTCTACGCATTAAATACAACCAAAAGTCATAGTACACCTCCGATCATGTTTCTTAAGACGTTCAAGCAAGTTACCAATGGAAGTTTACCAGTTTTCTTAAGCCTAACATCGAATACAATCATCTGTAACAACTATAAGCAAACAATCAACCCATAATTAACATCTAGGTTTCACTACATCTAAGCAAACACAAAAGAAATCTAGCCGAGCATGTTAAATTGAAGACAAGCGTAAGATATATTCAAATAACACATAGACATATTGATTGAATTGAAAGAGTACGTATCTCAAATTGAACATGAAAGATTCAAAGGGTTGAAACCCTTGAAAAAGCTGGAAAATTCGACCTAGAGTTTTTTCCCTCAAACTTGCACACTAATAAATGAAATTTGGAAAACTATATATAGATTACAATGGGTGATGGCGTCATGTATTGAGTTATGACGCCGTCAACTCGCCGCCTATAATGAAATCGTATTTCCTAGATCCAATTGTGACGACGTCATGTGTAAATTTCTTCTGGGCCGTCACTAATATTTGGACCATGACGGCCTTGGGTGACGCCGTCATCTCAAATGCACAAAACTCTCTGGATCGTCACGTGTATTGTCCACATCCACCTCTTTTGTAACTCTTGACGCCATCATGTAGAAGCTCTTGACGCCATCAGGTACTGTTCCCAGCAAGGAAAATTGAGACTTAGTCGTTTTCTTCACTTTTATGCTCCAAAAATGTCCAAAATGCTTCCTTTTCCAGATTTCTCTCCAAAAGTACCTAAAATGACAAAAGGAATGATTTAGGGCAATATTTGATCAAATAATCACGAATCCGGGCTTAAATGACCCCTTAAAAGTAGTTAACTTTTCGCCTCATCAAATACCCTTACACTTGAGATTTGCTTGTCCTCAAGCAAATGCGCTTTTATTCTAATCAAAATACAAGTTAGGGGTCATTTAACACTAATATAAAAGTAATTACAACAAATAATCGTTCCACTAAAGACCAAAGACAAGCACGGAGGTCATACACTAACACCTCACAAATAGTGTTTAGATACTCACATCTCTCGGGTGTAATAAAGTATATATCATAATATGGAAATGGAAAACATCTCTCACTACCTGTCATAGCAAAATAGATTACTATAGGCTTAGGAAAGGATCAAACCTCCACCACTTGGCATAAACACCTAGGATAAACTATCAAAGAGGTCTTTTAAAGGGTTATAATGTTAGGTGTAGGGATATGGAATACACGGTTTTGTTGGATAAAGGCAATATTTACTGGTGGCTAGTTAATCATCTTGGTTAATTACATGTACAATATGGCGTTGCTGATGAGGCGAAAAATGATCCGTTTTTAGGGGGTCATTTAAGCCCGAATTCGACTTTATTTGATCAAATATTGCCCTAAATCGTTCCTTTTGTGATTTTAGGTACTTGGAGAGTGAATTCTGGAAAAGAAGCCATTTCAGACATTTTTGGAGCATAAAAGTGAAGAAAACGGCAAAGTCTCAAATTTCTATGCTGGGAACAGTGCATGAAGGCGTCAAGAATTGCTCTTGACGGCGTCAGAGTCCCAAGAATAAAATACCATGGTTGATGACGGCGTCACATAGGCCGTCATAAGTAGATCAAGGCCGTCCGAGGAAGTATTTGGCGGCGAGATGACGGCATCACACCATTGCTCTTGACGCCGCCACCCCAGTTTTCCTATATATAGTTTTCTAGTTTTTACATAAAAAAAGAGAGAAGTTTTGGTGAAACCCTAAAGACGAATTTGGTGCAACTTTTACAGGTTTTTCAAGGGTTCCAAACCCTTGATACCTTGCATTGTAATTGAGATAAGTGTTCTTCTAATTCAATCAATATGTCTATGTGTTGGTTGTCTATATCTTGTTCTTGTCTCAATTCCATTATGCTAGGCTAGATCTCTTTTGTGTTTGCTTAGATCTAATGAAACCTAGATATTGATTATGTGTTGATTACTTGTTTATTCTTGTCTTGGATGAATGATTTTATATGTTAGGCTTAAGAAAACTGGCAGATCTCCAAATGGTAACATGCTTGAACGTCTTAAGAAACATGAACCGAGGCGTACTAGGTCTTTATTGGTTGTATTTAATGCATGAGCCACTGTTTACAATCCCTATAGTTGTGCTGGGCCATGGTGTAGGAGGAGATAAGAGCTCATAGAATTGGGGAGTTATGTATGCCACCCCATGAATGGTATTAAGGAATACAATCCGTCATCCATACAATTATAACAAGTAATTAACGTGTAAAAGATATCTAGGGAGTAGTGAAGTCTAAGTAAACACAATTTCTCCAATTACTGCTCACAACCTTAGTATAATTAGTTTATTTTCATTTTTAGTATTTTATTTTGATTATATCTTAGTTTTGGGTTAGTTGAATAGCAACTAATTCCGCCCACTCTTCCAAAACCCGAGATTTTACTTGCTTTCCATAAAATATAAAAATACAAAAATAATCATCCCTCACCTTTAGAACTAGTAATTAGGCTTTCTAATCCTAGCGACACTATTCCTAAGCTGAACGATCAATCCCCCGGTACTTGTCACTATACTATACTACAACGATCAGGTACACTGCCTGGTGGGGGTTGTAAGCTTCTCGAGATCCCTCGAGAGGTAAAGCCTGTTGCGATTCCCACGCATCAAGTTTTTGGCGCCGCAGCCCGGGGAATAGTTATTGTCTAGGTTAGAATTTCTTTTTATTAGGTCTACTTGCTAGATTCCTTTCTAGTAAGATTTTTATTTTTATTTTTTTAGGTCTTCTTTAGTCTATCTTATTTCTTCGTGCTTTTGTTCGTGACTCTTCACCGTCCGCCATCATGGCAACCAACGAATTCTCCAGCCTTAGGATCACTAGGAGTCGTAGTACCACCAGAGACCTTGTCTTGCCTTATGCAGAACCCGAAAGAGAAATGTGTAGGTTAAGACGAACTCACTCAACTCCTGAACCATCCAGCATTGCTATCAATTTTGATGCACCTCTCTCTGAAGAAAATTCAGAAAACCATGTCTCAACCCCTAGCTCCCAACCCAACGACAACACTAGTACTCCCGCAACCCCCATTCCTAAGCGTCTCAAAGATTACTCCTCCCCAACCTCTCGTGGCTTCTCAAACGCCATTGTCTACCCAAACGAACACACCAACGAGGTCTTGCACACAAACGATGTTTGGCTTGTCAAAAGTGTGTGTAAATTTCACAGACTAGATGAGGAAAATCCAATCCAACACATCAAGGACTTCCTGAAAATAGTGGACACCATCCATACGGATGGGGCTACTAGAGACACATCCCGATTGCAATTCTTTCCTTTCACCTTATATGAAAAAGCCCAAGAATGGTATGACAAACTCCCTTCTGAATCTATTTTCACATGGGAGCAACTCATATCCAAGTTCTATGAGAAGTTCTTTCCACCTGGAAAAACCTCAGCACTTAGAGATAGGATCCTCCGTTTCCGGAAGGAGAAGGACGAACCCTTCTATAAATCGTGGACTAGATTCAAAGATTCAATAAGACAAGTTCCCCATCATGGCATTGAGCTTTGGCTCTTGGTCCAAATCTTCTACGAAAATATCTCCTCTAATGACCGAAACGGAATTAACCAATCTAGGAAAGGAAGATTGGCCAATCTTAGTGCCGAGGAAGGATGGGATAGGATTGAAGAATATGCTCAAGACCAGGATGACACTTGGGATGAACCTGAGTCGACTGTCAGCATTTCTGAGATCACCTCGGATCGGTTGAGCAAAGTTCACAAAAGAGTGGAATACCTAGCTGGATCGCAATTACCTAAACAGCTGTCGAATCCTTACTTGATCTGCGATTACTGTGGAGGCCCGCATGAGGTAGAAGAATGCAGAGGAGCAGCCACAACTGAACATGCATGCTTGTCAGGAGGGGACATTATGCTGATCCCTCCCTTTTGCCTTTCTACCAAAATGACGATTACACCCTTTGGGGAAATCTGGTAAAGAGAAGAGAAGGGGAGGAAGGCCCTGAATTCAAAATCAGGAGCAATTTCGAAGATGACCTTGGTCACTTCACTCAAGAAAAAGACTTGCAAATGAAAGGGCTTAATGAGCTTTTCGACGAGCAGCAGGAGGGTATTGAAGAATTTTTCAACAAACTTAACTCAACCCTAGATAACCTCCAAACGCCATTAGAAAGAAAAAAAGACCCCATGCTCGCGATAACCACACGAGCTGGAACGACAACCAAGGACCCTCCTTACCCAAACTCGTCCCCCGTCACCCCCGATCCAGACAAACCTGAGGAGGAGGAGCAGGAGGTCGGCATTGGCACCTCAGACCAACCGCCCGTAACGACCCCTTCCCCATCGGCCTTGCCTAACCAACCTGTGAAAATCCCATTCCCGTCCCGATTAAGAAACCAGAAAACTGAGAATGATAACAAGAGGTTCTTGTCATACCTAAAAGACTCAGTTGTTACCATACCTCTCCTTGATGCTTGCTATCACATGCCAAAGTATAGCACATACTTCAAGAAGCTACTCGCTAACAGGAAGAAACTCGAGGGTCTTGTGACCCTGGGGGAAGGATGCTCAGTGGTGACCCATCGAGGGCTACCAAAGAAGGTAGACGATCCGGGCAGCTTCACCTTACCTTGCTCCATAGGACCTCTATCAATCAAGAATGCTCTTGCCGACTTGGGAGCAAGTATCAATCTCATGCCTCACTCTATGTTCCGTAAACTAGGATATTCTGGATTGAAGTCTACCCGTATGAACATCCAACTAACCGATAGATCAGTCAAGTACCCCGTAGGGATATGCGAGAATGTGCTAGTCAAAGTTGGGAAATTCAAATTCCCGGTCGACTTCGTAATCCTGGATATGGAGGAGGATGACTTGGTACCTATCATCTTAGGTAGACCATTTCTTGCTACCGCGCGTGCAGTCATTGATGTCTACGATGGCAAATTGACCTTACGAGTGGGAGACGATAGCACAACCTTCGACATTAAGGATTCTATGGACCTATCCCTCGAAGCAGCCAACTGGCTCTACTTTATCGGGGAAGTAGATGAACTTACAGATGTCATTGATAGTTGCGTCGATGAACAAATCGATGAAGGCTGGCTACGGGGGAGAGTTTTCTGCCTTTGCTAGAGGTGGAAAAGACGGAGGATGTTAATGCAGTCTCCTTCTACCCCAGACAAGAGGCAATGGAGCATCTCGAGCTCCGAAAGCCCGAAAACAAGCTCAAGCCTTCTATTATCGAACCTCCCAACGTTGATCTTAAATAGCTTCCTAATCATTTGGAGTATGCCTTCCTTCAGGGGGAGGACCAACTCCCGGTAATCATAAACTCTTCCTTGGAACATGAACAAAAAGTTAAACTCTTAGAAGTCCTAAAAAAATACAAGGGGGTACTCGCATGGAGTGTGGCCGACATTAAGGGGATTGACTCAACTTTTTGCACACATAAGATTCTTATGGAGGAAGATTATAAACCTACTGTGCAACCCCAGAGGCGAGTGAACCCTAACATTAAGGAAGTAGTAAAGAAAGAAGTTATCAAGCTTTTGGATGCAGGACTGATTTACCCGATCTCGGATAGCCCATGGGTCAGTCCTGTGCAGGTTGTACCTAAAAAGGGTGGAATGACTGTAGTAAAGAATGACAAGGGTGAGATGGTACCCCAGAGAACTGTCACTGGATGGCGGGTATGCATCGACTATCGGAAGCTCAATGATGCCACAAGGAAAGATCAATTTCCCTTACCATTCATTGATCAGATGTTAGAGAGATTATCTGGACACGAGTACTATTGTTTCTTGGATGGGTTCTCTGGATATTTTCAAATCCCTATAGCACCCGAGGACCAAGAAAAGACCACGTTTACTTGCCCCTATGGAACATTTGCCTACAAAAGGATGCCTTTTGGGCTATGTAATGCCCCCGCTACTTTCCAACGTTGCATGACCGCAATCTTTCACGAACTCATGGAAGACAGCATGGAAGTGTTCATGGATGACTTTTCAGTCTTCGGGAACTCCTTCGACCGCTGTCTCGCTAATCTAGAAAAGATGCTCAAACATTGTGAGGAAACCAACTTGGTGTTAAACTGGGAAAAGTGTCATTTCATGGTAAAGGAAGGGATTGTGTTAGGGCATAAGATCTCAGGGAACGGAATAGAGGTGGACCAAGCTAAAGTTGAAGCTATATCTAAGTTACCATACCCCACGACGGTTAAGGCAATACGCAGCTTTTTGGGGCACGCCGGGTTTTATCGGAGATTCATCAAAGATTTCTCTAAAATCGCTAGGCCAATGACTCAATTACTTGTGAAGGATGCTCCGTTCGATTTTTCCCAAGAATGCAAGGATGAATTCGATCTCTTAAAAAGGGAACTCACTCAAGCTCCAATCATGATCACACCCAACTGGGAGTTACCATTCGAAATCATGTGCGACGCTAGCGACTTCGCTGTCGGGGCTATATTAGGTCAACGACGTGACAAGCTTTTCCAACCTATTTACTACGCTAGCAAAACCATGAATCCCGCTCAAGAGAACTACTCCACCACCGAGAAAGAACTATTGGCCGTGATTTTTGCATTCGACAAATTCCGACAATATCTTGTCCTTTCAAAAACAGTCGTCTTCACTGATCACTCGGCTCTTAGATACCTCTTCGCGAAGCAGGATGCTAAGCCACGACTAATTCAGTGGATCTTGTTGTTACAAGAATTCGATGTTGAGATTCGCGATAAGAGGGGGCAGAGAATCTAGCCGCAGATCATCTATCTCGTCTTGAAAACCCCTTGGATAAGCACGATAGAAGTGAGATTAGGGATTCGTTTCCTGACGAACAACTAATGTCAATGATTGATTCGGAGCCATGGTATGCCGACTTTGCTAATTACTTCGCAAGTAGATGTAGACTTGTTCCAGAACACCTGACTAAGTACGAGAGGAAGAGGTTCTTTTCCCAGCTAAAATACTACTTCTGGGATGAACCCTTTTTATTCCGAAGGTGTCCTGACCACATTATAAGGCATTGTGTTTCAGAAAATGAGGCAGTTAAGATTATGAGGGAATGTCACTCTGGTCCTTCTGGCGGGCATCATGGGATAAACGTTACCGCCCGAAAGATTCTCGATGCAGGATTCTATTGGCCCACAATTTTCCGTGATGTGAAAGAAATGGTGCAGGCGTGCGATGCATGTCAACGAGCCGGAAATATATCACGTAGGGATGAGGCACCTCAGAACTTTATACAAGTTTGTGAGGTATTCGATGTTTGTGGGATTGACTTCATGGGACCCTTTCCATCCTCAGGGGGAAACGAGTACATCTTAGTCGCCATTGACTATGTTTCAAAATGGGTTGAGGCACAAGCCCTTAGGGCCAATGATGCAAGAGTAGTCATTCATTTCCTGAAAAAGCTTTTTGCAAGATTCGGGATTCCGAAAGCTCTCATCAGTGATAGGGGAACACATTTTTGCAATGCACAAATGGAAAAGGTCATGAAAAGGTATGGAGTACCCCATCGATTCTCCACCGCCTATCATCCACAGACCAATGGCCAAGTCGAAAACATCAATAGAGTTATTAAAAGAATACTTGAAAAAACGGTTAGTCAAAACAGAAAGGACTGGTCATTTAAACTCGACGAAGCTTTATGGGCATTCCGAACTGCCTACAAAACACCTATTGGAACGACCCCATTCCGCATGGTGTATGGTAAGGCATGTCACTTACCGGTAGAATTAGAACACAAGGCTTATTGGGCACTTAAGGCATGCAACTTAGATTACACAACTGCTGGAAATAACAGGTTTTTGCAATTGCACGAGCTTGATGAACTTAGACTAGAAGCCTACGAATCCTCCATCACATATAAAGAAAGAGCTAAAAAATGGCATGACCAGAGAATTAAGAAACCCAAAGATTTTTCAGAGGGAGACAAGGTCCTATTATACAATTCTCGGTTGAGATTATTTCCGGGAAAACTTAAGTCTAGATGGTATGGACCGTTCACGGTAAAGAACTCTTCTAAATTTGGAGCGGTAGTGTTAATTGATGATGAAGGTAGGGAATTCACGGTTAACATATAACGTGTAAAACACTACCAAGAAAATAACAATGAAATGATTAGTGAGGAGGATGTGACGTTTGATGATGAGATCACGTAGTAACCCATGACTTTGAGTCTAGCTACAAGACTCGTAAATAAAGAAAAGCGCTTCTTGGGAGGCAACCCATGTTTTGTGTGATTTTAATTGTTTGTTTGTTATTTGCTTCCGTATGCATGTTTTGTTTTTATTGTTGGTTGATCATGTTTCTCAATTAAAATGTGAAAATACTTTACTATGTTGTTTGGCCTAATCTTAACTCCAACTTAAAAGTATTTTTGCAAAAGATAAGTGTAAGGGGAAACCCCAAATATGTTTTTAAGAAACAAACCGATCATGATTCTCCACTATATTAAATGAGCATGTATATTCGTATTTGTTAGAGTCAAATGCTTGTATTGAGTCATAATGAAGTTTTGCAGGATTTTCCAGGAAGTAGGACGAAGTTTTTCCAGAAACTTAACATAAGAATTTTTGCAGGTCCATTCTGACGGCGTCAGGGGTTTACTCTTGACGGCGTCAGGAGTTAAAATCTGGAAATTTTACCGGTTTTGTTTTTCTAACGGAGTCTTATGGTTTTTGTGAATTATTAAGTTTTATAATCTCCAGGAAATCTGCAAACTTCATTCCACAAGCATTATATCTTATCTTGTTTTCTAGGATTTAGAAACTTATATAGGATGCCGCCGATTTTACACGAGGTTGTCTTGTCTATTTTTGTCAGGATTTATAGGTTATGTTCGACAAGGAGATGATTTATATTCTGGAAGGGAAGCTTTGATTGTTTGTTTTCTTGGAAGAAGATTTAACCTGGCCAACCCATAATCCATACCGAGCGAATCAGGGGAGTATTTGATTTCATTCTCTTTACTTTTTCACTTTTACATTCTTTACTTGAACATTGGGGACAATGTTCATCTTAAGAGTAAGGGGAGGGTAAAAAGATGAAACCTTACATATGCACTTTCGCTTGAGTTTGTTTTGTTTGATAGTAGATGTGTAATAAAACTATGAGAAATACTTGTTAGTGTAATTTTAGCGCCAAATTTAAATTTTTTTACAACATTTAGGTGTGAAACTTTAGCCATAGCAAGCGTCTCATGGATAGGAGGTTGTATGACTAGCACATAACCGTATATTCAGAAAAATTTTCCACCCAAAAATGTGAGGTTCGCCTTTAGATTTGATAGGAAAAGCATTCATTATTAGTGCTTATGAATGTACCGGTAGCATTTAGATTCTAGAACTTGCGTTAGTGATGCATCCCGAGACCGCTAGTGAGACTACATTCGTGTGGTAGGATTTACTAAATGATAAGAGGCATTAGGATCGCCCTTGTGTTAAACCCGTATTATAATTACTTGACCATTTAAGTCATATTACTTGGCTAGTTAAGTCAACTAATTTTTCCCAAACCCTTAGCGTTGTACTCATTTTTAGTACACGATACCCCTAGTACACCCCTCCGAGCCTATCTTTTCGTTTCTAACTTTAAGCATCTTACTTAAAGGAAGAATTTGTTACACCCCACTTAAATGTACAACCAAATCGCCTTAGCCTTCCGTGTATGCGCTCATTTTTAGTGCATTATTGTTATTTGTTAAACCCTAAGTTAACTTTCTAATTGATTACATGGTTGCTAAGTCGAGTCATATCCTTGTACATATTGTTTTGGGACGATTGGGACTCATGGGTAAGTACTTATTTTATGGAGTAATGGGGAAGAACATCATTTATTACCCCCATATGTACGTTAATCTTAAAAGTGCTCCAAGTGTTTTGATTTTCTTAATTTGAGTCATTAGATTAGTTTAATGTAAAGTATGTAAAGATTCAAGTGTAAGGGGAACTCTCATCCCCTATGATGTATTATTTTGGATGGTAGGGTAAGAGTGTATGCAAAAAAAAAAAAAAAAAAAAAAATCGAAAAAAATATTATTATTAAGAAAAAGAAAAAAAAAATAGAAAAGAAAAAGAGAAAAAACATACGGACTACCATCCCGTTTTTATTCTATGTTTATTTTATGTTTTTGTTATTTTTCATTTGTTAGCTTAAGTCGAGTCTAGTCTTGGCTTAGCAACGCCATCTTGTACATGTAATTAACCAAGATTGTTAACTCGCCACCAGTAAAACTTCCTTTATCCAACAAAACCGTGTAATTCATATCCCTATACCTAACGTTACAACCCTTTAAAAGACCTCTTTGATAGTTTATCCTAGGTGCTTATGCCATGTGGTGGAGGTTTGATCCTTTCCCAAGCCTATGGTAATCTATTTTGCTATGACAGGTAGTGAGAGATATCTTCCATTTCCATAATGTTATATTACTTTATTACACTCGAGAGATGTGAGTATCTAAACACTATTTGTGAGGTGCTTGTGTATGACCTCCGTGCTTGTCTATTGGTCTTTAGTGGAACGATTATTTGTTGTAATTACTTTTATATTAGTGTTAAATGACCCTTAACTTGTCTTTTGAGTAGAATAAAAGCACATTTGCTTGAGGACAAGCAAATCTCAAGTGTAAGGGTATATGATGAGGCGAAAAATGATCCGTTTTTAGGGGGTCATTTAAGCCCGAATCCGACTTTATTTGATCAAATATTACCCTAAATCGTTCCTTTTGTGATTTTAGGTACTTGGAGAGTGAATTCTGGAAAAGAAGCCATTTCGGACGTTTTTGGAGAATAAAAGTGGAGAAAACGGCAAAGTCTCAAATTTCTATGCTGGGAACAGTGCATGAAGGCGTCAAGAATTGCTCTTGACGACGTCAGAGTCCCAAGAATAAAATACCGTTGTTGATGACGGCGTCACATAGGCCGTCATAAGTAGATCAAGGCCGTCCGAGGAAGTATTTGGCGGCGAGATGACGGCGTCACACCATTGCTCTTGACGCCGTCACCCCAGTTTTTCTATATATAGTTTTCTAGTTTTTACATAAAAAAAGAGAGAAGTTTTGGTGAAACCTTAAAGACGAATTTGGTGCAACTTTTACAGGTTTTTCAAGGGTTCCAAACCCTTGATACCTTGCATTGTAATTGAGATAAGTGTTCTTCTAATTCAATCAATATGTCTATGTGTTGGTTGTCTATATCTTGTTCTTGTCTCAATTCCATTATGCTAGGCTAGATCTCTTTTGTGTTTGCTTAGATCTAATGAAACCTAGATATTGATTATGTGTTGATTACTTGTTTATTCTTGTCTTGGATGAATGATTTTATATGTTAGGCTTAAGAAAACTGGCAGATCTCCAAATGGTAACATGCTTGAACGTCTTAAGAAACATGAACCGAGGCGTACTAGGTCTTTATTGGTTGTATTTAATGCATGAGCCACTGTTTACAATCCCTATAGTTGTGCTGGGTCATGGTGTAGGAGGAGATAAGAGCTCATAGAATTGGGGAGTTATGTATGCCACCCCATGAATGGTATTAAGGAATACAATCCATCATCCATACAATTATAACAAGTAATTAACGTGTAAAAGATATCTAGGGAGTAGTGAAGTCTAAGTAAACACAATTTCTCCAATTACTGCTCACAACCTTAGTATAATTAGTTTATTTTCATTTTTAGTATTTTATTTTGATTATATCTTAGTTTTGGGTTAGTTGAATAGCAACTAATTCCGCCCACTCTTCCAAAACCCGAGATTTTACTTGCTTTCCATAAAATATAAAAATACAAAAATAATCATCCCTCACCTTTAGAACTAGTAATTAGGCTTTCTAATCCTAGCGACACTATTCCTAAGCTGAACGATCAATCCCCCGGTACTTGTCACTATACTATACTACAACGATCAGGTACACTGCCTGGTGGGGGTTGTAAGCTTCTCGAGATCCCTCGAGAGGTAAAGCCTGTTGCGATTCCCACGCATCAGTTGCTAAGCCAAGACTCGACTCGACTTAAGCTAATAAATCAAAAATAACAAAAACATAAAACAAACATAGAATGAAACGGGATGGTAGTCCGTATGTTTTTTCTCTTTTCTTTTTCTATTTTTTTTTCTTTTTCTTGATTTTTCGATTTTTTTTCATACACTCTTACCCTACCATCCAAAATAATACATCATAGAGAATGTACATTCCCCCTACACTTGAATTTTTACATACTTTACAATAAAATAATCTAATGACTCGAATCAAGATAATGAGAACACTTGGAGTACTTTTAAGATTAACGCACATATGGGGGTAATATATAATGTTCTTCCATATTACTCTATAACACAAGTACTTTACCCATGAGTCCCAATCGTCCCAAAACAATATGTACAAGATATGACTCGACTTAGCAACCATGTAATCAATTAGATAATTAACTAAGGGTTTAAACAAATAACAATAATGCACTAAAGATGAGTGCATACACGGAAGGCTAAGGCGATTTGGTTGCAAATTTGGGTGGGTTGTAACAAATTCTTCCTTTAAGTAAAATGCTTAAAGTTAGAAACGAAAAGATAGGCTCGGAGGGGTGTACTAGGGGTTTCGTGTACTAAAAATGAGTACAACGCTAAGGTGTGGGAAAAATTAATTGACTTCACTAGCGGAGTAATATGACTTAAATGGTCAAGTAACTATGATACGGGTTTAACACAAGGGTGATCCTAATTCCTCTTATCATGTAGTAAATCTTACTACACGAATGTAGTCTCACTAGCGGTCTCGGGATGCATCACTAACGCAAGTTCTAGAATCTAAATGCTACCGGTACGCTCATAAGCACTAATAATGAATGCTTTTCCTATCAAATCTAAAGGCGAACCTCACGTATTTGGGTGGAAATTTTTTTTGAATAGTACGGTTTTGTGCTAGTCATACAACTCCTATCTATGAAAAGCTTGTTAAGGCTAAAGTTTCACTCCTAAATGTTGTAAAAAATTTTAAATTTGGCTCTAAAATTACACTAACAAGTATTTCTCTTAGTTCTATTACCTAGCAACCATCAAACAAACAAACTCAAGTGCAATAGTATACTATAAGGTATTATCATTTACCCTCCCCTTACACTTAGGATGAACATTGTACCCATGTTCAATTAAAAAATGTAAAAGTGAATTAGGTAAAAGAATGAAAGCAAATACTTTCCTGATTCGTTCGGTGTGGATAGTGTGGTAACAAGGTTAGATCTTCCTCCAAGAAAATGAACATTCAAAGCTTCTCTTCCAGAAATATAAATCATCTTCTTGTCATACATAACCTGTTAAACCTGAGAAAACAAACAAGGCAACCTCGCGTAAAATCGGTGGTAATCTATATATATATTAACAAATCCTAGAAAACAAACTAAGATATAATGCTTGTGGAATGAATGTTTGCAGATTTCCAGGAGTTTATAAAACTAAAGAATTAACAAAAACTTTAAGACTCCGTTAGAAAAACAAAATTCGCAAAATTTCCAGAATATTACACATGACGCCGTCAGGAGTTAACTCCTGACGCCGTCAGAAGTGACCTGCAGAAATCTTTACGTTAAGTTTCTGGAAAATTTCTGGAAAAACTTATGTCCTACTTCCTGGAAAATCCTGCAAAACATTATTATGACTCGATACAAGCATTTGACTCTAACAAATACTAATACACATGTTCATTTAATATTGTGGGGAATCAAGATCAATTTCGTTTTTAAAAACAAATTTGGGGTCTCCCTTACACTTAGCTTTCACAAAATACCTTTATATGAAGTTAAACAACAAAATAAAGCATTTTCACAATTTAGTTTGAAACATGATCTACCAACAATAAAAAGAAAACATGCATACGGAAGCAAATAGCATTCAAACAATTAAAAATCACAAAAACATGGGTTGCCTCCCAAGAAGCGCTTTTCTTTATTTTACAAGTCTTGTAGCTAGACTCAAGGTCATGGGCTATCGTGTGTCGCTTATGCTCACATACCCTAGGGTGAGCCATCTAATAGTCGCCTCATCTTTCTTATAGTCACCACTTAGCTCTAAACATCCGCGATAATACCTTTTATTCTTTTCATGAGGACATTTAAGCCCTTTCCTTTTATCATTCTCACTTAGCATTTCTAGGGGTGGATACCTACTACATTTCTCCATAGAAAGATCCTCGAACGTAGGGTATGCACGGGGCATTTGGTAAACAAAATCTCCATCCCCATCCGAGAATGTAATCAACCCTTCCATAAGTTTTTCATCAAGGTTGGTTAAACTTTTGAAGGGTTTTCCAAACACAACTTGGGTTAACTTACTATCGATAAATTCTTCTAAATTCTCCATAACCATGAACTCAACAAGATAAACAAAGCTTCCTACAAACACATGCAATGACATTGCCCTAACAACAATATTATCTCCTTTGTATTCTAACTCATCTACCATGATTTTATTGTATTCACTACGCGAGATTATGTTCATTGGTAGAGATGAGTTAAGGTAGGCATCAAAGCTCCTAAATCCAATTTTACAAGGAAATTACATATTAAATGGGTTATCATTCTCAATCCTTGTTCTAGGGTCGACATACCTAAGAGGGTCCACTTCATCATCCATCCTATCCTCATTAATTACGTCACCATCATCTAGGTCCTCATCAGAGTCCGAATAGTAAAAGGGACTAGCCCTATGGTCATCATCATGGTCGGACTCCTCTATCTCAGAGTTATTGCCAAAGTGATGGTTAGGTGAGAGATTAGGTGGGTTCTCATTTTCCACTAAAGAGATTGGGGCGAGCATTTGGAAAATCCTATGACGAAAAACATGAATAACAAGAATCAAACAATCAATGCTATTGTTATTGATGAGTGATCAAACACTGGTCATTTTTGATCATATCTGAACTACAAAACATACTAAAACAATCAAAAAGTCATCAAAATACTTAAATTATCCCAGGGATTGTGTTTTATGTGTTTTAAATGCAAAATAAGCAAAAATAAATGAAAAATGATCAAAGTTTGCAATATTGGCAGTTTCAGTCCCCCAAGTTTCAAAACATGTCAAAAATAGTCCCTATGCATTTATTTTGAAAGAAAAGTCAACCCAAGTCTTTTGAAAGTCAAATATCCCAAAATATAATCTTGGGTCAAAAGTTACAAAATTTACATGTTTGGTCCCTAAGATTTCAAATTTTGCAGAAAAGGTCCTTGGGAATTTTGAAAAATGGAAAAATAAAAAAATTGGTTCTTGGAATATTGGTGCTTGGCAATATTGGTCCTTGGTGACAATTTGGGAGATTTACAGATTCAGCCCCTCATCTTTGGTTTAATTGCAAAATTGGTCCTTGTGTGTTATAATACCAAACGGACCCTATTATTATTATTAACAAAAACCAAATCCAATACCTAATCCACATAAACACAAGCCCAAAATCCGCAAGCCCATCTCCATTCCACCCCCAGGCCCACTTTCCCTCTTAATATCAAAAGCCAGGTCACAGGGTCAAACTAAGGTCAAACGAGGATAATTGTTCCCCCAAAATCCGCAAGCCCATCACCATTCCACCCAGTACTCCCTCCCCCTAAAAACCAGGATAATTGTTCCCCCTCCTCTCTTTTTTCTAACCATTAGCCCCCCATAATAAATGAACCTCACCTACCAAACCAACCCCCACCATCACCTCATTAAATGATCTCCACCAGAACCACTAATCTTGCCATTTTAGTATTGGCGGGAAAAACAAAATCAAGGGCTCAGATACATCAATGCCTAATTGGATGGATAGGATTTGGTCAAGGGTTAAAGGAGAGTCCAATGGGAGCAATTCTGAGCAACAGGAAGCCATGTGGGGAAGTGTAGTATTATTCTAGTCTCGTATTATAAGTATGAAGCTTTTGTAAGCCTAAAGGGCATGTAGAATATAATTTTAATAGTTTCTAGTATCCATTCCAACTATTGTGTTGATATAAATAATGTCTAAAAATGTTATTAATATTTCTCAATAAACCTATGTTTTGATAATCACAAAACTCAAATGAAATTAAGTCAAGATTAAGACGTAAACAAGTATTTAGTAACAAATATTTACCTCTACATCTAATATCACTTAAGGTATGCATAAACTAAGCATCTTATGCATTACATGATCAAAGGAAACCTTGTCTTAAAACATAACATTTTATAAAATGATATAAACATTTTATATATATTTGTAAATCATTTTTGGTATTGTTATATTAAACCACAAAGATATGATTTCAAATTTCCAACCAAAAAGGGCAAATTTTATCCAGAAAAACTTTCCAACGCTCAGGAGGGCGGCCCCCTTAATTTTACTAGGCGGCCCCCTTAATCATTAAGGGGACCGCCCCCTAATTAAGGGGACCGGCACGCTCCAGAACAGTATTTTCTGGACCTATAAATATTGGATCATTTCACATATTTTTCTCACCTTTTTGCACTATAAACTTTCTGATCCAACCTCCATTTCTAGATCTAAAATCCTTTGATCATATAATTCATAAGTCTTTGTTTCCAAGTGATCCAAAGCTTCATCCACTCAAGTGCAAGAAGAAGAACACTCCTCTACATCCATCTAATTGTGGTAGTGTTGTGATTAGCTAGTTTCATATTGTAGTAGTGTTAGATATTTGTAAAAGTGTTGTGTGAATTTGTTGATTGTAGAAACTAGTTGTGTTGTAAAGTAGTTTAGTAGTTGTGACTTAGTTGTGCATAGAAGAAGGTGTGAAGTTGACAAGGTGTGAAGAAGGTGTGAAGTCTTGAAGAAGTTGTGAAGGTGTGAAGTTTTGAAGAAGTTGTGAGATTGGTCTAGCTACAATTAGAACTCGACATTTAGCTTAGTGTCGTTAACTCGTGTAAGCCAAGGTGTGTTAGGTTTCTACACCATAAGGAGTTTGTTGACATAGTGAAGAAAACTCTCGAGTGTGGTACTCGGGGAGTGGAGTAGGGCAAGGAAGGTGTCCTTGTAGCCGAACCACTATAAATTCGCGTGTTGTCGTTTGATCTTTCTAACTCTATCTTTTCTTCATTATATTTCAATACTTTCATTATTAGATTAGAATTGTTTATATTGGTTGTTGCTTGAATTCACTTGAGATCGAATCGAAAGTTTTTAATAAGCTACAAAATATTTTGGTAATAAATTTAAAAAGGACGTAAAACTATTCAACCCCCCTTCTAGTTTTCCACAATTGGTATCAAGAGCCACGTCTAGCAAGATCTTTAAAATATATTGTATTTTAAAACTTGTAACGATCTATGGAACCTAATAAATATTTAGAAGGGCAATCTATGCAAAGACCACCACTATTTGAAAGTGATGGATTTTTATATTGGAAAAATCGATTCGAAACTTATGTGAAGTCAAAAGATCTAGATCTTTAGCATGTTATTACTAATGGTGATTTTTTACCTATTCAAAATAACCCCGAAACAAAGAAAGATGAAATCGTACCTTTTGAAAAACAAAATGATGATTTAAAACGAAAACTTGCTAAAAATAATGAAGCAAAAATGGTTATTTATAATGCGCTACCACGTAAAGAGTACGAAAGAATCTTCATGTGTGAAACCGCAAAAGAAATTTGAAACTCTTTACTAATAACTCACCAAGGAAATAGGCAAGTCAAAGAAAATAAGATAGATCTACTTGTTCAACAATATGAGCAATTCACAATTCTGGAAGAGGAATCAATTGATAATGCTTTTGCTAGATTTAACACTATCATCACAAGTTTAAAAGCACTTGATGAGAATTTTTCTAGTAAGAATTTTGTTAGGAAATTTCTTAGGGCTCTTCATCCAAAATGGCGAGCTAAAGTGACGGCTATTGAAGAATCAAAGAATTTGTCAACATTGCAACTTGATGAATTAATTGGAAATCTAAAAGTTTACGAAGTTATTATTAAGAAGGATTCCGAAATTGTCAAAGAAAAACGAGAGCAAAGCAAGTCAATCGCCTTGAAAGCTAGAAAGGAATCCAGTATCGAAGATAGCTCATCTTCCGAAAGTGATAACGAATAATACGCCATGGCCGTAAGAGATTTCAAGAAATTCTTCAAAAGGCTATGAAGATTCGTAATACAACCGCATGATGAAAAGAAAACATTTCAAAAGAGTAAGGATGACAAGAACAACAAGAATGAAAGGAAATGCTTCAAGTGTGGTGATCCAAATCACCTTATTGGAAAATGTCCAATGATGACAAGAGATCAAAATCAAAGAGCTTTTGTTGGAGGAGCTTGGAGTGATAGTGATGAAGATGAGAAAGAAACGACAAAAGAAGAGAAGTGTCTTATGGCGAATACATCAAATGAGGTACGTTCCGAAACTGAATATTTTAGTGATGAAAGCTTATCATTAGATGAAAAAGACCTAGATAATGAATATAATAGGCTATGAAAATTAGGACAACTAGTAATGGCCAAAAACAAATCACTAAAATACATAAATAATCAATTGGAAAATGAAGTACTAGAACTAAAAATTAAAATACATCAACTTGAAAAAGGTAAAGAAATTTTTGAAGAATGTAAATCATATCAAGAGATTAAAGGTGAAAACGAAATACTTAGAGAAGAAATTCGCAAACTTGATAAATTTGAAAATAGTAGTCACCCACTTAGTAAAATAATAAGCATTCA
This sequence comes from Artemisia argyi, assembly GCA_030686995.1. Classification (NCBI taxonomy): domain Eukaryota; kingdom Viridiplantae; phylum Streptophyta; class Magnoliopsida; order Asterales; family Asteraceae; genus Artemisia; species Artemisia argyi. The sequence continues at coordinate 228,419,734 of CM060709.1, read as the reverse complement.
AAGAGTATTCGGAGATAAAACCGGTTTAGGATTTAACTCAAACAAAACTTGAACAAGCGAGATTAAAAATGTCAAATTCAAAAATGAACTTAATGAACAAAAACCTCTAAAATCAAATCCTAAGTATATACTCATTAATGATAGAAAAATACCTCTTGCCAACAATGAAGAAGTTAAAGCCTTTTATAAACCGTCTTTAAAAACCGAAGTAGGATCTTCTAAACCTAAGACAAGATCTAAAACTCCACCACCTAGAAAACCAAATAACCCTCATCCTAGGCCTAAAACACCTCAACCAAGAAGAAACCAAAATAGGCAAAACTACAATAACAATAGTAATCAAATGTGGAACTATCAATAAAGCTACAATCCTTGGGGTATACTACCACCTTTCATGCATCCTAGTCAAATGTTAAACATGTTTGGACCAAACAACTTTAGACCAAAGAGGCAATGGGGACCGAATAGCTAAATGAACACTCCTTGAGGCAATCTTGAAGTTTTCTCACCATAGACTTTTTCAAAGTCTATTTTTCATCTTGATGATTTGGAAGATTTTTTTGAAGACCACCGGGTACGCCATTCTTTCACAACTCATTGCCATGCTTAGATAAATATGGCTTGTTTTGATTACGTTGTTTGTATAGATATAGTTTGCTATTTTCCTCTATTTGTTCAATCATATATATATATATATATATATATATATACACACACATATATATAAATACTTGCACATAACCTAGATACGTCATTAGTTGACTTTCTGGAACTCCAGGAAATTGTTTCCCCCTCGCGTAATTCTATTAAGTCCATTTTTAGAAGACTCGTGATGATGAAGGGATATGAGTCAAGTGGACTATTATCATGCAAGAACGCCTTCGCACGTGAACACTATGGATGAAACAAACTCCTTTCGCCGAATACTTTCTATCTCTGTTATCATCTTTCAAACCTCATCCATCAACCCATCATTCACTCACATTTATACTTATATATATATATATATATATATATATACACACACACACACACACACACATATTTACATATTCCCAAACACACCTCAAACCATTCATCAACTTAACACTTTGATAATTTTATCCAAAATTGTCAAGGGTACTTTTTAATTATCGAAACGGTAATTAAAAATTGTTAAGTATTTCATCATCGTGCTAATTTACGCTTACGTATTTTTTGATATATTATAAATCTAATTATATACTTATTGATATGTTTGTTCCAGAAACTTGAAACCGCGAAATCTCAAAATTTAATGGGCGGCCCCCTTAAAGATTAAGGGGACCGGCTTGTTATCGGGGGCGGTCCCCTTAATGTTTAAGGGGACCGGCCATCTGACACTCCCAAAATCGTTTTCCAACTTAAATCTTTTCCCAAACACTCTATTTGTTCATCTATTTCTCCCTCACCACTGCTGAGTACGAACCAAAATACCCAAAACCATCAAAATCCTCCACCATATCACCAATCCGGGGTTGTTTCGCAAGGGGCAAACGTTAACCAAACGTATAACAACATCTTTTGTAAGTCTTCCAACATACATTTCATCACATTTCATTCAATTTGGTGTCTAATCAATAATTAGGCATTTTATTAAAATTTATTTTAATTTGAATTTTAGTGAAATAGAAGCTAGGAATTGAACAACCAAATGCTTCCCATAGGATTAGGATGATGTATTGCAACTCAAACTTAGTATAACATATCATTTTGTCAAAATCTCTAATCGCCCATAAACCCTTGTTGAATTTCATTTTTCAAAAAGCACATTGTTGATATAACTCTTAAAAACTAGTTAAAACTTACTACATTACATTGGTTCAATGCTGTAAACAATCAAAACATACTTTTCAATTCATTGTAAAATGATTCATGAACGCAACATGGGCGTTTGGTTCATGAACAAACTATAATTATATGTAGTTATTTGAAACTAAAAACTAGCTCAAAAAATTTGTTAAAACTATTAGAATCAATAGATGTCATCAAGATATATAATCAATATATATATTGATGTTTTAGGATATTTTTATCTAGTTAAGGGAGCGTTTTGTTTATTTCGAAAAAGATATTTTGAAAACGAAAATTCGCATTTTAACCTTTTAAACATGCTTATGTTGTGTCAAACTCTTATGAAAAAGCAAGATATATAATCTAATATATATATCTAGCCTTACTTCGAAATGAATTATGATATCATACTCTTTGACGTCATATATTCTAAACGAGTTTAAAGTAAAAAATACAAGGAACATTGTGAAACTATTTCATAGAATATTTTTTTGTGTCGAAGTAGAATTTCGTTCCATAAATATTGCATATATATATATATATATATATATATATATATATATATATATATATATATATATATATATATATATATATATATGTATATATATATATATATGTATATATATATATATATATGTATATATATATATATATATATATATATATATATATATATATATATATATATATATATATATATAACATATGCATGATAGTTGTTTCTATATTGATTTTATTTTTGTTGTTATATTATTTAGTTGAAAATGCCTAAGACCACGGTTGGTGATGTCTCCAAAACCAAACAATACATTCCAAATGTCTCTTCTACTCCCGGCATGTCTCCTTCAGTTGCATGTAAGAATTGTCGATCTATCTTTCTATGAATCTAATAAAACCGAACGAATGTTCTCCAATATTCGTTTTGAATGTCTTTACAAAATCAACGAACCAATCATTCCTCGTTTTATCCTCGACTTCTATAGCCAAGTGACGGTGCAAACCGATCCCTATGGTCATCTCCTTATTTCCTTCATGATTCAAAATCAATTCACACTCTTACTCTTGCTCAATTTGGACAAATTCTTAGAATCCCATACAACGGCCAAGCCGTATTCTCAAATGAATGGGATCTTTCCTCTCTTGAAAGAAATCATCCTCAGGATGGCCCCTACTATTCTGAGATTTCTAGTCCTGAAGACATTCGTCGAATGCTTGAACTAGAACGTCGTACGACTAGTCGAGTAATCAAGTCGAAGAATGTCGATATTCATGCAAATCAAATCCTCCTCAAAGAGCTAAGCCAAGATATGAAAAAGTGGGAAGAACTCATTCGCGAGAATGCATTTGGTGACCGCGTGATCATGTTACGGCGAGCATTGCCCACATGTTATATTGTGTAGTTGCTGAAGAGCAATACAATTTGGCTTATCTTTTTGTTCATCGAATCATGTCCGCCAAAAACACCCCAAATTCCAATCTTCCTTACGGTATGTTACTCACATGACTTTATCGTTATGTCATGGAACATTACCCACATCTTCAAAGAGATTACTACGTTCATATCCTTCCTACTTTGAACCAACTTACTCTTGTTTGTACTCGTCGTTCTCGAAGTGACAAAGGAAAATCTCGTGTTCCTTTGTATTCTAGGCCTCGTGGTTCTACATCTCATCGTGAGGATGATGATGATGAGGAGGAAAACACCTCACATGTTAGTACTCCATCCCCCACGACCTTTGTTGAAAATCTTTCCGATATTGACGATACCGAGTATCAAGTTCCTCTTCCTCATGAACGTACCGATGAGCTTCTCTTCACTCGTCAAACGTCCATCATCAACTGTCAACAACAAATACATGAAGAACTTCGAGGAGGATTCAAATCCGTTGGGAAGATGTTTAGGAAGATGATTGGGAAGAAGAAGAAGTAGATGATGTTGATGTATTGCTACTTATTATTATTAGTTTCTATTAGACATTTGTATGGTTTGTTATTTGTCTGATTTATTCGGAAATACTTATGTTATTTCTTGTTTATCTCTTGGATGATGTTTAGACTTTAATTATTATCATGCTACTATCTTAATGTTATGCTATGTTTCTTTTCAAAGTGGAATATAATATGTTAACTTGCATGCATAATTTGGTTATATACATATTTATATATCATCATTCCTAGAGTATATACTTCTAATAGAGCTTGCTGGAAATATACACTTGAAAAATCACCCAATTCTGCAAATTTTGGGTTTCTGGTCGTTTGGGAAAACACCAGATGGGCGGCCCCCTTAATTCCCTAGGCGGTCCCTTTAATCATTAAGGGGGCCGGCCTACAATTAAGGGGACCGGCCATCTGGAACTGGGTTCACTGTTTTCTTTTGCATCTTGTGAACCCTTTCTCTAGTATCAGCTACCATTTCCCATTTTAACCCAACTGATTTTAGAATCTCATTCAACCATTTCAAATACATACCTAAATCAACCATTTCCATACTATAAATTCCCTACATAATCACCATTCTTCATCTCATCATTCATCATCTAAATCATCATGACTCCACCAAGCACCTCACACTCCAAAGCCTCCAAGAAACAAAAGCTTGTGATCATCCCTCCAAAACAACTCTTCATTGACTTAACAAATGAAGACAACAAAACCCCATCACCTCCACCTAAATGCTCATCCCCAAGTGCACCTAATGCACCATCTAAAACACCTTCCACTCATGGAACTTCCTCATCCTCCATACCCTCAACCTCATCAATCAATGACTACATCAACTCACACTTGTCACCACAAGTATCATCACCACTTCCTACACAAGAACCTATCTCCACCCACCTTACCATCTCACTTTCACCAATAACACCTCTTGATGCTCATCTCTCATCTCCACCAATTACACCACCATTCTTTGCCAATCCCGTGCCTTGGAGGCTACTTGAATCCCATGGGGATACTTGTCTTTGTTGCATCCACAACCGCACCGTCATCTTTGGTCTTAGAGACGAAATTCAATATATGTTTTCATATATTGAACATTTGCTTACCAACCCACCACCACCACCAACTCCACCATCCTCTCCAATCATTCCTCCATTACAATTCTCACCCATTCCTCCACCATCACCATCATGCTCTCCAAATTAAGCATATGATATGCTTAATAAATAAAGCCTCTACCACCCATTTGCTTGCAAGCTCTATGAAGACCATGTACTCTTTGCATGATGATGTATTTTCCTAGTTGTTAGTTTGTGAACTAGCTTTTCTACTTGTAATCATTATTGCTATTTGTATGTTGTCACTTGACACAACCATTTCTTTAATATGAATGCTTTCTTTCAAACATGCTTAATTATTTTCTTATCACCTTATATATGTTTGCATGTATATACTTGTGCTTCGAATATTTTTGTTTTGCAAAGCATTCCATAGCTCATTCTCTTGGTGCCCCCAAACGAGGGGGAGTACACATCAAGGGGGAGATATCTTCCCGTCAAATTTTCACGTTTGAAAATTGTCGGCATAACCTTTTTGATTCTACAAAAAGGGGGAGAAGCAAATATAAACTCACTAAAATACTTGTTTTAAAACTAATTTTTGAGTTAATGAGTTTAAGTTTTGTAATCATCAAAAAGGGTGAGATTGCTAATATAAATAATGTCTAAAAACGTTATTAATATTTCTCAATAAACCTATGTTTTGATAATCACAAAACTCAAATGAAATTAATTCAATATTATGACGTAAACAAGTATTTAGTAACAAATATTTACCTTTACATCTAATATCACTTAAGGTATGCATAACTGAGCATCTTATGCATTACATGATCAAAGGAAACCTTGTCTTAAGACATAACATTCTATAAAATGATATAAACATTATATATATATATATATATATGTAAATCATTTTTGGTATTGTTATATTAAACCACAAAGATATGATTTCAAATTTCCAACCAAAAAGGGTAAATTTTATCCAGAAAAACTTTTCCAACGTTCAGGAGGGCGGTCCCCTTAATTTTACTAGGCGGCCCCCTTAATCATTAAGGGGACCGCCCCCTAATTAAGGGGACCAACACGCTCCAGAATAGTATTTTCTGGTCCTATAAATATTTTATCATTTCACATATTTTTCTCACCTTTTTGCACTATAAACTTTCTGATCCAACCTCCATTTCTAGATCTAAAATCCTTTGATCATATACTTCATAAGTCTTTGTTTCCAAGTGATCCAAAGCTTCATTCACTCAAGTGCAAGAAGAAGAACACTCCTCTACATCCATCTAATTGTAGTAGTGTTGTGATTAGCTAGTTTCATATTGTAGTAGTGTTAGATATTTGTAAAAGTGTTGTGTGAATTTGTTGATTGTAGAAACTAGTTGTGTTGTAAAGTAGTTTAGTAGTTGTGACATAGTTGTGCATAGAAAAAGGTGTGAAGTCTTGAAGAAGTTGTGAAGGAGTGAAGAAGGTGTGAAGTTTTGAAGAAGTTGTGAGATTGGTTCTAGCTACGATTAGAACTCGACATTTAGCTTAGTGTCGTTAACTCGTGTAAGCCAAGGTATGTAAGGTTTCTCCACCATAAGGAGTTTGTTGAAATAGTGAAGAAAGCTGTCGAGTGTGGTACTCAGGGAGTGGAGTAGGGCAAGGAAGGTGTCCTTGTAGCCGAACCACTATAAATTCGCGTGTTGTGGTTTGATCTTTCTAACTCTATCTTTTCTTCATTATATTTCAATACTTTCATTATTAGATTAGAATTGCTTATATTGGTTGTTGCTTGAATTCACTTGAGATCGAATCGAAAGTTTTTAATAAGCTACAAAATATTTTGGTAATAAATTTAAAAAGGACGTAAAACTATTCAACCCCCTTCTAGTTTTCCACATATTGTAATTTATTTTCAGTAATGCAAGTTAAATTTTTAGTTTTAATATCTTTGTCAATTTTCAAGTTTCAAGTATAAATTCCAAGTTGTTGTTTAAGTTTCATGAGTTGTCCTCAAATGTTAGTATAATTTCAAAAGCTCAAACAATCAGCTTTTAGAAGCTTTGTAGGCTTCTATATCGATCAGAACTTAGTTTTCATAAAAATAGTGAAAATTATATAAAAAATCAAAATAAAATAAAAATCAATGGTAAAAGATTAAAGAAGAAGAAAGAAGCAGCAGGATGGGATAAGGGATTTGGTTTAGAGCTCAAGGGAGCAATAGGATTGGTTATTGGTTCATGGTTCATGGTTCATTTGGTTATGCTTGGAAGCACATTGTGAGTCCATTGTTCCATTTTCAACTTTTCACCATTTAATTGCTTGATCTAGTTCAATTCTGAGTAAAGTGTTCTTATTAGGTTTAATATAGAGTAATTAATGATTTAAATCAGTTGATTATGTTTTAGATTCCATGGTTCTCTAAATCTCTAATTTCACTATCAAATTTTGTATCATAGTAATCTTGGGTGATTATTGTTTTAGTTGTTGTTTATCTGTTTATTTTAGCTCAATATGTCAATATATGCTTCTATGATTCAGTAGTTTAGATTAAATTAGTGTTTTGGTTTGAAAATCTTTTGTAAACCTGTTTTAAGGAGTGTTTGGTTTAAGGGATTACCCAGTGTTTAGGAGTGTTGTTGTTATCATTTCTGGTTCAAGCAAGTTCCATTAGGTCAAAGTAGCATAGCATAGTCATAAAATTCAGTTGTCATTAACAAAAAAGTCAAAATCTCATACTAAACACCTACATAGTTAACTGTGTAGGATTTTAGATCCATAATCCCCTCATTTCATTGCATAAGTTGTTTATCTAACTTATTTTGGCCTCATAGTAGCTTATCATAACCTTTTCAGTAGTTTAGAAGGAATCAAAAACCAAAAAAGTCAACTTACCTTAGTTCATTACAAAAGTCAAATTCAACCTTTTTCAGAAAATCCATTTCTTGGAAGAATTTTCTAGAATTTTGTGATTGCTTTCAGGCCTTGAGCTTTTTAGGTATTAAAATAGCTCAGCTGAACTACATGGTCCCATGCATAGCTTAATTTTGTGATTTTTTTTGGTGGCTTGTGCACAAGCTCAAAGTGAGCTGTAGGGGAAGCTACTCCCCTGTGCACTGGATTCAGTTCTACTCACCAAACTTTAGTGGACCCCACAGGCCTAACCAGTGGGCTCCTTACCTTGCTTTTTGGCTTAATAGAAAGCCAATAAGCCAGACTCTTAGGATCTGAGCTTATTTTGTAGTTTAGGAACCATTTGATAGGGCTGCAAGTGCCCTAAAGGTGCCCCCTTGGACCTGTTTGGACTGTTGGTGTTCAGGATTGCTTATTTCTTGTGCTTATTTGCTTCATTTGGCTTGTTTTGAGTAGTTGTTTATGTGTTTCAAGTTTATTTGTGTTGGCTTCTTAGTTTGGTAGCTTTTCCATTTCAATCAAATCCTAATAAGCTTTTAAAGCTCATCTGTCATTACAATAAGCTACCTAAACTGCTTATTCTTGATTTCCAAACAAATTACCTTCACAAAAGTTGCTTAAAATCAATAAATACTCAGTTGTGAAACAGAAAATTCCAAAAAAGCTCAACTTATTGGAAGTGATTTAAGCCAATTGGCTTATTACCTCACCTTATTTATAAGCTAAGCTCATTTTTATATTTTTCCTAGGCTTCTGGTAAATAAAAATAATTTTTGTAATTTTCTCAGATTTTTCTTGCATCATTTAGTATTTTTCTTAATTTAAATTAGTTTTTAATAATTATTAAATAGTTAATAATTAATATTAATTAATCAGAAAATCAAAAAAATACAAATTTAGTTTTAAAATTAGTTTCTAGTTATTTTTAATTTTTCCAAATTTTATTTTCAATTATCTAGTGAAATTTCATAATTAATTAGAATTTAGGTTAATTTAAATAATTAAATAGTAATTAATAAATAGTTAATAATTAGTAATAACTAATTAAAAAGTCTTAAAAATATATTTTCAGTTCTAAAACTAGTTTTATAGTATTTTAGATTTTTCTAAGTTTAAATTTTATTTTTCTAGGTCAATTTCATAATTATTTGCATTTTAGGTTAATTTAATTAATTAAAATTAAATAGGAAATTAGTATTTAATTAATAGTAATTATAAAAATAATGTAAAAAATAATTTTAATTTTCCAAAAATTTTCTTTAATCATTAGGTTTGTAAAAATATTATTTTTATACCAGTAGCCTTTTCAGATAATCTCACTCACTTTTATTTACGTACGTTTGTTCCCGTTTTCAGTAAACGTACGGTTTTTAGGTTTTAGTTAACTTCTTCTTAATCTAAATTCCAGTAATCAATCACATAGCTTTCCTAAGCTATTTTGTTTAATAATTCTCATCAAAACCCCTTTCCTGTGAAAAATCACCCGATCACAAAGCACGTTCAGATACAATTCACACCTCGTCGGGGTATAACGACCCGGTGATTTCCTATATTACCCGGAGATTAACTCTATGCTTTTTGACTTTGTTGACCATTCCTTGGTCAATATAAGTTTACTGTTTAGGGCAAATCAAAATTTTGGCGCCACTGCCGGGGAGGTGTGCGCGTTTCTGCAGCGTCTTTCGAGATTAGTGTTATTTCACGTTCATCACTGTAAAAATCCACCACTTTTGTAAATTTTCAAATCAAAACAAAAAAAAAGTCATTAACACTTTTCCTAAAGTGTTAAAACACCAAAAAAATTAAAAAACAACAAAAGAGATCGTAACATTTTCTGAATCGGGTTTCTTTTAAAGTGATTCTTAAAGAGATACGATTTTAGATTACGAGACGATTCCAAAAATATTGTCCAAAAGTTTTTCACCCATACACAAAAACAAAAAAACATCCGTCTTTTCTTGTAAATAATTATACATAAAAATAAACCGTCGCAAACCAAGACAGAACACCTACCAACTGGGGTGTGGACATAATAAGTTCCCAAACCAAAGATTTAAAACTTGCCTTTGTATCCCTGTGAGTGACGTACCTTTCTTAAAGAAGCCACTTGCTTGTGATTATTGGTTTAAGTTCACTGTCGTTTTGCCTCGATTTTGTTTTGAGTGAGTTTTGTTTTTTAGTGCATGTGCACTCGCTCTTCTAGGTCTACTAGCCCATTTCGTGAGCTTGTAAGAATACCTAGAAGACATCGTAGACGTTCAGCACTATCAGTCGGATCTGAGATCCGTACTGTTGCCACATCCACTGTCACCATGGCGGAAGACCGCCCCATGTGTGAGCTTCTCCAAGCACCCATCGAGGGTTACGGAGATGCCATTGTTGTTCCAGCCATCGTGGCTGATAATTTCGAGCTCAAAACCGGGTTACTCAATCTTGTAACCTCAAGTCAATTCTACGGTTTTGAGAGGGACGATCCTCATGCTCACATTCGATGGTTCAATAAAATCACTTCGACCATCAAGTACAAGAATATCCCGTTCGAAGCAATCAAACTTCTTCTCTTCCCATTTTCACTCGTGGGACAAGCCCAGATTTGGCTTGAAAAACAACCTCCTTGATCTATTGAGACATGGGACGATCTTGTCAAAAAATTTGTGAATGAATTCTTCCCACCCTCCAAGACCACGAGTCTTAAGAACGAAATCACCAAATTCACTCAGAAATATGATGAATCTTTTGGTGAAGCGTGGGATCGTTTCAAAGAATTACTTCGCAAGTGTCCACATCATGGTTTCTCAGAGTTGATGCAACTCGACACTTTCTACAATGGCGTGAGCCAAGCTGATCAGGATTCTCTCAATGTCTCCGCGGTAGGTAATTTCTTGAGTAGAACCACCAAAGAAGCTTTACAGACCATAGAAAACAAGTCAAAGGTCCGCTCTACACGAAGCAAACCGATTGTTTCTCAAATCAATGCGGGTCCTTCCACTTCATCTTCTGTGGGTCAATCTAGCACGGATGCTAAGATTGACAAGCTCACTGAAGCGATTCAAGCTTTGGTTCTCGCCCAAACAAAGAAAGTTTCATTTCCACAACATTCTCCACCTGCTGAGGTTAAAAAAGTGGAAGTATGTGTGACTTGTGGTGGGCCGCATGCCTACAACAATTGCACAGCCACTGATGGTACTCCATATGAAGCTCATGCTGTTGCCGGGTTCCAAAATCAAGGAGGCAATCAATACCGCCCTCCTATGGACCCGAACTATCGTCCTCACCACTATCCTGGACCTCCCTGTTTTAATCAAAACCAAAATATTCAAAACCGTGGCCAAAATCAAAATAGAGTGAACCAAGGTTTTCAAAACCAAGGTAACTTCAATCAGGGTCACGGTTTCCAAATTCAATGCCAAGGTTTCCAAAATCAAGGATTCCAGCACCAAAATCAAAGAAACTTTAACCGAAACCAAGGTCAGGGTAATTTCAGTCCCGGGAATTTTCATGGAAACAACCACCAGAATCAAGGGAATTTCCAACATCAAAATCAAGGAAATTTCAACTAAGGCCCCAACCAAAACAATCGAGCTCAAAATTTCAATAATCCACCTCAAGCTATTGTTCCTACTGGGCCTTCATCTGATGAGTTATTAAAGCAATTCATGAAGTCCCAAGAAGAGTTGAACAAGTTGTTGGTTATCCAGATTTCTGATATCAAGAAGTCTTTAAATGATCAACCCTCGGGCTCAGGTACTACTTTACTGAGCAACACGATCGCTAACTCGAGGGGCGATGCTAAGGCGATCACAACACGAAGTGGTGCTTCATATGATGAACCCGCGATTCCTACTACCTCTTCTTCCTCTCCTCCAAAGGTAGTGGAACGTGAACCTGACGTTACAAAGGACAAGGTGCAAACTCCTAGCTCACGAAGTACCGCACACGTCCAACCTCAGGTTATTCCAGAAACCAGATGTAAGCCTGGAGTTGTCTTTGAACCATCGGACACTCCAGTGGACAACCCTAAATCCAAAACTTCTATCCCTTACCCATCACGTCTCAATGAACAAAAGCTCCGCTAAAAGGCTAGTCAGCAAATGGATAAATTTTTTCAAATCTTTCAAGACTTGCACTTTGACATTAGCTTCGCGGATGCTATTCTCTTGATGTCCAAGTTTGCATCGACAATCAAGAATCTGTTAAGTAATAAGGAAAAACTTTTCGAGATGGCTAGAACTCCACTGAATGAGAACTGTTCAGCAGTTCTTTTGAAAAAGCTTCCCGAGAAGCTTGGAGACCCCAAGAAATTTCTCATCCCTTGTACTTTCTCGGGTATGGTTGAATGCTTCGCCTTGGCCGATCTAGGCACTAGCATTAACCTGATGCCATATTCTGTGTGGAAGTAATTCTCTCTTCCCGAACTCACTCCCACGTGCATGACTTTAGAGCTTGCCGATCGTTCGATTTCTCGTCCCCTCGGCATTGCCGAGGACGTATTAGTTAAAGTGGGAAAGTTCCATTTTCCAGCAGATTTTGTGATTGTTGACTTTGATGCCGATTCAAGGGTCCCTCTCATTCTTGGAAGGGGATTCCTTAGAACCGGGCGTGCTCTCATCGATGTATTTGAGCAAGAGATCACATTGCGTGTTGGAACATAAGCCATCACCTTTAACCTCAATCAAACTTCGAGGTACTCCTCTAATTATGACTCTGAATCGGTAAACCGAATAGATGTCATTGATGTAGCTGCTGAGGAGTACGCTCAAGAGTTTTTAGGTTTCAATGATAATTCTTCGAGTGACAACTTCACTCCATCTTCTCACCCCATCATTGCCAATTCTTCTCCTTCCCTCACTCCGTTTGAGGGAAGTGACTTCATCTTAGAAGAAATTGAGGCCTTTCTCAAGAGTGATTCGATTCCTGATGGAATCGATAACCAAGAGATTGACCTTGAGAGGGATATTCTCCTGCTTGAGAAATTATTAAACGAAGATCCCTCTCCTCTTCCTGTTCTACCACAAACACTTCATAAGGAGGAAGTCAAAAATGTTGAGAAAACTGATGACTTCCCAGAGGTTGAACTTAAGGACTTGCCGCCTCATCTTGAATATGCATTTCTGGAGGGTGATGATAAATTACCCGTCATAATTGCTAAAGATCTAAGTGTTCAGGAAAAGGCTGCTCTAATAAAGGTTTTGAAGTCACATAAACAAGCAATTGCTTGGCGACTCTCCGACATCAAGGGCATTGACCCTGAATTTTGTACCCACAAGATTTTAATGGAGGATGACTTCAAACCAGTAGTCCAACAACAAAGAAGGGTTAATCCAAAAATTCATGAGGTAATCAAACAAGAAGTTTTAAAACTTCTTGATGCCGGATTGATTTACCCTATCTCGGACAGTCCTTGGGTTAGCCCAATACATTGTGTTCCTAAAAAGGGTGGCATTACTGTTGTCACAAACGAGGAAAATGAGTTGATTCCAACTCGGTTGGTTACGGGATGGTGTGTCTGCATTGACTATCACAAGTTAAATGACGTCACCCGTAAAGACCATTTTTCTCTGCCCTTTATGGATCAGATGCTCGAGAGATTAGCGGGGAATGAGTACTATTGCTTCCTCGATGGTTTCTCGGGTTACTTTCAGATTCCCATTGATCTGGAAGATCGGGAAAAGACCACTTTCACGTGCCCCTATGGAACTTTTTCATATAAACGTATGCCATTTGGTCTATGTAATGCTCGGGGCACGTTTCAAAGATGTATGATGGCCATATTTTCCGACATGATCAGGAAAACTATGGAGGTCTTTATGGACGATTTTTCGATCATTGGGGATTCGTTTCAATCATGTCTCTCCCATTTAGACAACATGCTCAAACGTTGTGAAGACACAAAGTTATGTTTAAATTGGGAGAAGAGTCACTTTATGGTCAAAGAGGGCATTGTCCTCGGCCATAAAATTTCAAAGAACGGGATTGAGGTTGATAGAGCTAAAGTGGACGTCATTGCAAAATTGCCTCATCCCACAACCGTAAAAGGTGTTAGGAGCTTTTTGGAAGTGATTTAAGCCAATTGGCTTATTACCTCACCTTATTTATAAGCTAAGCTCATTTTTATATTTTTCCTAGGCTTCTGGTAAATAAAAATAATTTTTGTAATTTTCTCAGATTTTTCTTGCATCATTTAGTATTTTTCTTAATTTAAATTAGTTTTTAATAATTATTAAATAGTTAATAATTAATATTAATTAATCAGAAAATCAAAAAAATACAAATTTAGTTTTAAAATTAGTTTCTAGTTATTTTTAATTTTTCCAAATTTTATTTTCAATTATCTAGTGAAATTTCATAATTAATTAGAATTTAGGTTAATTTAAATAATTAAATAGTAATTAATAAATAGTTAATAATTAGTAATAACTAATTAAAAAGTCTTAAAAATATATTTTCAGTTCTAAAATTAGTTTTATAGTATTTTAGATTTTTCTAAGTTTAAATTTTATTTTTCTAGGTCAATTTCATAATTATTTGTATTTTAGGTTAATTTAATTAATTAAAATTAAATAGGAAATTAGTATTTAATTAATAGTAATTGTAAAAATAGTGTAAAAAATAATTTTAATTTTTCAAAAATTTTCTTTAATCATTAGGTTTGTAAAAATATCATTTTTATACCAGTAGCCTTTTCAGATAATCTCACTCACTTTTATTTACGTACGTTTGTTCCCGTTTTCAGCATACGTACGGTTTTTAGGTTTTAGTTAACTTCTTCTTAATCTAAATTCCAGTAATCAATCACATAGCTTTCCTAAGCTATTTTGTTTAATAATTCTCAAATAATTCTCATCAAAACCCCTTTCCTGTGAAAAATCACCCAATCACAAAGCACGTTTAGATACAATTCACACCTCGTCGGGGTATAACGACCCAGTGATTTCCTATATTACCCGGAGATTAACTCTAGGTTGTTTGACTTTGTTGAACATTCCTTGGTCAATATAAGTTGATTGTTTAGGGCAAATCATTATCCATTGAGATAGTTTACGAACAAAAGAAACAAAGTAATAAGATAGACTAAAGAAAACCTAAAAATAAAAATAAAATCTTACTAGAAAGGAATCTAGCAAGTAGACCTAATAAACAGAAATCCTAACCTACACAATAACTACTTCCCCGGGCTGCGACGCCAAAACTTGATACGTGGGAATCGCACCAGGCTTTACCTCTCGAGGGATCTCGAGAAGCTTACAACCCTCACCAGGCAGTGTACCTGATCGTTGTAGTATAGTATAGTGACAAGTACCGGGGGATTGATCATTCATCTCAGGAATAGTGTCACTAGGATTAGAAAGTCTCCTAAACTAAATCTAGAGATGAGGGATGATTCTTTTTGTATTTTTATATTTTATTAAAAGCAAGTAAAATCTCGGGTTTTGGAAGAGTGGGCGGAATTAGTTGCTAGCCAACTAACCCAATTAACTAAGATGCAATCAAAATAAAATAACAGAAATGAAAATGAAACTAATTATACTAGTGGTGTAAACAATGATGAGGAAAGTTGTGTTTACTTAGGTTTCATTACTCCCTAGATATCTTTTACAGGTTGATAGCTTGTTACAATTGCATGGATGACGGGTCATATTCCTTAATACTAGTCATAGAGCCGTGTATAGTATTCCCTAACTCTATAGGATCCTACTTCACTCCTATGTCGAGCCGTTAGAAGCTCCTAACATGGGATCATTAGAATTCTCCTACGCATTAAATACAACAAAAAATTGTAGTACACATCCGATCATGTTTCTTAAGACGTTCAAGCAAGTTACCAATGGAAGTCTGCCAGTTTTCTTAAGCCTAACATCGAATACAATCATCTGTAACAACTATAAGCAAACAATCAACCCATAATTAACATCTAGGTTTCACACTTTCACTACATCTAAGCAAATACAAAAGAAATCTAGTCGAGCATGTTAAATTAAAGACAAACGTAAGATATATTCAAACAACACATAGACATATTGATTGAATTGAAAGAGTACTTATCTCAAATTGAACATGAAAGATTCAAAGGGTTGAAACCCTTGAAAAAGCTGGAAAATTCGACCTAGGGTTTTTTCCCTCAAAGTTGCACACTAATGAATGAAATTTGGAAAACTATATATAGATTACAATGGGTGACGGCGTCATGTATTGAGTTGTGACGCCGTCAACTCGCCGCCTATAATGAAATCGTATTGCCTAGATCCAATTGTGACGCCTTCATGTGTAAATTTATTCTGGGCCGTCACTAATATTTGGACCATGACGGCCTTGGGTGACGTCGTCATCTCCAATGCACAAAACACTCTGGATCGTCACGTGTATTGTCCACATCCACCTCTTTTGTAACTCTTGATTCCGTCATGTAGAAGCTCTTGACACCGTCAGGTACTGTTCCCAGCAAGGAAAATTGAGACTTTGCCGTTTTCTTCACTTTTATGCTCCAAAAACGCCAAAATGCTTCCTTTTCCAGATTTGTCTCCAAAAGTACCTAAAATGACAAAAGGAACGATTTAGGGCAATATTTGATCAAATAATCACGAATCCGGGCTTAAATGACCCCTTAAAAGTGGTTCACTTTTCGCCTCATCAGTCTTCTAACACCATTATACAAAACCATGTACCACCAACCATATTTGTTGAGTCTAATTTGATCAAATTATCCCTCAAAGGTAGGGCGGGTTGGAGGGTTTAGATTCGAGTTTGGGTACTGAAAAAAGTTTTTAGCCGGGTACGGGTTCGGTGGCGGGTCTGGTAATACCAGCCCGATTATCTGTACCCTTACCCATATCTGTTTACCCGAATATATACCCGCTTTATTGATATTATAATTAACTAGAATATATATATATATATATATATATATATATATATATATATATATATATATATATATATATATATATATATACACACACACACATACATTATATATAATTTCTTCCATTATAGTTTTTTTTATATAAGTATCTCTATTACCAACACTTTTTATTTTATACATGAACTATTGAAAAGAGTTAAATCGTTTAATATGATATTTAGTTTCTTTAACTTTTAAAAAATTTGAATATGTTACGGTGTGTTCTTTTGTTGTGTTGATGGATTTTAGTGTGACTTAATCTTAATACCATCATTTTGTCCATATATTATTCAATTGGAAATAACCGATACCCGCGGGGAAACGCAAAAAACCGATGGATAATATTAACTGGTTATCTGACGGGTAATGGGGCGGGTACGAGTTTTGCTATTATAAACAAGTGCGGGTACGAGTACACTAAAACCCACCCCGAACCCGACCCGTTGCCATCCCTACTCACCGGTATTTGAAACATTGAATTATCCTAAGTTCATGATAGTTGATCACGTCAGAGATCCAAACTCTTTCTCTGACTAAGTTAGTAGGGTAAATCATAGAGCAAAGTTTACCTTAGAATGAATGATCAGCACAGCTGAACATCATCAGCTTTCCAAAAGACTCATTGGTAAAACACCATGAGTAAACCTCAAAGAATTCAGAGTGAATGACCACTTAATGGAAGTACAACGGTCTAAAGGGACTCGCTAAGTGTTCACATATCTGATGAAAAACACATCAAATATGTCTTGTACCTTGTCAGCTACAACATAAGTACTTTGTACAGACGAAGTCTAAAACTAATTATAAACTCTATAACCTGATAACGGAGTCAGCTATAACAAATGGTAGAGAAGTAACAACAACCCCTAAGACCTTAAGGAATGACAAATGACCTTAAGTCTCTGACAATGACTTATCATCTTAAGCCATGAAGATAAACCAGTTGCACATATCAGATACACTCAGAGTATTTCTTTAACATTCTTGTAAAGTGTATCCTTAGAGCTGACTAAAGTACTCAGCCACGCTTAGGTGGGAGTAATTTGACCTAAAGCAAAGCGAGAAAACCCTTGGGAAGATAAGGACTCGTCGAGTGTAGGGAAAGCTACTTGCATTTGTAGATGTTACCACAGTAAAGCAACCCTAGCCACACAAAGTGCACGTGTACCTTAACTACCAATTTGGCTTCTAGTTTAGCTATTACTATTATTGCAACTACTTATAGTGTATCTCTCTTTTTCTATAAAAGGGAGGTTAGTAGTAGTGATAGGCAACGATTCCACCTCTAGAACACACTTCCTCTTCTAAGTGGAATCTACCACTTCATAATTTGAAGAGAAGCATTTGTCATTACTAGAGATAATATTCCGCAACTATCTCTCGTAAAAGCCTTCACCTTCAACCTCTAGTGTGAGACTATTACAATCGTAATGTACAAATGAGTATTATTAGTTGATCATGGTCAAGATCGTATAACCATGTACATATCTATGATAAACATCAGTTATTTTTATTTGCTCAAAATTTTATTTATACAATTCATGGTGTTGCACATCTATATCGGACCAACAATATTCCAAACTAGAGGTTAGATAGGTTTGTGTTTAGTCCTTAAAATACAAGGGTTATAGGTTTGTTGCGTTTAGGCCTAAAAATACAAGGGCTATAGGTTTCTTGTGTTTGGGCCATAAAACACAACGGGTTTGGTTGTTCCCGAAGAAAAACTCAATATCTAGCTTAGTATCGGTATACTTGTAAGCGAAGTTGTAAGGTTTTCTCTACGGAGAAGGGAGCTTGTTGAACTTATGAAGAAACTCTCGAGTAGGAAACTCAAGGAGTGGAGTAGGGCGAAGAGAAGTTTCGTGTTGAACCACTATATTTCATGGTGTCTGGTTCGATCTCTCTTTTACTTATTGTCTTGTGTTTATAGTTGCACTATGTTGATAAGTTTTATTTCAACCTCCCTATTATTGTTGTTGTAGCTTTTTTTTTTTTTTTTTTTTTTTTTTTTTTTTTTTTTTTTTTTTTTTTTTAAGAAAAGAACATATTCACCCCCTTTATGTTTCCACACCTTTTACGGTTGAAGCTAGGGACAACTTTAAGCGTATAAAATTCTGGTAAAACCAAGTAGACTTGAAGTAACGAGGATTTTTCACCCGCGCTCCATTGGGGGGAGCGGGGTTTTACGTGAATTTTATTTTGATTACATAAACATTCCTTAGATCTAATTGAGGATGGTTTCTGAAATCGATAGTTAACTGTAGAAACTATTTATGTAATTTTTTGTCACACTAATAGTCCTCAAATTTAGTCTAGGGATTGTGTGTCCAATTGATGCGCGTGTTATGTCACCTGTAGTATACGGTGATTTTGCCTTGTCAAGTTTTACATTTATATTTACCCGACTTATTCCTATAACACACACTAACGAGCAGTGTACCCGATCAATATGTATATAGTGGTAAGTAGAGTGTCGATCACTAAGAGTGGAACGAATATTTAATTAATCTAATCAGTTTTTTAAATATACTAAGTTAGTTTTACAATCTAATCTAATGCGACGGGGTTTTAGTCTGAGAGACTGGCACAGATTTGTATTTTTGTTAAACTAATAAAACTAATGAGAACTATTCAGTGAAAGACTAACACGTACACAGATAGATAATAGATACAGATAGAAGACCTGTCCTTTTGTTAAGTAGTTTGTCACTTGTTTTCTTGCTAGTTTTATATGATGAGTATCGTAAACTATTATCTCTCGTTGGATCTTAAATATAGGCGAGTAAACTCTTAATGATCACTTATGCCTATCTTACTTTTTAGATGCTATATAAGTAAGCGTGGAGGGGGTATGGCAGGCCAAGCAAAACACATCTAGACACAGAGGTTATCAAAGCACATATACAAATCACCAAAAAAACATCATATAAACTGATAATCGATGGGAAAGCAATTTTAAGGGGAGCAGTATGGTGGCCACAAGTCCATCAATCCTGATAGATTATAGTTTACTAATACAATAAAACAAAACTACTCAATGAATTAAATACATGCAGGACTTTATTTCTACTCTAAAATCTTCTTTGAAGGTGTGTCTTGTGTTGTCTTGTCGTCTGAATTCGTCTCCTTAGGGTTTTGTTGCACACAAAATTCTTCTAGGTCTTGGGGTATTTATAGTTCTGTCTGAGGGTTAGATGTGGCGCATTAACTAAGTAGATGCGGCGCATCTACTTAACTTCGCGTGGGGCCCAAGATTAAAATATTCTAGAATATTCGTACACCATCTTCAGATGTGGCGTATCTTGAATCTTTATGCGGCGCATGTCCTTCAGCGTCTTGGATTGTATTTGGTGAAGTCTTGATAATGATATGGTGCATGTTGATAATGAGTTGTGGCGTATCTGGAGTAGAACAAGTTGTTTCTTCTTCGTTGACCAAAATTTCATATGCGGTGCATGATAAAATCAGAAGCGGCACATGCTTCAAAGTCAGGCAATGGTCTTTGAATTCATCTAAGTATGATGATGCGACATATCTATTTAGAATGATACGGCGTATCTCCTTCTGTTCAGTAGACTTTATCAATCTTGATCATTTATCTCCATATTTCGTCCAAAATCGCCAAGTTTCACCAATTGCTTGTTTTTACCTGAGAATTACTAAAGTAAACAATTAAGTGCCAATTCTCATACAAAAAATAATAAAAATAGTCAGTTAAATAGAACAAATAATAACAATATAATGTACTTA
This sequence comes from Artemisia argyi, assembly GCA_030686995.1. Taxonomy (NCBI): domain Eukaryota; kingdom Viridiplantae; phylum Streptophyta; class Magnoliopsida; order Asterales; family Asteraceae; genus Artemisia; species Artemisia argyi. Next base: position 228,399,364 of record CM060709.1, on the reverse strand, counting down.
TTTGATGTTATCAAATATCCCCCACTTGAACTTCACTTGTCCCCAAGTAAACCTGATATTATAGTTATGAAAATGTATCCTAAAAGATATTAGGATGTATTTTTATATTTAAGCATTTATTCATTTAATCCTAATCACACAACCAAACACTTAATGAACTAGAATAAAATATCTCTCTTAATCTCTCAACTAATCTAATTCGCTCAATTGCTCGGTCGTGACGAATATTCCATCATATGCTTGGCAAGTATACACATCTCCACCATTAAAGCTAAGGAATGACAAGTCTAAAGCGGTAAAAAGGGTTTTGAGGCTTAAGGGTTTAACCTAGCTTTGTTTAAATATTTCCTGCACAAACTCAGTAGATCGCTGGCGCGAGTCCTAGACGCTTCAACTAACGGATGATCACTAATGTGCTTCTTGGATCACTGGCGCATTATTTGCATAACTGATGGTCACCAATTCATACACCAGATCACTGGTGCGTTAGTCAATTAATCTAATGCTCAGATGGTCACTACCTTATTCATACATTTAACATTCTTACTTAGCCATCACTATATCCGAATGCTCAAAGCTAACTATAACACCCCCATTTTTGACAGATCACAGTGGAATATAGATCTGGGTTATTACATTTTGGAACAAAGACATGATATAGAAAATGACTCGAAAAGAAACGTTTTTGAAAAAGGAGTTATCATTCATTTATTTTATCTGAGTTTTATAGTAGAAGTTATACTTCTACCAAAAGAGAGGTCCATAAGTTACGTTTTGTTTCTATTACTAGTAGGTGAATGATAACTAGTTTGGACGTCCTCATGTCCAGTGCCACTCCGTGCCATGGGTTCCTAAAGGGCGTATATACCTAGGATAACATGCTTAAAGGTCAACACTAAGGTTGAGTGAGAGTCATAGGTTTAAGTAGAGATAGAGTGAATGCAAGCTCCATAGTTCAGCTTAAACCCAGTAGAAAAAGTTATGAAAGAGAAGGGTTTGTTGCACTAAGCTCATGAGACCGCACGTTAACAGTCCGGGTCATGGGGTCTGTAGACCAAACCATGAGGGGACAAGAAGGATAACTTGCCAAAGTTAATCCTTAGGGTTTCAAGTATAGTACTTATTGGTGGCTCGGCTGGGGCAAACAACTGGGAGTTGTCAAACTCCAATAGATCTATCAACTATACTCGCGTTCACTCGCAAGTGATTATGGTTCATGAATTTTAGTTATGTAATGGTAGCAGAAAGTAACACTCATGCGAAAACAAAAGAAAAAGACTTGTATTCGGTTTAAACCATGTATCCCTCTCACAGGGTTTGTAAAACATTTAAAATTGAGGCTATAAAAACTCACCTGGGTCTAAGGCAAGTGATATAGGGGTTTAGACGGCTGACTCACGTATCTTGGGGGGTAGTGTAGGTGTGTGTATGTCAAGTCCTTAGTTTCTAGGTTTTCAAGTAATTTTACTTAGGGTTTCTAGATTTAGTTATAACATAACACCGTTTGGGCCATTGTAATCCAGAAGTATAACTCCTCACATGAAGCTCCCTACTATTGTATTATGCTGCCAACATAATACCGTTCGGGCCATCATAATTCAAAAGTATATAACTCCTCACACAAAGCTCCCTACTATTGAGTTATGTTGTTATTAGCATTTAGATATACATAACACCGTTCGGGCCATCATAATCCAGAGGTCATGTAGTAAACGTTTGAGGAGTCAGGGCACTTTAATTCGTAAACCCAGCAAACTCGTCAAAATGATTACCCAAATGAAACCCCTCACATGAAGCTCCCTAGTATTGTGTTATGTTTTAAGTAAAAATAGGTTTTTATTATTTATATGAAAATAGTCCGTTTATACCCTTCAAGTTTCAAATATTTACACTTTCTACCCTAAACTTATATATTAAGTATCTAACTATCTATACTTCACAAAACTAGTCCCTATACTTATATAACTTAGAGAAATGGCAGAAATAGTCCCTAAACTATACTAAGTTTCTATATTTACCTTTTATACCCTTAACTTAATAGTATTTGCAAAACTAGCCCTCATAAGTTTCTAACTTGTTTTACTTTCTATCCTAGGGTTCTAGAACTTTGCAAAAAGGGTCCTGATACTTTATAATTCTTAGTAATGTCAAAAATAGTCCTTAGACTTAGTATTTTAAGAAATTTACCATATATACCCCTATGCATGAAAACTATTGCAAAACTAGTCCTAATTTCATGTAAACTATATTTTTATGAAACAACAAAGTTTCCTAGCATATGTTTAACTAATATATGCTTATTAAAGTCATCTAATTCAGATTATAGCACATGTTAAGGCAATTTAGCATATAAACACATATTTTTCTAAAATTAAGGTTTTTAAGTGAAAACTTCAAAATGAAAATGATCAAGGCTCGTGTAAGGGTTCTAAGGCTTCCTATATGTATTCTAGGTCAGTACTAAGACTATTAGAATCAAAGATTAGACTTAATTGGGTCGTGGGAGGCTTAACGTGGCAAAACTAGGGTTTTCGACTAGAAATGGAACTCGACTAGTATCTAGGGCTCTTGTACTTGAATCCTAAGGGTTCTAGGGACTTAGTACTACAGAAATGTATGTGATAGAAATGAGAGGAATGTGTGAAGTGAAATGGTGTGGTTTGGTGGGTATTTATAGGGTGCGTTTGAATTGTCGAGCAAGAAAAGGGAGGAGAGGTGGCAAGGAGGAGGGGCTGATTCATGGCAGCTAGGGTGTAACATGGAGGACCTAAGGGGTGACAAGGAGCAGCTATGGGTAGCTAGGGGGCTGTAGGGGAGGGTGTAGGGTGGTGGTTGGTGGTTGGTCCGTGGCTTAAGGTGGTGATCCACCACCTTGGGTGGTGCTAGGGTGCTAGCTTGAGGTGCTTAAGCTACTAGGGTGCTTGGTTGACGAGCTTGAGGTGCTTGGGTTAAGTTTTAACTAGTTTTGTTTTAGTTTTGACCTAGTTTTGTCTAGTGAAAGATTAACGTCTAGCCTAAGGTTTTGTGCCTATATTAGGGTCCTATGAGTGTTTAGTGACTAAGATTAAGTACTAGAAGGCTTATAGTAAGTGGTGGTAGCTTGTGGGAAAGTTTTGGGAAGGTTTGACCTAGTTTTGGAACTTGTAAACCCTAGTTATGGTTTTGTGCTTAAGGGGCTTGTACCTAGGTTCTAGGGAGTTGTACTATTTTCTAGGGAATCTAAGATAAAAGTTGTTATAGTAACTTATACCTAAGCCTTGAATACTTTCAAACTAGTTCAGATAAGCAATTAGGGTTTTAAAGATAACCGTAAACAAATAAGGTGCAATTAGGGTTTTGTTAGGGTTTTTAATAGATATAGTATCCTAGAGTGATAGATTACTTAGTGTATTAGTGTTTACAACCTAGATTTGACATACTTGGATGTTTACAGGAGGTAAACATAGTGGTGTTGTGGATAGGTGGATACGTAAGCAAGTCTAAGAGTCATATAGGTAATAGAGACGTAATAAAGCAAAAAATTTACTCGGCAAAATGATATAGGCATTTCTAATCCTAGAGGGTGCTTAGTGAGGGCCTAAGTTAAGTTAGTGAAGCATAGCTAACCTAGGGGAGGCTTAGTGGGGAAGTTAGTGGGTTACTATACTAACAACGAATATAACTATACGGTTAGGTATGGAAAACATTTAGGATAGAAATTGGTGTAATTTTAAATATAAACAAAAAATAGATTAAGTCCTAATATGTGGTTAATCACTTTCCCAACCATCCCATGAATAAGACTTATATCATTGAATGACTCACGCTTTAAGACTTGTAACTCACGCTTTAGGTAGACACGAATTATACTCAATAAAATCTTAAACAAAGAAAAATCCTTAGTTGGCGTTCCCATAACGGCCAACTCCCATTCAATCCATAAATACAGTACAACAATAATAGTGGTGATATCAACCACTTAATACAAAACTTTACATCGTTGGTTTATAACAAACTTACCAACTTTCTTTCTTTCTTTTTCTTTTTATAATAAACTACTGGTGTAAAATTTCACCACATCACTTATAACGATAACCCTGGATAATTTTTTCATACTTTTCATGACTTCAGATATATCGATAATAGTGAGAGTAGTAAACACACAAAAAACAAAACTAAAAATATGCAATATTTACTTTCACTTCCAATTGCATTGTGCAATTTCCCGACCTAACAAAATATTTTGAATTTATGCACACGAACATAGGTAACACAAGGAAACACACTTTGCCTAAAGCAACTAACCACGAACATCAATCTACAGGGTAGGCTAAGATGTAAAGGTGTAACGAAACATTTTAAAACAGGTGTAAGAAACGAAAAGAATGGCTCTGAGGGTTTTTCTAGGGGTATCTTACTAAAAAATGTGAGTAAACAAAAGGGTTTTATACGTGGGTTAACTAACTAGTGTAGTTAGTTAATAAACATAACATATAAAGGCTATTTGGGTGTAATCCTAGAAATTTACCAAGTTAGAAAAGTCATTCCAATTATATCAATAATACTCATTATGGTGGTCTCGAGTAGTATACAAGCCAAGTTCTAAAGTTTACAGGTCACTGGCACACTCATAATTTTGTGGAGTTTGGGTAAAATATTGGGATTATGCTCAATTCTACCTATTTTTTGTAATAGAAGTTATGTGTGCGGTTATGCAACTTAGATTTTACAAAAACATGCTAGAAAAATTTTAAATTTAACATATTAAGCATATAATAAAGCATATTTTGAAAAATTTAGGACAAGTAACGTTCTAATTCTCCACCCCCCCCCCCCCCACTTAAGTTAAACAACGTCCTCGTTGTTTGTAATTGAAATTAAAAACAAGAAATAAAAACAATTAGAATGGAGAACTCCCCTGAGATTTTCTCGGTATGATCCTCCATTATGCATTTGTGAGAAAGATCATCTTTCTTGTGGATGGAAAGCGTTCATGCCTCCATGAATGATGTCTCTACAGAAAGTACAGAAACTTAAATATACCACCATTTTAGACATAACACACCTGAATTTAAGAAAATCAAACTAGTGCATAATTCATTAGTAGTTAGTAAAAATAAAAACCTAAAAAATAAAATTTAAATTTTTTTAAAAATCATCAGGTCAGTCGATACGCCGTATCTATTGAATGAGATGCACCGTGTCGAGCCTGAAATTAGTAAGAATAAGAAAATCAGGTGAGTCGCATCCTTAACCAGGGATGTGCCGCATTAAATAAACTGACAGAAAGTTTTAAAGTGCAGAAAAATAAAAGATATAATCTGTACAGTCGATACGCCGCATCTTATGATGGAGATACGCCGCATCTTCTGCAGATCTGACAGTAAAGATAAATCCGGGTTGTCTCCCGGTGAGAACTTCTATTTATTTCAGAATCTTCAAGTTAGACTCACGTTCAGCTCCTTATTAAAAAAATTAACAATGAAAACGGAATGCACAATATAAAAGTTGCTCATATCTGCAAACGATGTGCCGTCTCCTAAAAATAGGATGCGTTGTATCTTATACGTTAAAAATTAAATCAGACTTTTATTCAGAAAATCAATACGTCGTACAAACAAATTAAATGCGCCATATCTTTTAAGTTATCAAAAATTACTTATATTTACAAAAATTAGATGCGCCGTATGAGCAAAAGCTAACATGTTGTATCTTCATTACGTTTCAGAATACAAGATTTTTTATTTTTATATAGATGCGCCGTATCGACAAAAATTGATGCGCCGCTTCTCTTTAATTTAATAAATACAAAAACTATTTTTAATAAATAACTAATGCGTCGTATCTGAAAAACAGATGCGCAATATGTCTATTAAATTTCTTAAAAATTTTCTGAAGAAAAACAAAATAAGTCGCAACTAGGGGATAGATACGCCGTATATAATTTATTAAATTAGATGTACTGTATAAAAAATTAAAACGCCATACACCGCATCTGGAAAATAGATGCGGCGTATCGTTTGTATCAACAAAGTACATAGACAACAGTTAATACAGAAAAACAAAAATTAGAAAAATAAAGAAAAACAAACACACAAGAAAACATTAAATATGCAAAATATACAATGAATGCAATCTAACTAATACACAATAAAGTTGGTGGTTAAAATCTAAAAAAACTAAAAATCAAAAAGCTAGAAAACCTAATTTAAAATACTAATAGAAAAATGGATATTAACAATTCACTCCCCGACAGCGGAGCAAAAAACTTGATGCGCGTGTTATGTCATGTGTAGTATAGGGTGATTTTGCCTTGTCAAGTTTTACATTTATACTTAGCCGACTTATTCGTATAACACACACTAACAAGCACTGTACCCGATCAATATGTATATATAGTGATAAGTAGAGTGTCGATCACTAAGAGTGGAACGAATATCTAATTAATCTAATCAGTATTTTAAATATACTAAATTAGTTTTACAATCTAATCTAACGCAAGTGGGTTTTCGTCTGAGAGACTAGCACAGATTAGTATTTTAATTAAACTAATAAAACTAATGATAATGATTCAGCGAAAGACTAACACGTACACAGAAAGATAATAGATACAGATAGAAGACCTTTCGTTAAGTAGTTTGTCACTTGTTTTATTGCTAGTTTTATATGATGAGTATCATAAACTATTTTCTCTCGTTGGATATTAAATATAGGCGAGTAAACTCTTAATGATCACTTATGTCTATCTTACTTTCTAGACGCTAGATAAGTAAGCGTGGAGAGAGTATGGCAGCCCCAAGCAAAACACAGCTAGACACAGAGATTATCAAAGCACATATACAAATCACCAAACAAAAAACATTTAAACTGATAATCGATGGGAAAGCAATTTTAAGGGGAGCATTATGGTGGCCACAAGCCCATCAATCTTGATGGATTATAGTTTAAAATACAATAAAACAAAACTACTTAATGAACTAAATACATGCATGACCTTCTTTCTGCTCTAAAATATTCTTTGGAGGTGTTTCTTGAGTTGTCTTATCGTCTAAATTCGTCTCCTTAGGGTTTTGTTGCAAACAAAATCCGTCTAGGTCTTAGGGTATTTATAGTTTTTGTCAGAGGGGTAGATGCGGCGCATTAACTAAGTAGATGCGGCGCATCCACTTAACTTCGCGTGGGGTCCAAGATTAATATATTCTAGAATATTCGTACACCGTTTTCAGATGCGGCGAATCTTGAATCTTTATGCGGCGCATGTCCTTCAGCGTCTTGGATTGTATTTAGTGAAGTCTTGATAATGAAACGGCGCATGTTGATAATGTGTTGTGGCGTATCTGGAGTAGAACAAGTTGTTTTTTCTTCGTTGACCAAAGTTTCATATGCGGCGCATGATAAAATCAGATGTGGCGCATGCTTCAAAGTCAGGCAATGGTATTTGAATTCATCTAAGTATGATGATGCGATGTATCTGTTTAGAATGATACGGCGTATCTTCTTCTGTTCAGTAGAATTTATCAATCTTGATCATTTTTCTCCATATTTTGTCCAAAATCGCCAAGTTTCACCAATTGTTTGTTTTTACCTGAGAATTACTAAAGTCAACAATTGAGTACCAATTCTCATACAAAATATAATATAACAAGTCAATTAAATAGGACAAATGATGACAATATAATGTACTTATTTGATGTCATCAGTTTCGCAAGTGTTCGTTACACAAAGAGTCCCTAGATTTAACCTAGGGACTGTTTTTTGTTACACAAATGATCCCTAAACTTAACTTAGGGATTGTTTCTGTAATTGAAAGTAAATGATAAGGACCTTTTGAATTTATTCAAGAAGGTATTTGTAATCCTAAGTAAAACACAATCACCGTTGTTGTTTTTGTTTGATGTTTACTACATGATGATAGTACACTATCAACTAGTAAACATTTGACAAACGAGGATATTGTATCTGCGCTTCGCTGCGGAACGCGCGATTTCCGTTACATGGTTGTTTGGGTAAATATTTATTGTCACAAAAATTAAAAGTTTAGAGATGATTTTTGCAAGATCAAGCAAACTACAAGGACCAATTATGTACATTTTTGTTATATAGTTGGTCTTTAGGAACGGATTTTGTAACGACCGTTAAATGACAGGGACTTGTTGATATAAATAATGTATAAAAAACATTATTAATATTTTTCGATATCCTTAAGTTTTGACGATCACAAAATATAAGAATATTAAACGCAAAGTTAATACGTAAACAAGTTTTAAGCAAGTTTATATCATCTCATCCAACATAATCACTTAAGGTATGAATAAACAAGTGACTAATACATTTTATGATCAAAGGGATGTTTATTTAAATAATACAAAGTTTATAAAATTAAATAAACTTATTATATATTTTTGAAAAATATTTTTGGTAATAAAAGAAAATGTTTAATTCATAGTAAATATATGAATTCAAATTTTTAACCAAAATCAGTTAGTTTTTCTCCAAATAAACTTTCCTCACTAAAAGACAAGATTTCTGGCCGTTACAGCTGGACGGCCCCCTTAATTTTAAGGGGGCCGGCAATGAATTAAGGGGGCCGGCCACGCTCCTCTGTCAGAATCTGTCAGAAATTTTCTCCTATAAATACCACCTCAAGCCTGGTATTTTTCTCACCTCTTACACGAAAATTTTCTGATCCAAATCTCTCTAAACATCCTCCTAAAAACCCTTTGATCATATAATTGTTAATCCTTGTTTCAAGCGATTCATTCCCTCACCTCTCATCTCTCAAAGTGCAAGAGAAGAATACTCTTTCAACATCAAGTTGTGAAGTATTGTAGATTTATGTATATAGTCTAAATTGTTGTGTACATTCATTGTAAAGGTGTGATAGTATTGTAACTAGATAGATCTAGGAGTAGAAGTTGTGAATAGAAGTAGTGAGATATAAGTAGTGTTGTGAAGAAGAGAAGAAGTAGTGTTGTAAAGAAGAAGAAGTCGTGAAGCCGTGAAGATGTGAAGTTGTGGTGTGTAGAAGTCGTGCTAAGTCGTGGCGTGAAGAAGTCGTGCTAAGTTGTAGTGTGTATAAGTCGTGGTGTGCATAAGTTGTGATAAGACGTGTTGTGGTGTGAGATTAGTTCTAGCTACTATTAGGACTCGACGTCTAGCTTAGTGTCGTTAATTGGTGTAAGCAAAAGGTGTGTAAGGTTTTCTCTACCATAAGGGAGCTTGTTGACATAGTGAAGAAAACTCTCGAGTAGGTGACTCGGGGAGTGGAGTAAGGCAAAGAAGGTGTCCTTGTAGCCGAACCACTATAAATCCTTTGTCTCGCGGTTAGATCTTTCCAATTTAACTTATTACTTAGCTTACTTACTTACATCTCGTATATAGCTATAATTGTTTATATTATGCATGTGTTGATTTTACATACTTAGCTTACATCGTTATTATTTTTCATACTTCGATATAGTTGTTCATATTGTTCAAGACTTGAGTTCGCATAAGATCGAATCAAAGTTTTAAGAGTAAACAAGGCTTTAAAACTAAACTAAGTTTTCATAAATAAAAAGGGACGTAAAAATACTTGTCTATATTGTTATTGCTTACTTGCGTAGATATAAGTTCTTATAAGTCATACTCATCCATATTGTTATTATTTACTTGCGTAGATATAAGTACTTATAAGTATACAAGTATTGATCTCACATAAACTAGAAACGAAGTTTTGATTTAAACAACTAAGTTTTCATAAAATTAAAAAGACGTAAAACTATTCAACCCCCTTCTAGTTTTCCACAGGACTATTTATGTAATTCAAGCAGGGTTGACTTTTGAAATGAAAAGTAATCTGCAGTAGGAGTGAAATGAGCCGAGCCGAGCCGAGCTCGAGCTCGGCTCATTTTGAGCCATAAATTTTAAGCTCGAGCTCGAGCTCGTGATATGTTATATAGGCTCGGGCTCGGCTCGAGCTCGACTCGTTTATACGATTTGGCAATGAAAAGTTAAAGCTTGGCTTGAGCTCGAGCTCGGCTCGTAATATGTCTTTATTGAGCTCGTTAATAAGCTCAAGCTCGGCTTGTATGTATGTATAATGCTTAAACTATGATATTGTCATTTAGGCTCGTTTAGGCTCGCGAGCCTAAACGAGCTTTGTATGTAAAGCTCGAGCTCGATTAATAAACGAGCTGCAACTTAGGCTCGAGCTTGGGATCGAGCTCGTTTAGGCTCGGCTCGTTCGAGCCTAAACGAGCTTTGTATGTAAAGCTCAAGCTCGAGCTCGATTAATAAACGAGCTGCAACTTAGGCTCGAGCTTGGGATCGAGCTCGTTTAGGCTCGGCTCGTTCGAGTTTTTTACCGATCCGATCTCGAGTTTTTCATGAGCGACTCGGCTCATTTCCACCCCTAATCTGCAGAAATAATTTCTGTGAATTTATGTTACTCCTTTTGTCCCTGAGAACTGATCTATGTTATATCATGGGTCCTCGGGGATCTAAAATACAACAACACTTAAAACTCAAGGGACTGTTTTCATGCATTCCCACATGAAATCATTGTAGCGTCTCTATTTGTTTTACACGCCACTACATCTGAAGCACATGTATGTCCATTCTCAAAGAATATAGGAAACAAAGATCAGAAGTTAGCTTGCAGAGAACAATTAGACACAATTCAAGTTAACGAATCACTTTCACAAAATTAAAGCTTTCTCGAGACGATGCTACTTGCTAGCTAGCCTACTTTTGTAAGATGTTTGTGGACGTATGGTCCGGACTGGGCCAGGAATGGGTCAGGCCCGGGTAGCCAGCGGCCCACTCTATGCGTTAACCCTAATCCGTATCCTATAAATACATGGCTGGGGTTCTCATTCATGAACAGAATACAATAGATTATAACAGGTTATCCTAAACCTAATAGCTATTATATGCTCCGCGCATCACATACTAACTTGACCGTCGGAGGTGGATCCCGGGGCTACGGCCTCGGGTCCACTCCTAACGGGTTCTCTTTGTTGTACAGGTCTACTTAGGGCTTATGAAGACGACTAACGGCCCAAGGAGAGTCGTTGAATAAGTCCGCGCCAGATTATGCATCAACAAGTTGGCGCCATCCGTGGGACATGGCTACGACAAGTGTTGTGCTCTCACCGAACTAGAACGCGACCGTCGTCGCATCGATTTAATTATGCGGTAACTTTATTCTTCGTATGAATTACACGAATAAAAAATAATAAAAACTGCATGTTGAATCTAGTTACCATTAAACGATTGAAATTCGTAATTTTTGGTCAACATATACGGCTGGCTTTCAAAGGTATTTGATTCAGTTTTGTTACCCTCGTACAGTCGTACGCAATATATATACATATATATAACAAAGACTTGCATAAAACTTGCATCTTTTATTATACGATCGCTTTTTACGATCTCTTTTATTATACGATCGATTTAAAATCTCGTAATATCTTTTTAAAATTCGGAAAGTTATATCCGATATTCTTGTACATATCTTTTTGGTACATACCTTTTAAAATCGACAAGATTTGATATCTTTTAAAGATTAAAAAGATTTTACTTAAATCTTTAACCTTGATAAAACACGATTTTATCTATCGCTACGAGCGCATTAAATCCGCACGATCGGACTTATTTTATCTTTTAGCCGCGAAACAGCGCAGTGGCGATAAATCTACCCGCGTTAGACCATGCGTTAGGAAATCTTCGCAGATTGGCGACACGATCGCACTGTCACGTACAGGCACCACGATGCTAGTCAATCGCCATGAGCGCTTTGTCACTGTTACATACATGCACTGGAAGTAAGCCATGGTCAACTGCGAATATCCACAAAACGTTAGAGTCCTTGCGGTCACGATAAATCTATCTGCGTCTGTGCGTGCACGATAAATCTATTACTCGCGGTCATGGTACATCCATCCGCGCCATTATTTTTATTATCATAATAATAAAGAAAAATTAATCAATCGCTACGCGCGCACTATTTTTTAGCTACGTGCTACTTATCTTATGTAGTTTGTAAAACCTCACGATAGGTGTAATTCACACTACTACTTCTTTTATATATTATATATGCTATGTGCTATATATTGCTAATCTTTTACCTCATTAGGTTTTCTATGTCGCGATTCGTGGCATATACTTTTCATGTTTGCATTAAGTGTTTTTTCAGGATAAATTAAGTTTAATGCTCCTACACGAGTAGCACCATTAAACTTGGGGGGCTACCAGGGTATATAATACCACTGTTGGCGTACGCGTCACGCAGGTATATTTAGAAGCAGATCGTACGTAAGAGGTACTGCAGGCCCGGTACAAAGACGGATTTAAATATTCGCACCATCTTGCCGCAGGGGAGACGTTCTCTGTCGGTTGTAAAGACGCGCAAACAGCGTGCACCTCTGCGCACTGCGCACACTTTTGTTGTGCACTGCGCACATCTTTGTTGCGGACAACGCATATCTTTGTCGCGGACAACGCGCACTTCTGCCACAGAAGCACGTCTTCTGTCGCACAATGTTGCATCACTACTGGTATAAAAGGTACGTCCTTACCCAGAATACAACATAGGAATCCACCTTCGCCACGGACACTTTCACCATTGTGAGACAATCACAATCGCAATCCCAGTGCGCACTGTCGCATATGGACTGCGCAGTATGATTCGTCCCTTACGCGCATATAAACCAAGTGCGCACCGTCGCATTTGGTTGATTGAGCCTACGCAGCCATAAACAGAACTTAAGTTTAGCATAACATAGCCATGCGCTATGTCATACTAAACTCGGGGGCTTGTGGACGTATGGTCCGGACTGGGCCAGGAATGGGTCAGGCCCGGGTAGCCAGCGGCCCACTCTATGCGTTAACCCTAATCCGTATCCTATAAATACATGGCTGGGGTTCTCATTCATGAACAGAATACAATAGATTATAACAGGTTATCCTAAACCTAATAGCTATTATATGCTCCGCGCATCACATACTAACTTGACCGTCGGAGGTGGATCCCGGGGCTACGGCCTCGGGTCCACTCCTAACGGGTTCTCTTTGTTGTACAGGTCTACTTAGGGCTTATGAAGACGACTAACGGCCCAAGAAGAGTCGTTGAATAAGTCCGCGCCAGATTATGCATCAACAATGTTTAACTAATCAAGCTTGTCAACATGATTAAAGAGAATATCAATAAATGAATAAATAATCTTTGTATACGTTTTTTCAAACATATACGGACTATTAAATACCTTAAATCTCCGTTGACTATGTCTACAAGCATACCTATTATTTAACCATGTCTTCGCATTACCACTTCCTCATATAATTAAACAAACCTAAAGTTGATAATTTCCCCTCCTCAAAACGTAACAAGCCAAACATGAACACCACAACGAACGCTGGAGAACCACCCAATGCCATGACAAAATCTGAAAATCACAACGGAAACATCCCCTACGGCCTTGGATTCATACTCATAGTTATCTTCCTCCTAGTCACCCTTTGCTACGGTTCTTACCTATATAATCGCAGCATGCGCTCTCGATCATCATCACCACTACCATTCATTATAATCTCTTCTAGAACCGCCTATATTCGTAACCATGGTAATAGCGTAACATTTTCTCAAGGCATTGACGACGAAGTCCTAGTGACATTTCCAACGTTTATTTACTCTGAGGCCATGATGTCTCAAAAAGGAGATGCCAATAGCTCGGATTGCTCAATTTGCTTAGCGGAATATAAACCTGAGGACTTCGTAAGGATGTTACCTGAATGTCGACATTTGTTTCATGTGAGTTGCATAGATCCGTGGTTAAGGGTTCATCCTACTTGTCCCGTGTGCCGGAACTCGCCATTGCTTGAAATTTGATGTTTCGGATCGGGAGAATTTGATTTAATCTTTTATATAATTACAACTAGCTAGAAAAACATTATCTTATGTAACAAGATTATACCATTCTTTGTAATTAGTCGGCAACTTGTACTACACGTAAGCTTTTGGCATTTCTTAAATTTCGAAGGTTTTACCTGTGTACATATATATTCTGATAATTTAATATTAAGTGTTTGTGTGTATCCAACAGTCTGGAATAAAAAAATCTCAGCCAATTCCTTAATATAGTCTAGTTTTTCTTCTATATATCCATTGAAATTAACGTAATAACAACCCATCCTAGCTACATACTTGAATTACGAGAAATTAAGGATATGGTCTCTTTGTTCAGCTATATAAATGTGAACAAAAACACTAATAACATTTATAAACACATTCCTAACCAAAAACACTAGTGATGAGAACGAAAAATCAAGACGTCATTGCCGGTTGATCAGAGTAATCAACTATCGTCTGTTTGACCTACCCTGACGCGAGACTTTGATTTTGACGGTCAAATGATTACGTCCGAGAAAGTAACTCGACCTACTAACCACATAAGCAATTTTCAAGAAAATGCGATAGTGGCACTTGTGAAAACTTAGGCAAGGTTTGGTAAGTTTTAAAGAAATGCTTTTTCCATTGCACCCTGATTAAACAAACATACAATCTATTCAAGTAACCGCGTAACATACGAGCTTCATCACATTTTGTTTTCTAATTTTTTTAATATATTTCTTTTTCCTTATCTTATAATTGTGAGTAGTTTTGTTTTTCTCAGGTTTAATAGCTTCGTATTGCGTATTGCTTTTCGATTACGTAGTGTTTTCCTAATAAGCTGAGTATAGCATACGTTCTATTTTCCAAGGTTGTCAGGATCGGGATCCTACCTAGGATTATTTTTGGCTTTGCAAGATCATGTTCGTATGATTGGATCGGGATTGTAAGATCCTATATGAAAATGTATATATTTTTGTATAGGGGTTGCAGTTTTATATTTCTATATAATATTTTATATGATAAATAAATAAAAATGGATGATAAAAGAAAAAGTAATATGTTCAAGTACTGTAATAGTAGAATATTATATATATTGCAATGCACTCTTGCACAAAATTACTACATATGTGCACCTACTTCTTGTTCAATGTTTTTTATTATAGGTTTTTTCGCGATAATATTTAGATAAATGCAAAAAAATAGTGTTAATTTATTAGCACGTGATTCTGTGACTTTTTTTTATTACAATATATAGATTAATGCTAAAAGATAAATGGATTATATTATAAAATGAAATGACATAATTTATAATAGAGGGTAACACAATATTTTTTGTTTCTTGAAAATCAAATAAATTAAATTACGATATTATGTTAATATTATTGAAAAAATTTAACATATACTTTATGCCTTTATATGAAACATAAAATAAATTATGAACAAAATTAGGTCAAGCATCTAGATGGTTTACTTCAAAACAAGCTTCTAATATGTTGCAAAGCACGAAATTGTTTTTCATAATAAACTTAAAAAGACACATCTAAATTATTTCTAAATGGTCCATAAAAGCATAATGATTTGACACTAATTAATCTTGTAAAAGACAATCAATTAACAACATCAAAATAATCGCTTTTATAAAGAATTCTTAGTCATTGGGCTTTAATAAGTTAGTATAACAAAAAAATATTAAAAAATAAAAAACAAAAAATAATGATAATAGGCGATCCTACGATCCAATCCTACGTGTGATCCTACGATCCTGATAAAATCCCACTTGAATTACGATCTTGTTAAAATCCTGATCGTATCAAACCCCGTAAATTAGTCGGGCAAAAGGTCGGTAATCACGGTTACCCATAAGAAAAAATCATTATATGATTTGCCCATCAAAACAATTACTCCCTCCGTCCCATTTTAATTGTCCGCGGGCCCGAATTTGACCGTAAATATTTTTGTTTGTATTATATAACACTTGATGAAATTTATATCATTGAAAAGTTCGTTTTAACGAACTTTTCAATGATATAAATTTCATCAAGTGTTATATAATACAAACAAAAATATTTACGGTCAAATTCGGGCCCGCGAACAATTAAAATGGGACGGAGGTAGTATCATTTAGACGTCAAACACCTTTTGTTCTTGGGGCAAACCTATCCAATCAAATATGATGATCACCAAAATTCTTTAAGCAAGAAAGATAAATATCTAAGGCAAGACGGATATTTTTTCAAAGAAATAACCGTCATTGACAAAATACTTTAGACTCTTTTTTATAAGTTTTACCATGCAACTTTATCATGCATAAAAATAACCTAGAAATACCATGCATCAATATATCAAACTAACAATGCAGCATCTCAATAGAACTTGATTAACACATAACATATTGTTTATATAAGATTTATGTGATTCATCAATTCAAGAGTTCTAAAATTTCAAGTTCTTATACATACTCATGCAAATTAAACACATAAATTTATCATGTTAATCATATCAATAAAAGTTTCATGCAATTTATACCATGCGGATCATGATCCAAAATAAAAGAAAATTGTGTACCGTAGTATTGGACCAAATTCTTTGTTGATCACTGTTTGCATTAATTTTCACTGTTATGTGTTAGTAGCAATATTTAGGAGGGTTAAATGTGACTTAGACAATAATAAGGGGATTAATTGTATTTAGTTTAAATAAAGTTTATGATTGTACTTAGATTAGGAAACTAGTTATTTGGCTTGCAAGCTAAGGTTTCTACCCTCTCACCTCTATAAATAGAGATGAGGGGGGATGCTAGTTTAACATTCTTCTTCCTCAATTGTAAAAGCTTTATTGGTTCTAATAAAGGGTTCGTTGAGGGTATATCGTGTGCAATATTCTTGTCAGTTCTTTGTAGTATATCGTGTCTCTCGTGTTTGTTACTTGTGCTCGATACAACTCGCGATCTAGCGTTTCGCGATCGAACTTCGGGTTTGTTGTCGAGGTATTTTCCAACAAGTGGTATCAAGAGCCGCGGTTATTGTGGTCATCGAAGTTCGAGTGCTAGTTCGAGGTATCGAAGTTCGGTTTCGGGTTTCGAATCGGCTTTTGAAGTAGCAGGTAACGAGACGAAAAAGATAGGTTTAGTTTCTCTTTTGGCGGTGTTTTCATAAACAGACAGTTTTTTTTTGTATATGCATTGGAAAGTTTTTTTTTACGTGAGGGATTTGTAGTTCTAAAATAAAGTGATTGAAGATTATTAAATTTTCATCTCATCTCACGTGAAGAATACAAGGTGACAAAAAAAAGGGATTTGTTTTTTCTAGTCAAAAGGATTCGACTTTTGTATTTAATTCGACTTTGGGTTATTGATTTTTTTTTGGTTTTAAAAGTCGATTAAATCAAAGGTTCTTGTTGCGCGTTTCTTGTGGTTCAAGTTTCGATCGTGGTTTGCCTGGGGTTCAAGTTTACGATCGGGTTTGCTTGTTCGAAATCGAAAGTTTAGGGGTATTCTAATTAATTCGATTTGCAAGAAAGGAATTATAGCAACAAGGGAGAATATTGCACACGGCTTGTGAGACTTGTCGGTAAAGTTGGTTAAAAAACAACTTGACAAGGTTTTTAGCAAGGTAAAAGAAGAATGGCTAGTTCGATAACTAGGTTTGACATCGAAAAATTCGATGGGAATAATGACTTCGGGTTATGGCAAATAAAGATGCGTGCTTTAATGGTACAGCTCGGATGTGATGCTGCATTAGAGACATTACCCGCGGACATGGAAGCAGGTGAAAAAGCTGTTTTGATGAAGAAGGCATACAGTACCTTGATTCTATGCTTAGGAGACCGGGTTTTACGGGAAGTTACCAAGGAAACAACTGCTGCAGGAATTTGGACGAAGTTGACTAGTCTGTATATGACTAAGTCCTTAGCAAACAGACTGTATCTGAAGAAGAAGCTGTACACGTACTATATGAGTCCAGGTACAAAACTGGGGGATCATATAGATGAGTTTAATAAGTTGATACTTGATTTGGCGAACATTGATATCGAGATTGAGGATGAGGATCAGGCTCTTATGTTACTTACATCGTTGCCTTCGTCTTACGAAAACTTTGTGAAGACATTGTTGTATGGGAGGGAATCCTTGACAATGGAAGATGTTCTTGAGTCTCTGAATTCAAGAGAGTTGAAGAAAAGAACTGAGGGCACAGATGAAGAAATTGGTGACGGGTTATATGTAAGGGGAGGGTCAGATCATTCAAGGAATGCTCATTCTGGTGGAAGTTCGCGATTTAAGTCAAGGGATGGAACTGGTAAACTAAAGTGCTTCATATGTCATTCAGAGGGTCATCTGAAGAGAGACTGTCCTAAGAAGAAGTCAAGTGGGTTCGTCAGGAAGGGTAAGCATGATCAGGATTCTTATTCTTCTGATGACGAGGGTAACGCCTACCTTGGAGAAGCCTTGGCGGTGGTCGGGAATGACGAGGTGATTGAATTGGTAATGGATTCAGGTGGGTCTTATCATATGACACCTAGGAGGGATTTCTTGTATGACTTCAAGGATGTTGATGGTGGTTCGGTTCAGTTAGGTGATAACAGGACATGCACTATCAAAGGGACAAGAAAAGTGAAGATGCAGTTGCATGATGGTTCAAGCTTTATACTGGAAGATGTCAGGTATGTTCCAGGGTTAAGAAAAAGCTTGATTTCATTGGGTACTCTTGAAAAAGAGGGTTATACTGTGAAGATGCAGATGGGTAGAATCAAGGTGATCAAAGGTTGTCAGGTTATGATGACTAGGATCAGGAAAGAGAACTGTGTATATACTCTTGAAGCAAAAGTGACGACTTTTGGTGTACAAAAGCATGGAGATTCAAAACAAGTTGGATTCAAACAACTTGGTCATAAACAAGTTGGGTTCAAACAACTTGGTCATAAACAAGTTGGTCTCAAACAACTTGGTCATAAACAAGTTGGGTTCAAACAACTTGCACCTGGTGTTAAAACAGGAGTCCATGGAGTACAGGTTGATGAACGTGTTTGGTTTGAGGTGGAACTGCAGGGAGCTCAGGAAAATCGTGAAGTTGAGGTTGTTCAGGATAGTAACGATGATGCTGCAGTGGCTCAAAGAAAGTTGGAGGATAAACAACTTGAAGAAAAGAAAAACATGGGCTGCTTGGTAAATGAGCAAAAAAAGGTACACCTTGGTATAAAGGTGGGGGCAGACATTATGGTAACCGGAGTACCTGGTCAAGAGGGTGCAGAGGGTAATGCTGCTGAAAAGAAGAAAGTGGAGGAGTCTAAGAAAGCTAAACTTAGGAATTTACTAAAGTACAAGGCCTAGTTCTCAAGGCGGTCCCCGGTTCGAGGTTCCAGCAATAGATGAAGATGCTGAGTATCATTAATGCCTGAGTATTACTCCTAAGGTGGAAATTGTTATGTGTTAGTAGCAATACTTAGGAGGGTTAAATGTGACTTAGACAATAATAAGGGGATTAATTGTATTTAGTTTAAATAAAGTTTAGGATTGTACTTAGATTAGGAAACTAGTTACTTGGCTTGCAAGCTAAGGTTTCTACCCCCTCAACTCTATAAATAGAGATGAGGGGGGATGCTAGTTTAACATTCTTCTTCCTCAATTGTAAAAGCTTTATTGGTTCTAATAAATAGTTCGTTGATGGTATATTGTGTGCAATATTCTTGTCAGTTCTTTGTAGTATATCGTGTCTCTCGTGTTTGTTACTTGTGCTCGATACAACTCACGATCTAGCATTCCGCGATCGAACTTCGGGTTTATTGTCGAAGTATTTTCCAACATTCACCATATCAATTCAAACTTTTATGTCGCCCTCCCGACTATATTCCATTGAATTGAATTACATCCCATCCACTAAACATTATATTGTAAAATATGACAAAACTATTAACAGTTTTCTCATTCGTACAAAACACATATAGTTTCCCAAGAATTATATTGCATGGATATTTGTTGTTTACAAATTCCATCCTTTGAATCTTAGCGTCAAAGCGTCTCTCCATAGTTTCACGAATTTGGATTTCTTATTCTTGTCATTAACAAATACACGACGTTCCATGATTATCATTTTAAATATTGTATTCGTTTGTAGGTTTCCGGGTCTCGATAATCAAATAATTGCTTGGATAATTCTTGAATCGTGTATAGTTCCAAATTTCGACCCTGTTTAGTGCCTTGGGTAACACAAAATTCGTATATAGGATAAGACAAGAACACACTTAAAGTTTAGACACAAGAAATTGAGCAAAACACGAAGAATTTGTTTGTGTTGTTATGATTATTCATAGAGAAATGATACATGGACCTAAAAATAGACCTAATTTTGAACCTAAAAACATGTGGCATGATCCTGATGAGTTGTAACACAAGTGGGTCCCTCTCTGCAGCCATCAGGATGACGCCATGTATTTTTAGGTCTACAATTAGGTCTATTTTTAGGTTTATGTATCATTTCTCTTATTCATATTATGAATAAAAGACCAAAATAGTGTCTATATATAATAGACAAGTGACTTTTGATGAATAGTCACAACCTTTTATGAATGGTTGCACCTTTTAGTAGAAAATAACCACTTTCAATATACAATAAAATGACAATTCATTAGCGGCAGTTTTTTCTGTTACTATCTACCACAGTCACATCTATTAAATGGTTGCAACACCTTAGTGACTAATTTTCTACCACAACTTTGCCATTTATCGTATTCAAAATCAAGTTAGTTAGTTTATACAAGCATGCACTCCGCACCTCCTAACTTGTATTAAAACGTAAGTTGAAATCTACTTTCGTCTCGGGTAAATCACTATTACATAAAATGTATGATGACACTAAAATCACCAACAGATTAGACCATGCACGGTTGTGGGCAAATGTTCCATTAAGGTTATAAGATCTACCCTATGTCATATATATGACAAAATGTTACTAAATATACATAATGAGGCACGGGATTTTACCATTCACGGTTTTCTTTCTTAAGAAAAAAAAATCTAAAAGCTAGTTTTGTACAGAATTTTTTTTTCCGACATTATTTCCTTCCGACCTATAAGCGGATAAACGTTGGAGGTTTACATGTTCATGTTACTCGTGGAGGTCCAATCTTGACTCAAATAGTCAAATGTACGTGGTCTAACTAAAGTATCACAGTGACCATTTCCTACCTTTTCTCTGACCACTCTTAGATTTGTATGTGGTAAGATTTGAAGAGTAGACCCTTATGATGACATGAGCATAAATGGATAAGGCTTAATGAGTCAAACTCGTGTTGGGTTTTCTTTCCCTAAATGTATATGTATGTATTTTAGCTTAATAACTGGAAAAATAATATTAACGCTAAACAAGCTCGAGCCTAGTTTATCTAAATGATTTTTGATCATGCATGCCAGAAGCGAGATAGATCAAGAGCAATACAAAGTTTAGGAAGTTGAACTCATGTCGGGTTTTATTTCGTTTATATCATTCATAAACACCAATTGTGCATGAGCTATATCTAGCTTAATCTTTTCTAACTCACTTTTAATCTCATTAATTTCTAAGTCTTTAAACATAAGATCTCTTTTCAAAACAGCAATATCCTCATTGAATGCAGTTTCATTCTTTTTGTAGAAAATAAGTTGTTCTTTTACAATAGCTAAACCTCTCTTATGATTTTCTAAATTAAATTCATATTGATTAAGCTTTATTCTTAAGTCATCCTAATTCTTTTTAAGAGATTCATAGCTTTTTAAAGCTACGCAAGATTTTGAACAAGCATTATCGATATATACCTTAGAATCTGAGAAAGCCATCAATGTCATGTTGGTTGGAGCTTCCTCTTCTGCCATGTAGCTCCAATCAAAACCTAGTCCATCAATGGCCATCATTGCTTTTGAAAAAGTCTCTTACATTGATGCGTGGTTTTGCAACCTTGCAAAAGGTTTTACCTCTCAAAGGATCTTGAGAAGCTTTCAATCCTCACCAGGCAGTGTACTTGACCGTTGTAGTATAGTATAGTGGCAAGTACCGGAGGATTGATCGTTTAACTCAAAGAATAGTGTTCGCTAGGGTTAAAACTCAACTAAACTAGGTTTAGAGATGAGGGATGATTCTTTTTGTATTTTTTATATTTTATGGAAAGCAAGTAAAAATCTCGGGTTTTGGAAGAATGGGCAGAATTAGTTGCTAGTTGATGGATCTATACACACCTTGATTTGTGTTAGAATGATACTTTGAGTTATACTACCAAGTATGCGGAATCTACTTAGTAATACTTAGAAGTTTGTTTGTAAGTAAAAACAGTTGTATATGAATGAGAACAATGTGTAAACCAAACTGTTAGCTCCAATGTTATTAAGAATAATAATACGAGTGATCTTTATATCTCTAGGGTTACAACCTTGAAGCTCTAAGAAAATCGTATATCAAACCTTAACCTAGGACCTCTTTTTATAGCACAAGGATTCCTCTTCTACAAGATAAGTATAATGCTAATAGAATAGGATATACACAAAATATATTCTATATTTATCTATACACGTTTCCTAACAATTATCCTGACAGCAGTGGTAATGAGTTTCCACTGCTAGTGCATTCTTCAGCAGTTGTAATCTTCATGCTTAACAGTGATAACTGTTTGTGTAATTCCCAACAATCCTCCCCTAAACTTATGATTTCTTTACAAATCCATAAGTTTCTTCAATAAATCAGCATCATTGAGGATATAGGGAATTCTTCCAAACACTTCATTTTCTTCTTAAAGCCTGCATAGCTCTTGAACACTGATCTTGTATCTTCTGAATCAAAGCTCTAACTTTTTCAGTGTCTTCATGAACTCTTAATCTTGATGTCAACATTGCAGTAAGAGTTACTGCTCTAAGTGGATATTCCTTTTCAGGAAACATGAATACATCCACTCCAGCTGCTGTAGAAACGTGATGAACCTCACATGAATCATTGTATGACCATGTGGTATGTAAATCTGTAGCTTTAAACTTCCAGTAACTATCTTTAAGATCTGGTTCATAAAGTCTCCTCAAATCAACCCATAGCTGCATTCCTTCATATCTTTGAGAGTATCAGCCTTGAATCTTTCATCAACTAACTTCCAAAGCATATCAAGATCACTTCTGTCACAAGCTTTAATAAGATCTTCAAATTGAATGAAGGATGAAGTTTCACCTCCCAATCTTGTTTTCTTCCATGTTGGAGCAAAATTCATTGCTGTGTAAACTTCCCAATCAATAATTGGATGTCTTACTTGTATAGGATCTGGATAGAAATCTTCTTCTTCTATTACTATCATAGCACTCAGGTGACCTTCTGTAAGTTTCTTAGATTTAGATTCTTCTTCTTGAGAAAACCTTGTCTTTTTAGTGACTTTATGCTCAGAAGTTGTAGCTTTCCATTTAGACTTAGGAAATCTTCTTTATTCTTCTTCAAAATCAATAGGAATAAAATCACTATCTTGTCTTTTGAGCCTGTAGTAGATACCTTCAATCCTATCATGAGACATGCCTTTGAATTGATACATTTTCCAATTCCCAACATGACAGCAATAAGTCTTCATCTCTGAAATCACTTGTGCCTTAGTTGGTTGTCTTTGCTTCTTTTGACCTTTTCTAACTTCTCCAATAATCTCATCAAGTGCTTGTTGATTCTTTATATGGATAAAATCAGCTAATTGTGCTGATCTCTGTTCTTCTGTCAAAGTCTTGTTAGCAACAAGCTCAATAGCCTTCTTCTTGACTACTGGATCATTCGCAATCACAAATTCAATCTCTTCTTCAGTTAGCACATAGGTGAACATTGGAGCCTTTTCTTTAAGAATAGTAGGTGGAACAGTGGAAATTGGATTAGATTCAGTAGTTGCAGTGGTTTCCAACTTATCCAACCTCTTAGCCTCCATGAATCTTGCAATCTCTTCCTCATCTTTCCTTTTCTTCTTTGCAGCTTCATCTTCCACTAATTTCCTTGTAATTTCAGCATCATAATCTATCTGAGCTTGTTCCCTTCTAGAAATCTTCCTTGGTTGCTCTTGATCTTTACTAGTCATAACTGCTTTACCTTTCTCTGCTCTAATTCTTTCAGCTTCTTCTTCAACAGTGGTAAAATTTTGACCAGCAGTGGGAATCATTAAATCATAAGTGGAAAGATTTTGAGGAATTCCAACTGTTTCATCAATCTTCAAATCTTCAGTGCCATAATCAAAGTCATAATCATCTCCAAAATCAATCTTCCTCCCCTTAGTTTTAGCATCTGTCTTCTTCCCCTGTTTGGAAGAATTTCCCAAATCATCACTGAAATCTTCTGAAGCAGCATCTTGAGGTGAGGATGAAGATGAAAGCACAATTTTGGCAGATCTTTGCTTCTTTAACCCCTGAACTTCTTCCTGAAAGGTCTTAACCTCTGCTTTCAATTGAGCAAGCTCTGTGGCATGTTGTTGCTTTGTCTGTGCCAGTTCTTTCTCCAGAGCTTTAACCTGTTTGACTAAGTTGGTACAAAGTTCCATCAATTCATTAGTTTGCACACTGCTCTCAACACTTCCAACTGTGTGACCTGTTGGGAGAGGTGAATCATAGGGCATTGATTCAGGCTCTTCTCTAGTTGGACTAAATTGAAGCCTAGAACTACCACTGCTTGTTCCTAAACCAAAAGGATCAGAAACAGGCAATGTTGTAATGGGAGGAGGTGGCTGTTTTTGCCTCCTCTCATAAGTGTGAGTAACTGCAGGGGTGTGTTGAATATGTGGAACAACAATAGTGGGTGTGTGTTGGGATACAACTGGGATTGTTGCATCTTCACCCTGTACCTGTGAAATCTTTGAAAGCATTTTAGGAAAAAGTGGTTTAAACTCCCCATTCCAAATTTCTGAAGCCTTATTCATATTTTGAAAAACTTTTGGCTTGAGCCGGGGGTTTTATAAACTCTTTTGTGGGTTTGCAGTGGAAATTCATTTAGCACTGCTTGCATAAACCTTGGATGCATCAAAAATTTATATGAACTCTTTACATTGCCTTTCATACTATTAAAAATAAACTTTGAAAAATTGAAAGTCCTATCTGTGGCTAAGCAAACCAAAGGGTAAGCCATTGTTGAACTAAATTGTTCATAAGAAGTTTTCTTAGGACTTAGGCATTGTAAAAGAGTATGAATTAAAAACCTCCAATGGTGACAAAAACATCTTTTTCTGAAAGTAACCTTTTTATCAGATGTATCATACCCCATTGTGAAAAGATGTTTATGAATGTCTGAATTGGGTAATGTGATGATACCATTGAGATCATTCAATTGGAGAATTCTCCTCAAGGATGACTCAGTAACATCAATGGTTACCCCATCCACTGTGGCTCTAAGAGTTTCCACAGATTCATGTGTTTCTCCCTGTTCAATAGTTATAGACTCCACAGTGTTCCAGAACTGTTTGATATGAGAAACATAGATTGTGGGATTTAAAGTTAAAGCATACCTAATATGGGTAGTGTTGAGAAAATCCACAATCTGATGAAAAACAGGGCCACTCTTTTCATTTGACTTCTGCAAGTAGGCCACTTGGTTGTGCTCATCTGCAAAGTGTAGAATTGCCTTAGTTTTGTGATAAAAAGATGAAAGTGTTAGTAATCGTGAATGAGGATCACGCCGTATGAGAGATAAATATATACTAATAGGGTTTTGAGAAGAATGCGTAATGAGAATTATCTTTAGAATGTATATATCTTTGGGAAAAGAATAAATTAAAATAGGTAAGTGGATAATTCACAAAAATTTACACTATTAATAAGGAAAACACGGTTACTCTCAACGGCTAGTAAAAAATAAGATTACTGATACAACAGTTGTAACGGCTAGTTCACCAGTGGTAAAAATTTCACTTGCAGTGGTAACTATGAACTAGCAGTGGTAATTTTTCACAAAATTTTCAAGAGCAGTGGCAAGTAAATCAAGTAAAATTTCAGTTGCTCTTAGCATAGTTTTTAGCAAACTATCAGCTATCAACGGATTTGATATGTCTTTACCATGAGCCGTTTGCTATGGACTAGCCAACTCTTCATCACTTGGAATATGGTGAGTTGATGACCATATAGTTTTTGGTAAACTATCAACCATAAACGGATTTGTTAAGTCTTTACAAGTAGCCGTTTACTCTGGACTAGTTGATTCTTATGTGGATTTGACATGGTGAATCAATAACCATTTGTTGTGTGTCTTAGTTACACACCTTATAACTCCAATCACTCAGCAAATATTGGTTGTTTTTCTGCATATTTAATAAACACCATTCCCAACCAATATTTTTTTTATCCCAAAGTAACTTTTTGACCAAGTTACTATTCACAAAAATATCTTCTCAAAGTCAACCCGTTTAAGTAAATAATATCTAAATTTACTTCTCCAACCTACCAAAACAGATAAGAGTTAATATCCCTCATAAGTAACCCTTGGGCTTGACTTTGCATATAAAAAGGGGCTCAATACAACACAAGTCTTTATCAAAACTATTCTCTAATATCACAAACCCTAAAATCATCATGAGCTGGTTTCCACTTATCTATATCTCATCAGATGATTCATCTGATGGAGAAATAAGTTACTATTCTGACTCTGAAGAGCAATCATCCGGATGGAGTGGATATTTTCCTCCAAGTGCATCAACTTCATCCAACATGAAGCCAAACAAGAAGGTCTCTACATCAACTCCTGCTCCATCTCTGGAGTTCTACTCAAGTTCTTCTTCAGATGATGATGATGATGATGATGAATCCTACACCCTGTCCAAGGAGCTACCAAAAGCACTTACAACAGCCCTTAAATCAGCCTTGGTGAATATGAAGTGGCCTGCACAAGAAAAGCCTGCAAGACTCCAAAAGCCACCAAAACAAGTGATGGGTCTTGCTTGCCTAAGGAAGCAACTCACCTTTGATAACAAGAGGAAGAGTGCTTCAAAGGCAAAGCATGACTTTGAGGGGAAAGGCAAGAAGCCCATGGAGTAGCTGGTTTGAAGTGTAGGGTGTTAGGATGTGAAGCTTTTATGTTTTGTGATTTGGTTGATGTATTTTACTCTCTGATGATGTACTCTGGAATATTTGAATGGTTGAATAAAAGTACTCTTTCTTTTTCTTTTACCACTGTGAGAGCAAAACATTTCCACTGTTTGTACTATGGTTTCCACTGTGTTCTTAATCTTCTGCATAAAAGTTAGTAGACAACCATACAAACATATACAAACAATATTAGTACCTAAAAACTATCCTGCAACACTAAAGACCATTAGACATCAAAATATTATAGGTTGAGCATTCCAATACCTGTTACCAAGTACTGAAACCTACCCACATCAAGCCCTTTTGTTAACAAATCAGCATAGTTTTCATCAGTATGAATTTTGACAACTTGAATGAGCTTTTTCTCAAAACAATCTCTAATAAAGTGATGTCTAATCTCTATATGTTTAGTTTTAGTGTGTTGCACAGGATTTTTAATAATGCATATGGTACTACTATTGTCTATATATATAATGGTGTTCATGAAATTGTACCCATAATCCAACAATTGATTCTGAAGCCATAAAATCTTAACACAACAGCTTGCAGCAGCTATAAACTCTACTTCAGTTGTTGAAGTAGCCACCATTGTCTATTTCTTGCATTGCCATGACACCAATCTACATCCAACAAATTGACATCCTCCTGTGGTTGACCTTCTATCCAAACTTGCACCAGCATAATCACTATCTGAGTATGTGATCAACTCCATAGGAGATTCTCTTGGATACCATAATCCTAGATTAGGATATGTCTTCAAATACCTGAAAATCTTCTCTACTGCTGTCAAATGTGAGGTCTTTGGAGTGACTTGAAATCTTGCACAAGCACATACAGCAAACATAATGTCTGGTCTTGATGAAGTAAGATACATCAAGGAACCAATCCTAGATATATAAGTATGCACATCTACATCTGCTCCACTAGCATTCTTCAACAATAGATGAGTAGTCTTATCAGCAGAGGTATTTGAAGGTTTTGCATCTGTAAAGTGAAACTTTCTTAAAATCTCAGTCACATATTTGTCTTGACGGATAAAGATGCCATCTTTTCTTTGTTGTACTTGCAGTCCCAAAAAGAAAGTAAGTTCTCCCATAGAACTCATTTGAAACTCATCTTTCATCAATTTTTCAAACTCTTTGCACATCTCTTGTCTAGTAGATCCAAAGATGATATCATCAACATACACTTGAACCAGTAGAATATCACCCTTGTCTTTCTTGATGAACAAAGTTTGATCAATTTTCCCTCTATGAAACCCATTGTTCAAAAGATATGTAGCTAAGGTTTCATACCACTTCCTTGGAGCTTGATTTAAGCCATAAAGAGCCTTAACCACTTTATAAACCTTATCCGGATGTTGAGGATCTTCAAAGCCTGGAGGTTGAGAAACATAGACCTCCTCATCAATCTTTCCATACAGAAAAGCACTCTTGACATCCATTTGATATACAGTAAAGCCAATAAAGGATGCATAGGCTAAAAACAATCTAATAGCCTCAATCCTTGCAACAGAAGCAAAAACTTCTTCATAGTCAATACCCTCCTCCTGAGTGTATCCTTGAGCAACCAATCTATCTTTGTTCCTGATAACAATACCTCTTTCATCTTTCTTATTTCTGAAAACCCACTTTGTACCACTTTCATTCCATCAAGCAAATCACAAAGAACCCAAACCTTCTGAAGTTTGAACTGCAACAGCTCCTCTTGCATTGCTTCAACCCAGCTTGATTCTTCTAAAGCCTTATATACAGTTTTAGGCTCCACTTGTGATAGAAAACAAAAACAAACATTCATTCTTGTCTGTGTACTTCGTGGACTCATAAACTTCACTAATGAACCCATGAACATCATTTATCTTTGTCTGCCTTCTTGTCTTCACACCTGATTTTAGCTCACCAATTACATTTTCAAGTGGATGCACTTTGTGAATTGTAGTTTGTGATGTGTTATGTAAAACGCGAAGTTCTGAAACATGCGAAATGCCCAAAATACCCTCTAAATTTAAACTTTTGAGAAGACAATTATAAATCAAGTCATTTCGATATGTTAGTAGCTAAGTGTTTAGAACCGTAATGTTTGAACAATAAACGATATACGACTAACAAAACTTGCGATAAAATATTTTGCACACGTTTTAATTAGCATGCGTTTGACTAATCAATTTGGGTCATATATTAAAAACACAATTAAGGTATGAAATAAAAGGTCTAAATTATTAATTTGGAAATAATTTTGGGTCCTCCTTTAATTTCTCAATCTGCAATGAATAACTCCCATAATCCCCATAATCTCGCTTCCCCTTATTTACCTATTCCTCCTCAATCGGTTCCCAATATACCGATTGTTAATCAAATGAAACAAAACTCAAACAGAAAACAAAATAAAGACAAATCCTAAAACCTATATCACAAACATTCTGCAGCTGTTACTTTTGTTCCTCTTCCTGTTCGAATCAAACCACCAAGCAAAGGAGCACACAACCGCCTTTGTTTATGCATTCACGATTCACAAATAAAATTCAGCCGCACCATTTCATTTAATAAATAATTCCTCCCATTCATTACATCTGTTCATATAGGTGTGGGTATTGAGATTCGATCGCATTTCGTTAATCGATATTGTTCGTTCTCATTGACATGCAATATAGTTTTAGTTTAACGTTGATCATTCAAGGTTAGAACTTCGTATCGGACTGAGTGTCGGTTCGTTCATATCGCAATTCTAGGCTCACGGCCGAGTTAAAGTTTCCTTCGGGTTACGGTTGTGATCGTTTAGTATTTGGGTCGAGAGGTTTCGGTTCGGTGTGACCTTGTCTCGTTCCTTAATTCGACTCAACAGGTATCTCCATTTCCTTGTTCGATTCACTTGGCATGCATACGACAAATATATATTAATATATATATATATATATATATATATATATATATATATATATATATATATATATATATATATATATATATATATATATATATATATATATATGTTTATAATACGTAAACAAATAGTTTGGTTTGTTAAACATAAGTATGAATAACAGATATATGTACGCATGAAATCATGAGATATAAACCATATATATGTAGACTTATTCCAATATGGGGGCATTCCACTATGTTGTGTTAAACATTTTGATCTGGTCATCTAAATATTTAGGGTCCTATATATATGAACTGATTAGGAGCATACAAAAGAAGTCAAGTTATAACATGCGTATATGGGTTATACATATGAATGCATTTTTGTTATAGAAGAGTGCATACATAAGGGTAATATATCTAATATGAAGTTTTGAGTTGGGAACATGTTTATTCGGCTTATTGTAATCAACAAGAGAGTGTTTGTTCAGCTTATTTTAATAACAAATAGGGGTGTTATCTCAGCCTAATCCTAAAATCACAAAGAGGGTGTCACGGAGTTGTTTTATTTCCAAATTTAAAAAGGGTGTCGTGTGTATATGGATAAAGTGAACCAATGTCGGGTTATAAAAAAAAGTCTTACATGATTTTATAAAAAGGTCTTGGGTAAAGATCGTGGGTACGTTAATAAATTATACAAAATTATTATGACGGGGTCCAAAATTATTATCTTAATATTAAGTTATTAAAATAAACTTTAAAATAATTTTATTTGACTTTAAATATTTAATTTGGATAATTTGCATTCTAGACCCTAAACTTATGATATTGATATTTTAGGACCTAAACTATTGTATTGGTTATTTTAACCTTAAATATTATTAATTGTACATTATGACCTAAAGTATTAAATTTCTAATTTGGGAAACTTACTAAATATCGAAAACTTGATTTAATTGGAAAGCTACTATAAATGAAAAATTACTAAGAAAATGGAAGCCGACTAAAACGAGTAATCTGATTTAGAATAAATCATTAATAATAAATCGATCATGAATTCGTGTAGATCCACTGAAGAATGAGTTGCTTCCAATCTTTATGTGTTCCGTTATATTTACACTTGCGGTCTAAGGTACAGATATTCTAACCTTTCAATAAGGTTTCTTATGACTCATGATCCGTTCCATTGCCACTATTATGATTTCCGATCTTTATACTCCTGATATCCTTGGTTCATTTGATAGTATGATTTCGTATGGAGACCCTTTTAAAAATAACCTGATGACTTTTGAGAAAAACTATTTTTGAAATAATTTATGTGATTACAATACGATGCCAGTTTTATATGAAGGTTTTATTACTTTTATGAAATGTGTTTTTTTTAAGAAATACTTTTACAATAAAAAGATTTTTAAATAATTTTAAAAAGTCCTTAATCTGTTTTATTCTTTAAGATTTCTCATGACTTTCTTTAAAATCTTTTGATTATTTAACTTCAAATTTTGAACCTTTGCTATGAACCCTTTTGCTATTATGAACCTTTGATTTGAACCTCATGATATGAATATTTGATTTGGACCTTTGACTTGAACCATTGCTATGATCCCTTTGTATGACCCATATTTGATTGATCCCTTTCTGTTATGATTTGCTTTGATATTATTGTATGCTATATTTCATTTCTTATAGCATTCCTATGCCCTTATATGCTGCCCATTACTTGATTAAATTGTAGCTAGTCATGGGGAGTCCATGGCCTTGCCACTGATGCACTAGTGGTATTGACACTATCTGTGGAGGTGGGGTTTTTGTCCACAGCGTTCCCTATTATGCTATAGCACCATGGCCATATTTATTATTGTATATGTTTACTTAGCCTAGAGCTTTGTGCATATATATTTGTTTTGCAGGGGGCGTATGGATGCATCCTAGGTACTTTGTTTCATTTTGAATTTGGTGAATGGGTATGTGTGTGCAATACACTCCATTTCACATTTGGTACATCGAGCTAGCTACTCTATGTACAATTTGATATATGATTATTGGGCATTTATGTTAGTTCTTCCTTTATATGACCCTTATTAACTTGTCTTCTCTATTGTGATTAACCTATGTTTGTTTTTCAATTGCTTACACTTGTGATCCGTTTCATTTTCTTTTGATTCGTTTGATATTCCATATTCGTATTTCAATTGATTATTTTCTGTTAGTCCTACTACATGTTCCATATTCCTTGACCTTTGTCTCAATAGTTTTGCTTGGACTCATTTCGTATTCGCTTTCGTTTTCCTTTGTTTATTAGTTTTCATTTGTTATATCTGTTCACTGGGCTTTTTAAGCTCAGCCGCATTTCTTTTCCTGCGGCAGGTTTAGTAGGAAGCTGGGTTATGAGTGGAGAGTATTTTGGACTTAGAAGATTATACATTGATAGCTATTCTGGATTAGAGATGCCTAGAAGGATTACATTTTCAGACTTAGTAATTCATTGTTGTATTCATTTGTATCCTTGTATTACAGTTTTATCCTTTGTAACATTTGAGATTCCTTTGTATTACTTAAGATGTATGCTTGTGTTTGCTTTGATATGTCACCATAATGTAGTACTCCTACCCTTATCGGGTTGGGGTGTTACATGTTAGGAATATCATATGTTGTAGGCATGTTAGTGATTTCAACATCATCACAAGGTGTTTCCTGAGTTGAATTTTCCACATTTGGACCATCAGTGGAAATTTTTGGTGGAGCAGTGGGAATTAGGTTACCACTGCTTTTAGGAATGTCTTTATTCAGAACATCAAAATTCACAACTTTAGCATCACCTTCCTTTTCAGAATTCTTTGAAGATTGTGAATCTTTATTATTATGAAAAAAGTCCCAAAGTGGCATGACAATCTGATCTTTATCATCTTCATCATCTTTGCAAGGTTCATCTTCATCAATGAATTATTCTGAGCCTTCAAGATCATTGTCTCTTGTACCTGAGGTAATAGGTACATAATTCATTGTATTTGATAAAGTCTCAAGATCAAACAGCCATTCTGGTCCTGAACCTGCTATGTTAGTTCTATTTTCAAGGAACTCAACATGCAAATTTTCTTCAATCTTCTTTGTTCTCAAGTTGTAGACCCTAAAAGCTTTGCTAACCATAGAATATCCAACAAAGAAGCCTTCATCTAACTTTTCTTCAAACTTTCCCAGATGATCAATGGTATTGAGAATTGCGACTTGACATCCAAATGGCTTCATAAAATCCAATATTGGGGGTATTCCTCTGAATAGCTCATAAGGTGTCTTGTTCTTAGTCTTCACCACCAAAACCCTGTTCTGAATATAACAAGCAGTGTTAACTACTTCAGCCCAAAAAGTCACTGGTAGCTTGGAATCAGCTAACATGATTCTAGCAGCCTCAATTAGTGTCCTGTTTCTTTTTTCAGCCACACCATTCTGCTGAGGTGTTCTTGCAACACTAAATTCTCTTTTAATACCCTTGTCTCTGCAGAAATCATCCATAACTCTATTCTTGAACTCTGTCCCATTGTCACACCTGATGATCTTGATCTTTTTATCAACTTGATTTTCAACTTCAGTGATGAAAGTTTTAAGGATGCCAGTGGTTTCATCCTTGGTTCTTAGAAATAAAACCCATGTAAATCAACTAAAATCATCAGTTACAACAAGACAATACTTCTTCAAATTATGCTGCTCACAGATGTAGGACCAAACAAGTCCATATGCAGCATGTAAAGTGGATGATCAATAGAGTTATATGCCTTGGTCTTGCAAGAAGCTCTATGTTGCTTGCCTTTAAGACAGGCAACACATGTTTGGTCATTCTCAAATCTCTTCTCTGGTAGACCTCTAACTAGACCATCTTTCACTATCTTGTTCATGGTCTTGAAGTTAACATGACCAAGTCTTCTGTGCCAAAGCATGGATTCATTTAAAGTGGCCTTTGCAAGCAAACAAGTAACATCATCTTTAGCCACTTTGTTCTTCATGTCTATGCTATATAGGTTGCCTTTTCTAGGAATTTTAAGTAAGACCTCAATTTCATCAGGTAACTTATAATCCTTAGACAAGATATAGCATTCATCTTCAGAGAATAGAACTCTGTGATTCTTGTCACACATCTGTGACACACTAAAAAGATTGTACTTGAGTTCTTTCACATAATACACATTCTCAAAGTCCAAGTTTCCAGCCTTGATAGTTCCTTTTCCAGAAACCTTTTCACCAATACCACCTCCAAAGCTGACAAATTGTCCATCACAAGGTTTGAAATCTGAAAGATAGGACTTATTGCCAGTCATGTGCCTGGAACATCCACTGTCTGAGTATCCTTGATCTTCTTTAGGCTTTGAATGTCCCTGCACATAAAATAAAGGAATTAGTTTCTTTTGGGGACCCAAGCCACAAATGACTTGGACCTGCCTCGTGTATCAATATAATTATATCTGTCAAAGGTCATTGATACACCATTGGGATTGATTGAGGTATTAATTCCTTTTGGTTTCCATTCGCAACATGCTGAGGCCTTCACAACATTCCCCAACTTTACCCTTTTGTTGTTTACAGAACCACAGTGGAAACTTTTAGCCTAGCAGTGGCAACTGCTGGTTTTGAAAATTTAGGAGCCCACTTGTGGTTATTGTAAACTTTCTTTTCATAAGAGGTCTTTTTCCCTGTTTGTGCAGATTTAACAAAAGTTGTATTTGGACTTGCACTCTTAACAGGAGACTTAGGGTAAACTTTGTTCACTTTTCTGGCAGTGGAAAGAGATTTGATGACAGAATTTAGTAAAAAAGCCCTGGGAATCATTTTACCTAGTGGATTTGGGTGAGTATTCTTATTAACATGGATTTCATTCACCTTGGTATTCCCAAAAACTTCCCTTCTACCCATGTGATAGTTACAATTAGCATGAAGGTGTTCAAAACTACCACAGATGTGACAAGGTTTGTTGTTAAACTCAAAGTCACTACCAAATTGTCGAGATTTTACATGATTCCAACTCCTTTTGTTGCCCCTAGGAGTTGATGACCTGCTTCTGTACAACTCAGCATGTTTATTTATGGGCCTAGTGTAATTAGCTTGTTTCCTAGGCTTCTCTATTTCAACCTTAACAACTTCAGGAATACTCTTTTTAACTTACACTTTAATATTCTTAGGAACACTAGTTTTAGACTCAACATTCA
Organism: Artemisia argyi; assembly: GCA_030686995.1. Classification (NCBI taxonomy): domain Eukaryota; kingdom Viridiplantae; phylum Streptophyta; class Magnoliopsida; order Asterales; family Asteraceae; genus Artemisia; species Artemisia argyi. The sequence goes on along the minus strand of CM060709.1, from coordinate 228,364,420 downwards.
CATTTTCATCTTTAAGAGATGAATCACTAGCACTTTCAAATGTATCAACCTCAACCTTAACCCTTTCAATAGCAACTTCTTTGACAAATTTCGGGCCATAGGTCATGGTTGGTTCCTGGAACTCTTCTAACCCTGTATGTGCTAAGTCAATACCAGGAGGTGATGGAACACCTCTTAGAGGTGGTGGAACTGATTTGTATCCTACTCCTGATTTAACTTTATTAACAACTTGGGCCTCCCAAATTTTGTCAATGCACTTAGACTGATGATCAAGTGTATTACAAGTTATCTGTATGTTATCATTAGCCTTTTTGATCTTCTCTAACTCTTCCCTAAGAACCTCATTCACAGCTATCTTATAATCTAAGTCTTTTTTTAAAATAGCAATATCATCATTGAACTTAGATTCATTAGCTCTATAGTGTTCTAATTGTGCTTCTAAAACAGCAAGACCTCTTTTATGATTTGCTAGGTTATAATTGGTTTGATTTAACTCTAACAATTGTTCATCATATTGATCTTTAAGTTTCTCATAGTCTTTTAAAGCCTTACAGGTTTTAGAACAAGCATTATTAATTTGTACCTCAAGGTTAGAAAAAGCCATATGTGCAAGCTCTGTAGCTATCATTGCAGACTCTGGATCTGCTTCTTCATCATCAGCCATATAGCTCCAATCATAGCTCACTCCATCAATAGCCAAAAGCACCTTTGGTTCTTCAGCTGTAGGCTCTTTCTTCTTGTCCTGCTTGTACCAAGTTGACCTATTATCAGGCTTCTTTAGTTTCCTGCATTCCCTGGCAAAGTGCCCCATCTTATGACAGTTGTAGCACTCCACCTTCTTCTTATCAAAACCTACAGTTTCATTGCCATTTATAATGATCTTCCTACCAGTCTGTCTTCTTCCAAAATTTCTTTGCCTTTAAGCTTAGCAATGCAACTTGCCATTTTATATCCATCTCTTCCATGTCATCATCATCAATTTGATCCAAGTCTTCATGTGTCATAATTGAACCATTGACTTGACTTAAGAGATAGGCATAGAAAGTAGAATCTCCAAGACCAGCAACCTGCCTTTTAGAACTAGCAGTGGTAACACTTCCACTGCCAGTGGAAACAAAAATGTGAGCAACATCCTCTTCATCATCACTATCAACATCAGAATCATCACCCACTGATGATGAGATAAGAGCTAAGTTCCCTGATCCTGAACTTAGCTTACCAGCCTTCTTCAACCTCTGTTCAATAACTTTAAAGTTATTGTACAAATCATTGAGCTTCATATTTTCAAGTTCTGGCTTGTCTCCCCACACTGCAACATCAGTACTAAACTCAGAGGGTAGACTTCTTAAAAGCTTTAAGTTGAGGTCTTCCTTTTCCACCTCAATTTCAAACACTGTGAGTTGAGTAACAACCTTTTAAAGCCTTGTGAAGATGCTTTCAATGGATTCATTACTTGTTGAACAAAAATTTTCATAAGTTTGTTTCAACAAGGTCTTCTGTGTCTTCTTGGTGGAATCATTACAACCAAAAACATTACAGATCTCTTCAAATAAAGTCTTTGCAGTCTTGTACTTGCTGAAGGCTAAAACTTGATCCCTAGGAAGGGTCATTAGCAATAAACCTCTGGCCTTCAAATCATTCTTATTTTGAAGTCTTTCATCAGATGTGACTGGTCCAGTATTTAACTTTCGTACTACCTTGCCATCAATAGTTTCTGTAGTAGTACCAAGTTTAAAGGAATCACCAAACATAATGATCTCCCACAGTGCATAGTCTTGCACCATAAAGAATTGTTCAATCATTAGTCTCCACATCTCAAAATCATTGAGTTTAAGCTTAGGAAGCTTAGCGGCAATGTTGGTCTGACTGTTCTCTATCTCCATTGAATCTTTTGGGTGAACTTCGGATCTTCTAAATCAAAGTATCAAAGCCTGTCTCTGATACCACTTGATAGATCTATACACACCTTGAGTTGTGTTAGAATGATACTTTTAATTATACTACCAAGTATGCGGCATCTACTTAGTAATACTTAGAAGTTTGTTTGTAAGTAAAAACAGTTGTATATGAATGAGAACAATGTGTATAACAAACTGTTAGCTCAAATATTATTAAGAATAATAATACGAGTGATCTTTATATCACTAGGGTTACAACCTTGAAGCTCTAAGAAAATCGTATATCAAACCTTAACCTAGGACCTCCTTTTATAGCACAAGGAGTCTTCTTCTACAAGATAAGTATAATGCTAATAAATAGGATATACACAAAAATCTATTTTATATTTATCTATACACGTTTCCTAACAATTATCCTGACAGCTGTGGTAATAATATGTACTAGCAGTCGTAATGAGTTTCCACTGCTAGTGCATTCTTCAGCAGTTGTAATCTTCATGCTTAACAGTGATAACTATTAGTGTAATTCCCAACACTAGTCAACTAACCCAAATAACTACGAATGCAAACAAAATAAAATAAAATGACACTAAAGTAATGTGGAGAAAACAATAATAAGAGAAAATGTGTTTACTTAGATTTCATTACTCCCTAGCTATCTTTTACCGGTTGATTAGTTTGTTACAATTGCATGGATGACGGGTTATATTCCTTAATACCATTTGTAGGGCCATGTACGGTCTTTCCTAACTCTATAAGCTTCTACCTCTTCCTATGTCGAGCCGACTACTAGCTCCTAACATGGCCTCATTAGTAGTTACCTATACATTAAATATAACCAATTTATCATAGTACACATCCGATCATGTTTCTAAAGACGTTCAAGCAAGTTACCAATTGGAAGTATGCCGGTTTTTCTTAAGCCTAACATCGAAATCACTCATCCACAACAATTATAAACAAACAACAAACCAATAATCAATATCTAATTTTCATTACATCAAGGCAAACACAAAGAAAACCCAGCCTAACATGTTAAAGTGAAGACAAACGTAAGATAGAATCAAACAACACATAGACATATTGATATTATTATTGGAAAACTTATCTTCAATTAAGCATGGATGAAACAAGGGTTTGAAACCCTTAAAAATAAGTAAAAATTCATCTAGGGTTTCTCCTCTCAAAGTTGCACACTAATGAATGAAAAATCAAAAACTATATATAGAGAATTGAGTCTGACGACGTCAAGAGTAAGTTTAGACGCCGTCAACTCGCCGCCATAAATACTATCGTATTGCCTAGATCCAATTATGACGCCGTCATGTGTAAACTCCATCTTGGCCGTCACATGTAATTTGCTCTTGACGGCCTTGGTGACGTCGTCACGTGTAATTCTTCTAAAAACATTATGGCGCGTCACGTGTAACTTGATTATCCACCTGTTTGTCAAAGGGTGAAGACGTCGCAAGCAAATCCTGGCGCCGTCAGGTACTATTTTCAGCATGAATTTGAGACTTTGTCGTTTTCTTCACTTTTTCGCTCAAAAAATGTCCAAAATGCTTCCTTTTCCAGATTTCTTCTCAAAAGTACCTAAAATGACAAAAGGAACAATTTATGGCAATATTTGATCATATAATCTCGACTTTGGGCTTAAATGACCCCCTAAAAGTGGTACACTTTTCATCTCATCAAATACCCTTACACTTCAGATTTGCTTGTCCTCAAGCAAATGCGTTTTTATTCTAATCAAAATACAAGCTATGGGTCATTTAATCGCTAATATAAAAGTAATTGCAATAAATAATCGTTCTACTTCAACCAAAATAAGTACAGAAATTATACACTAGCACCTCACAAATAGTGTTTAGATACTCACATCTCTCGGGTGTAATAAAAGTATATATCACAATATGAAAATGGAATATATCTCTCACTACCTGTCATAGCACATAATTTACCCTAGGCTTGGGAAAGGATCAAACCTCCACCACTTGGCGTAAGCACCTAGGATAAAATATCAAAGAGGTCTGAGGTGTAAGGATATGATAAACATGGTTTTGTTGGATAAAGGCAATATTTACTGGTGGCGAGTTAATCATCTTGGTCAATTACATTTACAATGTGGCATTACTAAGCCAAGACTCGACTCGACTTAAACTAATCAGAAACTTAACAAAAACATAAAAGAAAACAGGATGGTAGCCGTATGTTTTTTCTCTTTTTCTTTTTCTATTATTTTTTTCTTTTTCTTGATTTTTTTTTTTATTTTTTTATTTTTTATTATTATTTTTTTTTTTTTGCATACACTCTTACCCTATCATCCAAAATAATACATCATAGGGAATTGCATTCCCCTTACACTTGAACTTTTACATACTTTACAATCAACTATTCTAATGACTCGAATCAAGATAATCAAAACACTTGGAGTACTTTTTTAAGATTAACGCACATATGGGGGTAATATATGATGTTCTTCCCCAACACTCCATAATACTAGTACTTTACCCATGAGTCCCAATCGTCCCAAAACAATATGTACAAGATATGACTCGACTTAGAAACCATGTAATCGATTAGATAATTAACTAAGGGTTTAAATAAATAACAATAATGCACTAAAGATGAGTGCATACAAGGAAGGCTAAGGCAATTTGGTTGCACATTTGGGGTGGATTGTAAACGTATTCTTCCTTTAAGTAAAATGCTTAAAGTTAGAAATGAAAATATAGGCTCGGAGGGGTGTACTAGGGGTATCGTGTACTAAAAATGAGTACAACGCAAAGGTGTGGGAAAAATTAATTGACTTTATTAGTCAAGTAATTATCACTTTATTGGTCAAGTAATTATGATACGGGTTTAAACAAAAGGGTGATCCTAATGCCTTTTATCATGTAGTAAATTGTAACACCCCGAAAATTTGATAAGCAGTGGAAGTCTAATCGGGGTCATTACAGTTTAGTACACAGTCATACTTATAGAAAACAATTCAAAAGATAGTCAATATCATTCCATGAAAACTCAATTAGTTAGAGTTACAAATATTTTTCCAAAATGTTAATTGTTTCGCAAAAGCAGTGATGAGTTTGTAAAGAATGATATAATTATTGAAATGAAAAGGGAGGTCCTGTGCCCTTTGCCAGCTCTGTGCCGCCATTCTTACTAATTTCCTGAGATAAACATGCTTAAAAAGTCAACACAAAGGTTGAGTGAATCCATAGTAGTTTAAATAGTAATAGTGCGAACACAAGCCAAGCATTTGAAATAAACAAGCCAAGATAGACAGGTCTTGACTAAACTGGTGTAATATTGCTCCTAAGCCTCACGAAACGTAAGCCATAACATCGATTTGACATATCATAAAGATAATAACAATCATCTACACCACAGCGGATGTAAATGACAAGGGGCCCTCGGTGACAGGAAATGTGCCAAATTTCCATAATACCTCGAATATAGCACACCTCCTGCCAAGTAATCACCTTGACAGAGGCGGGCTGCCATTCCAATAGATCTATCAACTATATTTGCGCTCACTCGCAAGTGATTAAGGTTCGTGATATGAGGGACTTGTAGCACAGGTGTCAACTTAGGCAATATCAGGTGATAACAGCATACAGAAAAATATTTGTGTTTGATTTATAGCATGTATCTCCCCACGGGGTTTAAAAACAATTAAAAATGTGGGACCATGAACTCACCTGAAAGGTGCGTAATCACAACGGTGCTCAAAAGTGATGGTGTATTGCTATGACTAGCAATGAAATTCCTCCGACTTGCGACCTAAATAATACATTGTAATCGGTGTTTTAGATTCGTGTTGTAAATGACATGTGATATATCTCGTGTGCGGTGATATTCGTTCGGGTGTCTTAATATATTCCAAAATAACATCACGTAGTTATTTGTATCGTTGTTACGAACCGGTGTTCGATAAATATTAATTCGTTGTGAAAATAATATCGTTTAAAAATATTTATGATTAAATATTTTTAGTAAAGTTGTATATATATTTTAAAGTTACAAAAATATATGTATTTATAAAAAAATCAAATTATATTAATTATAAAATATCTTGTCACATTTAACCCTTAACTTTACAAATTTACACTTTTTACCCTTTGGTTAAAAATAATTATAATTTGGTCCTTTTGTACCTTTTTACACTTTATTCCTTTATCTTTGGCCAAATGACAATTTTTACCCTCGATTTCCAAAAAGTAATCGTTAATATATAATTAGTCCAAAGGTTTTGTGATTTTGACGATTTTAGTCCCTTAACAGAAACTTTTGCAAAAATAGTCCTCGGTTTAGTTTTTGAAAAACAAACTTTCGTTACAATGAAAGTAGCATTTGAAACTTGTACAATTCTTAAAAATCGGTATTTACACTTCTCGTTATTTTTCCAAGTTTCTAAGCCGAAAAATCTCCTTTTGAAAACTAGTTGGGCTCGTTAGCCCAAGCCAGGCCCAAGTGGAGTTTTAGTTGATAAAAAATATATATAGGGGTGCTCGACATGGGTTTAGTTTAGGTCTCGTTTTCGTGATATAAAGTCGCGTGAGTTTCGCATGTTGGGTTAGTTCGATTAAGTGTGAGTCGTAGATATAGGTGGTCGAAAAATATAGATGGGTCGTACGTGTAAAAATGAAATGGCGAGGCCATTCCTCAAGGGGTGTCGAGGCGTGTACATATATAAAGTTGTAAGCGTAACGAAAAGTATACTTAGGAAATAAAACGTGTTGTGTGAGAATCTTAACGTGATATGCATGATACGAGTGTATGTAAAGAATGAAAAGAGTGGTGATCAACTTACAACACCAAAGTGGTGGTGATGAGGCCGTGTGTACGAGACAAGTGAACAAGCAACGCGGTACACCTTTCCCGTCTAGGAATCCTTTATCTACAAGAGTTACCCAACTCGTTCAAACCCAATCCTTATCTTGTGTTCTCCTTGGTCCTTCTCGACAGCAACACGAAATGGTAACACTAGAGTGTTTATGATTTGGAAGTTTGGTGGAATTTGAGTGTGTGTGAAAACTAGCATTAAATGAGACTTATATAGGGAGTTCTTGGGTGGTTCGATGTTCCTAAAGATGCAACACACTTTGAGTGGTCTTGTCATGCTCGACAACCTTTTCTAGCCTCCAAAGGCATTGTCAATCGAGTTGTGTAAGTTTTTAGGTGCTATGTGTACTTTAAAAATTGTTTAGCACTAGTATTAAGGGCATGCTTAAGTACTAAATGAATTGTTTATGTTGTGCTAGTGTTTTATGAAACATTCGATCCAAAGGATAATGGTTCGAAGGTGGTTTTTGGTTTTGTCCATTGGTTTGACGGCTAATGTTGGTGGCTTCTTGTCTCATGAAACAAGGTCAATGGGAGGGTGATGTGTTTGTGTCGAGTTTGAGGGAACCATGAATTCAAAACGTGTGTATAATATTAGATGGCAAGGGTGTTGGTTTTTTGTTTTCGTGTTGTATGGTACGCAAGGGGAAAAGAAAACAAACAAGCCAAGTGGGCTGTGGTAAACTAGGCCCAAACGAAACAAAAAAAATAGAAAGTTGTGTGGGCTTGTGGAAATGGTTCGGCCCAAGTGTCTAAAAAAAATGCGTGTGGGCTTGTGGTGTATGTCCGGCCCAATTAGGACGGGGTGTCGGTGATTAGTAAAATGGTGAAATTAATTTTGGTGTCGGTGTCGGTCCGTGAAAACCAAATATATATAAACGGTGTCGTCATACATATATATATATACTCATATATATATATATATAGTAATAATAAATTTGTAAAAGTTAATATATACATAATGTCATATATATATATATATATATATATATATATATATATATATATATATATATATATATATATATATATATTAATAATATCTCGGTGTTCAATTTGGGTGTCGGGTCGCAAGTGGGAGTTACTGGTGTTAACCTCATTGGGTGACATCCAAGAGTGACAATCGGGTGATATCGGGTGACAAAACACAATCGGGTGTTAAACAAACGGTGTTCTAAACAATCGGGTGTCAAATAAACAGTGTCTCATATAAAAAAATTAAATTAGCCCGCAAAAATGGCTTAGTTTAGAATAGTGTCGATGATTAGCATTAATAAATGACCTGGGATTTTAGGGTGTATTACAGTACCCACCCGTTAGATTGGATTCGTCCCGGAATCCAAAGTTGAATCGGTGCTCGGGGTTGTCTCATCAAATAGTTGTGGGTATTTGGCACGCATTTGATCCTCGTGCTCCCGTGTGTACTCGGGTCCTCTCTTAGAGTTCCATCTGACCTTAACAATGGGAGTGCGACTATGCTTGAGTCGTTTGACCTCCCTATCCATAATCTCAATGGGTTCCTCAATAAAGTTCAACTTATCATCGATTCTGATCTCTTTCAATTGAATCACAAGTGTTTCATCCGATAAACACTCTTTCAAATTTGACACGTGGAAGGTGTTGTGCACTCTACTGAGGTCCTTAGGTAGTTCAAGTTTGTATGCCACGGGACCGATCCTTCCAATGATCTCGAAGGGTCCAACATATCTTGGGTTTAGCTTTCCACGTTTTCCAAACCTAATCATTCCTTTCCAAGGTGATACCTTAAGCATGACCTTGTCTCCAACTTGAAACTCTATTGGTTTCCTTCGCACATCGGCATAACTCTTTTGCTGATCCCTAGCGGCTTGTAATCGTTGCCTAATCTTTACTATTTTCTCAGTGGTTTCAAGAATCAACTCGGGACCTGAGAGTTGTACATCTCCAATCTCAGCCCAACAAACTGGTGATCTACACTTTCTTCCATAAAGTGCTTCAAACGGTGCAGCCTTAATGCTAGCGTGATAACTGTTGTTATATGAGAATTCTGCTAACGGTAGGTGTTTATCCCAGCCTTTTCCAAAATCAATCACACATGCCCTAAGCATGTCTTCTAGGGTTTGTATAGTCCTTTCACTTTGACCATCGGTCTGTGGATGGTAAGCTGTACTCATATCTAACTTGGTTCCCAAGGCTTTCTGTAAAGATCGCCAAAAGTTAGACGTGAAACGGCTGTCTCGGTCAGAGATAATAGAAATCGGCACTCCATGCCGGGAAACTATCTCCTTTAGGTACAAACGTGCAAGAACATCCATATCATCAGTCTCTTTGATTGGCAAGAAGTGCGCTGACTTCGTGAGACGATCGACAATAATCCAAATAGTTTCTAACCCACTCGATGTCTTGGGTAATTTCATAATGAAATCCATTGTAATCCTTTCCCATTTCCACATTGGTAGCTCGGGTTGAATCAAAAGACCGGATGGTTTTTGATGTTCAGCCTTTACTCTAGAGCAGTCAAACACTTACCGACATACTCTGCAATGTCAGCTTTCATGTTTGGCCACCAATACAACGTCTTTAGATCATGATACTTCTTGTCCGAACAAGGATGAATGGAATATTTAGACTTATGAGACTCGTGCATGATGAGGTCTCGTATTCCTCCATACAATGGAATCCAACTTCTGTCCTTGAAACACAGCCTTCCATCTGGTTTCTTGACAAATCCATTCGTGCTTTCTGGCATGCCGTAAATCTTCTCGTGCGGTCTATTCTCTTCCTTAAGGGTCTCAGCTTGTACTTCAAGAATTTGAGACGGAAGTGGTGATCTAATTGTCATACCCAATGACCTAACTCTGAGGGGTCTAAGTTGTTCCTTTCGACTCAAGGCATCTGCTACAACGTTTGCCTTCCCCGGGTGATAACGAATCTCACAATCATAGTCACTTAGCAACTCTAGCCATCAACTTGCCTCATGTTCAACTCCTTTTGATCTAAAATGTGCTGAAGACTCTTGTGATCGGTGAAAACCGTACACTTGGTTCCATATAGGTAGTGTCTCCAGATCTTAAGAGCGAATACTACCGCTCCCAATTCTAGATCATGAGTAGTGTAGTTCTCCTTGTGGGGTTTAAGTTGTCTAGAAGCGTAAGCGATTACTTTAAGTCTTTGCATCAATACGGCACCCAAACCTTGGATTGATGCGTCACAATATACCACGAAGTCCTCACTTCCTTCGGGTAGTGCTAATATTGGTGCTTCACAAAGCTTCTGCTTCAAAAACTGAAATGCCGATTCTTGTTCTTCTCCCCATTCAAACTTCTTCTTCTTCTTCTGTGTTAACTCAGTCAAAGGTTTAGCAATCCTTGAAAAACCTTCAATAAATCTCCGATAATAACCGGCAAGACCTAAAAGTTGGCGTATCTCGGTAGGACTCGTAGGTGACACCCAATTTTTAACAGCTTCGATCTTGGCGGGATCAACATGAATACCCTTATTGTCGATAACATGCCCAAGAAATTGTATTTTCTCAATCCAAAAATCACACTTAGAAAATTTGGCGTATAATTTATCTTCTCTGAGCAGTGTTAGTATCGCCTTCAAGTGTTCTGCGTGCTCCTCCTTACTACGTGAATAAATAAGGATATCATCGATGAATACAATCACAAACTTATCCAAATAGGGTTTGCACACTCGGTTCATTAAGTCCATAAATACAGCGGGTGCATTTGTTAGACCGAATGGCATTACTTGGAATTCGTAGTGACCGTATCTTGTCCTGAAAGCCGTCTTAGGGATGTCTTCTTCCCTAACTCTCAGTTGGTGATAACCCGATCTCAAATCAATCTTCGGGTAGACACTCGATCCTTGCAGTTGATCAAATAAATCGTCAATCCTTGGCAACGGATATCGATTCTTAACCGTAAGTTTGTTTAACTCACGATAATCGATACACATCCTGAAGGTTCCATCCTTCTTCTTTACAAACAACACCAGGGCTCCCCACGATGACTAACTAGGGCGAATAAATCCTTTATCCAACAATTCCTCCAATTGTCCAGATAGCTCCTTCATCTCCGACGGTGCTAGCCTATAGGGTGCTCGTGCTACGGGTGCTGCTCCTGGCATCAAGTCAATTTGAAATTCCACTTGACGAGTCGGCAGAAAGCCAGGCAAGTCCTCAGGGAAAACTTCTAGAAAGTTCCTGACTACTGGCACATCCTCGAGTCGCTTCTCTTCCGACTTCTTCTCGGTGACTTGAGCCAAAAAGACTTGACATCCTCGATCGATGTACTTCACAACTTTGACGCAAGAAACGATGCTTAGACGTGTCTTACTTCGCTCTCCGCGAACAACCAGGGTTTCGTTATTCAGGGGATGTGAACGACCTTTTCGCCACAAATGATCTTAGCGCGGTTCTCGGATAACCAGTCCATTCCTACAACGACGTCGAAACTACCAAGTCTAATAGGCATAAGGTCAATGACAAATGGGGTGTCTAGTAGTCGTAGGGTGCAACCTTAGAGTATAGTGTTAGTGCTTACTAGCTTTCCATAGGCTAGTTCAATCTCATATGTGGTGTCCAGTTGGGTGGGTGTAATATTAAGCAGGGGTGCAAGGGAAATAGATACGAAACTTTGATCGGCTCCGGAATCAAATAAAACTTTAACGAGGCGGTTGTTTAGAAAGAACGTACCCGTGACTACGTTTGGATCTTGCTGGACATTTCCATCTCCCAGCACGTATGCTCTTCCACGTGCATTGTTGTCCTTGTTAGGGCACTGACGCCTGTAGTGTCCTTTCTCTCCATAAGCAAGGCATACCACAGCCACGGGCTGCAAGTTAGCTCCTGTAGCCTTGCAATCTTGTGTCTTATGTCCAATCCTTGAACATTTCCCACACTTAGCATAGCAGGGTCCATTGTGATGCATCTTACACTTGTCACAGAATGGAAGAGGTCCAACATACCTAGCATCCTTAACTGGTGCGGCGACATAAGCTCTGACAGCTTCCTGTCGTCGGTTCTGTTGATTATGGTGGGTGTTCCTGTCATGGTGATAGTTACGGTTTAGGTTACGGTTGTTGTTGTTGTTGTTGTTGTTGTTGTTTTTGTTGTTGTTTGTCCTTCGATCATCAAACTTCCTTTTGTGATCGTTGTTCCCATGAGCAGAGTTACGCTTAATCTCCCGGTCTAGCAGTCTTTGGGCAATAGACATTGCTTCATCCAAAGATTGAGGCTTAGACGAGGTGATGTTTCCCTCAATACTCCTGGGTAATCCCTCAATGTACCTTTCCAACAACTTTTCCAAATCGGGAACCTTTGAAGGACAAAGTGTGGCAAGCTCCTGAAATCTCCTATCATAAGCCCGGAGATCATTTCCTTTCACCACAAACGTATGAAACTCATCTTCTAGCTTCTTGATCTCACCTCTAGGGCAGAACTTCTTCAACATCTTCTCCTTAAAGTCAGCCCAGGTAATCTGATAGGCCTCTTCCACACCTATCTTCTGAGCAGTTGCATTCCACCAAGACAACGCGTCTTTCCAACAATGTTCCAGTAGCAAACGAGACTGCTTTCAGCGGCGCAACCGCTTCTCACAAACACAGTCTCAGTTCGCTCAAACCATCGAGCAAGCTCTGTTACTCCTTCAGTTCTTTTGAAGTGAGATGGTTTATAAGCTATGAAGTCCTTATAGGTGCACTTTCGAGTCACAGCAGACTCGCTTTCAGCAGTGGCTCGATTATTGCTACTAGTTCGTGCCATTGCAGCAGCCTGCTCTTCTAAAGCTGCAGCAACACTGTGGGCAACCAACTTTCTGATAGCAGCCTGGGTCATAGCGGGTGACGAGGTAGCAGTAGCGGTTTTCCTTGGGGCCATAACTCTATAAAATCGCAAGTGCATAAGTACAAATCCCAAACATCGATAACAAAGAGAAATAATGTAGCCAACTCATAATAGTCAAGATCATTACAAAGTACATATCACAACCACACCATAAATACATATATCAATATAAACCATATCATTCATAAATAAACATCACGACATGTAACAACACACATAGAAATTATAATCAATCTCAATATGGGAGCATAATAGAAGATCAAACAACTAGAACATCATAAATCAATATCAATACATTACAATCATAACCAACATAGAGTTTTAATAATTTGAATTCATTGTTACAAAAACAATAAGATACAACATTATTAACGCCACAGGCGGCAAGTTAAGATGTCTCTGTAAGTAATGACATGTCATAGATCTATGAAGGTCCAGGTGCGCCTCCTGATCTCCTCTCTAGCTCTCTGATGATCCTGATCATCTCTAACATCTCCAAATCCCTGGATCTCTCACGGGCCTGAATCTCCTCAATAGTGGCTGAAAGTGTGTGGATGGTAGAACTAGATGCGACTAACTCCTGTGCCTGATGCTCCATCATCTCCTGTGTGATGGCTGCAATCGCTCTCAAATCATCTATCTCGTGCCTCTGAATATCTAGCAGATGACCAAACTCAGTGATGGTAGCCTGTACCTCCTCGATCTCTGTCCCCATCATCTCAAATACCATCTCTAAAGCTGTCCTATGTACCACGAGGTTCTCGACCTCCTCCTGCATACACTCAATCCTCTCCAAGGATATATCCTCAATAACGCTCAACAGCTCATCAAGGCGATCCTCATGTCTCACTAACCTAGTAGCCAAAAGAGGGATAGTATGGTGTATCGGCTCCCCAGTGACCGGTGACACCGCTGAAGAGCCATCTCCAAGCTCAGCAGCCCTAGGCGATCCCTCAACCAATCTCCATCTACGTATGTAGTCTAACAAAAACGACCATCGACGAGCATCAACCAATCTATGAATGCCAGGTGAGGTGGGGGTCTCGGTGGGAGCAGGTGATGGTACAGGTGATGTAGTAGGTGATGGTATCGGTACGGTGGTAGTCTGAGAGTAGAAAACTGTAGGTGGTGGCATGGGTGGCAAAACCTCAGAGGTGTGGGGTGCGGTGTAAGTAGGTAGCATATAAGGATGTGGCTCAGGTGGGGGTGATACAGGTGATGGTGGGGGTGCTGGTGATGCCACAGGTGTCAGATCTAGCATAGAAACAGGTGGTAGTACAGATATGGGTGATGATACAGGTGTAGGTACAGGTGGTGTAATAGTAGAAGCAAGCAAAATACAGACTCATTTTCGAGCCGTGCATTTGCGGGTATAGTCTCCCTCATGATATCGAAACAACTCACCGAAAGGCTCAGGCTCATAGGGCTTAAGAATCCTCACTCGCTTGCGCCGACGAATCGGTGCAGGCGGGGATGGTGATGGAATAGAAGCAGCAGTGTCAGAAGTATCAGAGTCAGAAGACTCGTCATCAGCATCTGAACCGGAGTGGTGACTAGCAGGTGGTGTAGGACGATCATCAGCCGCAAGAAACTATTGAGATGTCAGGTACTGATCATATAGGTACTGTCCCTGTGTCATGGGTCCACAGATAGGACAAAAGAGAGGCTGAATAGCAAAAGAATCGATGGGTGTAGAAGCAACCTCACCCTCCTCAAAGGGCTCAGTATCAGCAGATGGGTCTCCAGATGGAACAGGAGATGGTATAGTAGGTGATACAGGTTGGATGTCATGGTCAGAATCATGGGTGTCTCGGGTGTCATGGGTGTCATAATCAGATAAGTCAATAGTAGGGTGAGTGGATGATGCTGGCACGACGTCGTCACTGTCAGACAAAATAATAACCGGGGGCGACATGGTACTGTAATATCCCAAAAATAGCAGTAATATAAGTCATTTAGTCTACATAATGCTACATGCACAGTGATCATAGTGTCATAGTGAGCTAAATGCAATGGGTGCTAAAAATCAAACCTTAAAACATAACGTCGGCAAGCGCTGGCACGGAGGGCACTTTAGTGATAAATAGTTAGTTTAAAAATCCGGTGAGGTTATAGTCCAATGTTTTGAAAAATCATTTGGTTCTCTATAACCATGGCTCTGATGCCAATCTGTAACACCCCGAAAATTTGATAAGCAGCGGAAGTCTAATCGGGGTCATTACAGTTTAGTACACAGTCATACTCATAGAAAACAATTCAAAAGATGGTCAATATCATTCCATGAAAACTCAATTAGTCAGAGTTACAAACATTTTTCCAAAATGTTAATTGTTTCGCAAAAGCAGTGATGAGTTTGTAAAGAATGATATAAATATTGAAATGAAAAGGGAGGTCCTGTGCCCTTTGCCAGCTCCGTGCCGCCATGCTTGCTAATTTCCTGAGATAAACATGCTTAAAAAGTCAACACAAAGGTTGAGTGAATCCATAGTAGTTTAAATAGTAATAGTGTGAACACAAGCCAAGCATTTGAAATAAACAAGCCAAGATAGACAGGACTTGACTAAACTGGTGTAATATTGCTCCTAAGCCTCACGAAACGCAAGCTTTAACATCGATTTGACATATCATAAAGATAATAACAATCATCTACACCACAACGGATGTAAATGACAAGGGGCCCTCAGTGACAGGAAATGTGCCAAATTTCCATAATACCTCGAATATAGCACACCTCCTGCCAAGTAATCACCTTGACAGAGGCGGGCTGCCATTCCAATAGATCTATCAACTATATTCGCACTCACTCGCAAGTGATTAAGGTTCGTGATATGAGGGACTTGTAGCACATGTGTCAACTTAGGCAATATCAGGTGATAACAGCATACAGAAAAATACTTGTGTTTGATTTATAGCATGTATCTCCCCACGGGGTTTAAAAACAATTAAAAATGTGGGACCATGAACTCACCTGAAAGGTGCGTAATCACAACGGTGCTCAAAAGTGATGGTGTATTGCTATGACTAGCAATGAAATTCCTCCGACTTGCGACCTAAATAATACATTGTAATCGGTGTTTTAGATTCGTGTTGTAAATGACATGTGATATGTCTCGTGTGTGGTGATATTCGTTCGGGTGTCTTAATATATTCCAAAATAACTTCACGTAGTTATTTGTATCGTTGTTACGAACCGGTGTTCGATAAATATTAATTCATTGTGAAAATAATATCGTTTAAAAATATTTATGATTAAATATTTTTAGTGAAGTTGTATATATATTTTAAAGTTACAAAAATATATGTATTTATAAAAAAATCAAATTATATTAATTATAAAATATCTTGTCACATTTAACCCTTAACTTTACAAATTTACACTTTCTACCCTTTGGTTAAAAATAATTATAATTTGGTCCTTTTGTACCTTTTTACACTTTATTCCTTTATCTCTGGCCAAATGACAGTTTTTACCCTCGATTTCCAAAAATAAATCGTTAATATATAATTAGTCCGAAGGTTTTGTGATTTTGACGGTTCTAGTCCCTTAACGGAAACTTTTGCAAAAATAGTCCTCGGTTTAGTTTTTGAAAAACAAACTTTCGTTACAATGAAAGTAGCATTTGAAACTTGTACAATTCTTAAAAATCGGTATTTACACTTCTCGTTATTTTTCCAAGTTTCTAAGCCGAAAAATCTCCTTTTGAAAACTAGTTGGGCTCGTTAGCCCAAGCCAGGCCCAAGTGGAGTTTTAGTTGATAAAAAATATATATAGGGGTGCTCGACATGGGTTTAGTTTAGGTCTCATTTTTGTGATATAAAGTCGCGTGAGTTTTGCATGTTGGGTTAGTTCGATTAAGGGTGAGCCGTAGATATAGGTGGTCGAAAAATATAGATGGGTCGTACGTGTAAAAATGAAATGACGAGGCCATTCCTCAAGGGGTGTCGAGGCGTGTACATATATAAAGTTGTAAGCGTAACGAAAGGTATACTTAGGAAATAAAACGTGTTGTGTGAGAATCTTAACATGATATGCATGATACGAGTGTATGTAAAGAATGAAAAGAGTGGTGATCAACTTACAACACCAAAGTGGTGGTGATGAGGCCGTGTGTACGAGACAAGTGAATAAGCAACGCGGTACACCTTTCCCGTCTAGCAATCCTTTATCCACAAGAGTTACCCAACTCATTCAAACCCAATCCTTATCTTGTGTTCTCCTTGGTCCTTCTCGACAGCAACTGTCACACCCCCAAAATCGGGTCCAGCGGAAGCATACGTGTAGCTGGGGTGTAACTCAATTGGTATTACAACACTAGTTCAAAAATGGTTTTCACTTTAATCATTTAGAATAAAATCGTTTAACCAAAAATATTGAATTTACATCGTTAAAAGTAGTGCGGAAGTAGGCCCTTAAAAGTAGTTTAAAACGGTCCCCATATAAATAATCAGAGTCTTCTATGACCATGCCATGCCCTGCCAAAACCTCCTGTAGCGTGCCATTGATTAATACCTGAAGATACATGCTAAAGTGTCAACACGAGGTTGGTGAGTTCATAGAGTTTGTTTAACAAATAAAGTCTATAGAAAATGATCACACAGCAAAGGCATCGTAAATCCACTCAGTTGCAAATCCCGCCATAAGAGACTTGCAACCTGTGTGTTTACAACCCACTGCTAAAATAGTTTATGTCTGGTAGTCAAGCACATGAGGTCAATAATAAGTCACAATATAAGCACCACATACAAAATAAGTCAAGGCCGCTCCGAACAAGGGAGACTTGAAGTCACTCCGCCACCTAGGCAAAGAATTATTAGTCACTCCACTGACTTGGCGAAGAATTATTAGTCACTCCACCATGGCGAGAATTATTAAGGATGCTCTGAACATGAGAGACTTTATAGCGTTGCTCCGAACAAAGGAGACTTTAAGTCTTAGAACATACAGTACAATAAGTCCAAAAGTTCAAGTCAAAAGGTTCAATAGTTCAAACAAGTTAATTTGAGTACGTTTTGCTTATGAGCATAAATAGTGAAGCAAGAGTCATTTAAGTTCAATTAAGAGTAAACAGTTTAAGCATGTATCTCCCCCAAAGAGTTTAAAACAAGTACTAAAGAGTAAAAGTGGGGCTATGACTCACCTGGTGCGATAGCTACGATGACAAAAGTGGATACACAGAAATGAGGTTCGATCTCAAACCGCAACCTAATATGAATGATAGTGATCGACTTAGATCATGAAGTGATGAAGAGAATATGCATACACATGATACCTATACCACTCGTAACTTGAAAATACTAGTTATAGTCAAAGTAAAGTACTTTCCATACATAGGAAAAATAAGTCCAACTAGGCTTATAAAAACTTGTCGTAATATATCGTATATAAAAACGTTAGTGTTATATTCCTCGTAACATTTCTAGAAAATATACCATTTAGTACGTAAGTTATTATTTTTATTTGTGACCAAATATATATATATATATATATATATATATATATATATATATATATATATATATATATATATAGTTTTGGTGATCTTAAAACGTGTATAACTTGGTCGTCTTAATTCCGTTTTACTAGTTCTTTATATCCACGGAATCGTTTTTGTAAATACTAATATATTTTTGGTAGTTCGGCTCCTCTAGGTTACGTCTAACGCCTCTATTTGTCCAACGAAAATCGTCCAACAGCATGCAGTTTTTCAGAAAATAGTTTTCGTCGTTAAATTTACAAAAATCATATCTCCTTCGTTATAAACTCGTTTTAATCCGTTCTTTCGCCAAAAGCTTCGTTTTTAAAAGTATTTTCTAAATCTCTAGCCCAATGTTACCCGGAAACCCCTGAGTTTTCTGGATTGGTCGATTTGGGACAGTAGGTAAATATATATGTTTAAAATCCATTTTTAATGTTCCAAACTAGTTTCTAATCCAACCAAACCACTTTCAATCACCACAAATCTAGTCTAATCTTACCATACACCTTCTTAGGGTGTCATGGGTTCCTAAACATCATAAATCAAGTGGATCTAACAAGGATCTAACAATAATCCATTTCTAGGGATCAAAAGTTATATATATATATATATATATATATATATATATATATATATATATATATATATATATATATATATATATATATATATATATATATATATATATATATATATATATAAATGAGTGGTATAACTAACATATGCATGTAGATCTTGAATGGAAATCATATGACCATAAAAATAACATGAAGAAATTATGAATAAGAGTTTGACAACTTACATAGAAAGATTATAGAGCTTGGATGAGTAAAACCTAAGAAACCTTGAGTTTTTATTTCAAAACTCAAACAAAGATCACTAAAGGAACAAGATAATGACTTGATCTTGGAAAAGTTATGGTTTCTTCTTGTGTTCTTGGGTGGGTCGATTTGTACAAAGGGAGGAAGAGAAAATGATAAAAGTTTGCTAGTGTGTGTTGTTTATTGAATGAGAAATGAAGGATGAGATGAAGTATATATTTGATTAGTATAAGTCTTGGTCAAAAATATCTTTGGTCTTGGTCCAAGGGGGGGCAAAAGGAGGGAAACAAGGGTTTATGTTGGTGGCTAATAAATAAGTTTGTCTATTTGTTGGATGAGCTTGTGTATTTTGCATATACTTTGGGTGTTATCGGGTACCGAGTTAACTAAAAATAATTGTTACCGAGATAAAATAAAATATGACGAAGTTGTAAAAGTTGTAAAATAATATTCCTGATGAGAATCAGAAGTTAAAAGAATGATCGGGTTGAAATATCACAAACCGACGGAGTTATAAGCTTTGACCGGAAAACGTAACAGTTGATTTGAAAACACCGGGAAATTTAATAATAAAATTTTTATATTATTATTATTATGAGTATAAAAATGTGTTAGGACCATAGTTGGGATTGTCGGACCAATTATTCAAAATAATAGCTCATAAGATAACGTTTATTAGGTAGATAACCGTACGTATACAGAAATGACGCAACTCACGCATAAATGACAAATTTTCTCCGGAGGTGAATAGTGTTTTATGAATAGTAAAATTTTTGAACGCTTCTCAGAATCACAAACTGACTCCGAAAAAGATGAATAGTAAAATGATGAATAGTGATCGATGAATAATAACTGATGAATAGTAAATGTGAAAGTTCGGGAAAAGACCAGAATTTACGAGTTGTGACAGCAACACGAAATGGTAACACTAGAGTGTTTATGATTTGGAAGTTTGGTGGAATTTGAGTGTGTGTGAAAACTAGCATTAAATGAGACTTATATATGGAGTTCTTGGGTGGTTCGATGTTCCTAAAGATGCAACACACTTCGAGTGGTCTTGTCATGCTCGACAACCTTGTCTAGCCTCCAAAGGCATTGTCAATCGAGTTATGTAAGTTTTTAGGTGCTATGTGTACTTTAAAAATTGTTTAGCACAAGTATTAGGGGCATGATTAAGTACTAAATGAATTGTTTATGTTGTGCTAGTGTTTTATGAAACATTCGATCCAAAGGATAATGGTTCGAAGGTGGTTTTTGGTTTTGTCCATTGGTTTGACGGCTAATGTTGGTGGCTTCTTGTCTCATGAAACAAGGTCAATGGGAGGGTAATGTGTTTGTGTCAAGTTTGAGGGAACCATGAATTCAAAACGTGTGTATAATATTAGATGGCAAGGGTGTTGGTTTTCTGTTTTCGTGTAGTATGGTACGCTAGGGGAAAAGAAAACAAACAAGCCAAGTGGGCTGTGGTAAACTAGGCCTAAACGAAACAAAAAAAATAGAAAGTTGTGTGGGCTTGTGGAAATGGTTCGGCCCAAGTGTCTAAAAAAATGCGTGTGGGCTTGTGGTGTGTGTCCAGCCCAATTAGGACGGGGTGTCGGTGATTAGTAAAATGGTGAAATTAATTTTGGTGTCGGTGTCGGTCCGTGAAAACCAAATATATATAAACGGTGTCGTCATACATATATATATACTCATATATATATAGTAATAATAAATTTGTAAAAGTTAATATATACATAATGTCATATATATATATATATATATATATATATATATATATATATATATATATATATATATATATATATATATATATATATATATATATATATATTAATAATATCTCGGTGTTCAATTTGGGTGTCGGGTCGCAAGTGGGAGTTACCGGTGTTAACCTCATTGGGTGACATCCAAGAGTGACAATCGGGTGATATCGGGTGACAAAACACAATCGGGTGTTAAACAAACGGTGTTCTAAACAATCAGGTGTTAAACAAACGGTGTTCTAAACAATCGGGTGTCAAACAAACAGTGTCTCTCATAAAAATTTTAAACTTATGTAATTAACCCTTCCATAAGTTTTTCATCTAATTTGGTTAACCTTTTGAATGGCTTCCCAAACACAACTTGAGTTAAGTTACTATCGATAAACTCTCCTAGATTCTCCATAACCATAAACTCAACAAAAAAGACAAAGCTTTCTACAAAAACATGCAATGTCTTTGCCCTAGCAACAATATTATCTCCTTTGTATTCTAACTCATTTACCATAATTTTATTATATTCAGTAAGCGAGATTATGTTCATTGGTAAAGATGAGTTAAGGTAAGCATCAAAGCTCCTAAATCCTATCTTACAAGAAAACTGCATATTAAATGAGTTGTCATTCTCAATCCTTGTCCTAGGGTCGACATACCTAAGAGGGTTCATCTCATCTTCCATCCTATCCTCATTAATTACATCACCATCCTCTAGGTCCTCATCGGAGTCCGAATAGTAAAAAGGGCTAGCCCTATGGTCATTATCATGGTCAGACTCCTCTATCTCAGGATTATTTCCAAAGTGGTGGTCAAGCGAGAGGTTAGGTGGGTTCTCATTTTCCATTAAAGGGACTAGGACGGGTGGTTGGAAAATCCTACGAAGAAAACCACGAATAACAGGAATCAAACGATCAATGCTATTGTTATCCATCGAGATAGGTTATGAACAAAGGAAAGAAAGAAACAAGAGAGACTAAAAAAGACCTATAAAAATAAAAATCTTACTAGAAAGGAATCTAGCAAGTAGACCTAATAAAAAGAAATTTCAACCTAGACAATAAATATTCCCCGGGCTGCAGCGCTAAAAACTTGATGCGTGGTTTTGCAACCTTGCAAAAGGTTTTACCTCTCAACGGATCTTGAGAAGCTTGCAATCCCCACCATGCAGTGTACCTGACCGTTGTAGTATATTATAGTGGCAAGTACCGGGGGATTGATCTTTCAACTCAAAGAATAGTGTTCGCTAAGGTTAAAACTCAACTAAACTAGGTCTAGAGATGAGGGATGATTCTTTTTGTATTTTTTATATTTTATGGAAAGAAAGTAAAAATCTCGGGTTTTGGAAGAATGGGCGGAATTAGTTGCTAGTCAACTAACCCAAATGACTATTAATGCAAACAAAATAAAATAAAATGACGCTAAAGTAATGTGGAGAAAACAATAATAAGAGAAAAAGTGTTTACTTAGATTTCATTACTCCCTAGCTATCTTTTACCGGTTGATTAGTTTGTTACAATTGCATGGATGACGGGTTATATTCCTTAATACCATTCGTAGGGCCGTGTACGATCTTCCCTAACTCTATAAGCTTCTACCTCTTCTTATGTCAAGCCGACTACTAGCTCCTAACATGGCCTCATTAGTAGTTACCTATGCATTAAATATAACCAATTTATCGTAGTGCACATCCGATCATGCTTCTTAAGACGTTCAAGCAAGTTACCAATTGGAAGTCTGCGAGTTTTCTTAAGCCTAACATCGAAATCATTCATCCACAACAATTATAAACAAACAACCAACCAATAATCAAATATCTAAGTTTCATTACATCTAAGAAAACACAAAGAAAACCTAGCCTAGCAAGTTAAAGTGAAGACACGCGTAAGATAGAATCAAACAACACATAGACATATTGAATTATTATTGGAAAACTTATCTTCAATTAAGCATGGATGAAACAAGGGTTTGAAACCCTTAAAAATAAGGTAAAATTTGTCTAGGGTTTCTCCTCTCAAAGTTGCACACTAATGAATGAAAAATCAAAAACTATATATAGAGAATTGAATCTGGGACGGCGTCAAGAGTAAGTTCTGACGCCGTCAACTCGCCGCCATAAATATTATCGTATTGCCCAGATCCAATTCTGACGCCGTCATGTGTAAACTCCATCTTGGCCGTCACATGTAATTTGCTCTTGACGGCCTTGGTGATGCCGACACGTGTAATTCTTCTAAAAACATTCTGGCGCATCACGTGTAACTTGATTATCCACCTCTTTGTCAAAGGGTGACGGCGTCATAAGCAAATCCTGACGCCGTCAGGTACTATTTTCAACATGAATTTGAGACTTTGTCGTTTTCTTCACTTTTTCACTCCAAAAACGTCCAAAATACTTCCTTTTCCAGATTTCTTCTCAAAAGTACCTAAAATGACAAAAGGAACGATTTAGGGAAATATTGGATCAAATAATCTCGACTTTGGGCTTAAATGACCCTCTAAAAGCGGTACACTTTTTGTCTCATCATCCACACTCACAGCCTTCCTGTTACTCTCTTTATTCCTAGAAATTCTGCTTTCTTGACCTCTACTTCTATTATCCTAGTTCCTTGGCCCTCTGAACTCTCTAGCAAAGTGTGCCAACTTATGACAGTTGTAACACTCCATTTTTGACTTGTCATAACCAGCAGTATCACCACCATTGATGGTAATCTTCTTTCCAGTCCTCTAGAAAAACCTCTTAGCCCTCATACTTAGCAATGCTAATTGCCACTTCAAATCCATCTCTTCAAGATCATCTTCATGAATTTGATCTAGGTCCTCATGAACAAGCTAGGACCCAGTTGGTTGATTGGCCACAAAAGCATAGATAGTAGCATCACTTTAGGCAGCAGTACTATCTTTAGGGCAAGCAGTACTAACATGTGTGTTAGCAATACTAACTCCAATAGCAGTATTATCATTATCTGTACTGTTAGGGCTTGGAGATGACACAAAAGCCATATTCTAAGAGCTTGAGCTTGAGCTTGCAGGCCTTTTACTTCCTGTTCAACAATCATGAAGTTGTTGAAGAGATCATTAATACTCATTATGTCTAAATCTGGCTTGTTCCTCCAGACTACTAAATGAGTATTCCATTCAGTAGGCAAGCTTCTTAAAAACTTTAAATTGAGATCTTCTTGTGAAATCTCTACATCCAAGACAGCCAATTTGCTAACAATCTTTTAAAGCCTGTTGAAGATAAAATCAAGAGATTCAGTGCTTGAAGTACTAAAATTCGCATGCATCTGTTTAAGAAGAGTCTTCTTAGTCTTCTTAGTTGCATCATTGCCTCCAAACCTTGTTGTTATTGCCTCAAACAAGGTCTTAGCATCCTTGTGCTTGCTGAAAGTTAACAGTTGCTCATTGGGGAGAGCCATCAGCATCATATTTCTAGCCTTGACATCATTCTTCTGAAGCTTCTCTTTTGCAGTAACAGGACCTGATGCAGTTTGAGTTACAACACCACCTTCACTTGTACCATCTTTGACTGTTGGCTTGAATGAGTTTCCATTTTCTTTGATGTCCCATAGAGCATAATCCTGTACTTGAAAGTATTGCTCAATTCTGAGCCTCCACATCTCATACTTATCCTGCTTGAAAATAGGTAGTTTAGCAGTGGTGATTGTTTGAGTAGATTCTATGAGATCCATCTTTGCTGTGTGAGTAGGGAATACTTCTAAATGGTTTCTTCAAGTTCAAAGTTTCAGAACCAAGGCTCTGATACCACTTGTTGATCCCAATACACAATCTCCTTGAGCTTTGTTTAGAAACTTTGAACATACCAAAGAGTATGCGGAATCTACTCTTTGTTAGTTATAAGAACACACAATATCTATGTAACAGTAAACTTGAATGAATAGATAATATAACAAAAACGCTTCAATATTATTAAGCAAATAATATGAGTACTCTTGCTAGTACTATGGTTTACAACCTTGAAGCTTATCAAAACATACGTACCAAACATTTAAACCTCGGACCTCTTTTTATAGACACAACGAGTCCTTTACAAGATAAGCATCAATATACAATATTCGTATCATTCTAATCATATAAGATATACACTAAATATCTTCTTTACTTATCATATTACACATCTTCAATCACTGTCAGTACCTTCTTCTATCAGCAGTCTTCAACAGTTCTAACTTAAACCTGGCATTACCAATATTTACTCAATCAGTACTAACTATTTTGTACTGTTACTCTAAATCTTCAGTAGTTCAAACATAAGCTTGGCAGTACAAACTTGGAAATCATTTAATTCCTAACACTTTGTACCTTGCCTGTCAAATTGCATGGAAATCATAAAAGAAGTTTTGAGGAAATCCATAGTAGTTGACATTAGGAGGTTATAGGTTTTATCTAGTGGATTAAGGAGAATTAGAGGGGACATAAGGTACAGTTGGGATAGGATTAGAATCTTGAGTTTGATTTGTGTTTCATAAACGTGTTTTGTTATATGTTTGCTTAGGGTGCGTTTTATCTTAAAGGGGTGTTCGTTTGTTTCCTTCTGAGCCAACGACACAAGAAATAAATAAAAGCGGGGCGGTTTGGCTTATACGAAATTAGGCCCAATGTCAAATAAAAGAGGAGTTGGTTTGGTTTGTTTTAACAGTGGGCCAAAGCCTAATGGTTTGTAGTGAGCATAAGATCGAGCCCAAGAGAAAGTGTGTGTGTTCGTTTTGGGTTATGGGTCCATATAGGCCCAATTTAATTTGTCGGGTTTGATTGTCCCAATATTTAAGTTTATCGTTGGTACACAAGTGAGCCATTCGAGGTGAGGTGTGAGTTACGTCTCATAATGGTTGACGAATAAAATTTGTACGCATTATATTTATAAAAAAAGTTAACTCGTAAAAAGGGTTAATTAAACTTTCAAATTGAATTACTTTGATTTTAACATTAATTAATGACTGGGTAAATTACGGGATATTACAGAAGGAGCTTCTCTTGTCTGAGGACATGACCTCATATAGGAATGCATAGAGAGATAGGATTAGAATATGCGTCTAAGTCTTTTAGGCGTCTTTTAGTTGCCTTGCCTCTTTGCATTTTAGGTTTTGTGGTCCCATAGCTAGTTACCTTTAGGTTTTTATGAGTCTAGTGGCCTCTTGCTTTTATGCGTTTTTGCTTTTGTGATTGTTTTTTTCCCTCGTGTTCCTTTGTCTCTTTAGCGCTTTTCCTTTTCTTTTTATGTTTCTCTTGCGGTGTTTGCTTATTTATATTTATGTCTTTTTTCTCTTATATTCCTTTTTTATGGTACACCTTTCTGCTTTGTATGATTGTTCGCTTGTTTTTAGCTTTTATGTCTTTTAACTGATTATACTTGTTATTTTGCTCTTTCATCATGCACCTATTTTTGTTCACTCTCACTCGCACACTTGCACTTGCCGAAGGTATTCATGGAGGTAGTCTCTTTACTCTCGGGTTTATCCTAGTGTATTGGTAAGATCTTTTCACATTCTACCTCTCCCATACACTGCTCTGACGGGATTGGGTATGTTGTTATTGTATTTATTATATTTTTTAACTTACGGAACTGAAAATTATATATATATATATATATATATATATATATATATATATATATATATATATATATATATATATATATATATATATATATATATATATAATACCCAATTTTATTTGCTATAAAACTTTTGGATTTATACAGAGGTGGAAGGCAAACGGGCAACAAGCTGCGCCGCTAGCCCTTTTTGGATTGCAAAACTAATTCTTTTGAAAACTATATCTACGGATCTAGGTGTTATAACAATACTATGTATAACTCGTTAGACTTTGTTGAGGAACTCCACTACCTTAAGTGTAGCGAAACCAAAAGTATCAAACGCGAAAGGAATAAAAACATGTTGATTTTCAATGCACACTTTCTCGTGTTTTGCCACTTTGTACGAGGCGGCTTTCAAAGTAGCATGTCCTATTGTAAAACCCCAGATACTCAAACCCACGAGAGGAGAAACCCATGTTAGATCCACACATGCATGTTTCCCTCCAACCCATCCAAACATCAAAACGTCTGCCGGTCTGAGTGTGGATCTTCCATCCAACGGGTCAGCCAAAAAGTTCACAAGTGTTTCTTTCTTGGCGGAGATCCCAACATGCCTAAAACCGTCAAAAAGGACATCCCTAACGATATCGTGTCAATACTTGAAGCCCAGGAGCTCTTTGCAGTGAACCGCATATTCCTCAAAGGAATTCAAACATGCCTTGTGACAAACTGGACATATCTCATCAACCGAAAATAAAGGAATCATAAAGCGATACTTAAGGATAGTACAATATTCCATCGGTGACATATGTTGACCTAGCCCGTCTATGGGGATGGCTAGTTGAAAATCCTAGGCATATGAAGCCCGTAGACACTCAAAAATTGCTTTCTGTCTCACATCGTATAATGAAGACAAGCCATAGCACAAACATAGTTATCATTTATACCACATATGCCACTGTCCCATAAGATGGGGTATTGTAGTACCCAAGATTAAGCCCGTGAGGCCAATCTTATATTTAGGTATATAAAATATTGATAAATTTTGAACTTGATCCTACATTTTATTTGTCATAAAGAATATAACTTTAATTTATATTTAGTCACTAAAGTAATATAAATTAACACTCGTTTTCTTAAGTTTCATCCTTATATATATATATATATATATATATATATATATATATATATATATATATATATATATATATATATGGAAAATGTTAGCTATAATTAATTGTAGCTAGTTGGCTACAATTCCTTTGAAAAAACTTTTAATAATGTACAGTTCAGTCCCTGCGGTTAGACCCTGACACATATTTTCCCCCTGTCCCCACCTTTTTTTTCAAAGGAAATGTAGCCAATTGGCTACATTGTGTTGTAGCTATGTTTTCCCCATATATATATATATATATATATATATATATATATATATATATATATATATATATATATATATATATATATATATATGTGTGTGTGTGTGTGTGTGTGTGTGTGTGTGTGTGTGTGTTTTTCTCTATAACTTCTTTAATCCTTTCAAAAAATCAATTTGAGCATAAGCTTACACTTAAGGCGGATAAAGATACATGCAATACCATAAGCTTAAGTCTTAAACTTTACAAACAAATTCCAATTGCCCATAAAGATCATAACAAACATCACCAGTAATACAATGGCCATATAATCTGTTAATCAACTTAAAACCATGCTAAAAATTAAAGGGGTGTTTGTTTAAGTTCATACAAGGGGCTTATTGACCAAAGTAAAAAATCAACTTAACTATAATTATCTTACTATTGTTAAAAATCAATGGATAAGTTGTCAAATTACGTTTTTCTAATTAAGTATATAATAATGATAAATAAATAAAATATTAACAAAAAATGAAAGATTTAACTTTTTTGAAATACAAAATTCCCCGCTATGGTTTTCTTTATGATATAAAAGATGGGAGCTGGTTTGCTCACGGATGTTTTTTAATTTTTATTCATCCACAGATTTTTAACGTAAATTGACGATTATACCCCTGAACATTATTTTATCAAGATTGATTCCTTCTTCCACCATCAGTGTCTTTGTTGACCTAAGAGGCCTCGCGTTTTCGCTGTTGTTTACCGGCAAAATGCAACCGGACGACGCGAGGTGGGTACCGTGGCTCGTGTTTTCGAGTCATGTGCCGTCATGACCGGCCTAAATGATCCCGAAAAACGCAACCAGACGGCACGAGGTGGGTTCCATGACTTTTTTTTTTTAAGCTAAAAACGTTGGAGATATGACTGATGTAAAAATGTTGCTAGATATTCCATAACGAACTTCACCGGTTGGTGTTATTGGGATGTCCACAGATGTTTCCAAACATGGGTTGCTGCTCCTGCGAGTTGTGTAGGATTGTGCTTCCACCATTAGTTCAGGGTGTTTTTGTGTGTGTTTGTAAGATTTGGATTGGATCTGGGATATGACTAGATGAGACTGTGCTGTGACTATCATATGACTGGAAATGTTGAATTTGGCCAGTGTTTGAGTGTTATGCCCATTTACACCATTAAGTTAACAGGTTTGCTACAAGCTGCTTTTTTATAGAAAAATAAAAATTGGGTAAATAGGCTATTGTGTAGCAAAGAATAACCCGCAAAAGTGAGATGGTCAGAGATGAAGGCGCGAGGAAAGTGGGAACAAGGCTATGTATGAATTTGGAGTTGACAGGCGTTAGAAAATAAAAATTGGGTAAATACTAATGTGGAGGGGTATAATAGTCAATTCATGTTAAAAATCTGTGGATGAATAAAAAAGTTCTATGAGCAAATCAGCGTATACCTTAAATCTCCGTTGACTATGTATATAAGCATACATACTGTAATATTTAACCATGTTGATAACTTCACCTCCTATAAACAACCTAAAGTTGATAACTTCCCCTCCTCAAAACATAACAAGCTAAACATGAACACCACAACGAACGCTGGAGAACCACCCAACACCGGGACAAACTCCGAAAATCCCAACGGAAACATACCCAGCTACGGTCTTGCATACTTACTCATAGTTATCTTCCTCCTAATTACCCTTTGCTACGGTTCTTACCACTATAATCGCAGCACGCGCTCTCGATCATCATCACCAGTACCATTTATTATAATCTCTTCTAGAGCCGCCTATATTCGTAACCATGGTAATAACATAACATTTTCTCGAGGCATTGACGACGAAGTCCTCGTGACATTTCCAACGTTTGTTTACTCTGAGGCCATGATGTCTCAAAAAGGAGATGCCAATAGCTCGGATTGCTCTATTTGCTTAGCGGAATATAAACCTGAGGACTTCGTAAGGATGTTACCCGAATGTTGGCATTTGTTTCATGTGAATTGCATAGATCCGTGGTTAAGGGTTCATCCTACTTGTCCCGTGTGCCGGAACTCGCCATTGCTTGAAGTTTGATGTTTCCGTTCGGGAGAATTTGATTTAATCTTTTATATAATACAAGTAGCTAGAAAAACATTATCTTATGTAACAAGATTATACCATTCTTTGTAATTAGTGGCCAACTTGTACAAAACGTAAGTTTTTGACATTTCTGTGTGCATATATTCTGATAATTTAATATCAAGTGTTTTCGTGTATCTAACTGTCTGGGATAAAAATATCTCAGCCAATTCCTTAATATAGTCTAGTTTTTCTTCTATCAATTGAAGCGTAAATTACAAGTATTACCATATTATCTTTCTAATTACTGGAAAGGAAAACTAAATAACAACACATCCTAGCTACGTACTTGGATTACGAGAAATTAAGAATATGGTCTCTTTGTCCAACTATATACTGTAAATGTGAACAAAAACACTAATAACGTTGATAAACACATTCCTAGCCAAAAACACTAAATGATGAGAACGAAAAATCAAGACATGTCATTGACCGGTTGATCAGAGTAATCAACTATCGTATGTTGTGTCAGGCTACCCTGACGGGGGACTTTGACTTTGACGATCAAATGACTACTTCCGAGAAAGTAACTCGACCTACTAACCACATAAGCAATTTTCAAGAAAATGCGATAGTGGCACTTGTGAAAACTTACGCAAGGTTTGGTAAGTTTTAAAGAATTTTTTTTTTTTTTTTTTTTTTTTTTTTTTTTTTTTTTTTTTAACATAGGTTTCCGACTCGACATTGCGAGCCGACTAATCCCACGGCGACTACCCTTTTAAATAGCCCGGAGTCGACGCAGGTGAACCTCCGTGGCCACAAGGAGATTAATTTTCTCCCCGTTGGATTCGAACCCTGATTAAACAAACATACAATCTATTCTAGTAACCGCGTAAAATACGAGCTTCGTCACATTTGGTTTTCTTCTTTTTTTTTTTTTTTCATATTATTCTTGTTCCTCATCTAATAACTGTGTGTAGCTTTGTTTTTCTCACTTGATATTAAATTATCATAATATACTAGTTATAATTCTCGCGCACGCGCGGATTTTTTAAAATTTTTTTAATCATATATTTTTATTTATTAAAAAACAAATAATTTAATATATCTTTGTTTTGTTTAATTTATACGGAGTAATGTTTAATTATAGATTTTTATTATTAAAAATAATTATTTAAAAATTTTAATCCTATTATTAATTGCATCTTATCTATATTTTTTTTACTTATCTTCTACTTGTGTTATGGATAAATATAAAATGTTACCTAATAAGAAAATAATCTTTTTTTTAAATACAATTATTACTGAATAATGTATGAATGCAGTTTTTTAAAATGGAAAATTCCAATAAAGGTTTTATTTTATTATATAAAAAAGATATGTACACAAGTAAAACCTTCGAAATGTAAGAAATGCCAAAAACTTGATATCAAATTATTAGTGTATTGCTTTTCGCGCAATTACGTACTGTTTTCCTAACAACATAAGCTGAGTATACGTTCAATTTTCTATTAGATGGTAGATTACACCATGCACGGTTGTGGGCAAATGTTCCATTAAGGTTATAAGACCTACCTTACGTAATTTATATGACAGAAGGTTACTCAATAAACATAATCATGCACGGGGTTTTACCATTCACGATTTTCTTTGTCAAGAAATTTCATCTCGCCACTAAGAGTTGTTTTTTTAAGTGAGTTCCTAAACGAATTGAATCTCTACAAACTAGCTTTTAGAAAGAAATTAAAAAATAAATAAATAAATAAATAAAAATAAAAAAAATAAACATTATTTCCTTCCGACCTATAAACGGGTACAGTTGAGGTTTTATTTTCATGTTACTCGTGGAGGTCCAATCTTAACTTAAATAGTCAAATGCACGTACGTGGTCTAACTGAAGTATCTCAGTGACCATTTCCGACCTTTTTCTTGACCATTCTTAGATGTGTACCTAGTAAGATTTGAAGTGTAGACCTCTTATGATAACATAATGCATAAATGGATGCTGCTTATCGAGTTGAACTCGTGTTGGGTTTTCTTTCCCCAAATGTATATGTATGTATTTTACCTTAATAACGAAAAAAAAAAAAAAAAAAAAAAAAGGTATTGACGCTAAATGAGCTTGAGCCTAGTTTGCTTAACAAGTTGAACTCGTTCGGGTTTTATTATGTTTAGGTTATTCATGAACACCAACCGTGCCCAAGCTTGGACAATATGTTACGAGTCAAGCTTGAGGCATCATACGAGCCAATATCAAGCTCAAGCTTTATTAATTACACGAGATGAAGTCGTGCCTTGACAGACTCGAGACCACTGCTTGATGACACCTATAATCAAAACCAGCAAAATGAACAGAATTGAGTAGTAGTACATCAAAGGGTATTACTCTTAACTTTTAATTCAACTAAAAAACTAAGGT
Source organism: Artemisia argyi (assembly GCA_030686995.1). Classification (NCBI taxonomy): domain Eukaryota; kingdom Viridiplantae; phylum Streptophyta; class Magnoliopsida; order Asterales; family Asteraceae; genus Artemisia; species Artemisia argyi. The sequence continues at coordinate 228,332,393 of CM060709.1, read as the reverse complement.
GGTAAAGACGGCGTCAATATATTGGCCCCCTTATCGACGGCAATTTCGAGCAAAAATATACATCCTATTTATACCCAAACTGATATTGTAGAATATTACGAACAAACTTTTGTTTTCATATATTATGATAATCAGGCCGGTCCTGAGATTTCGGATGCCTAGGCGAGCCGAGTGAAATATGCCCCTTGTAAACAAACAACACATTTTTTTTAAAGGCTTGGAACCTGTTCAAGCCATGCGGCTCATCCCCATGCCGATTTTTATTCACTAAATGAAATGTTACAATATGAGGAGATAAGTTCCGAATAACAAGTTCGACATTGATCACCTAAAACGATGTCTTCGTGCGTTTCTTGAAGCAAAAATATCAATTATTTTATCATAATCGACATTTGCTAAAAAAAACTACTTTCAATACTCACAATCGGTAACCCGTTCAACTTCTCTTGACTCATTGTACCCCGCAGATAAGACTTCAGTATCTTTAATTTTGAAAAGCTTCTTTCTGAGGATGCTACTATGACATGAATTGTTAATAATATCTTGTATGCAAGTAAAACATTCAGGAACATATTCAGGGTGCGTTTGGTTTGTAAGTGGGATTGGAATTGGATTCGGATTTAGAAAAGGTTTGAAAGAAAAGTAGGAGAGAGAAAATATATAATTGTATAAAATATAATTATTTTTAAAATTAATAATCGATTAAAAAATATTATTTAAATTAAATCAAGTACAAGTAAAGATGCTTTTTAGAAAAGAAGATATAGAGTGTATGGTTTAAAATAACTAAGATGCTGACATTGTCAGAGGTTTTGTTCGACACCTACCTTCTACTAGTGGAATGAGTTTTAAAAATAAATCATTTCTTTTATTCCTGAATCCATGAACCAAACTGCAGATTTAAGGAATCATTTGATTCCAACAGTGCAATACCGGTCAACCAAACGGCCCCTCAGTTTCTTTGTAAACTCCATAATTTGAATGAATGTCCGAGGTTTTAACCTCATCATTTTCTAGGTTCTCATTATTTATAGGATTTTCATAATCTATATTAATGTTAGCTTTGTCATTATTTCCTGCAACACAATTATCGTTCTTTTGTGTTCAAACTACATACTCATCCATAGAACCATGAAGAGGTCGCTCAGATTCTTTTTGATTTTTTTTTTTTCATTTCCTATTTGTGGCACCCGACGGTTGTGAACGTCACCAACATGATATACTCGAGTGCAAACTATATAATATTGTACAAAAGCAAGAATTACTTTAATGCATTAGGATCGATAATTAACTACGAGGATGGCTTTTTAAATGAATATTTGATGGACATGAATATTTGATGGACATGATTATTTGAGAAAACTAATAATATTCTAACTACGAAACTGTTTGCCTAATATGTTGTTAAACATAATCTGAACAAAAGGTTATTCAAACTAATAAAGGAAATAAGACTTGAGGAGATGGATTAACACCATATTATTATTTATTTTTTTATTTTTTTTTTCACATTGAATAATAAAGCATGAAACAAAATCACCTGCTCAAAATCAATGAAAAGAAGAAAAGATGAACCTTGATTTGTTTGATTGCCTAATTGTTTTGAATTCGACTCCTAATTCCTATAAGGCTAGAACCACAATTCATAAATCTTCTGGATGGACTGATGAGGATGTTTGCATAAAATGGGCTTAAATGAATCTAGTATATGTAAATAAGGACTTGTAGGTTGATGCCCTTTTTCTTGGGCTGCCCTTAGGCCGTCGCCCACATGGCCCATAGCCAAATCGCCTGATGATAATCAATGGCGGACCGAGCGGTTGCTTTGTGCACGGGGAATCATATGAATATTTCTTACGTAGTTTAAAATTATATAAAATACGTAGTAATATTTATTTTAAAATAAACTCAGTCTTTAATTTTTATGTTTCGATTTTTGTTACTTTCCATAAAGCGAACATAATGACTCTTGATCCTGAGTCTTAATGAATTGAGAATCAGGTGATTATTTTATAATTCCATGGGTGCAACCCTCGCCACTTATCATGTCAACTCAATTTAATTAATATGCAAGAATTTGATTCGTTGCGATTTATTTTAGGAAATGTGGAATTAACCGCAATTTAACATGTTGGTTTCGATATTTGTAAGAGCATACCAAGTGTTGAAAGAATTCTTATGCATTGGAATTAAAAGCTTTTCGAAATACTTTTAAGTAGTTTTAAGGGTTTTGTCCGTACAATAGCTGTCTACTTTCTCAAATGTACCGATATGGTACGTGTACTATTTTTAATACCTGTATAGGAGGTCTACTTTCAGTTTCGTGCTAATATGGCCACTTTTTAACCGGCTACCGGTTGGCAACCTGTAAAACAGGTACAAGTTTTATTTTATTGATTTTTTGGACAAAAATGGTCCCTAGTGATTTGTTTCTTTTGCACAATAGGTCCTTTGCGATTTTTTCAAAAATGGTCCTTTGTAATTTGTTTCTTTTGCAAAATAGGTCCTTTCTGGTTTTTTTTTTTCAAAAATGGCCCCTTGTGATTTGTTTCTTTTGCAAAATTGGTCCTTTGCGATTTTTTCAAAAATGGTCCATTGTGATTTGTTTCTTTTGGAAAATAGGTCCCCATTCGTTATCTTCTGTTCTTATAAGTGTTTTTTTTTTCTTTTTTTTTTATCCGAAAAAAACAATTCGATTTTTTTTAGAAGAAAAAATGTAAAACGAAAATTCTAAAAAAAAATCTAAAAAATTTTTTTTGTGGAAAAACTTTTTTTCCGAAAATAATTTTATAGAAAAAGATTTTTCTTATTTCATCTCTAAAAAAATTTTTGAATAAATTTTTTTCGGAAAAAAGTTTTTCGACAATTTTTTTTTCTAATTTTTTTAGAAATTTTTTATTTGGATTTTTTTTTCTAAAAAAAAGTTTGAATTATTTTTTTGGAAAAAAGTTTTTCCACAAATTTTATTTTATAATTTTTTTCGAAATCTTGTTTCGTTTTTTTTGGATTTTTTTTTTCTAAAAAAAAATTTCCAAAGATTTTTTTTGGATAAAAAGTTTTTCGACAAATTTTATTTTATAATTTTTATAAAATTATTTTCGGAAAAAAAGTTTTCCACAAAAAAAAAAAAAAAAAAAAAAAAAAAAAAAAAAAAAAAGATTTTTTTTTAATCTTTTAAAAAAAAAGAATTTTCTTTTTACCTTTTTTTTTTTCTAAAAATAATCGAAAAATTAAAGTCCCACGTACGATATTAGCAGGTCAAGAGGTTACCCACGTACCATATTAGCACGAAACTGAAAGTAGACCTCCTATACGGGTATTAAAAATAGTACACGTACCATATCGGTACATTTGAGAAAGTAGACAGCTATTGTACGGACAAAACCCGTAGTTTTAACAGAAACTTGTCATGTATCAAGTATTTGAAGTTTCTTTTTTTCACTTGAATCTTAACATTTTACATTAATGACTTTTGGATTAGTTTTTGCATTGAAAGAAAATTTTTAAAACATAACTTTTTTATAATAAAAGTTGATTAAAATGCTTATGTGTTAAATATATCACGTTTTTAAAGACTCAATGCATGATAGATGCTCAAAGATTGACTTAACTCACTTAAAGTGTATTTACTTTATCGAAGAGAGGTTGATTCAATCTATCTAAAACCTAATGATAGTAAGTGGATTCGTTCTGGTGGACTGTGGAGATGATCAACAACTTCGTTGTTGTAGCCATGCTTATGGTGTTGTTGATGTCGATTCTTGCACATGACACAAGATCAATAAGAAGGAACATTAAAGTTGTCTCAGCCTCTCAGGGCATTTGGGTCTATTATTTAGAGTAAATTGCAAAAATCGCCTTTAAAGTTTGTCTAATTTGCATATTTCGTCCCACAAATTTTTTAACTGCAAAGATCGTCTTTAAAGTTTGACCAGTTTGCATGTATCATCCCTAAAGTTTCGCCCGTTTGCATTTTTCATCCCTAACATTTTGAAAATATGGGACGATATATGCCACAAAGTTTAGCTTTAGGGACGATCCTTGCAGTTTCGAAATGTTTGAGACGAAACATGCAAACGGGACAAACTTTAGGGACGATTTTTGCAATTTACTCTATTATTTATTAAAAACTATGAAAACTATACTTTTGCAAAGTACGCATGGCTGTCATAAATTGCGACAATAGTATAAATCGTGATTGTGCTAAATAATTGCTGAGGTTTCGAATTTGTAAAAACCAGTTATTGTATTGATATAAATAATTACAAGAACATAGAAAATACTTTAGAGATCGACAACCAATTATAGATTGATAAGGTACAAAACGTATCACATAATCTGTATTCTGTATTTACACTTGCTTGTCTAAAGACTTATAAATTGGAGTTTTCTTCAAAGAAAAAATGAATATACAAACACAAAGAGATATAAAATAACCAATTGGCCTATTTAGCCATCTGAAATTATGAACCGATCTTAAATAAAAATGATTATAGACAATATCACGTAATCCAAAGTTGGACCACATAAAATTGCCCAAAGATTCGACTTTGTAGATGGTCACCTTACTAGTTGACAACAACACCAAAAGGGCAGTTAAACACTTGAAACATTGAAGTAACGTCATTCTACAAAGTCGCTTCCCGACCTCATTGGTTATACGAGCATATAAATAATGTAAACCTACACTCTTTAACCAATAATCATTTGGTCAAAAACCTTGATGCGTATTACTCGGACCAATACTTAAAAGGTTAAATATTTGTTTAGGGAGTTATATACTTAAGTGACTAAAGTGGTTCGAGATCGAGAACTTAAATCGGATACGATCAAAGTAAAGTTCTCTAGTGAACAACCGAGTGAATTAAACGGCGAACAAAAGATTCATCCATTATATTTACGATGCTTCGTATAAATATGGATGAACACAGAGAAAAAAATGTGGTCACGTTTTGAAGCGAAAAACATTTGGTCATTTAATTTGTAATATATGTTGCAAGTTTTTAATTTGTAATTTACTTTTAAAAGTAATGTCAACCGGAACAACTTGACTTAAAATACTAAATATAGATAGCTGTAAATTATATAATTAAAAGCAGGGAACCCTTAAATATAATCATATTAGCGCTTAATTCAACTCAAAGGTTAGATCAAGATTTTATCTTAGGCTCTTAGCATGCCACTTACTCATATAAAAACACAAAAATTGACGAATTAAAAACACAAAAATTGACGAATCCATTTCCTCCTCACGCACGAAATCACTATGAACGACACAACTAATGCCGGAGTACCATCCTACAACACCGGTGACACCGAAAGTAACAAAGCAGGTGTCGCCTACGACGTAGGATTCTCCTTCCTAGTCATCTTTTTAGTATTCACCATCCTCTATACATATTTCGTTTGTAAGCGCAATTCAGACTCTCGATCATCACAACAACCAGCCATCATCTCTTTTCGCACCACTATTGACTCTGACACTGATGATGACCAATGTACAAAACCATCTAGTGGCCTTGATGATGGCATCTTGTTGGCTTTACCTACGCTTCATTATTCTGAGGCCGTGAAGCGGCCTCAAGACCATAACATTAGTTATGGCTTAGGATGCTCTATTTGTTTGGCGGATTATAAACCTACGGATGTCATACGATTGTTGCCAACATGTGGTCACTTGTTTCACGTGAGTTGTGTAGATACATGGTTGAAGGTTCATCTTACGTGTCCGGTGTGTCGTAAGTCGCCAATACCGATGCCGGCATCCGAGTTGACTTGAATGATTCATGAGCAAATTGGATTCTTAGTTACGTGTAAGTTAAACTTGAGATTCATGCTTATTGGTTTAGATTGCGTACATTGTCCTTTTTAAATTTATATTTTATATGTAGCAAAAAGCTCCTACTTAGTGTTTCTAACGTTCTATAACTAGTGGGCAACTTGCAAAATGGTTGCATTTTTTGTGCTGCTGCTTATCTCTAGACATATTTCTAATAATTTTATAACAAGCAATATTTAAGCCTCGAATCTAAAGTATTGGTATAATTTGTTTCTATTTGTTTTTTCTTAAGTTGATGGTTATTTTAGCTATAGTAGAAAGTCAAACACCTTCTATAACATACGTCACATTTTGCTTTCAATTTTTCCGGGAGATATAATGATATATAATTATTTCTTATGCAAACATCATAATCACTAATAAGTAGAGATAACAACATGTTTGATTTTTTTAATGCCAAAAATTTCCAAATACATAATAGTATATGATTAAACAGTTTTCAGCACAATTATAAATTTCTATGTATATTCATAAGATATATAAAATGTAGAAATATTAATTGAAAATGTTATCAGTTTTTTCTTTTTTATTAGTATCAATTTATGAAGTATTTGTCTCATGACATATGAGCATTTGATGAAAAACTGAACTCAATATTATAAATTATGTTTGTGGTGTAGAAATATGTACTTTCACGAATAGATATGACGTAATTAACAAAATTGATACAAACCATGAATTTATCAACCAGATTTAAGATTGATAACTAAGTAATATTCACTAAAAGTTTGGCCAAATACGGAGGTTTTTTTTTTTTTTTTTTTTTTTTTTTTTTTTTTTTTTGGGAACATCAATTTTCTTAAATAAAACTATCAAGGAGCTAGATTGATACTACTACAAAATACGGGTTTTTAAGCCAATCATTCCACTTGAACGAGGCTTTACATCTAAACTTGAACCAATAAAAAGAAATAGAAACGATATTATCAAAGATCGTCGCCTGTGTAGGGGCCTCCTTATCAAACAGGAGCTTGTTACGGAAAATCCATATCGACCACCACAAGCAATAAAAGACACCTTCAAACACCGCTTTGAGGTTGGCCTGAATCCGAAGAGAAACCATCCAGGTGCGCCATTCCTCATATGTAGTAACATCAGCATGATCCACGTTCCGCCAAGAAGAAATTTTCCGAGCAATCTGCCTAACCAAGCTGCATTGGAAAAATAAATGACTGGTAGATTCCACCCCCACCATTACAAATAAGACAATCAATTGAATCAATCTCGATGCCACGACGAGAAATATTAAATCTCGTAGGCAAAGCGTCAATTTTGATTTTCCAAACAATAATATTCACCTTAATTGGCACAGATTTAACCCACCTTGTCAACGAGTTAACACCCGGGAAACATTTCTCATCAATCACCTTCCGGATAGAAGCCACCGAGAACTCCCCAGAATTTTCCAACGACCAAAACGTGTCTATCAGCAATAGGCGTAAGAGTAGCCGCACTAATCAACTCAGAAAGATCACCAAGTTGCGATTCTTCAACCCCACTTCGCGCTTTCTGACGAAAAGAATTATCTATACTGGAATCGTGCAATTTCATGCTAACTGTGGAATTTTTTAACATCTCTAACGCATATATACGCGGAAACGGATTTTAAGAACCACACCTTCGCACCATTTGTCTTCCCAAAACAGCATGGTGTCCCCATTCCCCAGTTTAAGCCGAATATAATCAAATATATTGACTCCCGGATTCTGCAGCACTTTCAGTTCCTGAACAATAGAAGTCCAACAGGTCCGAACACCTGCATTCAAATCCTTGCTCAGCCTCCCGTCAGTACCGTTAATAGCCTTAATGATTCTTGTCCATAGAGATGTTTTATGAACATAGAAACGCCATACCCATTTAAGCATTAATCCTCTGTTAAGTTCATACAAGCTGGAAACCCCTAAACCCCCTTTTTCTTTAGTTGTTAACACCTTACTCCGCTTCACCCACGAGGCACGATGCTTTTTTACTTCTTAGATCATGCCCATTAAAGAAGGGACTTTAAATATAGACATATGGAAAATCGGCATCGACCCTAATACCGATTTAAGAAGAGTGAATCTACTTCTGATCGATAAAGTTTTCATCTTCCATCTCAAAAGACGGGACATCACCTTATCCACTACCTCTTTCCATGCATGCACCCTGGACATATTATCTCCAACTTTCGTGCCTAAATATGAGAAAGAAGTATTGAGAATTAGACACCCAAGCTTAGATGCCGCATTTTTAACCTTCCCATCATCCACATGAATTCCCATGATCTTACTCTTACACATGTTTATCCGAAGACCAAAAGTATGATGAAAACACTCCAACACATGAACAAGGGTGTCAATATTAGTATCGCTCACCGAGAAAAATCGCGTCATCCGCATGGAACAAATGAGAAAGATTTAACATGGAACTAAGTCTGATTCCTATACACATACCCGCATCCACCACACGCTGAAACGATAAATGCAAGCTCTCCATTATAAGAATAAATAGGAACGGAGATAACGGATCACCTTGCTTAAGACCTTTGAAGAACTGAAATTCCTCCGTAGGACTACCGTTAATAAGAATGGAACCTCTAGACGATCTAGGACAGCTTTGAATCCACGCACGCCATTTATTACCAAAACCGAATTTATATAAACATCGTCCAAAAAATCCCACCAACCGAATCATAGGCTTTCTCAAAATCGACTTTGAAAATAAGAGCTTGTTTTTTCTTCATTCGACACCATTGCATGACCTCACTAAGGATAAACGGCCCGTCTAAAATTTGTCTCTCCGCAATGAAGGCCGATTGAACCTCATTAACAATGTCTCCTAACACACCAACGAAACAATTTGTCAAAATTTTAGCAGTAAGCTTATACATGCTCCCAATCAAACTAATAGGTCGAAAGTCCTTAACCATGTTAGCATCGGGAATTTTCGGGATCAAAGCAATAAAAGTCGAATTACATCCATTTAGAATGTCACCATACGTGAAAAAAATACTTAACTACCTCAAACACGTCATTTTCAATAGTCGACCAAAAATGACAGTAGAAACCAAACGTGAAACCATCCGGACCAGGAGATTTATCCGTGCCACAGTCCCAAACCGCCCTTTTAACCTCCTCTTTAGACACCATACGCTCCAAATCTTCCTGTTGATCAGTCGATAAGGAATTCGGAAAGCACATGTCAATACGCGCATGATGATCCGATGGTTTATCGAATCTACTCCTAAAATGATGAAAAAATTCTTGTTTCACAGTGTCCGGTTTATCAGTCCACGTCCCATTTATCATGACACCCCGAATATTCAATTGACTATGCTTCTTGTTTAACATACCATGGAAAAACTTCATATTTTCATCCCCTCAACAGACCATTTGATCTTGGCCTTTTGGGCAACTTCCAAAGCTTAAACTTTACTTGCATGTTGTAATTTATTAAGAACTTGCAATCGTATGTTAACAATCTCGTCCGATCCATTACCTTTATCAATCGCCTCGTCCAGAACCCGTAGTTCCTCCTTGAATTTAACAAAAACGCCCTTTGTATTACTCCTGTGGTCGGCTTACCATCCCCGAATTCTTAATTTTAGGAACTTCAACTTACACAAAAAAATTATGAATAGCATTACTGCCATCACCGGGAGCACCATTCCAAGCATCAATAACAAAGTTATCAAACCCATTCACTTCCAACCAATAATGAAAAAAGCCAAAACGGTATCGGGCCATAACCGTATAAAGCTTCATGTATATTTTGTTTAATTACATATATTTTTATTTTTGAGAAATGCACATACTAACCAGTGGCGCAGCTTCATAGGGGCGGGGGGGCGGCCGACCCCCCGAAATTTTTTTTGCGATGTAGGGGTATATAGTTTTCGTGTAGAAAAATTTCGGTATTTTCGGTTTCGCCCCCCCAATTTAATTCGGTTTCGACCCCCATAGTGTTAGGAAAAAAAAAATTTAGATCCCGACCCCCCACTCGAAAAATCCAAGCTTCGCCACTGATACTAACAAGTTTGTAATTTGAGGTTAGTTTTTCAAAAGGATCGAAAAGTTTGTCCAATTTCCCCATTTAACAAACTATAAACTAAAATACGATCAAAATTAAAATATTGCAAAACAATACCATTTTAAATCTTTATTGTTTAAGTTGTTGAAATTCAAGTATGTTTTGGAGATAAATTTTGAACCATTTCTTTCTTTTATCTTCATATGAACTCAAATATTATCTTTTCAACAAAGTTTAGAATAAAATTATTTTTTGATAGTAGAATACAATCATTTGATTTTTAAGGCCGTGTTTTAAGCATATGCATCATTAATGGAAGATTTTCAATTGGATATAAATGTTTATTTCGATCAACCATCTTGTGGTTGCAACTTGGAATGGAATATTTGTCAGAATTAAAATTGCTTATTACGCAATTTTTTTGGCTCTTTGCTTACAAGAATGCCTTCTCAGTATCTCCACTTTTGTAGGATGATTTTTGATAGCATTTGTGATAAGCCTTCTTTGGTTCATCCATTGGGTTTTGTGGGATCCCCCAATGCCTCAGGTTTTGTGGGTTCCGTGTTCAACATTTATAACTGACACTCACCAAATGTGCTACGTGTGAATACTACTTTAGAACATGTGAGCCATGCCCACTATAATTTCTATAACCAATCCATAAGGAATCTGGGACTGATCGAAAGGAAAACCTATCTTGGCTTTGTGGCCAAGTACAAGCTAAAACTATATATATTTATAAAAAGAAAATTGTATAAATATCTTTGTGCCTTATATATAATCTCTTTTTAATCTTTAGACCATATATAATTAGATCTCTTTTTAATCTTTAGACCTTAGATAATTAGGTGTAATATTGGTACCAACCGGGGCTTGCTCTAGTTGTACCATTTCCTCAGTTCACCGCACATAGAGAGGGTCATTTGGAGATTGACCGGGTTCGAACCCTAGTACCCAACTTATGGTTAATAATGTCGTTGGGACAGGAGCTCATTGCATGAGGCCGGGTCTTTGAGGACGGATTCGGTTGGCATCAAAAGATGCATGGGATCGAGGTGTTCCTAACGACTTACACCTTTTGAAGTTAGGTGTAAATTTGGTTCATTAATAGTTTCAATTGATTATCAACATATCATCCCTATCAAATTAAAAAACCATATCCAAAAACCCCTCTTATCATTCCACTAGTACTCGCCAGCGAAATATGATAAAACTAGGAGCAAATGGTCATGTACAGTACAATAGCATTACAAACCTTAATATGATACAACATTCTTACACTTGCAGCACCTTGTACTTAATCAAAACGAAATTACAAAAACAGTGAAACATGCGATAGCTAGTACTCAAAAAGAGAACGTCAACGACCAGCAGTGTCCTCTAAGTCGTTATCTTGAGGAGATCGGGTGGTATAGTTGATCATGACAGTAAATATTAAGCCTCTCGAACAGTGGTGAGGTAAAATATTGCTTACGTACCGAAAAGGAAGTTCATGATTTCCAAATTCCTTTATCGGAACCCGCGCCGGCCCATCATGCCATATGTTCCACGGCTTAAGCCTTAAGGGATTCACAAGTCTTGTTCGGATCCCTTCCCCTTAGTACTTGCAACACATTATACATGTCTGAGTCAAAATTAAAATCTACACACCTGAATTTAAGAAAATCAAACTAGTGCATAATTCATTAGTAGTTAGTAAAAATAAAAACCTAAAAAATAAAATTTAAATTTTTTTAAAAATCATCAGGTCAGTCGATACGCCGTATCTATTGAATGAGATGCACCGTGTCGAGCCTGAAATTAGTAAGAATAAGAAAATCAGGTGCGTCGCATCCTTAACCAGGGATGTGCCGCATTAAATAAACAGACAGAAAGTTTTAAAGTGCAGAAAAATAAAAGATATAATCTGTACAGTCGATACGCCGCATCTTATGATGGAGATACGCCGCATCTTCTGCAGATCTGACAGTAAAGATAAATCCGGGTTGTCTCCCGATGAGAACTTCTATTTATTTCAGAATCTTCAAGTTAGACTCACGTTCAGCTCCTTATTAAAAAAATTAACAATGAAAACGGAATGCACAATATAAAAGTTGCTCATATCTGCAAACGATGTGCCGTCTCTTAAAAATAGGATGCGTTGTATCTTATACGTTAAAAATTAAATCAGACTTTTATTCAGAAAATCAATACGTCGCACAAACAAATTAAATGCGCCATATCTTTTAAGTTATCAAAAATTACTTATATTTACAAAAATTAGATGCGCCGTATGAGCAAAAGCTAACATGTTGTATCTTCATTACGTTTCAGAATACAAGATTTTTTATTTTTATATAGATGCGCCGTATCGACAAAAATTGATGCGCCGCTTCTCTTTAATTTAATAAATACAAAAACTATTTTTAATAAATAACTAATGCGTCGTATCTGAAAAACAGATGCGCAATATGTCTATTAAATTTCTTAAAAATTTTCTGAAGAAAAACAAAATAAGTCGCAACTAGGGGATAGATACGCCGTATATAATTTATTAAATTAGATGTACTGTATAAAAAATTAAAACGCCATACGCCGCATCTGGAAAATAGATGCGGAGTATCGTTTGTATCAACAAAGTACATAGACAACAGTTAATACAGAAAAACAAAAATTAGAAAAATAAAGAAAAACAAACACACAAGAAAACATTAAATATGCAAAATATACAATGAATGCAATCTAACTAATACACAATAAAGTTGGTGGTTAAAATCTAAAAAAAATAAAAATCAAAAAGCTAGAAAACCTAATTTAAAATACTAATAGAAAAATGGATATTAACAATTCACTCCCCGACAGCGGAGCCAAAAACTTGATGCGCGTGTTATGTCACGTGTAGTATAGGGTGATTTTGCCTTGTCAAGTTTTACATTTATACTTAGCCGACTTATTCGTATAACACACACTAACAAGCACTGTACCCGATCAATATGTATATATAGTGATAAGTAGAGTGTCGATCACTAAGAGTGGAACAAATATCTAATTAATCTAATCAGTATTTTAAATATACTAAATTAGTTTTACAATCTAATCTAACGCAAGGGGGTTTTCGTCTGAGAAACTAGCACAGATTAGTATTTTAATTAAACTAATAAAACTAATGATAATGATTCAGCGAAAGACTAACACGTACACAGAAAGATAATAGATACAGATAGAAGACCTTTCGTTAAGTAGTTTGTCACTTGTTTTATTGCTAGTTTTATATGATGAGTATCATAAACTATTTTCTCTCGTTGGATATTAAATATAGGCGAGTAAACTCTTAATGATCACTTATGTCTATCTTACTTTCTAGACGCTAGATAAGTAAGCGTGGAGAGAGTATGGCAGCCCCAAGCAAAACACAGCTAGACACAGAGATTATCAAAGCACATATACAAATCACCAAAAAAAAATCATATAAACTGATAATCGATGGGAAAGCAATTTTAAGGGGAGCATTATGGTGGCCACAAGCCCATCAATCTTGATGGATTATAGTTTAAAATACAATAAAACAAAACTACTTAATGAACTAAATACATGCATGACCTTCTTTCTGCTCTAAAATATTCTTTGGAGGTGTTTCTTGACTTGTCTTATCGTCTAAATTCGTCTCCTTATGGTTTTGTTGCAAACAAAATCCGTCTAGGTCTTAGGGTATTTATAGTTTTTGTCAGAGGGGTAGATGCGGCGCATTAACTAAGTAGATGCGGCGCATCCACTTAAAGTCGCGTGGGGTCCAAGATTAATATATTCTAGAATATTCGTACACCGTTTTCAGATGCGGCGAATCTTGAATCTTTATGCGGCGCATGTCCTTCAGCGTCTTGGATTGTATTTAGTGAAGTCTTGATAATGAAACGGCGCATGTTGATAATGTGTTGTGGCGTATCTGGAGTAGAACAAGTTGTTTTTTCTTCATTGACCAAAGTTTCATATGCGGCGCATGATAAAATCAGATGTGGCGCATGCTTCAAAGTCAAGCAATGGTATTTGAATTCATCTAAGTATGATGATGCGATGTATCTGTTTAGAATGATACGGCGTATCTTCTTCTGATCAGTAGAATTTATCAATCTTGATCATTTTTCTCCATATTTTGTCCAAAATCGCCAAGTTTCACCAATTGTTTGTTTTTACCTGAGAATTACTAAAGTCAACAATTGAGTACCAATTCTCATACAAAATATAATATAACAAGTCAATTAAATAGGACAAATGATGACAATATAATGTACTTATTTGATGTCATCAGTTTCGCAAGTGTTCGTTACACAAAGAGTCCCTAGATTTAACCTAGGGACTGTTTTTTGTTACACAAATGATCCCTAAACTTAACTTAGGGATTGTTTCTGTAATTGAAAGTAAATGATAAGGACCTTTTGAATTTATTCAAGAAGGTATTTGTAATCCTAAGTAAAACACAATCACCGTTGTTGTTTTTGTTTGATGTTTACTACATGATGATAGTACACTATCAACTAGTAAACATTTGACAAACGAGGATATTGTATCTGCGCTTCGCTGCGGAACGATTTCCGTTACATGGTTGTTTGGGTAAATATTTATTGTCACAAAAATTAAAAGTTTAGAGATGATTTTTGCAAGATCAAGCAAACTACAAGGACCAATTATGTACATTTTTGTTATATAGTTGGTCTTTAGGAACGGATTTTGTAACGACCGTTAAATGACAGGGACTTGTTGATATAAATAATGTATAAAAAACATTATTAATATTTTTCGATATCCTTAAGTTTTGACGATCACAAAATATAAGAACATTAAACGCAAAGTTAATACGTAAACAAGTTTTAAGCAAGTTTATATCATCTCATCCAACATAATCACTTAAGGTATAAATAAACAAGTGACTAATACATTTTATGATCAAAGGGATGTTTATTTAAATAATACAAAGTTTATAAAATTAAATAAACTTATTATATATTTTTGAAAAATATTTTTGGTAATAAAAGAAAATGTTTAATTCATAGTAAATATATGAATTCAAATTTTTAACCAAAATCAGTTAGTTTTTCTCCAAATAAACTTTCCTCACTAAAAGACAAGATTTCTGGCCGTTACAGCTGGACGGCCCCCTTAATTTTAAGGGGGCCGGCAATGAATTAAGGGGGCCGGCCACGCTCCTCTGTCAGAATCTGTCAGAAATTTTCTCCTATAAATACCACCTCAAGCCTGGTATTTTTCTCACCTCTTACACGAAAATTTTCTGATCCAAATCTCTCTAAACATCCTCCTAAAAACCCTTTGATCATATAATTGTTAATCCTTATTTCAAGTGATTCATTCCCTCACCTCTCATCTCTCAAAGTGCAAGAGAAGAATACTCCTTCAACATCAAGTTGTGAAGTATTGTAGATTTATGTATATAGTCTAATTGTTGTGTACATTCATTGTAAAGGTGTGATAGTATTGTAACTAGATAGATCTAGGAGTAGAAGTTGTGAATAGAAGTAGTGAGATATAAGTAGTATTGTGAAGAAGAGAAGAAGTAGTGTTGTAAAGAAGAAGAAGTCGTGAAGCCGTGAAGGTGTGAAGTTGTGGTGTGTAGAAGTCGTGCTAAGTCGTGGCGTGAAGAAGTCGTGCTAAGTTGTAGTGTGCATAAGTCGTGGTGTGCATAAGTTGTGATAAGACGTGTTGTGGTGTGAGATTAGTTCTAGCTACTATTAGAACTCGACGTCTAGCTTAGTGTCGTTAATTGGTGTAAGCAAAAGGTGTGTAAGGTTTTCTCCACCATAAGGGAGCTTGTTGACATAGTGAAGAAAACTCTCGAGTAGGTGACTCGGGGAGTGGAGTAAGGCAAAGAAGGTGTCCTTGTAGCCGAACCACTATAAATCCTTTGTCTCGCGGTTAGATCTTTCCAATCTAACTTATTACTTAGCTTACTTACTTACATCTCGTATATAGCTATAATTGTTTATATTATGCATGTGTTGATTTTACATACTTAGCTTACATCGTTATTATTTTTCATACTTCGATATAGTTGTTCATATTGTTCAAGACTTGAGTTCGCATAAGATCAAATCAAAGTTTTAAGAGTAAACAAGGCTTTAAAACTAAACTAAGTTTTCATAAATAAAAAGGGACGTAAAAATACTTGTCTATATTGTTATTGTTTACTTGCGTAGATATAAGTTCTTATAAGTCATACTCATCCATATTGTTATTATTTACTTGCGTAGATATAAGTACTTATAAGTATACAAGTATTGATCTCACATAAACTAGAAACGAAGTTTTGATTTAAACAACTAAGTTTTCATAAAATTAAAAAGACGTAAAACTATTCAACCCCCCTTCCAGTTTTCCACTGGACTATTTATGTAATTCAAGCAGGGTTGACTTTTGAAATGAAAAGTAATCTGCAGTAGGGGTGAAACGAGCCAAGCCGAGCTCGAGCTCGGCTCATTTTGAGCCATAAATTTTAAGCTCGAGCTCGAGCTCGTGATATGTTATATAGGCTCGGGCTCGGCTCGAGCTCGACTCGTTTATACGATTTGGCAATGAAAAGTTAAAGCTTGGCTCGAGCTCGAGCTCGGCTCGTAATATGTCTTTATTGAGCTCGTTAATAAGCTCAAGCTCGGCTCGTATGTATGTATAATGCTTAAACTATGATATTGTCATTTAGGCTCGTTTAGGCTCGCGAGCCTAAACGAGCTTTGTATGTAAAGCTCGAGCTCGATTAATAAACGAGCTGCAACTTACATCGAGCTCGTTTAGGCTCGGCTCGTTCGAGCCTAAACGAGCTTTGTATGTAAAGCTCGAGCTCGAGCTCGATTAATAAACGAGCTGCAACTTAGGCTCGAGCTTGGGATCGAGCTCGTTTAGGCTCGGCTCGTTCGAGTTTTTTACCGATCCGATCTCGAGTTTTTCATGAGCAACTCGGCTCATTTCCACCCCTAATCTGCAGAAATAATTTCTGTGAATTTATGTTACTCCTTTTGTCCCTGAGAACTGTTTGGTTTCGCATCGAATAAATCAAAAAATAAACCAGACCGAAACCAAATAAAATTCAACCAAATTTAATTGGTGTATGTTTAGTTTGAGACCTAACCGAAGTATTTTATTTGGTTTAGTGTATGGTTTGACTAAAATATAACCAAACCAAATTGAAAAAACCGAATATCTAAAAAAAATGATGATGAATATCTTGGTGAGTGAATTAACCGACTTGATCCTTAAAAATTCTTATGTCATATTATGTACTCCTATAATTTACTTATGTTAAGTTGTGAAATATTTTGGTTTCATTTTGTTAATTTACTTGACCACTTTATGAGAAATTCTAATTTGTTAATCTTATTTAAACTTTTAGATTTTTATTTACAAGTTCTAGCTAGATTATATTTTTAAGTATACTTGAATTTGGTTTCTTAGCTTTAACCGAAACCAAACCGAATTATAATTTGTTATATAGTTTGGTTTTATCCGTTCTATAATTGGTTTGATTTGGCTTTGATTTTGATTTTAAAAATTGTCAAACCGATGAACCCAAACCATATAACGCACAAACTCGAAAACCGAACCGATAAACACCCCTAACATCATTCATTTGTGAATGTTTATGTTATTTTTTTTTGGCAACTTATTTTTAAAATTAAGACCTTTTTCTCATCTTATAATTGTGTGTAGTTTTGCTTTTCTCAGGTTTAATTGCCTCTTGTTGTGTATTGCTTTTCAATTACTTACTGTTTTCATAACAACCATAAGTTGAGTATAGTATACGTTCTACGTTGAAAGTTTTCTATTGCGTCTTTGCTGTTAATGATATATATTTCATTCGAATTTATAATCATTTAATTTTGCAAAATTTTAACGCAACTGATGGTCTTTGGAAGGTTGTCTTTATACGAGTTGTACCTGTATGAAATATTGTGCAAGGTTATCATATGTTCAAATATGTGATATGTATTTTTCTCATAGAACAAAACACGCAAATTAATTGCGTACTTTCGCTTCTTAATAATATTAAGACAACCAATTTATCTATAATACTATAAGATTGGACCCTCTAATTTATTGTTTAGGCGTTAAGATTTTATAGAGTACAAGATAACTAATGCTCGGAATTCAATGCAGCCTCATAATAACTATAAAATCATGAAAGGAGATGAAGTGCAAAGGTTGCCGGAATTGATCACAAGGCATTTAGTATAGAATTAAAAGTCGGTTAGATGAAGTGCAAGAGTTGCGAAAGGTTGCAAGAAAAAAATTAATGATTTAACCTAATTCTTTCCTATATAAACCGGCCAAAATCGCATTTAATATGTACATTTGAAGATGATTCACACATCTTTTATATATTTGATTGTTAGTAGCGGTATGTAAATTCTCTTTTGCAACATTTTGGAGATGATTCACACATCTTTTAGATCTTTGTAATTAAGTTGCTTTTCTTTTTTTCTTAATTTAGTTATCATACGCAGGTATCATGAAAATCATACAAGATCATGCATGCTCAGATAAATGAAACCAAAGATTGGGATACCAACTATTTTTTTTTTTTTTTTCTTACATATTTAGGTGATTGTTATAGATAAGCATATATATAGATATAGGTATTATGTTAATGCATTTTCATATACAAGTAATTTATGTGCGTTTTCTATTGATGTAACTCACATGTGCGAGTTGATTCAAGAAAATGTGTACGAGCATGTATGTAAAACAACATTTAAATGATCAAATGATACTTTTTAGCGTGATTAGTTTATGTAAGTAGTTGCTTTCGAATGCTCTTTGAGAAATATTAGAATAAATTTATCGTGTGCAATTGAATTATTATTGAAAAGAAGAAGGTTCGCGCATCGCAAAGTGTTTTCTTTTTCTATATGTAGAATCATTAGTGAGAAACCAATATTTACGCCCATTAAATGAGTTTGCCATAATAGCAAAATACGACATATTAAAAATATCACATTGAGTAATGAATAGAAAGAAAAATTAAAATACATAATTTTGACTTAAAGCCGTTTGTAAATTATAATATCAAATAAAAAAGTTGAGTTTTAAACATAAGCAAAAGTTCAAACTTTTATCGAAAAACAAACTGGTGCATTTAATGTGAAGTATATACAACATCGAGATGAAAGTACAAGGCTTGCCGAAATTTATCACATGATATTTAGTAATTATTATAGAATTAAAAGTCGGTTATGCATTGAGATGAAGTTGAAAAGGTTGCAAGAATAATTGATGATTCAACCAAATGCAATATATATAGATATATGTATTATGTTAATGCATTTTCAGATACAAGTAATTTATGAGTGTTTTCTATTGATGTAGCTCACATGTGCGAATTGTTTCAAGAAATGTGCACGAGCATGTATGTAAAGCAACATTTAAAAGGTTAAATGATACTTTTTAGCGTGATTAGTTTATGTAAGCAAACAACTTGAACAATAAATATAAATAAAAAATTACATAATTTTTGCTCAAACCCATTTGTAAATTAAAAAAATAAAGTTTAAGACATAATAGTGGAGTCCAAAGGTTTTAGGAATTATTAATAGTGTGTTAATTAATATTCATTTAGTTAGCTATTTAGAATTTAGTTTATTGATAAAATTTATTAATATTAGTTTGATTTCAATGTTAATTTTTAATGAAATTAGTTGTACAATAAATAAGATGAAGTTAAAAAGGTTTGTAACGATTTTTATACAGTTTAGGTGGCATTATTATATATACATTATAGCACAAACTTTAACTTACATACTTAATAAAGAAAATATATAACACACATTAAAACTATGACCAATTAGATATACCTCGTGTGCTTCATATTACCATGCAAAAACTATCTAATTGACAAGTATTGTAGGGCTAAGTAATAGACCAAAAGAAATAAAACCATTTTTTTTCTATTATGCAAATAAGTAATAGGCCAAATGAAACAAAGTCATCACAACTTAATAACTAAAATGCCATTTATAAAATACGACACCACAAAACCAAAACAACATCAAACATTTTTAAATTTTTATACAAGAAAATCAAAACGTTTCATACAAAATACTAAACAATAATTAAGCATGCACTCGCTAATACACAGAAAGAATACGCGATTAACAATTAGATTCGAAGCCTGTGCGTAGCACAGGTTCTTCATGCCTCATTATACTATAAGATTAACCCCAATAATTGTAACAAATCGCATTTTCAGGTTAACTTTTATTCCCGAAAATTTTACTATTCACTTTTTACTATTTACTTTTACTATTCACATCAAAAATTTTTATTTCATATTCTCGTAAGTTAAACTATTTTAATGATAATCCGAGAATTTCACACTCGTCGGATCATTTCTGCAAAAATCACAATGCCGTGTCCGAGATTTACTTTTAGGTTTAAACGTCATTCTAGCATCCCGATATGTCCATAAAACATTATAAACAATAGAAATATGATTTTCTCTCATTTTAGGACAATTCCAAAAGTTTTGGATTTTACGTTTTTCAGTTCAGCGTTTTACGCGAATTACGCGTTTTAGACCCGTGTTTCCAGTTTTTAGCAGGGTTTTAGCACCCAATAGAACCTACCACTCATTTTATATTTTATTATGGAGTATATTGATAAGTTCTAGCATATTTATAAGTTTCATATTTTTAGGATACCCGGTTTTACGTTTTGAGACTTAAAAACTTACGGTTAGCAACTTACGGAGTCAAAACTAGCTACATACTTAGGATAATATCATCCAAAGACCATGACTACTCATCTAGTCACCCTTATCTCTTCCAAACCGACTTAGGAGGGGGGGGAGTCACCATGTGTGGTTAAATCTTAACCATTGATCTCTAGGATAGTTACAAGTGTCTAAACTTGGCCATTAAGCTTCCTAAATATCCTAAAACTAACCATGGTTAAATTCTAACCCAAGATATGGTTAACTAATTTTCTCATGCTATAAATAGCCAACTAGAAACACTTTAATCTTCATTTATTCATCACAAAAAACGCCACACAACAAATCCCTAGCACCATGATCCTTTGATCTTCAAACTATAAGTTACACATAAAAGTTCAAGGTCTTAGTATTCTCTACCTAGTTCTTAAGTTTATTTGGTGATTCAATGGTTGAATTAGGAGCTACACAAGGTTACTAGGGCTGAAGTTAAATGGTTTTTACAAGGGTTAGATCAAGGCTAGCAAGGGTTACAAGAGTTGTAGTGAAGGGTTTACAAGCATAGGTTTAGTGTCCTAGTTTCATACTTAACTTCCTTTCTTTAGAAAGCCAAAAGTTGTAAGCAAACCCTTATACACTTTCTTGCTCAATATCATTTTCATGCTTATTATGTTTCTTTCATGCTATATATGGTCTTTGTATTGTGTTCATGATGTATAAAAATGAGTAAAACAAGTATCGGTATACATATGTTAACTTATGACAAGTAAACAAGCAAACTAGTGATTTTTATGGAGAACCACGACCAAAATAGTATAACTATGATATTTGACACTCACTTACTATTAAAGAAGACTTCAAAAGGAAAACATAGCAATTTGAATCACCTAAAACGAGTACACGAGTCAAAAGTTATGACCATTTGAAGCTAGCGAAACCAAAACGCCGAAACTGCCTATAACCTACTGTTTTGCATTCTGCCATTTTGAAAGTCCCACTTCTGGTCCTATTCATCAAAAAGTTAAAACACGAAAGTTGTCCGGAACAACGTTTTCATTCAGGAACAAAGAATCTCGAGCCCTGAAAACGCTTTCTGAGTGATAATTTTCTTCAAATTCTCAACAGCCCATTTTTAGACCAAAGTCACTATATAATAGTTATGATTTACTAAGACCAAGAGGTCTAATGACCTAAAGCCAAGACCACAACCATGGCTAAAGCCAAGGTTGAGTCTCAAGACCATGGTAACAATGACCAAGGTCACGGCAAAGCCACGGCTAAAGACCATATAACTTTTAAAGATCAAAAAGCTTATATATATATATATATATATATATATATATATATATATATATATATATATATATATATATATATATATATATATATATATGTTATCAAATACTACAATAGTACGGAGCCTCATGTGAGGAGTTCATTAAGTAAGCCGTCGAGATGAGTTGTGGATTTACAAATTAAAGTGTCCTGGCTCCTCGAACGTTTACTCCATGACTTCTGAATTTTGTCGGCCCGAAAGGTAGTAAGAGATATACAAACTATACATGTTTCATAGACCACTTATATTCAACGACTTACACTATATACTAAGTACTACATCATGAACATTATGCAAGACATATACTGGAAATTCTTCGTATTCTTAGACGTTACTCCAAACCTAAGTCGCAACGTTCTATTATAGGCTGCTCTTAGAGACTTTCGCGATTCGACTACCACTTTCATTTCTCATTACTTAAGCTTAAGGTGAGTCATAGCCCCTACTTTTTCATACTTGTTTTAACTCTTTGGGGGAGATACATGCTCAACTACTTGCTTACTTGTACAAATACTCAAAACATTTATACTTGATTGTTTATACTTGATTGTGTTACACTTGATTGTCTTATACTTGATCGCATTATACTTGATTTCATATCTACATGATTGCGTTATATTTATTGTGAGACTTCCTGTGGCTCCAGATTAAGTTGCTGGATGACCATTGAGACTTCCGGTGGCTCCAAATTAAGTTGTTGGATGACCATTGAGGCTATTGATACATCCTAACATTTGCGAATGTTGGATACATCATAAACGTGAGGTTTTCGGAGATGAAGAGTAGACTCATGACTAATTGCTTAATTGTTTTGATGAACTTATACATGTCTTAATCATACTATATTGTAGCAGTGGGTTGTGAACACACAGGTTACAAGTCTCTTATGGCAGGTCTTGTAACTGAGTGGATTCACGATGCCTTTGCTGTGTGATCATTCTTTAAGGCTTTTTCAACTGTTTTAAGACAAACTCTATGAACTCACCAACCATTGTGTTGACACTTTAGCATGTTTATCTCAGGTTAGTAAGGCGATAGCTAGTGCGTGGAACTTAGAGTCAAGCTGCATATTCTGAAGACTTACGCTTTTATCATTTACTATTCAAAACATTTGTATACATTTATGTATCATACTTTGGAATCTCATGTTTGTAACTTTGAATTCATTAATCGAATGGTAACTTTTCAAAACGTCTCATTTAGAGTTCGTTTTCTATAACTTGTACTTTGTATTATGAAGTAACACCCCTATGACACAGTCTTCCGCTGCGGTATTTTGGGAGTGTTACAGATTGGTATCAGAGCCTTGGTTATAGAGAACTAGGTTGCATTTAGTGCCTAGACTATAACTGCTATATACGTTGAGACCTTCCTCTTTATTTGCCTTACACACAATACATACACATATGCTTTTTGGTTAGAGGTTTGCTTAGTTCCACGCTATTAGATGATGTGACTTTAGTATTATAAGGAGCCACAGAGATTAGTTGAGTCATTAAAAACATGGAGCTCAGTAATAACTAATTATTTAACTTGATCTTGCGACAGTTCTTGTTTGATGAGACACAAGATTTGAGTTAAATAATATTATTGCTTAGCTTTAGGGATTTGATGACTTGATTATCTTACTATCGGCCTCAGAAGGCGGATTTTGTGTCGGAAATTCTTAAGTAGGATGTTTTAGAATCTCCTTATTTAAATGGATTGGGACGCCTCTTCATTTAAATAAAGAAATTGTAAATCACCGAACCATAAGTTTATGAGACCTTACTTACATAAATTTGGACGCTTCTTTATGTAAGTAATGTGTTATAAATAAGTGGGCTTAATTGTAGCCGATACAACTCCTTAACCAGAATCTTAGACGAATCAGATTGAACACCACTATTTTAGAGATCCTGAATTCTCCTAGACACACTAAACTTCGGGACGAAGTTTCCTTAAGGGGTAGAGACTGTAACAAATCGCATTTTCAGGTTAACTTTTATTCCCGAAAATTTTACTATTCACTTTTTACTATTCACTTTTACTATTCACATCAAAAATTTTTATTTCATATTCTCGTAAGTTAAACTATTTTAATGATAATCCGAGAATTTCACACTCGTCGGATCATTTCTGCAAAAATCACAAAGCCGTGTCCGAGATTTACTTTTAGGTTTAAACGTCATTCTAGCATCCCGATATGTCCATAAAACATTATAAACAATAGAAATATGATTTTCTCTCATTTTAGGACAATTCCAAAAGTTTTGGAATTTTACGTTTTTTAGTTCAGCGTTTCACGCGAATTACGCGTTTTAGACTCGTGTTTCCAGTTTTTAGCAGGGTTTTAGCACCCAATAGAACCTACCACTCATTTTATATTTTATTATGGAGTATATTGATAAGTTCTAGCATATTTATAAGTTTCATATTTTTAGGATACCCGGTTTTACGTTTTGAGACTTAAAAACTTATGGTTAGCAACTTATGGAGTCAAAACTAGCTACATACTTAGGATAATATCATCCAAAGACCATGACTACTCATCTAGTCACCCTTATCTCTTCCAAACCGACTTAGGAGGGGGGGAGTCACCATGTGTGGTTAAATCTTAACCATTGATCTCTAGGATAGTTACAAGTGTCTAAACTTGGCCATTAAGCTTCCTAAATATCCTAAAACTAACCATGGTTAAATTCTAACCCAAGATATGGTTAACTAATTTTCTCATGCTATAAATAGCCAACTAGAAACACTTTAATCTTCATTTATTCATCACTAAAAACGCCACACAACAAATCCCTAGCACCATGATCCTTTGATCTTCAAACTATAAGTTACACATAAAAGTTCAAGGTCTTAGTATTCTCTACCTAGTTCTTAAGTTTATTTGGTGATTCAATGGTTGAATTAGGAGCTACACAAGGTTACTAGGGCTGAAGTTAAATGGTTTTCACAAGGGTTAGATCAAGGCTAGCAAGGGTTACAAGAGTTGTAGTGAAGGGTTTACAAGCATAGATTTAGTGTCCTAGTTTCATACTTGACTTCCTTTCTTTAGAAAGTCAAAAGTTGTAAGCAAACCCTTATACACTTTCTTGCTCAATATCATTTTCATGCTTATTATGTTTCTTTCATGCTATATATGGTCTTTGTATTGTGTTCATGATGTATAAAAATGAGTAAAACAAGTATCGGTATACATATGTTAACTTATGACAAGTAAACAAGCAAACTAGTGATTTTTATGGAGAACCACGACCAAAATAGTATAACTATGATATTTGACACTTACTTACTATTAAAGAGGACTTCAAAAGGAAAACATAGCAATTTGAATCACCTAAAACGAGTACACGAGTCAAAAGTTATGACCATTTGAAGCTAGCGAAACCAAAACGCCGAAACTGCCTATAACCTACTGTTTTGCATTCTGCCATTTTGAAAGTCCCACTTCTGCTCCGATTCATCAAAAAGTTAAAACACGAAAGTTGTCCGGAACGACGTTTTCATTCAAGAGTAAAGAATCTCGAGCCCTGAAAACGCTTTCTGAGTGATAATTTTCTTCAAATTCTCAACAGCCCATTTTTAGACCAAAGTCACTATATAATAGTTATGATTTACTAAGACCAAGAGGTCTAATGACCTAAAGCCAAGACCACAACCATGGCTAAAGCCAAGGTTGAGTCTCAAGACCATGGTAACAATGACCAAGGTCACGGCAAAGCCACGGCTAAAGACTATATAACTTTTAAAGATCAAAAAGCTTATATATATATATATATATATATATATATATATATATATATATATATATATATATATATATATATATATGTTATCAAATACTACAATAGTAGGGAGCCTCATGTGAGGAGTTCATTAAGTAAGCCGTCGAGATGAGTTGTGGATTTACGAATTAAAGTGTCCTGGCTCCTCGAACGTTTACTCCATGACTTCTGAATTATGTCGGCCCGAAAGGTAGTAAGAGATATACAAACTATACATGTTTCATAGACCACTTATATTCAACGACTTACACTATATACTAAGTACTACATCATGAACATTATGCAAGACATATATTGGCAATTCTTCGTATTCTTAGACGTTACTCCAAACCTAAGTCGCAACGTTCTATTATAGGCTGCTCTTAGAGACTTTCGCGATTCGACTACCACTTTCATTTCTCATTACTTAAGCTTAAGGTGAGTCATAGCCCCTACTTTTTCATACTTGTTTTAACTCTTTGGGGGAGATACATGCTCAACTACTTGCTTACTTGTACAAATACTCAAAACATTTATACTTGATTATTTATACTTGATTGTGTTACACTTGATTGTCTTATACTTGATTGCATTATACTTGATTTCATATCTACATGATTGCGTTATATTTATTGTGAGACTTCCTGTGGCTCCAGATTAAGTTGCTGGATGACCATTGAGACTTCCGGTGGCTCCAAATTAAGTTGTTGGATGACCATTGAGGCTATTGATACATCCTAACATTTGCGAATGTTGGATACATCATAAACGTGAGGTCTTCGGAGATGAAGAGTAGACTCACGACTAATTGCTTAATTGTTTTGATGAACTTATACATGTCTTAATCATACTATATTGTAGCAGTGGGTTGTGAACACACAGGTTACAAGTCTCTTATGGCAGGTCTTGTAACTGAGTGGATTCATGATGCCTTTGCTGTGTGATCATTCTTTAAGGCTTTTTCAACTGTTTTAAGACAAACTCTATGAACTCACCAACCATTGTGTTGACACTTTAGCATGTTTATCTCACGTTAGTAAGGCGATAGCTAGTGCGTGGAACTTAGAGTCAAGCTGCATATTCTGAAGACTTACGCTTTTATCATTTACTATTCAAAACATTTGTATACATTTATGTATCATACTTTGGAATCTCATGTTTGTAACTTTGAATTCATTAATCGAATGGTAACTTTTCAAAACGTCTCATTTAGAGTTCGTTTTCTATAACTTGTACTTTGTATTATGAAGTAACACCCCTATGACACAGTCTTCCGCTGCGGTATTTTGGGGGTATTACAATAATTTATTGTGGAGACGTCATGATTGCATATAGTACAACAACCTAATGCTCTTCATGATATAATTTCGAGTGTCTTTTGGCTTTATTTTTTCCTAATAATTAGTAGCAGCATATGAAGAGACCCGTAGGTTACAAACCTCCTTAATGGGGGTTAATAGTTGCCTGCATACCTGCATATGAAGAGAAATGTGGGTTACAAACCTCCTTAATGAAGGTTAGATGAAGTGCAAGGGTTGCTGAAATTGATTACATTGTATTTAGTATAGAATTAGAAGTTGGCTAGATGAAGTGTAAGGGTTTCCGGAATTGATTACATGGTATTTAATAAAAATTAAAAGTTGGTTAGATGAAGTGCAAGGGTTGCATGAATAATTTATGATTTAACCTAATCCATGCCTATATAAACCGGCCAAAATCACATGCACAAACACAAAAGTTCGAATCTTCATTC
This sequence comes from Artemisia argyi, assembly GCA_030686995.1. Classification (NCBI taxonomy): domain Eukaryota; kingdom Viridiplantae; phylum Streptophyta; class Magnoliopsida; order Asterales; family Asteraceae; genus Artemisia; species Artemisia argyi. The sequence continues at coordinate 228,305,018 of CM060709.1, read as the reverse complement.
TTGATTTTCAAAAGTTCGAATCTTCATTCCTGATTGCTTATATATTTTTGTGTTTTGGTTGATGTGTGCAGGTGATTCGTGACGATCTTTGACACAAAAGTTCGAATCTTCATTCTTGATTTTCAAAAGTTCGAATCTTCATTCGTGATTTTCTTCTTTTTTTCGTGTGATGGTTATACAGCATATGAAGCGTTTTGATTCGTCCACATGTCTATAAATTGTTTCAGGGTACACATATTGCATAAGTTATCTGGTCTATCTTGTTTTCTATTAGTCTTATGGATTTAAAACAAGATTCTTAGCTTGAGAAAGGTAGACATTGTTATCGTTTCAATTGCTTTTGCTTCTTCCTTTAATATATATTTGCGTTAGATCCTTTCCTGTTTCTTATGCTTCTGATTTATATTTGTATAGTTTTTTTTGGCAGGCTGCAAGATGATTAGTTAATCATGAAGGATAATATAATATTTGCATGAGTTGCATGAAAGAGCTTCATGAGCCGACTTTCAACAAACAATAATCCCATTCATACACACGAGATGTGCCACAAGTAAGCCGTATAAAATATGCATGGGGATATATGAGGTCAAACATTTTTGTTTTTTACAAAGGTGAATACTTTATATTTATGACATGAATCTTTATATATTGGATTACACTAACTCTTAACATGTGGTATTGATAGGAAGATGTTGGAGTATTACGCAACAAAGATCAAAATTTAGCGTGGTTTTATTTCATCAGTAAGAAGATCACATTTATCTCAAGTATAATTTTGAAGTGCAACAAAGAACAAAGAGAATTAGTTAATAATAAATGATGAATCTTCATGTGTTATCTTCATGTAGTTTCTTATGAGATATAGATCATTTATTATTCATTGCAATGTTTCCATCTCCCATTCTATTACAGATTTTCATATTTAATTATTTTGTATTTTTTTCAAGACGAATATATTTATGTGCTACGTTGATTCTCTTAAATAATCTAATGCATTTCAAGATTTATGCAAGTATCTATAGTTTACGTAAATTATTTAGTATTTAAAACAAAATTTGACTTGCTGGACAACTTAATTATGCATGAGAATAGACCTAACTCAAACCTATTTGTAAGTATCTAATGAATTTCAAGATTTATGCAAGTATTATGTAAAGCAACATTTAAATGGTTAAATGATACTATTTAGCGTGATTAGTTTTTGTAAGTAATTGCTTTCAAATGCTTTTTGAGAAATATTAGAATGAATTTATTGTGTGCAATTGAATTATTATTGAAAAGAAGAAGTCCGCGCATCGCAAAGTGTTTTCTTTTTCTATATGTAGAATAGAAACATTAGTAAGAAAACAATATTTACGCCCATTAAATGAGTTTGTCATAATAGCAAAATATGACATATTAAAAATATCACATTGAGTAATAAATAGAAAGGAAAAAATACATAATTCTGACATAAAGCCGTTTCTAAATTATAATATCAAATAAAAAAGTTGAGTTTTAAACATAAGCAAAAGTTCAAACTTTTATCAAAAAATCAAAACCGGTGCATTTAATGTGAAGTATATACAACATCGAGATGGAAGTGCAAGGCTTGCCGGAATTTATCACATGATATTTAGAATTAAAGTCGGTTATGGATTGAGATGAGTTGAAAAGGTTGCAAGAATAATTGATGATTTAACCTAATGCAATATATATGAATATTGTATTATGTTAATGCATTTTCAGATACAAGTAATTTATGCGTGTTTTCTATTGATGTAGCTCACATATGCGAATTGATTCAAGAAAATGTGCACGAGCATATATGTAAAGCAATATTTAAATGGTTAAATGATATTTTTTAGCGTGATTAGTTTATTTAAGCATGCAACTTAAATAACGAATATAAAAGAAAAAGTACATAATTTTTGCTCAAACCTATTTGTAAATTTAAAAAATTAAGTTTTGGACATAATAGTGGAGTCCAAAGGTTTTATGAATTATTGATAGTGTGTTAATTAATATTCATTTGGTTAGCTATTTAGAATTGAATTTATTGATAAAATTTATTAATATTAGTTAGACTTAAATGTTAATTTTCAAAGAATTAGTTGTACAATAAAATGAGTTTAACTTACAAACTTAATAAAGAAAATATTTACCGCAAATTAAACTATGACCATTTAGATAGATCCCGTGTGCTTCATATTATCATGCTAAAACCATCTAATGGACAAGTATTGTAGGGTTAAGTAATAGACCAAAAGAAACAAAGTAATTTTTTTAAGTAATAGGCCAAAAGAAAAAAAGTCATTGCAACTTAATAACCAAAAGCCCATTTATAAAATACAACACCACAAAACCAAAACAAAATCAAACACTTTTTAATTTTTATACAAGAAAGTCAAAACGTTTCATAGTCCTCTAATTGAATGTGGAGGCATCAAGATTACATAGAGTACAAGATAGTTAATGCTCGAAATTCAATGCAACCTCATAATAACTATACAATCATAAAAAGAGATGAAGTGCAAGGGTTGCCATAATTGATCACATGTCATTTAGTATAGAATTAAAAGTCGGTTAGATGAAGTGCAAGGGTTGCAAAAGGTTACAAGAATATTTAATAATTTAACCTAATTCATGCCTATATAAATCGGCCATAATCACATTTAGTATATACATTTGAAGATGATTCACACATCTTTTAGATCTTTGATTGTTTGTAACGGTATGTAAATTCTCTTTTACAACATTTTGGAGATGATTCACACATCTTTTAGATCTTTGTAATTAACTTGGTCTTCTTTTTTCTTATTTTAATTATCATACGCAGGTACCATGAAAATCACACAAGATCATACATGCTCAGATAAATGGAACCATATATTAGGATACCAACTATTTTCTTTGTTTCTTACATATTTAGGTGATTGTTATAGATAAGCATATATATAGATATATGTATTATGTTAATCATTTCCATATACAAGTAATTTATGTGCGTTTTCTATTGATATAGCTTACATGTGCGAATTGATTCAAGAAAATGTGCACGAGCATGTATGTAAAGCAATATTTAAATGGTTAAATGATACTTTTCAGCGTGATTAGTTTATGTAAGTAGTTGTTTTCGAATGCTATTTGAGAAATGTGAGAATGAATTTATCGTGTGCAATCAAATTATTATTAAAAAGAAGAAGGTCCGCGCATCGCAAAGTGTTTTCTTTTTCTATTTGTAGAATCATTAGTGAGAAACAATATTTATGCCCATTAAATGAGTGACATAATAGCAAAATGCGGCATATTAAAAATATCACATTGAGTAATAAATAGAAAGGAAAAAATACATAATTTTGACTTAAAGCCGTTTGTAAATTATAATATCAAATAAAAAAGTTGAGTTTTAAACATAAGAAAAAGTTCAAACTTTTATCGAAAAACAAAACCGGTGCATTTAATGTGAAGTATATACAACATCGAGATGGAAGTGCAATGCTTGCCGGAATTTATCACATGATATTTAGTAATTAGTATAGAATTAAAAGTCGGTTATGGATTGAGATGAAGTTGAAAAGGTTGCAAGAATAATTGATTTAACCTAATGCAATATATATAGATATATGTATTATGTTAATGCATTTTTATATACAAGTAATTTATGTATGTTTTCTATTGATGTAGCTCATATGTGCGAATTGATTCAAGAAAATGTGCACGAGCATGTATGTAAAGCACCATTTATGTAAGCATGCAACTTGAATAATGAATATAAAAGAAAAAGTACATAATTTTTGCTCAAACCTATTTGTAAATTAAAAAAAATTAAGTTTAAGATATAATAGTGGAGTCCAAAGGTTTTAGGAATTATTAATAGTGTGTTAATTAATATTCATTTGATTATTTATTTAGAATTGAGTTTATTGATAAAATTTATTAAAATTAGTTAGACTTCAATGTTTATTTTCAATGTACAAGAGGATTTGTGCACAAAATTTTTTATTGCTGTAATATAAATTATTAAACAATTCGCACATGTGAGCTACATCAATAGAAAATGTGCGTTTTCTATTAATGTGCGTTTTCTATTGATGTAGCTCACATGTGCGAATTGATTCATGAAAATGTGCGTTTTTTAGAAAATATACTTTTCCTATTGATGTACCATCAAACATTTTTAATTTTTTATACAAGAAATTCAAAATGTTTCATACAATATACTAAACAATAATTAAGCATACACTCGACAATACACATAAAGAATATGCGATAACCTGTGCGTAGCACAGGATCTGAATGTCTCGTTATCATATTAGGAAGTGAATTGTAGTTATTTAATGGTATACATACCAAAGTCAACAATGCAGATCATATTGGAATACAAAAGTCAACTACCAATGCAATAGTACAGGAAGAAGATGCTGCTTGCAGTGAAATCAATTCAAGAGGAGATTGCTATGTCTCACCTCATTTTATCAAACACCAAGTTTACTTGGACACGTGTAACACCATTAGATAGTCAGTTAGTTAGATAGCTTGTTAGATTAGCAGCTTGCATTTTATTTAGGGGCAAGGAGTGGTTGACTCACTCTCTCTCCCATCACTTACTCCCAACTAATTCTTTTACGTCACATTATTTCTCACTTTTTTCATCACTCACTCATATTTTTAGAGGCAACACTTCACTCACCCTTCACTCACTTCATTTTTTTTTTCTTTTTTCTTTTTTAAATTCCATTAAAAAAAAAAAAAAAAAAAAAAAAAAAACCTAAAATTCCATTAAAACTTAAAAAAACATTACATAATATTTTTAAAAAAAATAAAATAACATTACATAATACTAAAATACTAAATTTCATAATACTAAAAAACTAAACTTCATCGTCCACCTTGAGGTATGGTAATTGTTGAGCGTGAATATGCTCCATAAGATCAAATCGGAGACGAAAATGTGTATCCTCATCTCGTATCTCGACTAAGGCTACTTCGTTAAACACCGGTAGGATCAGAGGATCCCGAATATGAACTGGGGAGATTGCGGTACCAGCATCATGTAGAATCATGTTGTGCAATATCACACACACATAAACTAGTTTTCTAATTCTGTATACTGTGTACGGCCGTAAGGGGCGTCTCAGTATACCCCATCTACCCTTGAGAACACCAAATACCCGTTCAACATCTTTTCGCGCCGACTCTTGTACTTTCTGAATAATAGCGTCACAAAAAAATTGAAGGCATTCACGTGACGTTCTTTGAGTCATTTGTAAATATTCGTCAAACTCATCCGGTGGATTACAACGAACATTTTTGTATGGCTGTGAAACTTTTTTTCGCTCTAACATCATAACCTTCTTGAAAATACTCGAATATTGACTCAATAGCCTGCGTGATTTTCAAAAACAAACTTTTACGCATACCTATCTTCAAACACTTGATCGTTGTATTTTGGTTCTTCACAAAAATAATTACGATGCAATCTTTTTCTGCTTTGATCCGATCGCGTTTTATTGATGTTCGTGTCGACATTGTCGTAATCTTCCTCCTCATCTGCGTCAATCGCGTTAGCAAAAAACTCGAGACTACTATCGTTAGACCACTCAAACGTCTCGTCTAACAATAAAGTCGAACCTATTCTTTTATGCTCCATATAATTGATTTTTTTTTAGCCACTCTTGTCCAATATATATACTCACAAAAGCAAAAAAGTATCTGTTGCCACTCCCAATGGTCAAAATTAAATTGCAACGTTCGACTTTTTTTTTTCCGTGCGTGAAAGATTGAGGCACAAGATCGATACCGTGCGGTTAGGGAGGGCCAGCGGCGGTGTTCCCGTGCGTGAAGGAGCCCGCCCCGCACCTTACCGTACCCACTCCCACCGCTCTTACTGATGTAACAATATAAATAGTTAGCTTGTATGTACATTTTACTTAATTGAATGAAATACAATTTCACATATTCTCTCCATTTTATCACTTTGTAATATTATTTCACGCAAATAATCAAGAATATTTCTAGATCCACTCACAATTAAAAAAAAAAAAAAAAAAAAAAAAAACCACTCGCTGATGTGTCAGTGAGCTGATTGGTTGGTTTTTTGTGGGCAACCAATCAGCTCGCTGACACGTCAGCGAGTGGGTTTTTTTTTGTAAATTGTGAGTGGGTGTAGCACAGCTCAATAATCAATACTTTATGCATTTCTTTTTTTCATTTTATGTCACGACTCCTTACAAGGTTTGTCTTAGCAAATAAACTTATAAAACCAGCTCGTTCATTTTGACAAGCCATAAAGCTAGTACAATATATATTAGCTGAATCTATTTCTTGTTACATGCGAATGCGTTACGAATTGATTAAAATAGTGACTTCTTATATAAATCAAAAATCTATCAACAACAAATTATATGGTCGAATTACTAATAGCATAGATACAACAAATGTGTATCAAATTACTAGAGCACAAAAGAAAACAAACATGACAATAAAAAAAAAAGTTGGATGTAAAAAAAACATAAAAATACACTAAATCGGGGCACTTCTTCTATCAATCTCTTTATCTAGATGGCTAACTTCTTCTATAAGCACCTAGCGTTTTCTTTTTAGATCATTTATAGGCGTTGAAAATAACGAAATGATATTTTTCGTGACTTCAAGGAGCAAAATTGGACCGTTTTGATCCGGTACGTTTGGTGAATTAGGTTGTTTTGGTGAAGCGTTTGAAGACATTTTTTTATTACATAGTATTTTTTAAAAACTGAAATCTGGGTGTAAGATTTGAGACCCTAACAGAAACTTGTGCGAACTATTGTATATGATGTTTTCGCTTTAGATTTGAACTTTTTAGTTATAGCAACTTATCTTTTTATCATTTGTTTAAGAAAATAAATTGTTTATTAGCTTTTTCCTTGCAACTAATCTGAACTTTTTGATATAGCAACTTCTTCTTTTTCTTCTTTTTAATCTTTTGTTTAAGAAAATAAGATGTTTATGAGTATCTTTTTCCTTGCAACTAATCTATTTTGATTCACTGACTAATTTATAAGCAGTTCGACTTTTTTGACAAAATAACTCTTCTATCCTATTTTAACCTTAAAATAAGCTGTTTTTACAGAATAAGCACTAAAAACTGTTTTAATCCAAATTTTAGCAGTGAAAAAGGTGTAATATCACTAAAATTAAGTTGTTTTGATCTAATAAATTGTTTTGACTGTAAAGCCACTATTTTGACCACAAAATGAACCGTTTGACCTATTTAAGACCGAAATAAGCTGACCTCTTCTTGACTGTTAATAAGCAGTAAAGTGATCTAATTAAGCTCTTAATGAATCTGATATGTATGAAAAGCACTATCTAATAAGCAATTATTTTTGAACAATCAGTCTGAATGAGTAATTTGAACGAATAAGTACACTAAACAGTTAAGTTTTAACCGAATAAGCACCATCTGAACGAATAAGTTGTCTAATAAGCATACAAAACTATAATCATCCTTCTAGCTCTGATATCACATGTAGAATCCCAATAAGCTACTCAGATAGATGAGATAAGTGTGTGAGAAAATACCTTAACAAGATTTGAAACGCGTATTAAAACCCAAATTTCATTGGCTCTTTGCTTACAAGAATACCTTCTCAGTATCTCCACTACTGTAGGATGATTCTTGATAGCATTTATCATAAGGCTTCTTTGATTCATCAATCGATACGTTTTGTGGGAACTTCTAAACATGCATTTTCTTATCTTAGACAGTTTCGTGTTGTCACGATTTTTAATTGTCACTCGCCATTTGAGCTACATATGTATCCTATTTTACAACGTGTGATTCTCTTTATATATCCATTAGGAAATTTGACTGATCAAATTGGCAAACCTATTTTGTTTAATGTCAACCCATTGTTCATTGCTCTGTGGCCAAGTACAAGCTAAAACTATATATTTATATTAGAAAACTGTATAATTAAGCTTTGTGCCTTATAAATAATCTCATACCATAGAGGCATAGATGATCAGATAGGTGTAAATTTGGTTCACTGGTACATTGTAAACTAGCGCTATATATTACTCCACCAGTACTTGGATCGCCTGCAAAAGTGTGAATATGATAAAACTAGGAACAAATGGTCATGTATTATAGCATTACAAATATTAATTAATAAGATACAGCATGCTTAAACTTGCATCACCTTGTACTTAATCAAAAACTGATTAAAAAAACAGTGAAACACGCGATAGCTAGTAAAAAAGAGAACTTCAACCACCAGCAGTGTCCCCTAAGACGTTATCTTGAGGAGATCGGGTGGTATAGTTGATCATGACAGTAAATATTAAGCCTATGGAACAGTGGTGAGGTAAAGTGTTGCTTCCGTACTGAAAAATACGTTTACGGTCTATAGGATCCGTTATCAGAATCCGCACCGGCCCAACATACCATATGTTCCATGGCCATGCACAAGTCATGTTTGGGTTCTTTAGCACTTGCGCAACATTGTACATGTCTGATTCAAAATTAAAATCTGCACATATATTAAACAAAAAAGAACAAATCCATACATAAAAAAATTACTAATGTAGACAAATTTACATTTCTCAAAGAGAGAACATTTATTGCTTTATGTACCCAAATATGATATTTATGCCAGTATGCAAACATTGATATATAAATGTGTAGTATACATACAGAGTTCGTCGTCAACATGGAAATCCCGAGTAGACGCCCAGTCCTCATAGAAAGTTTTGGTGGGAGGGATCGACCAGATGGAGTCTCCCACGATGTGTGTTACGCCGCTAGCGTGAGCCGTGAAGAATACTAGTACTATTAGTATGTTTTGTACCACCATCTCAACCGTGTCCAGAGATGGGTAGAATGAGTGAATACAGTTATTAATAGAGAGATAATGAAGGCGGTTATGAGGCAGTCAGGCAGGTTTATATAGTTTGGGTAGAAAGTGACAAAATTTAACTTTAGAATATCTCAAGTCATTTAATACTTAAAAATGTTAATTTGGGATTACACATAACATCATCGTATTTTTGGTGAATGTTAAATACTAGCTGGGTTGTCCGCGCGTTGCGGCGGGTGCGTTTTGTGTTTTGTATTTTGTCGGTTGTACGGAAATTTATGTAAAAAAAATAATAATAAAAAATAAAAAATTACCCGAGTTTTTTTTTTTTTTTTTTTTTTTTTTTTTTTTTTTTTTTATCATCTTTGTCTTTGTTCAATTGATTAGCCCAAGTTAAATTAAGTGATCCATGTAGTAAACTTGGCCCATTTTCTATATAATTTTTTTTGTCTCGACATAGTGTTTGAACGTAGAAATTACTTCCTCGAGAAAAAGGTGGTGGGTGTGAGAATTTATAGTGTTTGAACTTTGAAGGTATGACATGCCCCTTTTCATATGCAACGTGGATACTTCACACTTGAAACATGAACATGGCTCTACTACATGCATATCTTCTCTTTTTATTTCGTATGAATGAAATCTTTGGTATCTTAGTATATACATAGTTTTTCATGTTAAAGGTTCAAACTACAAAGTGAATTTGGTTTTTCATAATTGTCATTCGCAAAAAAAAAAAAAAAAAAAAAAAAAAAAAAAAAAAAAAGGAATAAAATTATGTGATTTTGTAAATTGGACAAACCCGAACCCGACTTGACCCGACCCGATTTGACCCGAACCCGACTAACCCGAGTTCAAATAGGGTCGGGTTCGGGTATATTATTTTTACCCTCGACCCGACTTGGACCCGACCCGTTTGACCCGAACCCGACCAACCCGACCCGAATAGCACCCCTACCCGTGCATAGCAACGAAATTTTATAGCGATATATAGTTTATTGATAAAAAAAAATTAGAAGTTATAAACAAAAAATAATAAAAGTTTAAAAATTTGAGAATTAAAGATAATGTTTTGAAACCCGGTTCGACCCGGGTGGTTCAACCGGTTGAACCGTTCTGGTCGAAAAATTGATAGATTTAAACCGGGTCAACTTGCTAGGTTGGGTCGATAACAGGTCAAATTAAACCGGGTCAACTCGCCGGATTTGAAGCATCCCGAGTCAACCCGGTTTGTGTTTTAATTGATTGTATTTAATTTGGTATATATGTTTTTAATTGGTTGTACAACGTGAATAAATCATCGTACTTTTAAGTAATTGTGTGTTTTACTAAGAGTATTAATTACATTATTTTTCATTCTCATATGATTAAGTGTTGAAAAATTAAGTTTTTACTTTGACTGTTTTTTCTTTATAAATAGTATAGATAAGAACAGGGGTGGCAATCGAGTCGTGTTCGTGTTGACCTATTCGAGTTCGCGTATTGGCGGGTTAGTATAACCTCTACCCAAACACGACCCATTTATTAATCGTGACAAAAAACTCAACCCTAACCCATACCTGCATAATACATGTAACCGATTTTTTACCCGCTTAACCTGTTTAAATAAATAGGTCAAGTAGTGAATAAGTTTGGTTGTTTGTTGATTTAACTAGTTTAAATGCAGAAATGATATAAGGATTTAAAATATGATAAAAATAACAAACAAATAACTATACGATAATTTTCTTAGTTATAAGCGTCAATTTCTATGATATATTAGGTATAATCGTAATTCAATCGTATTAAGTACATAACACAATAAATTTAATTTACATTCAACATAAAAAGGCATGTTATATATTTTATTTTTAGAGTCTTATATACTTAAACGGGTTCACGGGTTGACCTGTTTAATATTTACTCAACCCAAACACGACCCATTTATTAAACGGGTTAGACGGGTTGACTTGTTTTTTACCCAAACCTGTTTAATTTCGTGTCGGGTTCGTGTCGTGTCGAGAATTGCCACCCTAGATAAGAATGACAGTTTCATAAAACAGATACTGAGTACTTAATATACAAAGCGTGGGAAAAGCTAAAATGACCGTGAAAGAACAATTTTGACTTGGTGCAAAATGAACAAAATTCATGCATAAGCGGGATCCTAGATATGTCAAGTTGGAATATGTAAAGAGATCTCGGAACAGCAAAACCAGTTTAGTGCTCAATATACCATGGCTGATGTTTGATGTCTTACTTTCATAGGTAACTCTTGCGAGATGAGAGTTATTATTGCTACAAAGAACTACAATGATTTCACATCGGCATAGAGACCCATCGTTTCCCGGACAGTAACAAGAGATAAGGCTGGGGACAAATTCAACCTAGTAAATTTGAGGAAGATTTTCCCCTCATTTGTGTGAAATTTGATAACCATGGCTGATGTTTGATGTCTTACTTTCATAGGTAACTAGATCAAAACTAATTTCTACCAACCGTTTAACGTACGTCAGACCAACATCAAAGTCAAAGTTACAAGTCTGCAACCCCAACTATTAACTCACAAGTCTAACAAAATGTCAACAAGACATTTCCTACCGACTTTCACTTGCCATACACACAAACAAGCATATAATGAATATCAGCGTCCGAAGACGCTTCTCAAACCAGTTTTTTCAAATAAGCAAATTATCCATACAGCTTAACAGGATCCAAAACAGATAGACTCGTTAACAGTATATAATAGAAAACGAAAATTACAACTGACATTATTGTCTTGCCAAGACCTATAGATGAGAAAACCTTGACCTCATAGCCCACACTTATTGCTGTGCACATTGTACCCTCTGTGCACCACCACCGTGCATATCATCGTCTTCATCGTAAGCTTCTTGTTGAGCTTGTTGCTGTTTCCTTCTCATCTCCTCTTCGATGTTAACATCATGCAGAGTTGTCTCCTCACATTCATCCAACTCCATGTCTGTCATCTGCATTGAAGGACGGGGTGGTAGCACTCCTTCCAGAGCCTTGCACTGCTCTGGGGACAAGGATTCAGGGAACTCCACAGTGAAGTGGATGTACAACTTACCCCTCATAAATGGTCTCTGGTACATCGGCATACCCTCATCATTTATTGCCTTGAATTGATCTATAAAACAATAAAAGGAAGAGAATTAGCAATATATACTTGCACAAAATATGATCAGCAAAACCGTATTGCAGTGTAAACAAATAAAACTATCGCATAGAAGAGAAAGCTGAGATAATTACCAGGCTTGACAACCTCCCCAGGTTGAGATTTGATGAGAAGCTGCCTATTATCTAAATGAGTTAAGATAAACTGGAACCCGCAAAGTGCCTCTGTCAAGCTCAGTGTGTGCTCAACAAAAATGTCATCACCCTTTCGCTTGAACTTGGGGTGCTCCTTTTGTTGCAAGACAAAGACAATATCTCCAGTAACAGTGTCCGGCTGCAAAACACAAACTGGGTCAAAGACCAGTACAACAGTATAAATTAAGACAAATAGAACAAGGTGTTCAGCTTACAGCTTCATCAGCCTCGCCAGGGAATGTAATTTTCTGCCCATTCTGCATGCCCTTCTCGACATGGACCTCAAGAACCTTCTTCTCCTGCACCACTTTCTCACCCTTGCACTGTGTGCACCGATCCTTGTCATTGATAGTTTCTCCAGTACCCTTGCACTCGTTACAAGGATGTTGCATCTGCTGAATCATAGATGGGCCAAGATGCCTGATTGACACTTTCATTCCAGAACCTTGACAGCCGGCACATTTCATTGAAGCACCCGACTTCGACCCCTTTCTGCAAAATTGTCAAATTTGGAGTTAGATTACAAAACAGACTTGATACAAAAGTAGCAGGTGCCTGGTCAACAGTCTCAGCTCTTACCCCTTACACTTGGAGCAGAGTACGCTACGTGAAAGAGAAAGCTTCTTGGAGGTTCCATTGTAAAGATCCTCAAGAGACACTTTGAGAGGATGAACAACATCTTCTCCCCTACGTTGTCTTCGTCCCCTGCTACTACCACCGCCAAAAGGACTACCACCACCACCAAAGAACGATTGGAAGATGTCAAATGGATCATGACCACCACCTCCACCGCCCATTCCTTCCTTCAACGCATCCTCACCATATTGATCATAAATCTCACGCTTCTCTGGGTCACTCAGTACCTCATATGCTTGGGCAAGCTCTTTAAACTGGAACAACAAATGCAAACATTATTAACATCCAAAATTTTAAAAATTAAAAGTTCAATACACCACTTGTCACATTAGAACAAGTCTATTTTCTAGGAACCTGCTACATATAGAACCACAAAAGTCTTGATTGCAAAATCAAAAAAGTTGCTCTAAACCAACTAGTTATACACAACACTACGTGAATATACAAAAGCCCACAACTTAACTAACATAGCTGGCCAATTCATCACTCATATACCAAATACCACAAAATATAATCATATCAAAAACCATTACTTTTGTTATCCACACTACATAGAAAATAAACAGCTCCTCGAATTCGACAACATAACACTAGCACCTCATTCAAAGTATCAAACTTTCATCATAATGTGCATAATCTATTAATTCCTAAAGTTACAACTTGCAATTATAAGCTAGAAGACCCAACTCAACAAATAATTATAAACTGCTTAAACATAACTATTACACTACTTCTATTAGCTATTCAATATTGCATTAAAATTCGATCCAAGATTAAACATCTCTATAATTCAATTAATCTAAATCGATTTAATTCTAATCAAATAAGCTAACTTTCATCTAATTACCAATCAAATCAACAATCTTTAACCAAAAACAATCCAATTAGGGTTAAAAACAATACCTTTTCAGGATCTCCACCTTTATCAGGATGATTCTTAATAGCAGCTTTACGATAAGCTTTCTTCAACTCATCTGCAGAAGCGCTTTGTGGGACCCCCAAAACCTCGTAGTATTTTGTGTTATCACTCTTCTTAGGTGCTCTTCCAAACATCTTCTTTTTCTTATTCTAAATCTTATTCTTCGATCTTCAATTATTCAGTTACGAATCTATAAAAATCAATATCAATATCAGATCTAATCTATTATTACATATAGTGAAAAACATATATTTAATTAATTAAAATAACGAGATCGTACCGGTGAAGAAGAAGAAGTAGATCGAATAAGGTAAAGGAAGGGAAGACTTTGAGTTTGTTCGGCGATAGAAAGAGGGTTTGGAATAAAGGGATGAGTTGTTATTTATTTATAGAGATGTAAGTATGGACGGTTCAGATTGTTTTTTAAAAGATGGTAAGCAAGAAGGATCTAGAATGGTCTCGTGTGTGGTTCTTTTTCCATCTAATTGCTATGAGAGTATGAGGAAAGTACCTTTTTTTACGGAGTATATAAAATTTCTACCGTTTTATGTGAATCACTTGTTTTCGTCGAAGGTGTGGGGATTACAAGTAGCTTTCCAAGATGTTACGTTTTCGCACTTTACATCATGTTAATTTCTCCCGTTTTGTTGGGTGTTAGTATCATTAAGACCGATTCTTTTTGTAAGTAAGTACTAGGAAGGTTGATGGCTGTGCTTTGCACGACCCATGTTGACCTAAGATACATTTTATTTAGGGGCGTTTGGGCGTAAAAGAGAATCACTGAAGGTATTGATATGGGAATGCTTTTGTAAACCTATCTTTTTTAGGGATTTAGAAAATGCATGATTTTGTAGGTTTGATATCCATTATCAATAGCAAGGCCAAAACCCATTAATCAAACAATTTGTATTAGGAAAGAAAGTCATACCTTCAATTTCATACCCTCAAACAAAACATGCTCTAATCTATTGGCTTGATTTCAATTCGTTTAATGATACTCCATATCATATATTGTGTAATAAAATTGGTTATATAATTAATGTAACTTATTGCAGACATTGCAAGTGAAGAGGGAAAACAAACATAAAAAAACAAGTGTGTTTTGTATGCTTGTCATAAAATGTATACATTCATCAATGATTTTTGTACGTGTCTTTATAAGTCATGACATTTTTCTATCTCTAAATAATACTCATCTCCTTAGTAAAACCAAACCCACACATGTATCTTTAGTCTTTACCATCGCAGCCACTACCGATTTACACGAAACGATCAGTGGCTTTCTTTTTCTTAAGTACAGTTTGATTCTTTTTCTTATCCAATGTTTGTTTCTCTTTCTTAAGTTCCTATCGTATCTTAGATCTAAAAAGCCAGTTATAGATTAAGAAGAGAAGGAAAAAAAACATTTTATACATTCACATCTCTTCGTTTTCTTTTTCCAACCTATTTCTGGGTTATCACTGGTCATTGTAACAAACCGATGCATAAGGTATTGAGTTTGTCGTCTCCTCAGTGTTGCATGTGGCCTCTCTAGTAAAATCCGACGATCTCCTTTTCATATGCTAATAGTGTCTGTTGGCGTCACCCTAACACCACCACACCTACCTCCATCGCCATTTATCCTCCCACCTCCGTCAATTTGAAGCTTTTGTTGTATTTTGAAATAGCAGACTTATCATGTTTATAAGGGGTAAACATATGCAACCCTAAGGTGAGAAAATGAGGTAAAAGAACCCACCAATGGAAAGCGTGTCTTGAGATAAAAGGCATCCAACAAAGGAAAGTATTTTTTGAACAATGTAGGTTAATGTCATCACCACATGAAAAGGAAGTTGACCGGGAAAAGATCAGGTGGATATGATTAATGTTGGGGTTAGATGAGAAACATAAACAATTGAAAAGTAGATGCGTGGAAGGCAAAGACCCAAAAGCAAGAAACAGATGTGTGGAGTGAACTAAATCTTAGAAATTGATTTTTTATAAATAGCAAATATATTATCTGGACTACGCGAGTACATGTATATAACAACGAGATTATATAGCGGCAGATATTTATAGTTGTGATAGAGGAGGGAGCCTTGCGTTAGTATCTTTATAAGCAACATCACAATTAATCTTCACCAATGAATCAGTGATTCATGGGGGGTATCTATTGCGGATAAAGATGTGATGTTTGAGCAAGAGTTGTTAACAAACTAATGACGAGCGGGGTAACTTTTTTGGAGTTTAAGCATATTAGCATGTAATATAAACATATAATAACACGAGTACGCAACGAAAGACAAGATCAAATAGTGCACATTAATTAACCTAATTGATTTACCTTGTTTACCTTTTTCTTTTGACTGATTAAATAAAAAATGGATGAAGAACGAGTTTATTGTTTTCTTGAATACTTACACAAAAACCACAAGAGATTCAAAGGTACGAATCCTCTATGATTTCGCACACAATACATTTAATAGCAAAACAATTAGTATGCTAGTACTTGTAAACGATAAGCAAGCAACTCACTTTGATCTTGAAAACCAAAATCGAATCCTTGCCTACAAAGGGGTGTTCGATCGGTTCCAAGAGGAGGAGAAGAGAAGAAAAACTTGCTTAGGGTTTCCAAGAGATATCAATAATGAACCAAGGGGTTCAATATATAGGCATAGGAAACTTGGCTTGCAAGTTAAGCAATCCCAGCTCCCTTGGGAGTCCAAACCGATCGGTTATAGCAAGAGGGACGGGATTTGAAATTTTCCTTTTATTCGTTTTACACTTAAGCCCTTAAAGTTAACATCCGTCATATATACTTATTGTTAAATATAATTAATATACCACATATAGCATTTAATTATATTAATTATTTCTACGTATTAACGAGTGCGACCCAATAGGCTCACGGAATTTTCGAACATACATTTATTCGTGATATAGACATATCCCAACAAACTTTACCTGTAACGAACTTATCAAATTCAACAAGTTGAGCATATATGGAAGCTAAAGTATTAGTCGGAGAAAGCGCTACATTATCATAAATTAATTTATTTTTGGATTTCCAAATAGACCAAGAGGTTGTCGCAACAATAAAAGAACACGAATAACATCCCGATTAGAAAATTTATCATCAATAAAGCTTTGTATTTGAAGTGAGATGTTAGTTCCAGAATGATGGGACCTGAATGTTAAAGGAGAGCCAAATCAAATTGGTCGAGTCCAAGCACACTCGAATAATAGTTGTTCAATCGATTCCACATGTGCACTGTAGATTAGACATAATGGAGAACGGGAACAATTTCTCTTATAGAAATTCTCCATTGTTGGAACACAATTTGAAATGACCTTCCAAAGGAATAGCTTAACTTTTGTTTGAGTTTGAATTTTCAAGATTCGCTTCCAGAATGAAGTATATGGGGTGGCGTTTGATTCTTCTATAGGAAATGTTTCCCCAAGTACAGCTTTGATGATGTACCCTCTGGTTAGCTCGTAGGACCCCCCTTCGAGCCTCATCGCAGCCTACATATCGAAGGCTCTGGCTAGCCTCCTGAAACTTTCAATGGCGTAAAACTAATCAGTGATTTAGTTACCAAGTGGGAATTCGCCAGTCGAAGGATTAAGCCCTTCGTGGTATCCTTCAATAAGTTCTAAGGACGGAACAATGTCAAGCCCAAACATGGTAAGACCAAGTCTTACCCACGTCTCCTCTTCCTCCTTAGCTCCCCCGCTAAACCAGGAGGAGTGGGGCACTAAGCCCTAGCGGTTACCATAAATCATGGGACGCCCCCATGATCTCCGAGAAACGTGTGAACACTCTCTAAGGTTATTTCATCACCTATAAATAGTCTTGGACGAGTCATAAATCTGGTATGCAATCTCCACCACCCTACTTTACCACATTTTCATTTAACTTCTCATATCAAATATTTATTCACACGCCGGAGGTGGTTCGCAGGGCCCAACCCCTGCGCGATCACTTAACGTAGTGTCTTCGTATTTCTTATTTTCAGGTTAGACACAAGCTTGGCTCAACCACAACATCCCATATATCCTTTGATCACCATCGAATGCCTGGTCATGCAATTTATTGTACAATCAGTGGCGTCATTCGTGGGACCCGCTATAATTGGTCTCGTTATTCCCAAGCAAATAACCAGTCAAACATACTCACCACTTTTTCGGCATGAATCTGGAGAGAGAAGTTACACCCCCGCCGGGTTTTTCGACATTAACCCCATTACCAGTAACTAACCCTAACAGTCTCCCACCAATTACGGTGTCCACATTCACGACACGATCTCACCTGGAAACAACACCCAACCATCACGCCTCAACATCGGCCAATCCGGAACCAGCCATTAGCCCCGCTTTCGTTGAGGCTAATTATGAGGCATTGGAATCCTTGCTAAGGGCCCGTAGGAGGCAAATTCGTAACACATATATGCGAAGGGAGTTAGAATACTCTAGTGATGAGTATGATGAAGAAATAGAGATGGAACCAAGGCTTCGATGCCAGGGGCTACTCCTTCTGCCCTAGACATTGGATCCCTTATCGGCTGAAGGACAGGAGGAAGATCTGTTAGCTTTGAGGGGGTTCCCGAGAGGGCTCCCACGAGGAGGGAAGGAGTTGCAGGCGAGGGTTCCAATGGGAGGAGCCAACGAAGGGATAACTCGGAGGTAAACCTACCTCCCTTGCTAGCTGCTCATTTGGGGAGAACTGAGATAGGGATGCCTCTACAACCTTCTCACGCATCCGGTGTAGAAGGCCATCAACCTCAATTCAATATGGGGGAAGCCTCCCTCACAATGGTATGTACCCTCAGTTCCTGACTCAGAGTTATCCTCAAAACCTTTATCCTCCTATAAACAACCAACCTAGTAATAACCATTTCCCACAAGTTACTACACCATATGGGCAGCCCGTGATATACCCTCCGTACACCATGTTTAACAGCTATCCTTTTAACGTGAATACCCCCTATGCTCCTTATCCCAACCAAACCCCTTCAGGGGCACCTCCTCCTCACAGTCCCTATAACACTATCCCCACAAACATACCACCTTACAATTGTCTATATCCAGAGCCTACAGGCCCTTCAACGCCTTTTGTAAGGTGGATCGAAGACTATCCTTTACCTGATGATTTGAAGACGCCTTCGCACATAGGCACCTATGACGGAAAGGGAGACCTGGACAACTTTATACACTTGTTCGAAGGAGCGATCAGGATGCAAAAGTGGGTTATGCTAGTGGCCTGCCACATGTTTACCTATACCCTCCGTGATTCTGCCCGTATTTGGTGGAATGGGCAAAAACCAGGCAGCATCGTTAACCTTGATGACCTGAAGGCCAAATTCAATTCACACTTCAGCCAACAAAAGAAATTCACAAGGACTCACCTTACAGTGTATAACATTAAGCAGAAGGAGAGTGAAAGCACGAGGAGTTTCGTCATAAGATACACAGACGAGACACTGCAAATTTTGGGCTTACATGAAGAGCAACGTATCTCTGGCTTCGTCCATGGCCTACGAAATCGTCACCTGGTGGAATTCCTATCCACAGACCTTCCTGATACTTATAAGGGTCTTATGGAAAGGACGTACACTTGGATAGAGGCCAAAGAAGTGTCCACCAATGGGGCTCCGGTGGAAAAAAACAAGATAGCAAAACACTCCTCATGGGAGGGATCGAAGAACAAGAACAAGAATCATAATAGGTTCACTCCTTATAACAAAAGCCCGAACCACGGTTTGTTAGGAGGCCTCACAAAATCCCCCAGGGAAATATTGGCGATGGAAAAGGCTGCGAAGGCCTTCGAGACACCCACGCATGACCAGTAAGGGTAAAAATAGGGATACCACTAAGTATTGCCACTTTCATGAAGATTATGGGCACGAAACAAATAGCTGTCGAGAGCTAAAAAAACAGATAGAAGAGGCGATGAAAGTCGGGAAACTGACGTACATCGTGAAGGGAATAAAGAGGGGAAAGGAAAGGGCCACCGATACACAACTGGGAAAAGACACGACTCCCCAAGAGGCCCCCATCCTCATGGTTCGAAGGGGTTCCTCCAATATGAAAAGGAGGATATCTGAAAGAGAAACGCTCGAAGCAGAAGAAATAATGTTCCCAACCGAGGCGGGAAAACCCCCTTCGAAGGATCCGGTGATCATTAAAGTCAGAATCTCAAACATGGAGGTTGATAAAGTCTATATGGACTGTGGAAGCTCCTGCGAGCTTGGTTTAAAATTGCGCGCATCGTTGCGCTCGCATCGCGCATCAGAGTGATGCGTTTGAAAAAACGCAACGCGAAACCTGATGCGAGGTTGTTCCAGGATGCGGCCTGATGCTAACGCATCACGTCATAACAGTGTATTGCTCGCATCGGACGCAATGGCCGCATCACTTAGCAACAGTTTAGTTCTGAGTAGTATAGACTTTTATAGTTTAAGTTGACTTTTTGTTTCTGGTCAAACCATTAAGTTGACATATTTGATGTTATAACATTGAGTAGTATCATTAGACACGTGACTTATTCCATATTTAATCATTTACTTGTCGAGTAATTTATGTAGAAATATTATATATATTTTATTTATTACCTAGCGCCGCGCGTCCGTGTTGCGCTCGCAACCGCATCGCGCATCACACATCGGTCTTTTGGACCTCGAGCGCAACGGATCGCCACACGCAATTTAAAACCAAGCCTGCGAGATAATTTACGAACGTTGCTTCATGAAGCTCAAACCCTCAATTAGATCCAAGCGAGTGGAGTCGAAGGTACTCCTGGTAGGATTCTCTTGGGAACGATCATGGCCTCTGGGAGAAATACCTTTGGAAGTAACGCTAGGAGAAGGAATACTCGTAAGAACTGAGATCCTCAATTTCTTTATTGTAAGGTCCAAATCTCCCTACAATATGCTAATTGGAAGGACAGCTATGCAAAAGATGGGTATCGTAGTCTCCACCGTACATGCCACAGTTAAATTCCAAGCAACGCACGGCGTGGGAACTATCTTCTCTAGTTACAACAAAAGAAAAGCACAGGAGGCAAGAAAGAAAGATGAAGAAGGTAACCAAAAATCTGCGAATGGTGCAGAGGAACCTGAGGAGCAGATTGTAATAGATGACTCCCATCCTGAACAAGGGGTGACGATTGGAAGGCAACTTCCCACTTCCTTTAAAAGGAAGCTGGAAAAGCTACTAAAAGCCTACAAAGATGTGTTCGCATGGAAATACTCAGACATGACAGGGGTACCAAAAACACTCGTAATCGACAACAAGTCTCTTAACACGGAACATAAGCTTAATGAGTCCAAGTACATTAAGCCAACTAAGCAAAAGCCTCGCAACGTAACACCCGAACGGGGTACAACCATACATAAAGAAGTAGGCAAACTCATGGAGGCTGGCATACTGAGAAGGGTAGAAAATCCATCATGGATCACTAACCCAATTGAAACCCAGCAAAGAGACGAGGGATGGAAAATACGTGTGGACTTTGAAGACATTAATAAGGCTTGCCAAAAAGAAAGCTACCCTCCAACGGGAAAAACGAAACAATCAATTGAGTTTCATTGTAAATGTTTTCTCAGCGCAAACATAGGATTTCACCAAATACAGATGGCAGAAGAGGACGAAGAGAAAACAGCCTTCCACGTAGGACAGGACATCTACTGTTACAAAAGGATGCCCTTTGGTTTAAAGAACGCTGAGGCTACGTATCATCGGTTGATAGGAAGGGCCTTCGAAAAACAAATAGGGAGGAACCTGGGAGTTTTTTACGGATACCTGATCATACAAAGTAAGACGAAGGAGGACCTACTCTACGATGTCGAAGAGACGTTTGCACAGTTGAGAAAAATCAATCTGAAACTAAATCCAAGGATGTGCTCTTTGGGTATTGAAAGAGAAGATCCTAACAAACATCCACCCACAAAACGGAGGATCCAGGCTATTTCGTCTAAAGAGAGATCTATCTCGAAAACCCAAGCTCAAAGGACATCAGTAGGGGCTCATAGCCTGGAAGTTAGGTTGAAAGCACTTATAGGGTTCTTATCGAAAGGTGCCAGCAGGTCTTCATCACTCTTCAAAGTTCATAATGAAGGCACTAGAGAAGTGTCCTACCAATGGAGCATAGAAGCCGAAACAGCCTTCCAAAAGTGGAAGGAATGCATGGAAATCCTGCCAACCGTTACGGCCCCAGCCAAAGGAGAAATGCTATTCCTATATCTCGCAGTACCCTTCGATGATGTTAGTGCCATACTCCTGGCGGAAAGAAGAAAAGTACAGGTACCAATATACTTCGCTAGGAGGACCTTACAAGGAGCTACACATAATCAAAAAAATTTACCCTAGCTCTGATCCATGCTGCGAGACGACTCAGAAGGTATTTTAAGGAACACCTGATTAGGGTACTTACCGATAAACCAATCGAATGGGAGATCCTGAAGCCAAATAGATCGTGAAGAATGACCAAGTGGGCTAGGGAATTGGAAGAATACGATGTAGAGTACGAGATGCATAACTTTGCCGAAGGAGCGGCCCACGTGTCTCCTGAATCTGACAAGCCCAGTATGTCTTCCAACGTAGAAGCTCTCAGGGTCGAAAGAGAAGGAAAGCCACATTTTGGTGACTCATAGACATGCATAACTTTGCTTAATCCAAGAAAAAATAAGAACCCCCTCGAGCCTAGTTTTAAATATGAAGTTGAGCAGTAAGACTCAACAGGATAATTTTTTACGGTCATAAAATAACAACCTTTTGTTATCGAAGACTCAAAACTCATAGCAGAAAGGAATTCGGTGATCCACTACCATCAGTTAAGATTTCAAGCATAATAAACGAAGGATCCTCCTTGACGAAGAATACATGTCGTAGGTTAAAGGCTACGGTAATCAGGTCTACAAGCTAGGAACTTTCCTCTAAGACATAGGCGGTATGCCATACCCTTCATAAGTTTTAAATGCAAGATTTGCAGTTAGCTTATTTCTAATTCATGTATCGATTTCTTCTCACTTTGGGAAAGAAGCATTAATGGTAGGTGTCTTAGTTTTCATTTCTTAAAATGATGTAATTCTCCCTACCCAATTAATGATACAACATATTTCCCTCGAATCTCTTGTTTTATTTCATACAACAAAGATTTGAACAACCAAGTAATTAAAGTTCTAATGTTCCAAGGATGTATCAAGACGATCTTGTCCTGAATGTTAATAACATCCCACATAATTCACATTAACTTTCCTAAGAGTCTTAGGGTATTCTAAGCCCTCTGCACTAAAAGGATAAAGACGGAGTGGGTCGCGACCCTCCATCAGCAGTCAAACTATACGATTGCCTAAAACTCTTAGTTCAAATTGCAAAGGATAAGGGTGCTTACTATAACCCTAACATATATGATAACGTTTGTTAATAACATTAAAAGAAGAAACAAATAGTAGCAAAAGCGGGATATACTTCCCTCATTCATCATTAACTATGCTAACATATGTAGCATATAAAGTACTTGTCATCAACATGATACTCGTAGTAAATATTGTCTTAGCCGAAGCCTCTTCAACAGCAAAAGCATAAAGATTGTTCAAATGTAGAACATAGCCTACGAAGGACAAATTGTTCATGTTTTAAAGGTACATACCACCCTTGGGGCCAAATTAATGCAAACATTGCAGCCTTCACTTACCATCAGATTTGGGATTTCCTTGATTGGGGGAGATGAGTTCCTTGGAGCCTGCCTTGCTGGGAGAAGGGGGCTTCTCAAGATCTGCTTTGCTGGTAGGTTGCACCATGGAATCTTTGTTGCTTGGAGACCTGGGCTTCTTAGGAGTTCCTTTCGGAGATGCTGGCTTCTCAGTAGTGGTCTTCAGAGATGGAGGCTTCACAGGCATATCCCTCTTGCTTGTAGATGGTGGCTTCACCCTGCGAGGTTTCTTAGACAGAAGAACCTCGACAGAGGCCATTGGATCCTTAGTAGCCTCAGCGAGGAAGGGGGTACTCTGCCGCAGTGAAGGCATTGCTAGCATTATCATATTCGGCCTCGTGGGTGGAACTGTAGTAAGGTACCTTCGATAAATCCTCAGGCTTACCAGGTGCCGCAATCTCCTCCAATGTGGTGCATTTCCCGTGATAGATAGCAGGATTCACAAGATCTGCAATCACTTTCCCTACCTCGTCGATGTGATATAGCTCCATTGCTATATAAGGAACAACTTTTGAGACCACCGCAGCCCTATCTTTCTTAAGAACTTTATACTTACGCCTGAAGCCATCTAATTCTTCACGTAGCTTGGTCTCTTGTTCACCTAGCTTCAACCTCTCCTCCTCGAAGCCCTCACACTTAGATTCTAACTCAACAATTTCCTCCTTATACCCTACAATTTTAGCCTCCTCCTTTCGCAGCTTTTTACATATTGTTTTAGTTTCTTTCAATTCCTACTCTAGATCATGGATATCAGAATGGAGTTCTTGCACAAGAGGATTCTTTTCAAGATCTTTTAAAGCCTCCTCACACTTGGATTGAATTGCAGCAAATTCTTGGTCTTTCTTCTTTTCCTTTGCTAAAATGACATCCATCTTCTCCCTAGCAGCCTCAAGGGTAAGCACCACCTCCCTTGTTCGAGCATTCAAGTGATTGTCCAACACAGCCTGCCTTGTATAGCTTTTATCGTGCAAATCACACAGTTCCTCGATGGGCATGTTGGTCAAGGTACTCCTCCAACTAGCTGGGGTGATGTGCTCAACAAGATGATGACAGGCTAGAGGGTTGGGTATCTCCTTGGCATTGGAAAGACCTGTATGGCATATAATTGTGAGATAGACATAACTATAATCTTGTTAAACAAACAAACACAAGCTTACCATGAATGTCCTCATCCATCTCAACAGTCTTTTGGGTGGAAAGCTGCCCCTTCTGCCTAGTATTCCTGGGGGGAGGGGTTGGCAATATCAATTTCCTTTTTGGAGTAGCCTTAACAGGCTTTGCACTTGAGCTTTTTCTATTTCGCACACTGTCAGCAATCCCGGACGCAGTACCAAGGATGGTTACCTGCTCATCCTCCGAAGGAGGATCATCAGAGTCAGCAACATTCTCTACCAGCTGAGAAGTCCCCTCTACATCAACGGGCTTCGACGATGTCGAAGGCTTGGTTGGTTGGACAGAAGTTATAGGCTCAATCATTTGAGCATCACCCTATTGGTTATTGACTGAAACGGAGGGTGAGCCAACTCCATAGCTGACCTCGTTAGGATCCTTTGGCAGGAAACTCACCTCCTTCGCACCACCAGAAAAGACAAAATTTCGGAAAGCCATTTCTGCAGGCAAAAAGGAAAAGATAAATATCATCAGACAAGTTATTTAGTATATTTAAATGAGAATATACATACTTTGCCCACCACATTCTATTTCAGGATTCAACGGAGAACCCTCCCAGTGATCAACTATACCATCCATATAAAGGATGGGCTCAGGGAACGTTTGTACATTCACTGGATAGTGGACAAGACGTTGATACAATGGATTCCTCCGAACAGTGTAAGGCAACTCATCTTTGAAACGTTTTTTTTGTCAAACTTGTATGCTTCATCCGATATAGCAGGATACTCTAGAGGAATTATTGTGTCTTGAATGTAAAAAGAAACTTCCTTTCCAGTCCGTTATATTTGAAAACGGTTTTAAAAGTATAGTTGGAACATCATAGTCACCCCTCTTGGCTAATGTCAACAAATCCCCACCGGGGTAAAGGTTCATAAAGCCCCTAGGCATGTCAATGTAGGCACATACCCATAAGCTTTACACATCACTATGAATGTTGTGAGTTTGGCTAAGCCAAAAGGGTTGAACCTAGAGATGTGTACTTTATAATACTGCATAAACTCTAGAATCAAAGGCTGAAGTGGTATTCTTAAGTTTGACAAAGTGAAAGCATGAGTATAAAGCCCTACATAACCTTTAGGGGCATTGAATATGGCTTGATGTTTGGTGGGAAGCATGATTTTGTACTTTTTGGGAATGGGATACTCTTCAAGAAAATCATGTAATTCATCTTTAGTTAAAGTACATTTTTGTTCTTTGATTACAAACTTGGACTTTTTGGTCATAATCACTAAAACAGAGCAATGTTGTTATGACAAATTCGAGTTTGATTAGAGAAAGTTTACCTTTTTTGCTTGCAAAGATTAATGACGAGTACTGCTTGTGTGGATTTTGATCGGACTTACACACGGTATGTGTATGTGAATTTTGGGCGCAGGTGAAAAAGTGATTTAGGGTTAGGGGTAATTGGAACTTATACCGATCCATATTTCGATCACTATCGTACACATGTCCTTTGATCACTTTTCTATCCGGCCTTTAAATGTACTTATAATTTTGAAGGGACATGGGGAAATTACCAATACATAGGCAAGTGGAATCTATTATGAGTAGTTAGATGGTATTTATGTGCATTTAATGCATGTTTACTTGACGCAAATCCTTTTCACTTTATTTCGTATGGCCCTGCGTAGTACAATAGTTAGTGTATGTTTGTCATAGAGTTGAAAGCCATATATCCTTGTACAACTAGGGGGCTTGATGATGTACCCTACGGTTAGCTCGAAGGACCCCCCTTCGAGCCTCATCGCAGCCTACATATCGAAGGCTCTGGCTAGCCTCCTGAAACTTTCAATGGCGTAAAACTAATCATCAGTGATCTAGTTACCATGTTGGAATTCGCCAGTCGAAGGATTAAGCCCTTTGGGGTATCCTTCAATAAGTTCTAAGGACGGAACAATGCCAAGCCCAAACATGGTAAGACCAAGTCTTAGCCACATTTCCTCTTCCTCCTTAGCTCCCCTGCTAAACCAGGAGGAGTGGGGCACTAAGCCCTAGCGGTTACCATAAATCATGGGACGCCCCCATGATCTCCAAGAAACGTGTGAACACTCTCCAAGGTTATTTCATCACCTATAAATAGTCTTGGACGAGTCATAAATCTGGTATGCAATCTCCACCACCCTACTTTACCACATTTTAATTTAACTTCTCATATCAAATACTTATTCACACGTCGGAGGTGGTTTGCAGGGCCCAACCTCTGCGCAATCACTTAACGTAGTGTCTTTGTATTTCTTATTTTCAGGTTAGACACAAGCTTGGCTCAACCACAACATCCCCTATATCCTTTAATCACCATCGAAGGGCTGATCGTGCAATTTATTGTACAATCAAGCTTGTTTGTAGCCTGATTTGACAGTGTACTGACCTTTGGTATCAAAGTGCCATACAAGCTTATCTGAGGATCCTGTTTGTGATATCATGATTTTTCTAATAATGTTAGCCTCATCTTTCGAGATATAGTGGCATAGCAGCTCATAATTCCAATCATCGTTTGTAATAAAAATCCGACACCCTATAATTCGTATTAAAAGGACCAAGCAGAGAATGAACGTAGAAATCTTTAGCATACAGAACCCACTTTTGAGTCCATAAAGATATATTCCTACCATTTCCAACCTGCCATCTCACACCTTGAAGCAACAAGCCACGACCATGAAGACGACTACTCTAAAGCCATGATGGACGAGAGCCCTTTTTATTTGCAAGGAATCAAAAATTAGAAAAATGTAGGACTTTAAGAACTTTACTCCAGAATGTGTCAGGAATCATAAGAAGACACCATTCTTACTTTGCTAGGAGAGCTGTATTAAAAGCTTCCAAGTCTCGAAAACAAAGGCCTGTTTTTTCTTTTGGCTCTGAAATTTTTGCCTAACTTCTAGTGAATAAGACGCTCATGAGAATCACCACCCCAGAAAATCTCCGGCATATGTCATGAGTTTATTCAAAAGGCTCTTCGTAAGTAGATAGCATTGCATTGTATAACTTAGGATGGCTTGAATCACTGACTTAATTAAAGTCTAATAACAAGCCTGCGAGAGTAATTATGCTTCCAACCTTGCATTTTAAGATAACTTTCTCTAATAAAAAAGAAAATAACTTGCCCTTTTGCTTGATAGACCAAAGGTAAACCCAAATATTTAGCTTAGAGTTCATTTGTTGGACGTGGAGGGCATCACATATACCATTACATAACAGAGATGGAGTGTTAGGCGAGAAGAAGGTATATGACTTCTCAAAATTGAAACTTTGACCAGAGGCTTGGAAATATAGATTAAGAATACGAACTAAAATACCACATTCAGCTTACGAAGCTCTTAGGAAGAAAAGTGAATCATCAACAAATAAAATATGAAAAATAACAAAGCAATTGCGAGCCATTTTGATTCCTAATAGAGATTGGGATTCCATTGCTTTTAAGATTTGACGTGAGAGAACATCAGCAATTATGTTAAAAAAGATAAGGGGGTATGGGATCTCCTTTGTGAAGCCCACGTTGTGGCTTAATAGTTCTTACTGATTCCCCATTCACCATAAACTCTAGTTCATACGGTGTTAGACAGACATAGATCCAATTACATAAAATGTTACTAAATCTCATTTCCACAAAGCGGCTGAAAGAAAATCTCATTTGACTCTATCAAAGGCTTTGTTTAAGTCGAGCTTTAATATGTGACACCCCTTATTAGTTTTATTAATATACTTTTATATTGCTACTAGAATACTAGAAAAGTTTTTCCGTTAAGTTTGATTAGAAATAAGGACCTAACATGTTATGAGATATAACTAGTTAGGACTTAGCTTATAATATGGTTTTACTATGAGCACATAATGTGCCAAAGTAGCAAATTAGTGTGAAAGGACCAAACTACCCTTTTAGCTTATATCAAAATTGTGTTAGGGAATTCATTCTCTCACTATGCCACGTTTCACACAAAAAAAGGAAAGAAAGAAGAATGAGATGACAATTTCTTCTCATGGAAGAATTCTCAAATAGGTGGTATTTCATCAAGATAATCACAAGGGTTTCAAGAATCAAGTTATAGAGTACTAAGCAAGATTATGGAGGTTTTAATCCATGGTAACCATGTCCTCATCAAGGTTAGTAAGCAAATCATGCCTAAATTCATGTTAAGATACTTATTAAGTGTTATGCTTAGTTATATGATGAAATTGTGATTTATCATCCAAGAGGTGATTGAATGATTTAGAGTTTTGATGGGATCATTTTAGGACCAGAATAGGAGTTGTTTGTGAGGATTAAGAAGTTAACCTAAACACCTTTGATGGTAAAACATGTGTTTTAAGAAGTTAAATAAGTTGCAGAAACAGTTAGTCATGTTTGAAAGACCATGGAAGATTGATAATAGCTCGTATTAAATCATGGCCTAACTTTCTGGAAAGCCTAAGGTGTTTAGTTTGTCTCTTACGCTTTAAGTTTTGGCTAGTTCAGCAGTTAAATTGGTATAAAATACGATTTAGTGCAACAAGGTCAAATTTAGAAAAGTGCAACAACCAGAGCTTTAAAAATTAATACCGGATCAACCGTAGCTCCGTTGGGAGTGTGCCATACATCTTCGGAAAGCCATAAGATTTCATGAAAAATTAATCTCATGAGCTGATTCATAGTTTAAGTCAGTAAAAGGGGTAATGTACAGGCTGTTGCAGAATTGATAGCATGGTTTAGCTATGTGTTTTAATGTCTAAGCGTTGTTATGTGTTTTTATAAGTTCGGGTGGTTTATAGTTTATGTTTCAAGTGTATATGTGATAATGTTTATGTGTTAATAGTCTATGTATGCATCTATTATGATGTAGGTGCTCGTAACATGTGTGTGGATCGCTAGCTTGCATACTAAGTTCAAGTTGAGTAACGGATTATTAGCTTCATGTTACTTGATTTGACATGATGTTAAAACATGTGTAAAGTTTGGATATAACCGAAAACAAACCATGTTTAAGATGCTCACAAATAGCATCATTTGTCAAGCCTAGGGTGCCCAGGAAACGCACCAAATAGTCATGTGGCATACTTAAGAAGTGCACGATGTACCTGTAGAAGCATCCTTTGTGAATGACATGTGCTTATGTGACAAACGGTAAATTTTCATACTATTTATTTAATCATAAAACTTGAAATATTACTTTTTAAACATTTACGAGCCTATTTGATTCAATAACGAGAAGTTATCTCGCTTACTGTGAAAAACGTGCCCGAACGCGTACCGACACCAAACTAGCTATGGTTCGCATTTAATTAATACATTACAATGTCAATAAATTTATTTTCATAAAAACGCTTACAAATTTTACTTTTAAGGACTTGTGCATAAAAATGTCCAACCGACTCACCACTTTTTCATCTAACCTCAAACTACACACACTTATACATAAAATAATTCAATGTCGAGATTCCCTCCCCCTCTTTGGCTTGTAGCCGTGCGTCACCCTCACACACCATAACAATATTTTTGTGTCTTGGTCTTACTAGTGGAACATGATCTCATTATCTTGTTTTAATTAGTAGAAGTCATGTTTGTCTCTTTATTAAACACAGACAAACACATATAGCATGATGAGGCGAAAAGTGTACCGCTTTTAAGGGGTCATTTAAGCCCGAATTCGAGATTATTTGATCAAATATTGTCCTAAATCGTTCCTTTTGTCATTTTAGGTACTTTTGGAGAGAAATCTGGAAAAGGAGGCATTTTGGACGTTTTTGGAGCATAAAAGTGAAGAAAACGGCAAAGTCTCAAAATTCCTTGCTGGAACAGTACCTGACGATGTCAAGGGATTACTAGTGATGGCGTCAAGAGTGACAAAAGAGGTGGATGTGGAAATTATAACGTGACGGCCCAGAACATTTTCTTTGTAATTTACCTGACGGCGTCAGATGATTTAAAGTGATGACGTCAGGAAGAAGGCTTACACGAGAAGAAACCTTAGTGAAACCGTCACAAGATGATTGAGACAATCACAACTTGCGCGCGAAGTAGCTGACACTGTTTTGGCCATAACTTTTGCATACGAACTCGTATTTGAGCGATTCAACAAAGGAAACGATCGGGACGAGAAAATCTTTGATTTGGTGAAAAAACGGTCGTGACGCCGTCACTCCTTACAGGCTGACGCCGTCAAGATGGGCCGGGCAGAAATCATAACTTCACTTTTTGTAAGTCCTAAACCCTAAGGTCGATTCCTGGGTTTAGGTGGGTGTTTTTCTAGCAACTTTGAGGGAATAAACCCTAGTCCAAATTTTATCAGTTTTTCAAGGGTTCCAACCCCTTGATTCTTCCATGTTCAATTGAAGATAAGTATTCATTCAAATCATTCAATATGTCTATGTGTTGTGTGATTATATCTTATGCTTTTCTTCTCTTTAACATGCTAGGATAGATTTTTCTTGTGTTTGCTTAGATGAAGTGAAACCTAGATGTTAATTATGGGTTGATTGTTTGTTTATAATTGTTACGGATGATTGTATTCGATGTTAGGCTTAAGAAAACTGGCAGATTTCCATTGGTAACTTGCTTGAACATCTTAAGAAACATGATCGGGGTTGTATTTAATGCGTAGGAGAATTCTAATGATCCCATGTTAGGAGTTTCTAGCGGCTCGACATAGGAGTGAAGTAGGATCCTATAGAGTTAGGGAATATTGTACACGGCCCTACGACTAGTATTAAGGAATATGACCCGTCATCCAAGCAATTGTAACAAGCTAATCAACCTTTAAAAGATATCTAGGGAGTAATGAAATCTAAGTAAACACAACTTTCCTCATTATTGTTTCCACCACATTAGTTTAATCGCTTTATTTTCATTTCTATTATTTTACTTTTATTGCATTAGTAGTAAATTGGGTTAGTTGACTAGCAACTAATTCCGCCAACTCCTTCAAAACTCGAGAATTTTAATTGCTTTCATAACATATAAAAATACAAAAAGAATCTTCCCTCACCTCTAGACCTAGTTTAGTAGGCTTTCTAATCCTAGTGACACTATTCCTGTGTTGAACGATCAATCCCCCAGTACTTGTCACTATAATATACTACAACGATCAGGTACACTGCCTGGTGGGGGTTGTAAGCTTCTCGAGATCCCTTGAAAGGTAAAACCTGTTGCGAGGGTGCAATTCCCACGTATCAAGTTTTTGGCGCCGTTGCCGGGGAATAGTTATTGCTTAGGTTGGAATTTATTTTGATTAGGTCTACTCATTACATTCCTTTCTAGTGAGATTTTTTATTTTATTTTTCTAGGTTATCTTTAGTCTATCTTATTTATTTATTTCTTTGTTCGTAACCATTACCATCCGCCATCATGGAATGTGGTAATATCTTAGATCCCATCATTCCACAACAACCAAACCAACCTCCTAGAGCCCGCACCCTAGGAGAATACTCCCAACCAAGCCACAAAGGTTACCAAAATGCCATTGAGCTTCCCAAAGAAGCCAGTGTAGCCCACCTGCGACCCGACACCATCCGGTTGGCGCAAAATGGATGTGCATTCCACGGACAGATGTCCGAAGACGCAATTCAACCGCTTAAGGACTTTCTTAAAATCGTAGATGCCATTGACCTTAACAGTGCTACTAGAGATACTACCCGATTGCGTCTCTTCCATTTCTCTCTTCGTGACCAAGCTATCCATTGGCTTGATCGTCTACCCGCGAGATCTATCTCGACTTGGGATAATCTCACCACTCGTTTCCTTGCTAAATTTTTCCCACCGGGGAGAACTACCAAGCTAAGGAATGACATCTTGATGTTCCAACAAAATCAAGGTGAAACTCTTTATGAAGCATGGACTCGTTTCAAGAAACTACTCCACAAAGTCCTCCATCATGGCCTCAATCTTTGGTTTCAAATCCAAATATTTTATGATGGAGTTAATCACCAAACTAGAAAAGCTATAGATCACGCTGCCAATGGTAGACTGAGCAAGCTCAGTGTTGATAAGTGCTTGGAGGTCATTGAGGACTTAGCACAATACAAAGAAGAAGAATGGGAGGATCCAATGTTCTTGGAGGAAGGAAGTTTAGATTACATAAATGCAACCCAAGAACAGTTATTTGAGAACATCGAAAGGCAGGTTGAGGAATTGATGAGAGCTAAGATGCCCATGGCTAATCCCTTTGGATATGTAAATGCAGACAGTAAATATACATTTCCTGAATATTCACGACAAGAGGAATTCGAAGGGATTGGCTGATAAGTTTATATGAAGGATTAAGGAGAAAATTAAGGAAGAAGCTATCCCCAAAAAGATCGAAAAGATTTTTGAACTCTCAATCCCTAATGAAACAAGCAGCGATGGGCACAATGAAACACCTCTCTTTGTGAGTTCAACCCAGAATAACTTCTATTCTCATAAGCTTCCTTTTGAGAAAGGGAACTCTCATGCCTATACAATAACCTCTAAATCACTCAAACCAACCTTGATGCATAGGGTCTCGATGATCTCTCAAACCAAACCCATTACCCATAAAACATCTTTCCAACATTCCAACTTCAAAATGCCAACACTCCACTTCATTGATGAAATCAAGTTTGAGTACGAAGATGAAGATGAAGTTGAAATAAAACAGATGGGAACCGGAATGGATGAAGAACCGTTAGAGCATACTATTTATGAAAATAGCAAGAGCTCAAATCTTTGTCATAAAAGTCTTCTAACTTCAAATCCACCCATCAAACCAAAGGATTCGGGTAATCTAACAATGAAGGTGGTAGACTCTTTCCCCATTCACTCACCCCCTTCACCTCATGTGGCATATTTCCATCCTAAGGGTGTGTATCGCTACTTTCACCCGCACTTAATCCTAAGTGTAGGGAAAACCTCCCCTATTTCCGTTAAATAAGGGTAGAGTCAGGCTCGTTACTCGAACAAAAATAAGCACTTATTGGGAGGCAACCCAAGCTTTATTTATTTGTTTGTTTGTTTGTTTGTTTGTTTGATTTTATTTGTTTCCATATGCATGTTTTATTTTTGTTGTTTGTGGCTCATCTTTCAAAGTAAATTGTGAAAATGCTTTATTTTGTTTTTAACATCGTCTTAACTGCATGTAAAGGTATTTTGCAAAAGATAAGTGTAAGGGAGATCCAAATTTGTTTATAAGAACGAAATTGAACATGATTCACAACAATATTAAATGAACATGTGTATTAGTAATTGTTTGAATCAAATGCTTGTATCGAGTCATAATGATGTTTTGCAGGATTTTCCAGGAAGTAAGGCATAAGTTTTTCCAGAAATTTTCCAGAAACTTAACATGAGATTTTTGCAGGAACATTCTGACGGCGTCAGGAGTTATAACCTGACGGCGTCAGGTACAAAGATTCTGAAAAATTTTGCGAGTTTTGTTTATACCGGAGTCTTAAAGTTTTTGTTGATTCTTTAGTTTTATAAACTCCATAAAATCTGCAAACATTCATTCCACAAGCATTATATCTTTAATTGTTTTGTTTTTATTCCTAAGTCTGGAATTACATCTAGTTGTGAGTTTTCTTTGTTTGGATTGATGCTTTGGGTTTTTGTGATTGTTTTCTCAGGTTTAACAGATTATATTGGAAAAGAAGATGATTTATATTTCTGGAAGGGAAGCTTTGAACGTTCATTTTCTTGGAGGAAGATCTAACCTTGTTGACACACTATCCACACCGAACGAATCAGGGGAGTATTTGTCTTCATTCTTTTACCTGTTTTACTTTTACATCCTTTAATTGAACATTGAGGACAATATTCATCCTAAGTGTAAGGGGAGGGTAAATGATGATACCATATAGGATACTATTGCACTTGAGTTTGTTTGTTCGATGGTAGGTGTGTAATAAAACTAAGAGAAATACTTGTTAGTGTAATTTTAGCGCTAAATTTAAAATTTTTTACAACATCTAGGAGTGAAACTTTAGCCTTAGCAAGCGTCTCATAAATAGGAGTTGTATGACTAGCACAAAACTGTACCATTCAGAAAAATTTTCCACCCAAATACGTGAGGTTCGCCTTTAGATTTGATAGGAAAAGCATTCATTATTAGTGCTTATGAGTGTACCGGTAGCATTTAGATTCTATAACTTGCGTTAGTGATGCATCCCGAGACCGTTAGTGAGACTACATTCGTGTAGTAGGATTTACTACATGATAAGAGGCATTAGGATCACCCTTGTGTTAAACCCGTATCATAATTACTTGACCATTTAAGTCATATCACTTGACTAGTAAAGTCAATTAATTTTTCCCACACCTTAGCGTTGTACTCATTTTTAGTACACGAAACCCCTAGTACAACCCTTCGAGCCTATCTTTTCATTTCTAACTTTATGCATTTTACTTAAAGGAAGAATTTGTTACAACCCACCCAAATGTGTAACCAGATTGCCTTAGCCTTCCTTGTATGCACTTATCTTTAGTGCATTATTGTTACATGTTTAAACCCTTAGTTAATTATCTAATTAATTACATGGTTGCTAAGTCGAGTCATATCTTGTACATATTGTTATGGGACGATTGGGACTCATGGGTAAAGTACTTGTGTCACGTAGTAATGGGGAAAAACATCAAATTATTATCCCCATATGTGCGTTAATTTTAAAAAGTACTCCAAGTGTTTTGATTATCTTGATTCGAGTCATTAGATTAGTTTATTATAAAGTATGTAAAAATTCAAGTTTAAGGGAAATGTACATTGCCTATGATGTATTATTTTGGATGGTAGGGTAAGAGTGTATGCAAAAAAAAAAAAAAAAAAAAAAAAAAAAAAAAAAAAAATCGAAAAAATAAAGAAAACGAAAAAAAATAGAAAAAGAAAGAAGAGAAAAACATACGGACTACTATCCCGTTTTATTCTATGTTTGTTTTATGTTTTTGTTATTTTTGATTTATTAGCTAAAGTCGAGTCGAGTCTTGGCTTAGCAACGCCATATTGTACATGTAATTAACCAAGATGATTAACTCGCCACCAGTAAATATTGCTACACCTAACGTTATAACCATTTAAAAGACCTCTTTGATAGTTTATCCTAGGTGCTTACGCCAAGTGGTGGAGGTTTGATCCTTTCTCAAGCCTATGATAATCTATTTGCTATGACAGGTAGTGAGAGATGTTTTCCATTTCCATATTGTGATATATACTTTATTACACCCGAGAGATGTGAGTATCTAAACACTATTTGTGAGGTGCTAGTGTATGACCTCCGTGCTTGTTTTTGGTTTTTAGTGGAACGATTATTTGTTGTAATTACTTTTATATTAGTGTTAAATGACCCATAACTTGTATTTTGATTAGAATAAAAGCGCATTTGCTTGAGGACAAGCAAATCTCAAGTGTAAGGGTATTTGATGAGGCGAAAAATGTACTTTAAGGGGTCATTTAAGCCCGAATTCAAGATTATTTGATCAAATATTGCCCTAAATCGTTCCTTTTGTCATTTTAGGTACTTTTGGAGAGAAATCTGGAAAAGGAGGCATTTTGGACGTTTTTGTAGCATAAAAGTGAAGAAAACGGCAAAGTCTCAAAATTCCTTGCTGGAACAGTACCTGGCGACGTTAAGGGATTACTAGTGACGGCGTCAAGAGTGACAGAACATTTTCTTTGTAATTTACCTGACAGTGTCACCAAGGCTGTCAGGGTCAGATTACACGTGACGGCCCAGAGTAAGTTTACACATGACGGCGTCAGGACTTAATCTGACGACGTCAGATGATTTAAAGTTACGACGTCGGTAAGAAGGCTTACACGTCAGATGATTTAGATGTAGTGAAACCTAGATGTTAATTATGGGTTGATTGTTTGTTTATAGTTGTTACGGATGATTGTATTCGATGTTAGGCTTAAGAAAATTGGCAGACTTCCATTGGTGACATGCTTGAACGTCTTAAGAAACATGATCAGAGGTGTACTATGATTTTTGGTTGTATTTAATGCGTAGGAGAATTCTAATGATCCCATGTTAGGAGCTTCTAACGGCTCGACATAGGAGTGAAGTAGGATCCTATAGAGTTAGGGAATATTGTACACGGCCCTACGACTAGTATTAAAGAATACGACCCGTCATCCATGCAATTGTAACAAACTATCAACCTATAAAAGATATCTAGGGAGTAATGAACCTAAGTAAACACAACTCTCCCTATTATTATTCACACCACTAGTTTAAATAGATTTATTTTCATTTTTGTTGTTTTTATTTTGATTGCATCTTAGTTATTGGGTTAGTTGATTAGCAACTAATTCCGCCCACTCTTAAAAAAACCGAGATTTTAATTGCTTTTATAAAAACATAAAAATACAAAAAGAATCATCCCTCACCTCTAGACCTAGTTTTTTAGGCTTTCGAATCCTAGCGACAGTATTCCTGAGTTGAATGATCAATCCCCCGGTACTTGTCACTATACTATACTACAACGATCAGGTACACTGCCTGGTGGGGGTTGTAAGCTTCTCGAGATCCCTCGAGAGGTAAAGCCTGGTGCGATTCCCACTCATCATAAGCTTCTCGAGATCCCTTGAGAGGTAAAACCTGTTGCGAGGGTGCAATTCCCACGTATCATAGCATATGCTTCCCAAAATTTTATCTCATCTCTTTCCCTATCCCTCTTGCTTCGTACGCCCTAACAAACAACCCTAGAACCATCTTTGCTTAATCTTTAAAGAAATTAGTTTGTACTTTCGGAATTAGGGTTTGATTTGGAAGGATTCTTGGGTAATTTTGAGGTTATTGGGTTAGTTAAGCACACTAGATCTACAAATTCCCATCTAAACTTGTAAGTCTTATTTTTCCAAAAACTCTTGTACTTTCATGTTGTTATTGGTCTAAATCTTGCTAAAGTACTTTTTATTTGTGTTAATTTGTTAGAAACTTAAAAGTGAACTACGTACATACATACATACTTACTTACATACATACATACATGTCGACATACATACATACTAAACCCTATGTATGTATGTGAACTATGTACAAAAAAGTGAACTATTAATTTGTGTTAATTTGTTAGAAAACTTAAAAGTGAACTTTGTACATACATACATACATACATGTCGACATACATACATACTAAACCCTAGGTATTTTGTATCACGATGTTTGTGTTTATTTTGCTTAATCTTTACTTACTAAAGTGTTTACGGTTGATTTGTAGTTTGTTTCGTAAGTTATTATGTTTATGTACTTAATATAAGAATTATTTTAACAAATTGGTGGAAGGGAACACTAGGATAGTTTCGAGTTGTTGAGTTGATGAGAAAATTGTAACAATCGGTGGAAGAGACTAGGTATATATTGAAGTTGTTGTTTACGGTTGAAAACCTAGTTTAGGTGACGAAATAAACACTTTATGAACCCGCTGTCCCGAAACAGTAAAAGCACCTAAATGAGTTTAATATTTTCGACATTAGGATAAAAAAATATATAAAATAGACACTATAAGGTAAACATGGTCACTTGAACCACTAAAAATAGTTGTAAAACGAAGAAGTTACGCTATTTGTAAGTTATGACGAAAAATATAGTTTTTATTAGGAAAATACACATGTTGATACAAAAGTTGGGCATTCCTAGTGTGGGCTCTTGCTCTCGTACCAATTCGCTTCTTAATGCTTGAAACCTGCGCACTAAGAAAGTAAACAACACCGTTAGGCTTATCGTGGGATTGTCTCCCACGATTAGACTCCGGCGTGAGAGTAAGTAATCGGTTTTAGGGTTTTGTTAAAGAGTTAGGGATTGTGTGAATCGTACCTTTAATGAGAATATATTATTCTATATATAGGGGCGCATAGACCGTGTAGGTTTCTTGCTCCTTACTCTTCGCACACGTGGTGCTTATCCGGGGTAAGGATATCTATTCCGTAAATAGAAGATCCTTATCCTATGACCGGGTAGTTTGGTTGGGCTTCGGACTTCGTGAGTCCAAGCCATTGGTATTATGGCCCAAGTCATTTGTCATGATAGCCCACTCGTGGTGGGCTTGGGCTTAGTAATGTCTATCATTTGAGCTCGTGGCCCAACTATAGACTATACGTCATCATGTCCCCCCAGTCTAGTGTGCACGGCTCGTAGCCGCGGATACTAGACTAGTGAGAATAGCGGTAAGCGTGGCGGGAAAAAATCAAATACTTCCCGCCCAAAAGTGGGAACAATGTATCGAGTCCAAAAATATCGTAAGAAACGCTTCGAAAAACGGAGAGAATGTCCACGTGTTCCTTGGGAAGAGGGAAAAAGTGGTTTACCCCATCTCATCCTAGCCACACGTTTTGTTAGTGGGATCCACGTGGCGTCCCTTTTAGGGTTTTTGATGCTTATAAAAGTCACCGCCTCCTTTCATTGTGGAGCACACAGTAAAAACATTTTCGCCATTTTTAAACCTTTCAAAGCTTCTTTTTCGTCGATCTACTGTTCTACTAGGTAACTGCGCGTGCGCAATTTAGTACATCTTGTTTATACCTTGAAAATGGTTGCTCAGTTGCACGAGTTTC
Source organism: Artemisia argyi (assembly GCA_030686995.1). Taxonomy (NCBI): domain Eukaryota; kingdom Viridiplantae; phylum Streptophyta; class Magnoliopsida; order Asterales; family Asteraceae; genus Artemisia; species Artemisia argyi. The sequence goes on along the minus strand of CM060709.1, from coordinate 228,265,994 downwards.
GCTCTGCGATGGATGAGGATGATGTACGTCAATTTTCTTCTGATTACTTCATTCCTCTCGACGTCCATCCTGAAGCACCAGATGTTGATGCGTGTATTGCCGATTTCCCCGATGGGAAGATAGGTTTATATACACGCTTTTTTGATTACGCAAATTATCGCGTTCCAATATCCATATTTTTTAGCAACGTGCTCAATTTCTACCAACTTCATATCTCACAGCTGCACTGTATAGGTGCGGCGAAGATATCCAACTTTGAAATAAACTGTCGGTTACTTGCAATCAACCCGACTGTCGACCTATTCCATGCGTTCTACCACACAACGTGGTCGCACGGGTGGGTTTCTTTTGCAAAGCGCTCAGGGCGCCTTCAATGCTATACCGATAAAGTAGATTCCTTAAGGCATTGGAGAGAATATTTCTTCTGGGTGGATGATGTTGTGTTTCCATCGCGCTTTGATTTCTATACTCAAGGGTCGCTGCCGAGGGATGAGCGTCCTGTCCCTGGTTCATATAGCGTCGCGGATGCGGATACAATTGATAGTAACCGCATTCCCATTAACTCCTATCCTGAGGAGTTTTTGGTGCATATGGGACTGAGTCACAACTATTTTGATGGTGCGGACGAGGTTCCAACCTTCATTGATGGGAACAGCCAGGGTGGGTGCTCATCCTTTCTTGCCTTTGCCTCTATAATGTAAGTGCTTGTTTGTTTTGCTTGAATAACTAAGTTGTTCTTGTTATTTGTTTTTGTCCGTCCAGAGATGGATCTGTTCGCTGTTGTGAAGTTGAAGGAGCCTAAGCGCGTGACAGTGGGGGTGCGCCCTCTGAGGGATGGTGAGGAGCCCATCTTAGAGGCTACTGCGGGGCACCTAACAGTGTTTGGGCCCGATGCACGTGAAAATTCTCCACCTGCAGCTACGCTTGTTGTGCCAGTGCAGAGTGTTCCTCCTACTGAGGAGCAGTCTCCCGTGGTGGAGGAGGCACATGTGGAGTCTTCCAACAGCGTGGAGATCCTGGAGCCTGTTGCGGAGACTCAGGGAGGGAAGCGTAAGGAAGCGTCTTCTGGTGGTTATGGCGCTGGCACTTCCAAGAGGAGGCGCCATCTGATTGCTGATGAAGAGTCTTCCACACCGGATGATATGTCCGTTTCTGGCGCGGAGAAGAATCTGTCCAGGTCCCCACCTCTTGTGTAAGTATTCACAACTTTCGTTTTCCTTATTTGTTGTATCCTCGCACTAACTTTACCTTCTTTGTTTTGTAGTGACCATGTTGTGAATGATGATGCGGTGTTTGCTGATCGTGCAGTATCACCGCAGGCTGCTCGCGTGGAGGAGTCTTTGAAGGCAGCGGCGCAGATGTCTGCGCATGAGTTGGTGGAGGAACTAGCTGTTGTTGCTGCTAGCCAGGCTGAGTTGGTCACTCAGCTAAAGGTGCAGGCTGTTGTGGAGGGAGGTAACCTTGCGCAGAAGGATGAGCAGATTGCCCTGCTCAAGGCGCAGTTGGCTGGGGCGCAGGCAGAGGTGTTGGCTGCCAATGAGCACGCAAAAAAGGTTACTGATGAGAAGTTGACTGTGATGGCTGAGCTGCAGCGTGAGCGTGGGGAGACGCAGCAGTATAGGGCTAACCTCACCTAGGGGGTAAAGTACCTTGAGGAGAAGAAGAATGAGCTCTGCGGCCAGCTTGCTGACTTTGGCAAGAAAGTGGAGAGCTCTGTGGAGGCGCAGGAGGAAAAGCTGCGCAGGTTGAGCATAGAGTATGATGAGGAGTTGTATCCTCATCTTATGTCCATGATTGCGGAGCGCAGGTACTTGTTGTACATTATTCTTTGGTTTTTGTATTTTTTCCTTCCTTTCTAATGCATTCTTTGCTGTTTGTGCAGGTGGTTGATCAGCCATGGTTTGCGCCTGGCTGCCATGGGCAAGTTGGAGTCCCCAGAGGTCGTGGGTGCCTTTGGTAAGGTGGTGGAGTGCGTCGTTGCTCGTGGCAAGGCGCAGGCTGTGGAAGAGCTTGCTGAGGGTCAACTACTGACCATTCCCCTCACTGAGGTTCCTGAATACAATGCTGATGCCTTTGAGGAGCTTGTGAAGGCGATGGAGGGGATAAGGCTCTTCGAGCTTCCGCACATTGCGCGGCTGGAGCGCGACCAAGATTGTCCCATCTCAGTAATAATGGCGGGATTAACTCTGGGGAGGCATATCTTGGAGAACGCAGAGGCTGAATCTTATTTTTATTTGAAGCCTGACGAGTCTCAGTTGCAAGTTCCAGTGTTCGCGCAGCCACGTGATATTCTTAACCCCTTCGCTATTGAGAAGGAGGTTCCTCTGAAGGAGGTTTTGGAGCGTCACACAGAGAGGGCGGCCAAGAAGAAAGGTCTTAAAGGGAAAGCTACTCTCAGCGGTGTGGGTGCTGCGCACATTCCTAGGTCAGATAGGGTTGTAGTCAGTGTGGCGACCGTGTCACCGAAAGATACGCTGCTTTTGAAGAAACTCCAAGAGGCTGGGAGCTCTGCTGAGCCGGAGCGTTCCCCCAAGCGTTGTCATAGTTTTTAGATATGTATGTATAACTCGTAGTTATAGCGTTGTAAAAACTCGTAGTTTTTGTTAAATGAAAGTATAGAGCTTTTGCACGTATATATCGTTTTGTACTTAGATTTTTTGTCTTTATTATGTGAAAGACTTTCCCAGAGTTACGATGTGCATATAATATCTTGTATTGAGTCCATAACTGATGTATCAAGTCCGTAACTTAATAAATAAATGTTTGTGGCCCAAAACCTTAGCAAACGTGTAGGTAGGTGTGTAGCGTGCTATATTTATCATTTTGAGGGACCAAGGGTCTTGGTTTTTGATATGTGTCTAAATACACATATCTTTTATACTGTTTAAACCCACAAAACGACCAAAAACACACAAATGACCATATAAATATTACAAATATTATTGAAATGTGTTTTTATGTGATTCAGGTACAAAAAGATTGAAAACAAGTTAAAAGCATGCAAAGTTCACACAATTGTCATTTTCAGTCCCTGGAGTTTCACAAATTGGCAAAACTAGTCCCTGAAGGTTAAAAATGAAATAAAAGTCAACTTAAGTCTTTGGGAAACCAAAAATGTTCACTAATGATCCCTGGATAAAAGTTTACACAAAATGGCAACTTTTACCCCTCAAGTTTCAAAATTGGCAAAATTAGTCCCTGAGTGTTTTAAAATGGAATTTTATCACAAAATACCCTTGTACTATTCATAAATTACAATGTGGAACACTTTTGATAACTTTTGGGAAATTACAACTTCAACCCTTCATATTTCAGAAAATGACATAAATGGTCCCTGAAGTTTTAAAAATCGGGAAAATACAACTTTGGTCCTTGTACTAATGTTATATGGCAGGTTTAGTCCCTTGAAGTTACTTTGGAACATTGGCAAATCAGGTCCTTCAAGAATTCAGATTATACAACTTTAGTCCTTGGGTTTGTTTATTACTTAAACCAAACGGACCATATAACCCCAACAATCCAAATCCTTAAAATCCAAAAACAAACACAACACCAGCCCAACCCTTTGGCCCATCACAATCCAGCCCACACACCTTTTTAATATTACCCAGGGTCAAACCCGTGGACCCTGCCAATACCACCACTACTATTCACCTTCTCCCTCACCCCTGTAAACCTGAAACCAGGGTGGATTTGCCACCTCTCCTCCACCACCTGTCCATCCCAGCTCACCACCTACTCTCCTACACCACCTCACCTCAGCCCACAAAGCAATTAATGCTTCCCCACCATGTTACACTCAACCTTCACCCCTTTCCCCTGTTTTTACTATCAACTATCCCAACTTGGCTCAAAATCTATCCAATCTTATCCCTGCCACCTCCACAACACCCCAAGAAGCATTAATTTCTCTCAAACTGCCTCACGCTACAAAAGAGACTTTTGGCGCCAAAAGTTATTTCAAAGGCTAGGATGAGTTACAAGCAATCAATGGTCAGAAATGATGGTGGGATTTGACCAGGAATCAAGTGGGAACTCAAATGACTATAAAGAAGAGAAGAGAGGCAAAGGAATCAGTACTTTGGAATAGCCTTAGTCACGCAGATTAATTAAGTTATTGCTTCCTTTAAATTATTGTCATTTACAGCTTTCAATAGTGTATTAATCCTTAAACTAGTGTAATGGAACCTTATTTACAGTTTAATTCCATCTCTCTTTACAATTCATGTTTTTAGTTAATTGTCATTAATTTTCCAAGTCATTTCACTTTCTAGTTAATCATGGTTGTTTCCTGGACTCTAATAAGCACATATAAGCTCCTGACAAAAGCTTTAAAGCTTTTAGAGACATTAATTTAGTTTAGTCTTTAAAATACTAAAAAATTCAAGAAAATCCAAGAAAATATAAAAATAATGTGTTGATGGTGGAATCTGCTTGGAGCATGGCTATTATGGATTGCCATGGGTATTAGTGCCTCATGGGAGGCTGTAGGATGTAACAATGGTCCTTGGTTCCTGTTCTCAGCTTATAAGCCATTTGGTAAGCACTTTTTACCAATTTTGCAATTTATTGTTCTAGCCCTTTATATGCTTTGATTTTTATGTTTCTATGTTTATTTGTTGTTGTTTGATGTTATTATAGTCTAATATTTGTTGTTTGTTCATGAGATTTAAGTGTTGCTTAAAATGAAAATTTCACAGTTAAAAATACAATTTTGACACTTTTGTGTTTATGCTTGTGTTATTAAAGTTTTATGCTCAATTAGTCTTATTAGATGATATTATGAAGATTGGATTCAGTTTCATGGGCTTTATCAGTGTTATGCTTTAAGAATCCAAAATTCATTAAGTTTAAGGTGTGTTTGGCATTGCTGATTCAATGGTGATTAAATAAGCCTAAGGTGTTATTGTTGGTTGCTATTTGGTTCACTGGGTCCTAATGGTCAGACAAACCATTAGTCTATTGTGTATTCATAAAAAAGTCAAAAATCATATCTTTGATCCTTAACTTGATCACTGTGGCAATTTACAAGTCCAAATCCACCATATCAGTATATAAGTAGCATATCTAGCTTATTTTCATGTTATTGTATCTTTTTATAACTTATTGAGTCAGTAGATTAGGTTATAAATTCATTTAAGTCAACAATATAGTTTATAGCAAAAAGTCAAATTTCTTGATATGCAGTTTTTGAATAAAATTGACAATTTAATTCTGAGCTTATTAATGAGTTATATGACTAATGCTTATAGGGTTTTATAGTTTTGTTGCTAGTCTTTCTTAGTGATTTTTGTTGATTTTTAGTTTAGCTTTTAAGCTGCTTAATTATGCTTATCTCTGAGCTAGTTTTTTCAAAAAGGTGCCCTGTGCACAGGTTTGCTAAAATTTTCATAAGTTCAAAGATTGTTCATTAGTGCATGATTAAGTGAATTATTTGTTGTTTTGATTAGTTAACCATGCTTCCTGTTTATGCATGTGCTTTAATTTTCATTTAGTGCTTATTTTAGTGCTTAACTTGTCTAAATCAAACCTCAATATTCAACTGAATATACTGAGCAATCAGTATACTCATGCATACTTCATAAGCTTGTATAAATCTTATTAATGGACTTAAGTTTGTAACCCTATGCTTTTTAGGAAGCATAGGTGTCAAACTAACTAGTTTTAGTCTTATCTAGGGCCTTACAGCTTATATGATAAGCTAACCATTGCTTAACCTTTTGTTCAAAATCTTAATATACACTGAGTAATCAGTATATAAGAGCTTATTTAATGAGCTTTTATAGACCTCATTAGTTAGTTGTAGCTTGTGATTTTAGACTTTTTGTGAAGCCTATCAACCAGTCTTTAAGTTTAAAAGCTCATATCTTAAATTAAAGCTTATATAATAAGGCTGCTATTAGCTTTTAATCTTGTCCATTCTCATAGTACACTGGGAATCCAGTGTACTCATAGCTTTTTCACAAGCTCACAAAAAGCTAACCATTGAACTTAAAGCTGTGAATTTTGGTTTTTCACAAAGCCAATCAACCAGTTTCTAAGTTTCAATGGTTGTTCATCATTATCAAGCTTATTTTATAAGCTTGCATACAGCTTTTTGTTTGTCCCATTTTTGCTATATACACTGGAAGTCAGTGTATTAAGGCACTTTTCATAAGCCCTTCATAAGCTTCCTAGTGGACCCCACTAGGTGAGCTTTGGCTTTTTGGAAAGCCAACCAGATATACTTGCTACTCCAATGCTTATTTTGGCTTTTGCAGCTTATTCCCTAAGCTTATTTTTCCAATAAAAAGAGTTGCAGGGGTGTTTGGTACTGCAGTGTAATGAGAAATGCTTATTAGCTTATTACAAGCTTATGAGTGAATCCCAATGCACTAGCTTGTTCATAATTGTTAATAAAACTTGTACATACATATTGTTACCCTTGGTTTTCACTGTATAGCTTTATACAAGCTTGTTCCAAGCTTTTGACTTGACTGAGAGTCCATAAGCTTAACTGTATAAGCCATAGCCCACAAATCCGCTTATTTCTTTGTTTATAAACTTTTGTTTTCTTCAAATATGTATAATATCTGTATATATATCAGTTTCATAAAAAGAAAAAGCCAAAAACAAATTTGAAGCTAAGTGATAGCTTCTATTTAGAAGCTTTATGGCTTATTTGCTTATTTTGTCAAACTGAGTGAAAGATAAGCTCACTCAGAGCTTATTTGTAAAATATAATAAGTTTTCATTCATAAAAGTTAGTTAGTATTAGTTAATAAACAGTTTTGTAAAGTAAAAAAAAAATAAAAAATAAAATAAATGCAAAAATGGGGTGTGTGTGGATTCGAACCTGAGACCTCAAGGCTAGTAACATGCTTTATCACACACCCCCTTCCAACTGCTCTGGGGCACCAGTTCCGTTAATACCTTACACACAACTCCTTTTAACCCCATTTTTCCCTTTGACTCTTATAAGCTGTTTTAGCTTATTCAACAGCTTATTCGTAGTATTTTCCCCCTCTTCTTATTTTTCGTAGGATTCTGTCAGTAAATAGTATTTAGATAAAAATTTTCATATTTTTGTAAATTAGTTTAGTATTTATAATAATTAAAATAGTTTAAATTGCTTTTAGTAAATAATAAGTAATTAATTTTTAAAACAACTTATTTATAATTGTTATAAACTTTTTATATTTCTTATGGATTCCTGTGATGGTTAAGTAAATTTATAAAAAGTTTTATAATTTTATAAATTAGTTTAGTATGTATTATAATTAAATTAGTTTAATTAGTTTAATTAAGTAAATAATAGTTTTTAATTAAGTTTGCTTATTTCTGTTAATAACACATAGTTTTTATATTTTTATTAGCTTCTTATATTTGTTTTAGAATTTTGTAAAAAGTTTTAGATTTTTGTTTATTCATTTAGTATTTATAATAATGCAATAATAGTTTTTAGAATTTAATAATAGTAAATAATTAATAACAAATAGAATAATTGTGTAATAAATATATTTTTAGTTTCAGAAATTCTTTTATATTATTTTAAACTGTGGAAGGAATCTCTATTGATTTGTGCAAACACTTGGGATGTTAATCTCAGTAATGTGTTTAGGATATTTATGAATGAATGTGAGTTAGCACGCGGAATTTACTAAAACACACTAAAGGAACAAAGGTGGTGAATAAGTAAATGAGAATGAACACAACATGAATAACACAAAACGATTCAATATTATTGATGAAATAATACGGGTGATCTAAACTATCACCAGGATTACAAGTGTAACCTTGAATCTTTGATTCGTGAAAGAGTTTAAAGATGGAAGTTATGCATGAAAAACTATGGGAAAGATGTGTCTAAGAAGGTGTCTTAAGGGTTCCTTTTATAGTATAAGGAGCCCTTATTACAAGTGGTCAAGTTGCTTAATATAATATATTAGAGGTTTATCTTATCCTAATATTACACCTTTCAAGGTAAAACACTCCATTGTATCTACCGAGACTTCTGTACTACTTCTACTTAACGTATAACTTTGTACAAAGACTAATAATACAACTAATATCTCTAAATAAAATATAACAACTTGTCGTAAATACTGGCAGGACCTTCTTTAACTAGCAGTACCTTCTTACCCAGAAGGTACTGTTAGTATATCTTCAACATCAGCAAAACTGAAGAGGCAGGCTTAACTATCAACTAGCAGGCTCTTCTGGTAGACTCTTTACTTTGTGTATTTTATTCCCAACAATCCTCCCCTAAACTTGTTATTCACTTTAAAATAACCAAGTTTCTTGTGAATAAAATTCATACCTTGAGGATTTGAGGGAACTCTTCCAAAAAACCTTATCTTTTTCTCCTTAGGCTTTCATACTGATCCAATATGCTTTCCTTCAATCTTTTGACTGCATCAGTTTCTTCTTCACACAAAAGCTTATTGGAGATCAAGGCTGATAATACTTCATAGCTTAAAGGATACTCCTTCTCACCTAGCATAAAGAGCTCTATTCCACTCTGAGTGGAAAGATGATGAACATGACTCATGCTGAAGTATTCCCATGTAACAGATAAATCATAGTAAGGAAATTTCCAATGAGTATCAGTAGGATTTGGATCATACAATCTGCTGAACTCAACCCATAGCTCTTGCTCCTTTGCATCTGGCTTATACTTGGTTTTCAACTTCTCTTGAACTAATACCCATAATTCATCTAAATCCATTCTACTACATGCTCTAAGTAGATTTTCAAAGTTCTTGAAAATCTCAACCTTATTTCCAACTCTTGTTATCTTCCATGCTTTGCCAAACTTGTCATTGAAAATTTCCCAATCTATAACTGGATGCCTTGCATGTAAAGGTTCAGCAAAAATAACTTGTGGAACATGGACAACCATTTCTCTTGATTGAACAGGAGGCAATTCTGCTTTCTCTTTTTGTTCCTTCTGATCATCTTTTCTTCCTTTGGAAGGCCTTTCTTGAGTATCCATGAGAAAACTGGTTTTGTTTCTTCTGTAAGCCTCTAACTATAGAAGCTTCAATTCATCAAAAGATTTACCTTTGAGTTGATGATCTTTCATGTTCACCTCTCTTTTCAGATATATCTTGAAGAACTTCTTCTGATCTACTTCAGAATGTGGCATTTTAAATCCTTTCTTCTGATTCTTCTGAATCTGATGATAGACATCATCCAATGCCTCTTGATTGTATTTCTTGGTGATGAAATCATTGAGTTTGATTGTCATTTCATCTGAGCTAAGAGATTCATCACACACCAGGGTATAAGCTTCACCTCTTACAATTGGATCAATGGAAATGATGTATTGCAGCTGAGCATCAAACTTTTCTTGCAGCATTCTTGATTCTTCTTCAGCCCCTATAACTTCTTCTTCATGAAGCTGTTTGGACAACTCTTCATCTACAGCCAATTGTGCTTGCTCTTTCTTCTTCAACTTTTTAGGCTTTGGTTCATCTTCAACCACAATTTTCTTGCCCTTGTCTTTTGGTGATGATACTGGACTTGGAGCAGCAGATTGTTCATCAGAAGAAACCTCCCCTGAGGCTGTGATCCTCTCTTTCTTTTGTAAGACACTTGATCAGAACCTTTTAAATTCATAGCTAATAGCCTCTGAATCCCAGCAGGCTCTTGCTCTGCTTCAGCAGTATCTTGTTCTGTTTCAGCAGTATCTTTTTCCTGTTTCAGCAGTATCTTTCAAGCTAACAGGCTCCTTTTCTTGAGTAGCAGGCTCTGTTTCTTGAATAACAGGCTCTTCATCAAACACTTGAGTTCCTTCATGAAACTGAAATTGAATCTCTTCTTCATTTTTAGAACTACCCATCCTCCCCTTTTTGGAAGAGAGACCCAAACCCTCTGCATCTGAACTTGAGGAACTAGAAACAACCAACTGAGATGTTCTTTTACCCTTCAACAATTTCACCTTTAACTCTAATTTCTCAACCCTCTTAACTAACTTGGTGTTGATCTCTGTAAAATGTTTGTTTTGACTTTCAAGAGTAGTTTGCAAGTCCTGCACTTGCTCCTTTAATTCCCTGATAGTCTGAGCATCTACACTTTGTTGTGGAGGAGATTGTGGTGAGTTATGATGTGATAATGATGGTGATGTTGCAGATGGTGTTTGTCTTGGTTGGTGAGATGGTAATGGTGCTGGTGATGGATGTGGTGATGGGTGATCAGATGATGTGGATGGTTCTTCAGAATGTTGTGGTAACATTTCCTCAAAAAGTGGTACTTCTTCTCCTTGAAAACCAATTTTCATGTTTGAAAACACCTTGTGTGTAAGTTTGGGAGTCTTAAAAGGTTTGTTTGGGGGAAGTAACAAATGTTTGGATTTGTTGATGAGGCACTGAATGAACCTTGGGTACATCAAAAACTTTGTTTCACTGTCCACATTTTTAACCAATCCTTCAAAAATATATTTTGAAAAGTTGAATTTCTTGTTTGTTGCCACGCAAATGAGAGCTGCAACCATGTTACCACTAAATTGCTCCCATGAGGTTTTCTTTTGGCTTAAACAATGAAGGATGGTATGAATAAAAAATGTCCATTGAGGGGTAAAATGCTTTTTAAGAAATGTAAGCTTTGTAGAAGTTACATGATACCCCATTTTTGTCAAATTTTCAAAGATTTTAGTATCAGGTAGTTGACTAATGCCATCTGAATCATCCAAACGAAGATGTCTTCTAATGGATGATTCGGTAAAAGTCAAGGTTCTACCATCCACTTTGACCATTAACTCTTGAATCCCATCCCTAAGAGTGTTAACTTTAGCAGTTTGCCAAAATTGTGAAATTTGAGATTAAAAAATAGTGGGATTCACGAGTAAAGCAAACCTGACATAAGAATTGTTTAGAAAATCCACTGCTTGATGAAAAGTTTCATTGTCATCAGACTTTTCCAAAAATGCTAATTGGTTGTGACGTTTGACAAAACTTAGACGAGCCATGGTGAAAGGTTTGATGAAAATTTTGATTTTGATGGTGGGATTTTATTGTTGTACTGGTAGAAGATGAAAGGTGAGTGTGAATTATGATAAGGATTGATTATGAGAAAAATGACTTTTGACCGACTATAAAAGATATGGATAAGTAATTGAAGAGGCTGTCAAAAAGATATTTTATTATAATAACTATATCCTTAAGTCGAGGAAAACATGAGAAATTCACAAAAATACCCTTTAAAAACAACGGATATATTTTTAACCTGACAGACTCAACGGCTATGTAGCAGTACCATTTTACTCTACCAGTACTAAAATTTGAACTACCAGTACCTTGTTTTTGAAATAAAACTTGGCAGTCTCTTTGAAATTTTAGAAAATATCCCTTATAGTTTTTAGCAAACTATCAGCTATCAACGGATTTGATAAGTCTTTACCAAGAGCCGTTTGTTTTGGACTAGTCAGTTCGTTAAGTTTTTAAAACTGGGTGAACTGATTACCTTATAGTTTTTAGCAAACTATCAGCTATCAACGGATTTGAGAAGTCTTTACCAAGAGCCGTTTGCTTTGGACTAGCCAGCTCGTAAGTTTTGAAAAACTTGGTGAACTGATTACCATTTCCATATCCTGATTGTGTTAGCAAGCTTGAGTAACCTGAAATGGTTAGTTGTAAATCAAAAGAACAGAGTGCAAAGCACTTGTTTTATAGCATTGTTAACATTTAAACATCAAGATGAGCAAAAACAGAGCAAACTTTGAACTAACATTACTAATTATGTACTGACAGTACCTTATGACTAACTAGCAGTACCATGTTTAGAGGCCAGAACTTGTTTATTTATATACAAAACACATGTTTTTCAAAGATTTATCATACTAATACCTGCTACCAGATATTTAAACCTACCTAAATCAAAAGCTTTGGTGAGAAGGTCTGCAAAATTATTTTCAGAATCAATTTTGACAACTTGTATTAACCTTTTCTCATTGCAATCTCTTATGAAATGGTGTCTGATTTCAATGTGTTTTGTTTTTGAATGTTGAACTGGGTTTTTAATGATACAAATAGTACTGCTATTGTCAATGTAAATAATGGTGTTAAGAAAATTGTACCCATAGTCAAGCAATTGATTCTGGATCCAAAGAACTTGGCCACAACAACTTGCACTTTGATGCGTGGGAATCGCACCTTGCTTTACCTCTCGAGGGATCTCGCGAGGCTTACAACTCCCACCAGGCAGTGTACCTGATCGTTGTAGTATAGTATAGTGACAAGTACCGGGGGATTGATCGTTCAGCTTAGGAATAGTGTCGCTAGGATTAGAAAACCTAATTAATAGTTCTAGAGATGAAAGATGATTATTTTTGTGTTTTTATATTTTATGAAAGCAAGTAAAATCTCGGGTTTTGAAGGAGTGGGCGGAATTAGTTGCTATTCAACTAACCCAAAGCTAAGATGCAATCAAAATAAAATAATAAAAATGAAATTAAACTAATTAAACTAAGGTTGTGAGCAGTAATTGGAGAAATTGTGTTTACTTAGACTTCATTACTCCCTAGATATCTTTTACATGTTAATTACTTGTTACACTTGTATGAATGACGGGTTGTATTCCTTAATACCATTCGTGGAGTGGCATACATAACTCCCCAACTCTATGAGCTCTTATCTCCTCCTACACCATGACCCAGCACAACTATAGGGATTGTAAACAGTGGCTCATGCATTAAATACAACCAATAAAGACCTAGTACGCCTCGGTTCATGTTTCTTAAGACGTTCAAGCATGTTACCATTTGGAGATCTGCCAGTTTTCTTAAGCCTAACATATAAATCATTCATTCAAAACAAGAATAGACAAGTAATCAACACATAATCAACATCTAGGTTTCATTAGATCTAAGCAAACACAAGAGAGATCTAGCCTAGCATAGTAGAATTAAGATAAGAACAAAAGATAAACAACCAACACATAGACATATTGATTGAATTAAGAGTATACTTATCTCAATTACAATGCAAGGTCTCAAGGGTTTGGAACCCTTGAAAAACCTGTAAAAGAGGCACCAAAATCGTCTTTAGGGTTTCACCAAAACTTCTCTCTTTTTTTTTAAAACTGAAAAACTAGAAAAGTATATATAGGAAATTCGATATGACGGCGTCACGAACAAACTTGTGACGCCGTCAGACCGCCGCCAAAAAGTTCATCGGACGCTCTTGATCTACATTTGACGCCGTCACCCTTAGGCCGTCATGCAATTAACTCTTGACGCCCTGTGTGTGACGCCGTCACAAACTCTCGGTAAATAATTCCATGATCTCTGACGCCGTCACCATCTTCCTCTTGACGCCGTCACAAACTTTCGGTAAAATTTATTGTAGATGCATCTGACGCCGTCAGGTTGTGACCCTTGACGCCGTCAGGAACTGTTCACAGCATGGAAAATTGGTACTTAGCCGTTTTCTTCACTTTTATGCTCCAAAAACGTCCAAAATAGCTTCTTTTCCAGAATTCACTCTCCAAGTACCTAAAATCACAAAAGGAACGATTTAGGGCAATATTTGATCAAATAAAGTCGGATTCGGGCTTAAATGACCCCCTAAAAACGGATCATTTTTCGCCTCATCATATACCCTTACACTTGAGATTTGCTTGTCCTCAAGCAAATGAGCTTTTATTCTACTCAAAAGACAAGTTAGGGGTCATTTAACACTAATATAAAAGTAATTACAACAAATAATCGTTCCACTAAAGACCAATAGACAAGCACGGAGGTTATACACAAGCACCTCACAAATAGTGTTTAGATACTCACATCTCTCGGGTGTAATAAAGTAATATAACATTATGGAAATGGAAGATATCTCTCACTACCTGTCATAACAAAATAGATTACCATAGGCTTGGGAAAGGATCAAACCTCCACCACATGGCGTAAGCACCTAGGATAAACTATCAAAGAGGTCTTTCAAAGGGTTGTAACGTTAGGTATAGGGATATGAATTACACGGTTTTGTTGGATAAAGGAAGTTTTACTGGTGGCGAGTTAACAATCTTGGTTAATTACATGTACAAGATGGCGTTGCTAAGCCAAGACTAGACTCGACTTAAGCTAATAAATGAAAAATAACAAAAACATAAAATGAACATAGAATGAAACGGGATGGTAGTCCGTATGTTTTTTTCTCTTTTTTTTTTTCTTTTTCTTGATTTTTCGATTTTTTTTTTTTTTTTTTTTTTTTTTTTTTTTTTTTTTTTTTTGCATACACTTTTACCCTACCATCCGAAATAATACATCATAGGGGATGAGAATTCCCCTTACACTTGAATCTTTACATACTTTACAATAAACTAATCTAATGACTCGAATTAAGAAAATCAAAACACTTGGAGCACTTTAAAGATTAACATACATATGGGGGTAATATATGATGTTCTTCCCCGTTACTCCATAAAATAAGTACTTACCCATGAGTCCCAATCGTCCCAAAACAATATGTACAAGGATATGACTCGACTTAGCAACCATGTAATCAATTAGAAAGTTAACTTAGGGTTTAACAAATAACAATAATGCACTAAAAATGAGCGCATACACGGAAGGCTAAGGCGATTTGGGTGTACATTTAAGTGGGGTGTAACAAATTCTTCCTTTAAGTAAAATGCTTAAAGTTAGAAACAAAAAGATAGGCTCGGAGGGGTGTACTAGGGGTTTCGTGTACTAAAAATGAGTACAACGCTAAGGGTGTGGGAAAAATTAGTTGACTTAACAAGTCAAACAATATGACTTAAGAAGTCAAGTAATTATGATACGGGTTTAACACAAGGGTGATCCTAATGCCTCTTATCATATAGTAAATCCTACCACACGAATGTAGTCTCACTAGCGGTCTTGGGATGCATCACTAACGCAAGTTCTAGAATCTAAATGCTACCGGTACACTCATAAGCACTAATAGTAAATGCTTTTCCTATCAAATCTAAAGGCGAACCTCACATTTTTGGGTGGAAAATTTTTCTGAATATACGGTTATGTGCTAGTCATACAACCTCCTATCCATGAGACGCTTGCTAAGGCTAAAGTTTCACTCCTAAATGTTGTAAAAAATTTTAAATTTGGCGCTAAAATTACACTAACAAGTATTTCTCATAGTTTTATTACTCATCTACTATCAAACAAAACAAACTCAAGCGGAAGTGCATATGTAAGGTATCATCTTTTTACCCTCCCCTTACACTTAAGATGAACATTGTCCCCAATGTTCAAGTAAAGAATGTAAAAGTAAACAAGTAAAGAGAATGAAATCAAATACTCCCCTGATTTGCTCGGTATGGATTAAAGGTTGGCCAGGTTAGATCTTCTTCCAAGAAAACGAACAATCAAAGCTTCCCTTCCAGAATATAAATCATCTTCTTGTCATAAATAACCTGTAAAACCTGAAAAAGTAGACAAGACAACCTCGCGTAAAATCGGCGGCATCCTATATAACTTACAAAATCCTAGAAAGCAAAGTAAGATATAATGCTTGTAAATGAAGTTTGCAGATTTCCTGGAGAGTATAAAACTTAATAATTCACAAAAACTATAAGACTCCGTTAGAAAAACAAAACTGGTAAAATTTCCAGATTTTCACCCGTGACGCCGTCAAGAGTACACTCGTGACGCCGTCAGGATTGACCTGCAGAAATCCTTGTGTTAAGTTTCCGGAAAATTTCTGGAAAAACTTGGTTCTATTTCCTGGACAATCCTGCAAAACTTCATTATGACTCGATACAAGCATTTGACTCTAACAAATACGAATATACATGTTCATTAAATATTGTGGAGAATCATGATCGGTTTGTTTCTTAAAAACATATTTGGGGTTTCCCCTTACACTTATCTTTTGCAAAAATACCTTTAGGTTGAAGTTAAGACTAGGCTAAACAACATAATAAAGTATTTCACATTTTTTTAGTAGAGAAACATGATCAACCAACAATAAAAATAAAACATGCATACGGAAGCAAATAACAATCAAACAAATAAAAATCACACAAAACATGGGTTGCCTCCCAAGAAGCGCTTTTCTTTATTTACGAGTCTTGTAGCTAGACTCAAAGTCGTGGGTTACTACGTGATCTCATCATTGGTTCCACTCTCTAGGTCGTCTTCTAAACCAATGTCGCTCTCATAATATAAGTACTTTGGATCTTCAAATTCAAAAACATCCCGTTGATACTTAGAGCCAAGCTTTCTAACATCCTTAAAGAACCCATATGATAAATCAGAAATATTTCTACACCCTCTCCTAACATCATCATCACACAAGACAAGTTGGGAGCTCATCACATCGAGCCCGTCGCAATCTATTTCCCTAAGGTCTCTGCGTTTGTATGGCGTTTGGTATGAAATCCTCCTAATCCCGTCAGTGAAAGTCATGATTCCGTTCAAGTCATCCACTATCAACTTAGTGATTTCACAAAAGGGTGCTCCAAAGACGACTTGCGATAGCCTAGGGTCAACAAAGTCCTCTATGTTGTCCACAATCGTGAACTCCATAGGGAATGCCATATTTCCTACGAACACTTGGATTTCATGATCCTTACCAACCACCTTCTCTCCCTTGTAAATCATCCCCCATCTGCAGATATTGTTATAATGAAATAATGACATGAAATTCTTTGGCAGGAACACATTAATGTAGACGTTCTCGAAGTTCTTGTGACCGATCATGCAAGGGATTTTTAGGTTATTCGGATCACGTCGTTTGATCTTTTTCAACTCTCCATCCTTTGATCCGTATGGACTCCCCTCAAGGGAGGGACGATACTCATAAACTTCCTCACCATCCCTACGAAAAATTACCGTTCTAACACCATTGGTGAGTAATACACTACCATCTTTCTCGTCAAGGATTGCTCCCGATTCATTGATAAATGGCATCCCAAGGACAAGGTTTTGATTAGCTAGAGGGTCCACGTCATCAATCACGGTGAGGTCAGTATTGTAATCAAGTTCTCCAATCCTAATTGATACATTCTCTATTACTTTCTTGCACACAACGTGCTCTGGGAAGGTTTTGTGGTATAGAGAAAGTGGGATTACGCTGACTGGGAAGCTAGGATTTACATGGCTATTGATTAAGACCTTTCCCTCAATGGTACAGGGGATTTTGAAAAGCTTAGAGTCGTTCTCCTCGGTTTGATTGCTATCTATACTTATAACATTCTCTAGTTCGGATTCTTTTATAACAGATTTGCTCAAAATGGTTGGGTCTTTCTCCTGTTCCTCCGATGTCTCGTTCCAATCATCCGGTCTGTCGGATTTCTGCGCGGTGCACTGCTCGGGTGAGTCGGTGGGTTTCCTCGCCGGAGCGTGGTCAACCTTTGGTGCCACATCCTTTGCTGTCTGACTGAGGTTGTCAGTTTGTTGTTGGGTTGGATTGGGTGCTGCAGCTGATATTGTGGTGATGGTGTTTACAAAGTGGATTGGTCCAGAGGGGTTGATAGGTCCTTTCTCGTTAGGGGATAGATGTTTGAATAGCTTGCTAGGACTTTTTATTTTTACAGGGGAGGCTGGTGGACTCATGATGGTAGCAGACTTAACCTCATCAACGTGAATGGGCTTATTATCAATATGCTCTTTGATAGCAGTCAACAGATTACGAATCTTGTTGTTCACGTCGGCCTGCTGTTGTTTGAATTTTGCCTCGAGTGTAGTAAGCTGCAGTTCTTGAGAAAGAATGAATTTTTTTAGATCATCTTCACAGCTTTGCCTAGGGGTATTTTGTGACGGGAAATGTTCGGACCAAGTGAGCGGTGAGGAGTCATTAAATGATACACTTCGTGTTTGGTACCCTCTAAAATTAGGTTTATCCTTCCATGCCTCATATGCTTCGGCAGAAGTTCGAGGGCCCTGCCCTACATGTGACGATGTGAATTCGTTATAAGCACGTTTTGGAAGTTCCATGCAGTTGTAGGTCTCGTGAGGGCCATTGCACAGTTTGCATGTAGAAGCGATTCTGCTTACTTGGCTTGAAGGCTTATGAGTTTCGTAAGATTTCATGAGAGACTTGACTCGACCTTCAAGTTCCATGATCCTACGGTCGGGAGTGCTTGAATTATTCGAAGGCAAAGATATTGCCTTGACCGTTTTGTTCAAATCACGGGGATCATTCCAACTTTCGTTGTCATAGAGAGCAAGATCTTCTATGAGTTCCCATGATTGTTCCGCACTAAGATCACGTAGCTTACCACCGGCCGATTGGTCAATGGTTCGCCTCGTGGAGATGTCGATATGGTCATAGAAGATTTGGACTTGGAGCCAAAGATCTATGCCATGATGAGGGACTTTTTGGAGTAAGTCCTTGAAACGAGTCCATGCTTCATAAAGAGATTCATTTTGACGTTGTTGAAACATCAAGATGTCATTCCTAAGTTTAGTAGTTCTCCCCGGTGGGAAAAATTGAGCAAGGAAACGAGTGGTGAGATCATCCCATGTGGTGATGGATCCCGCGGGTAAACGCTCAAGCCATTGACTAGCTTGATCCCGTAGAGAGAATTGGAATAGGCGTAAACGGGTAGTCTCTCTAGTTTCAACACCTAGGTCTATGGAATCTACGATTTTGAGGAAGTCCTTAAGGTGTTGGTTTGGATCTTCGGAACGAAGTCCATGGAATGCACATCCGCTTTGCACCAACCGGATGGTGTCGGATCGCAAGGGGGTCACATTGGCTCCGGTGAGCTCAATGGTGTTACGGTAGCCTTGGTGGCTAGGTCGGGAATACTCTCCTAAGGTTCGGGGTCTAAGGGGTTCTAATGGTGGGTTTTGTTGTGGTGGGATGATGGGTTCAAAGATGTTACCACCTTCCATGATGTCGGATGGTAAAGAGTTACGAACAAAGGCACGAAGAAACAAGATAGACTAAAGAAGACCTAAAAATAAAAATAAAATCTTACTAGAAAGGAATCTAGCAAGTAGACCTAATAAAAAGATAAACTAACCTAGACAATAACTATTCCCCGGGCTGCGGCGCCAAAAACTTGATGCGTGGGAATCGCACCTTGCTTTACCTCTCGAGGGATCTCGCGAGGCTTACAACCCCCACCAGGCAGTGTACCTGATCGTTGTAGTATAGTATAGTGACAAGTACCGGGGGATTGATCGTTCAGCTTAGGAATAGTGTCGCTAGGATTAGAAAACCTAATTAATAGTTCTAGAGATGAAAGATGATTATTTTTGTGTTTTTATATTTTATGAAAGCAAGTAAAATCTCGGGTTTTGAAGGAGTGGGCGGAATTAGTTGCTATTCAACTAACCCAAAGCTAAGATGCAATCAAAATAAAATAATAAAAATGAAATTAAACTAATTAAACTAAGGTTGTGAGCAGTAATTGGAGAAATTGTGTTTACTTAGACTTCATTACTCCCTAGATATCTTTTACATGTTAATTACTTGTTACACTTGTATGAATGACGGGTTGTATTCCTTAATACCATTCGTGGAGTGGCATACATAACTCCCCAACTCTATGAGCTCTTATCTCCTCCTACACCATGACCCAGCACAACTATAGGGATTGTAAACAGTGGCTCATGCATTAAATACAACCAATAAAGACCTAGTACGCCTCGGTTCATGTTTCTTAAGACGTTCAAGCATGTTACCATTTGGAGATCTGCCAGTTTTCTTAAGCCTAACATATAAATCATTCATTCAAAACAAGAATAGACAAGTAATCAACACATAATCAACATCTAGGTTTCATTAGATCTAAGCAAACACAAGAGAGATCTAGCCTAGCATAGTAGAATTAAGATAAGAACAAAAGATAAACAACCAACACATAGACATATTGATTGAATTAAGAGTATACTTATCTCAATTACAATGCAAGGTCTCAAGGGTTTGGAACCCTTGAAAAACCTGTAAAAGAGGCACCAAAATCGTCTTTAGGGTTTCACCAAAACTTCTCTCTTTTTTTTTAAAACTGAAAAACTAGAAAAGTATATATAGGAAATTCGATATGACGGCGTCACGAACAAACTTGTGACGCCGTCAGACCGCCGCCAAAAAGTTCATCGGACGCTCTTGATCTACATTTGACGCCGTCACCCTTAGGCCGTCATGCAATTAACTCTTGACGCCCTGTGTGTGACGCCGTCACAAACTCTCGGTAAATAATTCCATGATCTCTGACGCCGTCACCATCTTCCTCTTGACGCCGTCACAAACTTTCGGTAAAATTTATTGTAGATGCATCTGACGCCGTCAGGTTGTGACCCTTGACGCCGCAAGGAACTGTTCACAGCATGGAAAATTGGTACTTAGCCGTTTTCTTCACTTTTATGCTCCAAAACCGTCCAAAATAGCTTCTTTTCCAGAATTCACTCTCCAAGTACCTAAAATCACAAAAGGAACGATTTAGGGCAATATTTGATCAAATAAAGTCGGATTCGGGCTTAAATGACCCCCTAAAAACGGATCATTTTTCGCCTCATCACACTTGCAACATATTCTGCTTCAGTTGTAGAATTGGCCACCATTGTTTGCTTCTTGCATTGCCATGATATGAGTCTGCAGCCAAGAAATTGACATCCACCAGTTGTGGATTTTCTGTCTAGGGTTGCACCAACATAGTCACTATCTGAGTAAGCTACCAAATCAAAAGATGATTCCCTTGGATACCATAGACCCAACTTAGGCTGGCCCTTGAGGTATCTGAAGATCCTTTTGACTGCTGTGAGATGAGAAACTTTTGGATTTACTTGAAACCTTGCACATACACATACTGAGAACATGATATCTGGTCTTGATGATGTAAGGTACATTAGAGACCCAATCATTGATCTGTAGTTGTGCACATCAACATCTTCACCCTCAGCATCTTTGTGTAACCCCTTTTCTGGATCCATTGGTGTACTTGCAACCTTTGAATCTGCAAACCCAAATTTCCTTAGGATCTCAGCTACATACTTATCTTGGCTGATAAATATGCCTTCATTTGATTGTTTCACTTGGAGACCCAGAAAGAAAGTAAGTTCCCCCATGGAACTCATTTCAAACTTACTATGCATAAGTTTTTCAAACTCTACACACAATTCCTGATTTGTGGATCCAAAGATAATGTCATCAACATAAATCTGCACCAGCAAGATGTCTTTCTTGGTTCTTTTGATGAACAAAGTTGGATCAATCTTGCCCCTTTGAAATCCATTTTCCAATAAATAGAAAGCCAATGTTTCATACCATGCTCTAGGAGCTTGGTGTAGATCATAAAGAGCTTTGGTAACCTTGTACACCTTGTCTGGATATTCTGCATCAATGAAGCCTGGAGGTTGAGAAACATACACCTCTTCTTCAATAGTACCATATAAAAAGGCACTTTTGACATCCATTTGGTAGATAGTGAAACCTATGAAAGAAGCATAGGCCAAGAATAGCCTAATTGCTTCAATTCTTGCAACTGGAGCAAAAACTTCTTCATAATCCACTCCTTCTTCTTGAGTATACCCTTGGGCCACCAATCTGGCTTTGTTTTTTTATCACTATTCCCCTTTCATCTTTCTTATTTCTGAAAACCCATTTGGTTCCAATTGCCCTGTAACCTTTGGGCAAATCAACCAGTACCCAAACCTTCTGCAGTTTGAATTGAAGCAGCTCTTCTTGCATTGCTTCAACCCAGCTTGAATCATCTAAGGCTTTTGTAATGTTTTTGGGTTCTACTTGTGAGAGAAAGCATGAAAACAGGCATATGTGGGCAACTTCATGGTTCTTTTCTTCATACACAGCTAGGACAAACCCATCTTTGTCTGAAGATAAGACTTGAGTTCTTGTTTTAACACCAGAATCAATGTTGCCAATCACATTATCAATGGAGTGATCTTTGAGAATTCTTGTGTTGTGTGTTGTAGGAACATCATAGGAAATTGGAAGGTTTCCAATCCCTACATCTTCTGGTAAGGAATCATCTGATAGAACATTTAATGGTTCAGCAGGACCAATTTGTAAACTGGCAGTACCATCTGTTGAACTGGCAGTACCATCTTGTGAATTGGCAATACCATTTTCATTTTCAGAATTTAGTTGATTCCCTTGATCTTGAGTTCCATGATCATCTTCAACACCTTCATTTGTAGTGTTTGAAGGCTCTCCATGACTTGAAGATGAATCCAATCCTGTCCAAATTGGCATCAAGATGTAATCTTGATCCTCAGTTGTTTCATCATTGTCTTCAAAACCTGCATTATCATTAGTATTTGTACCTGTGACAGGCACATAATTCATAGATTCTGAAAGCTTATCAATGTCAAAACACCAATCTGGTCCAGTGCCTGCAACATTTGGTAGTTTCTCTTGGAACTCTATGTGCAGGTTTTCTTCTACTAGCCTAGTGCATTTATTATACACCCTATAGGCCTTACTTTGCAAAGAATACCCTATCATGTAGCCTTCATCAACTTTTCCTTCAAACTTTCCTAGATGATCTTTGGTATTGAGAATAGTGACATGACATCCAAAAGGTCTCATAAAACTTAGAGATGGTGTTCTACCAAACAAAAGTTCATAAGGAGTCTTTCTATGAGGTTTAATCACAAGAACCCTATTTTGTACATAACAAGCAGTACCTACTGCTTCAGCCCAAAATGAAATAGCCAACTTAGAATCTACTAGCATTGTTCTAGCAGCCTCTATAAGTGTTCTATTTTTCCTTTCTGCTATTCCATTTTGCTGTGGGGTTCTAGCTACACTATATTCTCTTTTTATTCCTTTTTCTTTGCAAAAGTCATCCATAACTCTATTCTTGAATTCTGTCCCATTGTCACATCTAATTACTTTTACTTTCTTATCTATTTAGTTTTCTATTCCTGTAATGTAGGACTTAAGGATCTCACTTGTTTCATCCTTAGTTCTTAAAAAGAAAACCCAAGAGAATCTGCTGTAATCATCAGTAACTACAAGACAATATCTTTTACCATTCAAGCTATTCACAGAAGTAGGACCAAAGAGGTCCATATGAAGCATGTATAAAGCTTGAGAAATTGAGTTATGGGTCTTGGGCTTACAAGAAGCTCTATGTTGTTTGCCTTTTAGACAATCAACACAGGTTTGGTCATTTTGAAAAATCTTTTTGGGTAAACCTCTAACCAAATCATATTTTGCAATTGTATTGATTGTTTTAAAGTTTACATGACCAAGTCTTCTATGCCAAAGCATAGATTCATCCAATGAGGCTTTTGCTACTAGACAGGTTAAACTCTCTTTAGGAACAATGTTCTTTAAATCAATAATGTACATATTGTTCTTTCTAGGGATTTTAAGAAGAATCTGATTTTCATCAGGAATTTTAAAATCAGGAGAAAGTACAATGCATTCAGTGTCAGTAAAAAGAACATTGTTCTTTGTGTCACACATTTGTGAGACACTTAAGAGATTAAACTGTAGTTCTTTCACAAAGTACACATTTTCAAAATCTAATTTACTGGTTTTAATTGTACCTTTACCAGTAATCTTTCCTTTGATTCCTCCCCCAAAGGTAACATATCCTCCATCAAATGATTTGAAGTTTGTGAGGTAAGACATGTTGCCTGTCATGTGCCTTGAACATCCACTATCTACATATCCTTGATCTGCAATATCATTTGAATGTTCCTGCACATGTATACACATATTAGTTTCCTTGGGGTACCCAAGCCATGAGTCCATGACTGACTTGGGTTTGCCTCGTGCATCAATGTAATCAAACATTTTTAGGACTGTTGATGCACCATTTGATTGGAGTGGTCTCCAAATCCAACATGCTGAGGACTTAACAGCATTGTCATTTTTAATACATTTTGTGGTTTTGGGTCTAACATTATCAAATTTGGCAGTACCATTTGGTCTAGCAGGACCATATGGCCTAGCAGGACCTTTAGGTTTTGGTCTCCAGTCTTGTGTTTTAACCACAAAATTCCTTTCAATATGACTTTTCACAACTTTTGGTGTATGTTTGAAAGTATTACTTGCACCCTTAGTAGTGAATTTTGGGTAAACAGGCTCATTTGGTCTAACATTATGATTGACTTTTGGTGTGTTAGATTTCACAAAACCTTTTCTGGGGTTTGTTTTATTTGTTTTAGACCTTGATGTACTCCCAGAAACCCAATTGTTACAATAAGCATGAGTATGATTAAAACTACCACAGTAATAACATGCTTTATTGTACAAAACAAAGTTATCACCAAGTTGATGTGACTTAAGATTGTTCCAATTTCTCTGACTACCTCTAGGTTTGCTATTACATTTAGCACAACATTCAACTGTTTTTAGAACAACTTTAGTCTTTGTGATACTTTCTACACTTTTAGGACTGGTTGGTCCTACTTTGTTTCCTTTCTTAGAAACAGTCTCTTTTCCATTCTCATCAGATGTACAACCTTCAATAGTTGTAACATCTGAGCTCTTATCAGTGAGCACCTTTTCTTTGGCGAGTGAAGTATCACTTGTACTCTCAAAAGGTTCACTATTTTCTACAGGTTTTACTTTTTCTAGTGGTTTATTTGTGAGTTCATGTAAACCTGATTCAGCAAGATCTAAACCTGGGGGACAGGGAATTCCTCTGTAAGGAGGTGGACATTTGTTGTATCCAATCTCAGATTTGATTTTCTTGTTCATTTGGTTCTCAACTATACTTTTAGTACATGCAGAAGCATTTTCTAATGTTGTAACAGTTAGTTGAATATTATCTTTTGCTTGTTTCACTTTAGCAAACTCAGTTCTTAACAGGTTTATTTCAGCATCTTTAAGAAATATGTCTCTATTAAGAATAGCTTTTGTGTCAGAAAAGGTGAGTTCATTTTCTCTAAAGTGAATTATCTGTTTTTCAAGTTTGGACATACCACACTTATGATTAACTAGGTCTTGATGAGTTTTTCTTTCTTCTACTTTCAGTTCATCATAAAGTTTTCTTAAGATTTCTAGTTCTTTAAAAACTTCACAAGTAGCAGAACATTTAGTAATTTGTACCTCAGGATTGGAGAGAGTCATTAAAGCCATTTCATTTGCGGATGACTCTTCTTCACCCATAAAGCTCCAATCAAAACCCAGCCCATCAATAGCTACCATAGCTTTTGTTTCAGTGATGTCCACTTCCTTGCTCTTGTTCTCATTGTTTCCCCTGTTCTTGTTCTCAAAACCTCTTCCCTTATCACCCTGCTTCTTTGGTCTTCTACATTCTCTTGAGTAGTGACCCTTCATGTGGCAGTTGTAGCACTCCACTTTAGACTTGTCATACCCAGCAGGTTCATTGCCATTGATGACAATCTTCTTTCCAGTCCTCATCAAATATTTCTTAGCCCTCATGCTAAGAAGTGAAAGCTGCCATTTTATGTCCATTTCTTCAAGATCATCATCACTGATCTCTTGAAGATCTTCAAAGGTCAATGTGGAACCATTGTGTTGTGATGTTAGGAAAGTACAACCAATTGTTTCATCTAAAATGGTTTTGGTACTGCTGGAAGTACTAGCAGTACCAAAATTTGTGTTGGCAGTACATTCTTCTCTACCATCTTTTTCTTCATCAACTTTCTTGGAAGTACCATGAGATGACATAAATGCCATATTTCCTGAGCTTGAACTAGTAGACTTCTTTAGTTCATGCTCTACTATTTTGAAGTTGCTGTAAAGATCATTGAGACTCATGGAATCAATATCTGGTTTGTTTTTCCAGACAATGACATGCATGGCCCATTCAGAGGGTAGGCTTCTAAGGAATTTGGAGTTTAAGTCTTCTTGAGATATTATCACTTCATGAATGGCTAACTGACTAGAAAGCTTTTGTAGTCTATTGAACATGCTGTCCAAAGACTCATTTGGTGTGGCTGAAAAGTTTTCAAACTGTTGTTTTAAAAGTGTTTTCTGGGTTTTCTTGGTGGCATCATTACCACCAAATCTAGCCACAATAGCTAGAAAAAGGGTTTTAGCACACTTGTATTTGTTAAAGATTAAAAGCTGGTCATTTGGAATAGACATGAGAAGCATACTCCTGGCTTTAAGATCATTTCTCTTTTGAATTCTTTCTTCAGCGGTTATTGGGTTTACTTGCACAGTTGTAACAAGTGCATCATTTACTGTGGAGGTGGTGGTTACTGGTTTAAATGAGTTTCCTTCTTCAATAATCTCCCAAAGTGCATAGTCTTGCACTTGGAAGTATTGTTCAACCCTCAGTCTCCACATCTCAAACTCATTCTGTTTGAGTAATGGAAGTTTTGCAGCCACATTGGTTTGAATGTGCTCAACATCCATTTTTGCTTTGTTCTTTTATGTCGTAAATATCAGCCTGGCTCTGATACCACTTGTGGAAGGAATCTCTATTGATTTGTGCAAACACTTGGGATGTTAATCTCAGTAATGTGTTTAGGATATTTATGAATGAATGTGAGTTAGCACGCGGAATTTACTAAAACACACTAAAGGAACAAAGGTGGTGAATAAGTAAATGAGAATGAACACAACATGAATAACACAAAACGATTCAATATTATTGATGAAATAATACGGGTGATCTAAACTATCACCAGGATTACAAGTGAATCTTTGATACGTGAAAGAGTTTAAAGATGGAAGTTATGCATGAAAAACTATGGGAAAGATGTGTCTAAGAAGGTGTCTTAAGGGTTCCTTTTATAGTATAAGGAGCCCTTATTACAAGTGGTCAAGTTGCTTAATATAATATATTAGAGGTTTATCTTATCCTAATATTACACCTTTCAAGGTAAAACACTCCATTGTATCTACTGAGACTTCTGTACTACTTCTACTTAACGTATAACTTTGTACAAATACTAATAATACAACTAATATCTCTGAATAAAATATAACAACTTGTCGTAAATACTGGCAGGACCTTCTTTAACTAGCAGTACCTTCTTACCCAGAAGGTACTGTTAGTATATCTTCAACATCAGCAAAACTGAAGAGGCAGGCTTAACTATCAACTAGCAGGGTCTTCTGGCAGACTCTTTACTTTGTGCATTTTATTCCTAACATAAACTTTTCTAAGTTTTTAGTTTATTTATTTAGGCTTACTTTAGATTTTCTTATTATTTAGGTAATTGTTAAATAGTAAATAATAGTTTTTAATTAATAGTAATTACATAAATACTTGTAAAAATCATTTTAATTCATAGTTAATCTTCTTTTATTACTAGGATCACAAAAATATAAATTTCACAATTGTAGGGTTTATATTGATCAATTTTCAGTTTTATTTTGGTACGTAGACGTTTAATTTAATTTAAACGTACATTTTTATTATTTTTCACATTTTTAGGTTTTGTTAAATAAGTTTGTAATTAATAAATAAATATATTAAGTTTGTTTAATTTGCATTTAAGCCACTAAGGCATGCAAATCCATCTTTTGTTATAATTCCCCATTTGTTTTGTACGTTTACGTTTATTTGAACCTAAACGTACGTTTGTAAATCCTTTTACATTTCTAGGGTTTCTGATTGTACGTTTTTACTGATATAACTAGTGTTAGTCAGTCAGATTCCTGTTTTTATATTTAACTTCACTAGATCACAGATTCGTTGTATTACAGTTTACACACCTCGTTTGGACATAACGACCTAGAAACATTCTATACTCCTTGGATCATAATTGCATTTCCTCCCGGGCTGTCTGGCTTTTGGTACTGACCATTCACAAGTGGTTGAGAAATAAAGTTGGTTGGTTTGGGAGGAATCAGTTTTTTTAGTTCGTCTAAACTTGCACAGTGTGCGTTGTTGCGCATTCGTCGTGGGGTGCATACTAAAGTTATAGTCGTGTATGAAGTTAGTGAGTTTGCGTACGAACTTAGGAGTCAATTTTTTTGAATTCATGTGGTGGTATGCAGCGTACTGCGAATTCCACTATTTAGGAGTCAATTGTCTTGAATCCATGTTTTGTTAAACGCGCACAGTGTGCGTTGAAGTGCATCCATCGGGGGATGTACCTTGAACTTACTCCAACGTCTTGACATAAAGGTGTTTAACAAGGATACGTGATCAAATGTTGATGGGTTTGCAACCCTCTTATTCAACGAGTATGTTAGTAGGTTTACCCATCATGTCTGCCCTCGTGTGGTCTTAATATGTGCATGCACACCATGTAGGCAATAATATGAATAAATAGAATTGAAACATAAATGAATGATGTAAGCAATAATGTTGAAATGTGTTGTGGAGTTAGCTAGAAACCACAACGTTTTATTGATACTTGCAAGTTTTTGAGAAACTAAAAAACAATTCCTAACAAAGAAAAGAAAAAACAAACAATTATTGGGCACATACTAGAGTGCAAAGATGTCTGTTTGTGGGCCGTAGCCTTTCCTAGAGATATCATCTTTTGAGATTGCAGATATTCCAAGTGCGCGCTAGGTCGTGACCTTCCATATCGCGCAACCTGTATGCACCATTGCCTAGCGCATCGGTGACCTCATAGGTTCCTTCCCATTTGGGTCCAAGCTTGCCTGTGTCTTCTGCGTGACTTGCGTCATTGGCGCGGTATACAAAGTCTCCTGGCCTGAAGGAAGTATGTTTGACTTTTTCATCATAATACTTCTTCATTTTTGCCTTAGCCTTTGCCTCGCGTATAGCTGCGCGTTCACGTCTTTCTTCCAGTAAGTCCAAGTCTATGCGCCGCTACTCGTCATTTGTTGTGACGTTGACCTCTGCTGTTCGTATAGTTGGCATTCCTATCTCAGCTGGTATGACGGCTTCTGTTCCGTAGACAAGGGAGAATGGTGTGTCTCCAGTACTGGTTTTGATTGTGGTGCGATGCGCCCATAAGACATGTGATAACTCTTCCACCCACTTGCCTTTGTGTCTGTCAAGGCGCGCTTTTATTCCTTCACCTAGACTGCGGTTCGCGCGCTCAACTAAACCATTGGTTTGTGGGTGTTTTACTGAAGCAAAGTGTTGTGTGATGTTCAATTACGCGCACCAATCTTTGAATGGGTTGTCGCAGAACTGTTTCCCATTGTCTGATATGATCTCTCCGGGTAGTCCGAAGCGACATACAATATTATCCCATACAAAGCGTTTTACCTGGTTGCCCGTGATACTCACCACTGCCTTTGCCTCAATCCACTTCGTAAAGTAGTCTATGGCTACGATGAGGAATTTTAGCCCTCCTGCTGCAACTGGAAAAGGGCCTGCGATGTCAATACCCCATTTGTAGAATGGCCATGGTGAGGTAATGGGTGTTAGTTCTTGTTGTGGTTGGCGGGGAATTGGCCTGTGTACTTGGCAATTGCTGCATTTTTTAATCATATCCCGCGCGTCGCGGTGCCTAGTGGGCCAATAATACCCCGACCGTAGAGCGCGAGCTTCAACAGACCGTGGTCCTGAGTGCATGCTACATGATCCAGCGTGGATTTCTCGGAGTACATAGTCTGCTTGAAGAGGTCGGACATATCGGAGCCAAGGTTGCAAGAAAGAACGTCGATAGAGGATGTTGTCTCGTAGTTCAAATCGCTGCGCTGTGCGTCGCACTCTTCGAGCGTCCTTTTGATCTCGTGGTAAGATTCCTTTGCGGATGAATTCAATGATAGGTGTCATCCACGTGGGATCTTTTTCTTCTATCACTGTGGATACTTCCATCTCCAAAATTGATTTGTTTTTTAGAGTTTCTACCAATACCTGTTTTGACAAGTGCGCAAAGCTTGTATATGCAATCTTGCTAAGCGCATAAGCTTTCCTATTGTCCCCTCTAGGTACTTGTTTGATTGTGAACCTATCAAAGTTCTGAATCAAGGACTTGGTCTTTTCCAGGTATTGGATCATGTGTTAATCCTTGGCTTCATACTCACCTAGCACATGGTTAGCTACTAGCCTGGAATCCACGTTTACCTCCAGGTTGCGTACACCCATTTGAATTGCAATACGCAGTCCAGCGAGTAAGGCTTCGTATTCCGCCTCATTGTTTGTGGCTGTGAATTCGAAACGCAGCGCGTAGGTGAACTCCATTCCTTCTGGATTAGTAAGGATAAGGCCTGCGCCTGATCCATCCACGCATGAGGATCCATCTATGAATAGAATCTAAGGTTCCTGTAGGTCTGTTTTACTTGCTGAAGGTGGGCTATCAGTATCTGGCTTTTCGACAATAAAGTCAGCTAATATCTGCCCCTTGATTGCGGTGCGCAGTCTATATGAGATGTTATACTCGCTTAACAACACACTCCACTTTTGTAGCCGTCCTGATGCGTCAGGTTTAGAGATAACTTGTTTGATTGGCTGGTCTGTGATTACAGCTATTGGGTGCGCGTGAAAGTATCTGCGCAGTCTTTTAGCTGCGAATACTAGAGCTAAGACCAGCTTTTCCATGGCGCTGTAGTTAGTCTCTGTCTTTTTCAATGCTTTGCTTACAAAGTATATGAGTGTCTGGACGGAGTTTCTATCTGTCAATAGTACTGCGCTAACTGCTCCATGAGTTGCAGATAAGTACATGATTAGCTCTTCCCCTGGTCGCGGTGCGACAAGTTTAGGGAGTGATGCCAGATGCTGTTTTAGCTGTTGGAAAGCTTCTTCTGCTTCCTCAGTCCAACGAAAGTCTCCCTTTTTAGCGCACTTCGTGAGTGTTTTAAAGAGAGGGAGTGATTTGTCTGCTGATTTAGATAAGAAGCAGTTCAGCCCCGCTAGCTTTCCGTTTAATGACTGGACTTCTTTGAGTGTGCGCGGCGAGGGGAGATCAATAACAGCTTTTGTTTTTTCCGGGCAAGGCTTGATTCCATCAGGTTCTATTAAGTATCCGAGGAACATGCCTTCTGTCGCGCCAAAGGTGCACTTCTTGGGATTTAACTTCATGTTTATTTGTCCCAATGTTTTGAACGTTTCCTCGATGTCGCGCACCAATTCATCCTCTGTGTGGCTTTTGATGACAAGGTCGTCAACGTAAACCTCCAAATTTTGACCTACTTGTTTCTCGAAAGCCGTGTCCACCAATTGCTGGTATGTTGCGCCTGCGTTTTTTAGGCCAAAAGGTATTTTCGTGTAGCAATAGACCCCTTGAGGCCTTGACTGGTGTGGAAAGTTGTTTTTTCTTCATCCTCGACTGCCATCTGGATTTGATGGTACCCTTTGTATGCGTCTAGGAAGCACTTAAAAGGATATCCGCACAGGGATTCTACCTTCCAGTCTATCTCTGGCAGTGGATAGCAGTCCTGTGGGCATGCTTTGTTAAGGTCTGTAAAGTCTACGCACATTCTCCAACTGCCATCACTCTTCTTTACCATCACTGGATTAGAAAGCCAGTCGTGATAGTATACTTCGCGCATGATGCCTGCGTCTACGAGTTTTTGTACTTCTTCCAGAATAGCTTTTGCATGATCTGGGGCCTGGCCGCGCTTCTTCTGTCGTATTGGGGGATATCCTTGTCGGATTTGTAGCTTGTGCTCCGTGATAGAGTGTGGCACTTCGGTCATGTGCTTTGGTTCCCATGTAAAGATATCTAGGTTCTTTTGCAAGAGTGCGCACACAGCTGCTTTACCTTTGTCAGATAAAGATCCTCCAATCGAGATTTGTTGATCTGGGTAATCGGGGTGAATAGCGACCTTTAAGTTTGGCGTTTTTTCTGTGCGCTATTCTGGAATACTCTCCACCTCAGTGGTTACTGCGTTGCATTCTTTTGGTGGTACCGTGGTGTTGTAGAGGGTAACAATTCCTCCTTCCACTGGAAATTTGAGCATCCCATGTGCTATGGATGATACAACGCGCATGGATGATATTCCAGATCTCCCAATGATTCCATTGTATGGTGAGGGAGACTTGATTACCATGAAATTTATCCATGTTGCCGTTGAGTGTTGTTCATCGCCCACAACTACTAGCAAGCGCAATTGCCCCATAGGCCAAATCTTTTCTCCTGTGAATCCAGTCAGCGACGTTGTAGCTGGTATCAATTGACTTTGGATCTCAGGTCGTAGCCTTTTGAAGCAATTCTCATATAGAATATCTGCGGATGCCCCTCCATCGATATACATGAGGCGAATCTCGTGTCCCCCCGTATGTATCTCAATAGTTAGTGGCTCCACCACTGCGTTGTCCGCAGCTAAAGTGGGGAAGGATATATTCTTTTCTGAAGAGAACCTTTGACTGACTTTTTGTTTTGTTTTGCGTTGCCATGACTGTATCATGTAGATGACGTCCACTCTGTCTTTGGAAGGTTCTTTTTTGCCCCCATTCTTTTGTTTGTCCTTCCATTCTTTAATATTTTTTACAAGGTGATCCATTCTGCCTTCTCTTACTAATTTTTCAATTAGTTGTCGTAGTTGGACGCACTCGTTAGTTGTATGGCCTTTTTGGCCATGATATTCACAGTATCCATTCCCTATGCGCTTGTCTTCTGCGGTACGCATTGGAAAAGGCTTTGGGAAGTTTGCTCCTTCTGTAACAAATATTTCCCTCGGAGTTTTTGTGAGAGGGGTATACTTGTCATTATCTCGTCCACTGCGATAATTCTTGCTGCGGTTGCTGTTCTGATCATTGGATTGTCTCCTAGGCTGTTCTTGTTGCCTATAATTTGAGTAGCCTTTTTTGCTGTCCGCAGTGGCTACTTCTCCTTGTATGAAGGATCTTGTGCGCTTCATTAGCTCATCAAAGGTTTGGGGAACCTTGTCGTTTAGCTTCCGAATGAGTTCTGGGTTGTTAATCCCATTCATGAACCCTGAAATTTTTAGGATTTCAGGACATACTTTGACATGTATGCACTCATCTTTAAAGCGTTCCATATAAGCACTAGTTGATTCCCCTTGGCGCTGTTTTACTCTGGCTAGTTCGACCGGGTTTTTAGCGCACTCCTTTCTTTGGGTGAAGTTTAAACGGAATGCTTTTCGTAATTCTTCAAACCCGTCGATGCTCCGTCGTGGGAGCTTGCTAAACCACGTGCGCGCATTCCCTACTAATGTGGAGTTAAACATATGGCACCACACAGGTTGTGGCCAATTTTCGATAGTAGCAGCTGATTCAAAAATTTTTAGGTGGTCATCCGGATCACCTATCCCATCATATATTTTGACATTAGTGGGCATGCGCCTCCTCTTGCGATCAGAATAATCGCTGATGCGTCGTGTAAATGCATCAACTTTCTGGCGACGCCATGGAAGGGACATGTCTTCGTCTTCTTCTTCACGACGTCTTCCTCTTGACTTCCAATGTCCTGTTTCCTTATCCTCGTTGTCCGAGGAGTCGTTGGAGGAGGAGTAGTCTCTTTTGCGGCGCTTGCGCCAGCTTCCTTCAGAGGAAGAACTTGAGGGGCTTTCACTTGAGGATATTCTCCTCCCTAATCTGTCCTGAATTCTTTTGCTCCCAGACCTGGAGGAACCTTCGCTTGGTGAACGTTGAGGTCCTAATCTGTCTTGTATCCCTCGATTACCAAGTCAGGAATGAACGTTAGTGCGCCTCTCGCCGTCTTCATATTCCTCTGAATATTGTGAGTCAGATGTCGTACCCAGCCTATCATAGATAGTGGTACGTTTTTCGTTATTTTCGCGTCTTCCTCATGGGTGGCGCGGTGATGATGCTTCGCGTTCAGGACCAAAGTTGAGCCGGGCTTGTAGGCTCGTACTCGACCTTCTCCTTGCTTCTTCTTGCATGAGTGCAGTTAGGGTTTCATAATTTTGGGATACAAAATTACCCAACGTTAGATCAGGCGCGTCCTCATTCGCTGCAATGATATCTGCCTCAGTATTGGGCACCCTATCTCTGTTATGTGCACCCGGCGGTACAGTGTTGTCCACTGTAGGTGCCGTTTGGCGAGGAGTATTGAAGAGAGTGCGCTGGAGATCTTCAACGCTTGGGACTGCAGTGGTGATGTGGGTAGTTCTTACAGGCAATTCCACCGCTGGGAGAGGTTGGGTTGGTCCTGTTTCTTGGTGACCAGGCGCGCTGGTTGTCCCAGAGGCCTGCCTAGGGGTCGAATCTCGTTGATTCTTCCTCTGGGGGTCACGTGTTTTTTCCAACTGCGGAGTCCGCTGACTGAATTTTTATTCTTCGTCATTCTAGTTCCTTAGTTCTTAGTGTGGGTCCCACAGATGGCGCCACTTGTTGATACAAAAGTTGGGCGTTCCTAGTTTGGGCTCTTGCTCTCGTACCAATTCGCTTCTTAATGCTTGAAACCTGCGCACTAAGAAAGTAAACAACACCGTTAGGCTTATCGTGGGATTGTCTCCCACGATTAGACTCCGGCGTGAGAGTAAGTAATCGGTTTTAGGGTTTTGTTAAAGAGTTAGGGATTGTGTGAATCGTACCTTTAATGAGAATATATTATTCTATATATAGGGGCGCAGAGACCTTGTAGGTTTCTTGCTCCTTACTCTTCGCACACGTGGTGCTTATCCGGGGTAAGGATATCTATTCCGTAAATAGAAGATCCTTATCCTATGACCGAGTAGTTTGGTTGGGCTTCGGACTTCGTGAGTCCAAGCCATTGGTATTATGGCCCAAGTCATTTGTCATGATAGCCCACTCGTGGTGGGTTTGGGCTTAGTAATGTCTATCATTTGGGCTCGTGGCCCAACTATAAACTATACGTCATCAACACAATTAGGTGAAATATGTTTTTATAAACTTTAAAATGGTTTTCAGAACATTAGAAATGAGCTAGGTAAAATTGGTAAAGTAAGAAATTAAGAACGGATCATGTCGAATTTTCGCTAGAAATATGATACTTAGGTTATTTTTGAAAAAATGACGATATAAAAACTAAACCGTCTAACTAGACTTTTATAAATGGTAAAAATGAATATTTCTTATAAAACGCCAAATAGACGAAACTAGACTTTCAAAAGTAATAAAATGGTTGTTATCTTCAAAAGCCGGCAAAATGACAAAACGTGACAAAATGACGAAACCCGACAAAATGACGAAACCCAACAAAATGACGAAACCCGGCAAAAAGACAAAACCTCGCAAAGAGACGATACCCGACCAAAGGACGAAACCCGACAAAGAGACAAAACCCGACAAAAAGACAAAATATTTGTATTTAAACTATAACAGAGTATTATTTTAAATACTTAAGATAAAAACGAGACTATTTAAACTAGTAAACACGGGAACCTTACTAAAGTGTCAAAACTTATATATTTGTGTAACTTGACATAAAATGTATTTTACTTATAAAACTAAAGTACAAACGTGTCATGGTGATACAAAGTCTCACAAAACACTTTTACACTTATTACATTTCATAGAGTGTATACTAAGTCGAACCATATTTACTTAGGTCGCGTGTCGGAGCCCCACTTTTAATCTTTTTAATATTGTTTTACGAACTTGGGGTGAGAACATACTTGTTTTACTTTGGACCAAATTACTCTTTTAAACTATTATGTGTTAGCCTAAACATTGTAACCCACTATGCCCATTATCATGAACCGTCAGTTCATGCGGAAAGCGTGAGTGTTATAGATAGATATATCGGGGTGACTCCCCTGTTCGGTTTGACCAGATAGGCAAATGAACATATACCATGTCGAAACTTAAGTGTCGAGGGTTAGATGCTTACCGGGATTTATACCATATGCTTTATCTTCTATATCCCACTGTCGTAGCTTAGGCGTCGTTAACTTAGTGCTAATGTAATACTACATTTGTATGACATTATATGTGTTGTAATGTTCATATGTCTGAAACTTTGTGGTCCACTTAACTGTATTTGTTTAAACCTATGAACTCACCAACGTTATGCTGACTTTTAGGCATGTATTTGTCAGGTTGTTGATTTTCCTGCTTGGTTATATCATGAGGCATGACATCTAGTCATTTGCATTTCAAGAAGTGTATTTACACAAACGATTATGACTTGTATTGAAACTTTTTTCTATTTGGGACCATGTAATGTAATGACTTAACTATGATGTAAACTTATTTTATCAAATCAAATGTTTCTTTTAAGAACGATTCATGTAGGTCATTTTCTATATTGTGTTTCTTATTCCATGATGTCACACCCCCGGTTAACCTTTCCGTTGCGCTGATTTGGAGGTGTTACAGCTTATTATAGTATCTACATCCGATGTGGATGATCTATGTTTATAATTAGTATGTCAAGAATGTATGATCAAGCATCATTTGTGGATGACCCGAGTGAGAATAACACGATGACAAGTTAGAACGCCAAGAAGATTACTCATCGGTTAGGGAGTTATTGATTGTACCAGGATGATTAAGCATCGTCTAATAAGAATGCACGTGCTTAATTATTATGATTTCAGAACCAAAATTGTTAATACCACATGTACAAGTAGCAAGATGACTAAGAGTTGTACCACTTATATCATATTATATATTAATATGTTCATGTTTAGAATTACAAGTATTATTCAAATTAGTTCCGTTTACTCACTAAGTTACAAGGACTTACCGCTCTCAGTTTCAAGTTTTGTAGGTTTGTAAGATGAGACAAAGCTATGTGTTAAGTGAGGCGTAATGGGTCAAAATGGTGTAGCTCGTGGGTTATGTAACACGAGCTTCTCACTCCCATCATTTGTTATCAGTTTGAAATGCCCCAAGTCAAGTTCTATATTCAGTGTATATGTTATGATACAAGTTAATGAAATGTATATCAAGTGTTACAAAGTTCGTATAGCTAAGAATTTGTATTTCTATAGTTACAAGTTTTAAAGGGGCGTTTTGAATAAACCCGTTAATGTGTAAAACGCATTTTCACTGATTATATGAAAGTGTTGAGTTTGAAAATATGTTTATACAAGTTTATATTCAAGTTTCATTAGTACATGTTTGTGGTTATGGGTCAAAATAAAAAGTTGTAGAAAATGGGACATAAACACTAGTTATAAAATGATACAATTTTTAGAACTTATGTACACACGAGATTTGGACATATAGTATAACGGGTAATAATATGTCAGTAACTTTGTTTTAAAGTTAAATATTGTGACAATTAATAAATTCATTGTTTTGTAGTGTTTAAAAATTTTCTATAAAATTATATTAAATTTTTAATACTTATATAGTTATTATACTCATTCACACATGAGTTTTTACATTATTTTTTCATTATGTATGCATTGATTAAAATTTTGTATAGATTTTTGTTGCACGAAGGATTTGACTTTGTCTAATTGACATGATGTTTAGGTTGACCTTGTTTAAATTTAACATTTGATATCATGTTATGCGTGTTTAGTCATGTTAATAATAATCTAAGCTGATTTTTAAACCCGTGCGTGGGTTATACTTGTAAAGAGGAATAACACGAGTCGTTATTGAATGCATATAGTTAATATGAATACTTTTTCCGGACATCCTTACTGGATCTCATAAACAGGAATAACATAAGTCGTTCGTATACATATAACCTCGTGTATTCATTTACATTCACAGTGCTTTGCTTTTTTATATTTATAATTTCATGCAAATACATTAATTTAATATATACTGATAATAATATTTATAAATAACAACAACTATTATTGTATTTTTTATGTAATATAAAGTATAGGGGGTATAAAGTCTAGAGAGTATTTATTAAATTTGTAAAGTTATTAAAAA
Source organism: Artemisia argyi (assembly GCA_030686995.1). NCBI lineage: Eukaryota > Viridiplantae > Streptophyta > Magnoliopsida > Asterales > Asteraceae > Artemisia > Artemisia argyi. The sequence continues at coordinate 228,228,530 of CM060709.1, read as the reverse complement.
ATAAAAATTGATAAGTTTACTTAATTTTATATGATTTATTTAAAGTTTAACAATTAAAATTTTATTAGTTACCCTTTTTTTAAACACATATATATTTTTTACATATTTATTTTGCTGAATGAAAATTAGATAACTTTGATCAATTTAAAGTCGGTTTTGTCACGTAGGCATAATGATGCACTATCATTGATATAATTGGGGTTTTCAACCTTGTTTTTCCACTTTTAGAAATATATGTATTATTATCATTATTATACTAAAGTACATTTAGCGTGAATTCACTATTCCTTTTTTGGCCCATTTGCTTTGTTCAGTAAGCCCAAACCCGATCCACTTCTTAACACCCGCATCCGAAGATACTTTATCTCCTCTCACACATGCCTCATAAGTTTTTCGGTTTACCGGAGATCCACTCGAGCGAAAAAAGCCAAAATCCAAAAGGAACTCGAGGCATCTATAGTGATTTATGTGAGTGTAGCTACAGGATCATCTATAGGAATCTATTATTTTAATGGGGGAAGGGTGTTTTTGTTAGAGGAGTCATGGTTGTGGTTGTATTTTAGCTATTTGTACCTTTTTTCACAACCACACGTCTTTTTGGCTATATTGTTTTTGTTATTCTGGATTCTTCATAAGCATACACAAAGGTAGTAAAACACACCGAATTAGATCTAGGGTTCATCAATTTTTTTGATTCCAGTTTAATTTTATTTTATTTTTTGATAAAAAAAAGTTAGTTTTTTTATTCACATGTTTATGTTTAATTGCAGGTTTTAAGTATTTTGAGTGGGACGCATGAATTGCAGAAAAGGATTAACTCCCACTGCCACGATTTTTTTAAAAAGGTATGTGATTCTTCATTTAATTTTTGGTCAATTGTTTATGTTTAATTATAATGTTGTATAATTAATGGTGAAGTTAATTCATTTTTTTAATTAGTTAAATGAATTTTATTTATGGGTTTTGTTAATTAATGGGTTTTTTTTCTGTATCATGTTTATTTTAAATCCATCTGGTATAAATTTTGGTCATTATAGGGTAGGTTTTTGTTGGTTTTTTTATTTGGTTAATGGGTTTGTTAGAATGGTGATGTGTGTTAAGAAATTAATAGTTGTTCTTAGGGTGTTGTTACAACTTGATTTTAAGCGTGGTGTTTATATTCTATCTAAATTATTAGAATTAGCAAAACATAAGCTAAGTAAACAACTTACCAAGAGAAGGACAAACTATGTGGGCAGGACTGTTAGTTGATGACGTTGAATGGTTTGATTACTAACTTACAAGTTACAACCAACAATATTTTGTCTATCATGTTTGTTGCGAAAGTGTGCTCATCAAATCTTTCACAAAAACCCAAGATTAGGATAAGCTTACCATTTAAGTAGCGAATAATGTGATTCCATGACGTCAAATGGAAGTTTATTTCTATATATGAATGACACCATATGGGTTTAAAATGAAATAGAGCAACTTCGTGAACACAGGAACAATATATTTTGGTTGGTAGTTAAATGTTAGATGACAGAATCAGCCAATTCAAATAGGTCATGAATTTATGATGCACACTGCATTAGAGTTGCACATGTTTAAATGTTTTTACATATTGAATTTATGATAAATTATGTATCTTTTTATTGATCTTGCATTGTTTGTCAGGTGGCTGATATGAAAAGATCATGGCTTATAACCTACTCCTAACTACAATTACAGGTAATTTATAGAAACTGATCACTTCCATTTGATGTTGGGTTGAGATATGTCTGCTAATTTTAAGGATTTCTTTGCAGGCTGAAATTCAATGCCACCAATTTTGCTTCATTGTTATCGTAAGCGTTGTTTGCCAAAACCTGTATCTTGGCATGGCAGCCATGTAGCTGCAGCCATGGCAGGTTTTGGGTACCGCTTTGATACTTGCTGACCCGATCCTATTTATGTGGATCTTAACATAGTCGGCACGATTGAGAGTAGAAACTGACTGATGAATATCGGGTTACAAAGAGGGTCAGTTATGGAGCAGGTTGGATTAGTGATACATGAAGCAATGATGAGTCCAGGGGTGGGGAGGACTAAAGATGAGATCGTTTGCATCTTGGCATGGCAGCTTACTAAAGTTGTAGCCATGACGGATGTTCTATCTCATCGTTTCGCTCCGTTGTTGATATTATGTATAATGAGAATGGGGGCAGAAGATGTGATGAATTTCTGTAGATTTTACTAAAGTCTTCATTGTCCGCACGTTCACGGGGTAAATCAATAGATTTGCAGCCATTGCAGACGTTTATGCTTTTTTCGATTCCCACCATGTCTGAGCCTCATAAACATTTTTGTCTCATAGTTTAGGTCGGTAATTATTCTGATTTATTTTTCTTGTTTTCGGTTAATGGATTTGCACCGAGGTAGAAAATATTTTTAACCTCAATATGTCCTTTTTGAGGTTAAAAGCATTTAGAAAAGACTTTTGATGATTGTCATCTTAGCTTGATCCTTCATTGACACATAGGAGGCGAAAAAAGTAATGAGGTCTTATGAAGTGCAGAAGGCTTTATTAAACGTCGTATGTTGTTTGTTTATACTAAATACGACTTTAATTTATCCAATGAAACTTAATTGGTCATACACACGCTACCCTGTACATTTCAATAATTTTATTCAAACAAAATGATCCAGGAACTGTGAGTTTACCAACAGTAATTTACGTTGATTATGACGTTGATGTTGTCACTAAATTGATTTCAATAAATAAATATGTGTAATGTTACATTTGATACAACAAGATTTTACAGCTTTAAGGGGTGTTCCACTATAGTCGCTACAACAGTCTAAGTTTATGTCTTACTACTGCAACATAGGTATGATGTTCATGTCATAATCCAAAAACCTATAGTTAAAGTTCTAAACCGTTAACTTTTATAAATAAAGTATGCTTTTAGCAGCAACTAGGCTACGATGAATAGAAGCGTTGACTAAGGTTGCATGCGTCCGTGTCTTGGCAAGGTAAACTCTTATGTTTGCAGCCATGGCGAAAAGTGTACCGCTTTTGGGGGTCATTTAAGCCGGAATTCGTAATTATTTGATCAATTATTGCCCTAAATCGTTCCTTTTGTCATTTTAAGTACTTTTGAGGGGAAATTTACAAAAGGAAGCATTTTGGACGTTTTTGGAGCGAAAAAGTGAAGAAAACGACAAAGTCTCAAAATCCTTGCGGGGAACAGTACCTGACGGCGTCAAGGCATTGCAAGTGACGGCGTCAAGAGTGGAAAAAGAGGTGGATGTGGAAAATACACATGACGGCCCAGAGCATTTTCAAGGCTATTTGGGCTGACGACGTCACCAAGGCCGTCAGGGTCAAAACACACGTGACGGCCCATAGTAAATTTACAAATGACGGTGTCAGAAGTGGATCTAGGTAATACGAATTTTATCTTGGCGGCGAGTTGACGGCGTCGCAAGCTTAAACGTGACGCCGTCAAGGTGTAAAATCAATATATAGTTTTCTAACTTTCATTCATTAAGGGTGGAACTTTTGGAGAGCTTCTTTGTGAAAACCCTAGATGAATTTTCTGTAATAATAGGGGTTTCAACCCTTGTTGCATCCATGTTCAATTGAAGATAAGTTTTCCAATAATCATACGATATGTCTATGTGTTGTGTGATTCTATCCTATGATTTTCTTCTTTTTAACATGCTAGGCTAGGTTTTTTGTTGTGTTTGCTTAGATGTAATGAAACATAGATGTTGATTATTGGTTGATGGTTTGTTTATAATTGTTATGGATGATTGTATTCGATGTTAGGCTTAAGAAAACTGGCAGACTTCCAATTGGTAACTTGCTTGAACATCTTAAGAAACATGATCGGAGGTGTACTACGATTTATGGTTGTATTTAATGCATGATCGAATTCTAGTGATCCCATGTTAAGAGCTTTTAGTCGGCTCGACATAGAAGTGAAGTAGGAGCTTATAGAGTTAGGGAATTTCGTACACGGCCCTACGACTAGCATTAAGGAATATAACCCGTCATCCATGCAATTGTAACAAGCTAATGAACCGGTAAAAGATATCTAGGGAGTAATGAAATCTAAGTAAACACATTTTCTCTTATTATTGTTTACACCACAAATTAGTTTTGGTTTATTTTATTTTATTTTATTTTGATTGCATCTTTAGTTAATTGGGTTAGTTGACTAGCAACTAATTCCGCCCACTCCTTCAAAACCCGAGATTTTACTTGCTTTCATAAAAATATAAAAATACAAAAAGAATCATCCTTCACCTTTAGACCTAGTTTAGTAGACTTTTTAATCCTAGTGAACACTATTCTTGAGTTGAACGATCAATCCCCCGGTACTTGTCACTATACTATACTACAACGAACAGGTACACTGCCTGGTGGAGATTGCAAGCTTCTCAAGATCCCTTGAGAGGTAAAACCTTTTGCGAGGGTGCAATTCCACACATATCAAGTTTATGGTGCCGTTGCCGGAGAATAGTTATTGTCTAGGTTATAATTTCTTTTATTAGGTCTACTTGCTAGATTCCTTTTTAGTAAGATTTTTATTTTATTTTTATAGGTTTCTTTAGTCTATCTTATTTCTTCGTTTCTTTGTTCGTAACTTTTACCATCCGCAATTGTGGAAGGTGGTAATCTCTTTGATCCCATCAACCCACCACTACCAAACCAACCTCCTAGACCCCGAACTTTAGGAGAGTACTCCCATCCTAGCCACCAAGGCTATCGAAACACCATTGAGCTAACTCAAGGAGCCAATGTGACTCCTTGCGATCCGACACCATCCCGTTGGTGCAAAGCGGATGTGCATTCCATGGACTTCGTTCCGAAGATCCTAATCAACATCTTAAGGATTTCCTTAAAATCGTAGATTCAATAGACCTTGATGTTGTAACTCGAGAGACGACCCAATTGCGTCTTTTCCAATTCTCTCTACGTGACCAAGCTAGTCAATGGCTTGAGCGTTTACCCGCGGGATCCATCACCTCTTGGGATGATCTCGCCACTCGTTTCCTTGCTCAATTTTTCCCACCGGTGAGAACTACTAAGCTTAGAAATGATATCTTGATGTTCCAACAACGTCAAGGTGAAACTCTATATGAAGCATGGACTCGTTTCAAGGACTTACTCCAAAAAGTCCCTCATAATGGCATAGATCTTTGGCTTCAAGTACAAATTTTCTATGACCATATCGATCTCTCCACAAGGCGAACCATTGACCAATCGGCCGATGGCAAGCTTCATGATCTAAGTGCGGAAGAATCATGGGAACTCATAGAAGCTCTTGCTCTCTATGACAACGAAAGTTGGAATGATCCCCATGATTTGAACAAAACGGTCAAGGCTATATCTTTGCATTCGAACAATTCAAGCACTCCCGACCGTAGGATCATGGAACTTGAAGACCAAGTCAAGTTTCTCATGAAATCCTACGAAGCTCCTAAACCTTCAAGCCAAGTAAACAAAATCACTTCTTCATGCAAATTATGTAGTGGTCCCCATGACACTCGTGATTGCATGGAACTCCCCGAACAAGCTTTTTCGGATTACGCATCCTCGCGTACTGACAGAGCGGGAGACAAGTGGTACACTTTCAAACCCGAGCAAAACCCTTACGGTGATTCATACAACCCCTCTTGGAAAAATAACCCGAACCTTAGGTGGAAACAAAACTAAAACGCACCCCAAAACAATTCTTCCACTCCGCCTAATCGTTACCAACCAAACGGTCCAACCTCTGACCGTACTTTCAACAACAATCCTTCCAACAACAATGGTAGTACCAATTATTTTGAAGGATTGATGTCCAAATTTACGGCATCTCAAGAGACTCGTTTAGCAAAGTTAGAAGCCGATTTCAAACAAAAGCAAAGTAAGATGACCAATAAGATTGACACATTGTTGAAAGTTCTCAATGACCGAGAAATTGGAGCACTCCCAAGTAACACGGTCAAGAATCCGAAACTAAACGTTAATGCTATATCATCTGTTTTGTCTCCTACTTCTTGCCCACAATATTATTTGGTCAATGCCATGAGCACGTGTTTCAAACAAACCCAAATCTTTCAAAAGGACCAATTGAATTTAACACCCAACATCAATTCGGTCAATAGCATAGTTGAAACACTTCCTACACAAGACCTTGGCGAAGAATTCAAGGAACTTCACTTTGAGCGTTCTGTCATTAATGTCTTAGCCTGTGCTCCCTATTACAATGCCCTTTTAGAAAAATATGAAAAGAAACTCAAGTTGGGTAAAAATGGGACCGCTTTCGTTCAAAATAAGTTGCCTAAAAAATTAGATGATCCGGGCATATTTGTGTTACCTTGTAAGATCAAAATTCTGAGGCTTTTGACACACTAGCCGATCTTGGGTCAATCCTAAATTTGCTTCCATTATCTCTATACACCACTCTTAAGCCAGGAAAGTTAGATGAAACAGAGGTAATCATAGGACTCGCGGATGGAAGTGTAGCATATCCGGTTGGGGTAGTGAAGGACGTGTTAGTACAAATAGGAAAATTGACAATGTTAGCCGACTTCCACGTCCTTGATATGGTTAGTGACACTACATGCCCGTTATTAATAGGAATAGGATTCTTAGCTACCGCAAGTGCGATGATTGATTGTAAGGAGTCTAGGATAGCAGTAGGAGAAGGATAAACTTGGTCGGTCTATGATGTTAAGAAACATGCCTATGATACTAATGAGGAACCAACACCCCATTGGGTAGATGTGAATAGGAGACCATCTAGGTATGGACCTTTGATTAATGGAGATTTCATAGGACCTCAACGCCCATTTTATTTAGAAGAGGAGTTCATAAACAAAACACATTCGGTGGAACAACTCATAGCTAGGGATGAAGAACTAAACCCTTTTGAGGATCCCTTAGTCTTTAGGAAAATGATTGAATTCCTAGGAGTGATGCCTATCAATTTAGGAATAAACAAATGGAAAAGGGAAGGGGATAAGTGTAAATGGAATTGGGACAAGCCACCTAAGAAAGGTGACGAAACATGGCATATGAAGATGATTCTATATGATCCGGATGGAGAAAAGTTTGAGAAGTCATACCGTACCAAGAAAAACGATAGGAAATTGAAACCTAAGTTTGATCCTAAGGATGTACTCGAAGAGGAGCTCACACGTATCACGTAATATCCCGTGACTTTGAGTCTAGCTACAAGACTCGTAAATAAAGAAAAACGCTTCTTGGGAGGGAACCCATGTTTTATTTGTTTGATTTGATTTGTTTCCATATGCGTGTTTTATTTTTATTGTTTGTGGATCATGGTTCAAAGTAAATTGTGAAAATGTTTTATTTTGTTTTTAACTTCGTCTTAATTACATATAAAGGTATTTTGCAAAAGTTAAGTGTAAGGGGAAACCCAAATTTGTTTATAAAAACAAAATTGAGCATGAACCACAACAATATTAAATGAACATGTATATTAGTAATTGTTTGAGTCAAATGCTTGTATCGAGTCATAATGAAGTTTTGCAGGATTTTCCAGGAAGTAAGGCATAAGTTTTTCCAGAAATTTTCTGGAAACTTAACATGAGATTTTTGCAGGAACATTCTGACGACGTCAGGAGTTAAAACCTGACGGCGTCAGGTACTAAAATTCTGAAAAATTTTGCGAGTTTTATTTATACCGGAGTCTTAAAGTTTTTGTTGATTATTTAGTTTTATAAACTCCAGGAAATCTGCAAACATTCATTCCACAAGCATTATATCTTAATTTGTTTTCTAGGATTTTTTAGTATATATATATTGCCGCCGATTTTACGCGAGGTTTGACTTGATTGTTTTCTCAGGTTTAACAGGTTACATTGGACAAGAGGATGACTTATATTTTTGGAGGGAAGCATTCAAAGTTCATTTTCTTGGAAGAAGATCTAACCTTGTTGACACACTATCCACACCGAACGAATCAGGGGAGTACTTGTTTTTATTCTTTTACTTTATTTTCTTTTACATCTTTTTATTGAACATTGAGGATAATGTTCAGCTTAAGTGTAAGGGGAGGGTAAATGATGATACTTTTGAGAAAACAATTATACTTGAGTTTGTTTGTTCAATAGTAGGTGTGTAATAAAACTAAGAGAAATACTTGTTAGGGCAATTTTAGCGCCAAATTTAAATTTTTTTACAACATTTAAGAGTGAAGCTTTAGCCTTAATGACCATCTCATGGATAAGAGTTGTATTACTAGCACAAAAACCGTACCACTCAGAAAAAATTTCCACCCAAATATGTGAGGTTCGCATTTAGTTTTGTTAGGAAAAGCATTCATTATTAGTGCTTATGAGTGTACCGGTAGTATTTAGATTCTAGAACTTGCGTTAGTGATGCATCCCGAGACCGCTAGTGAGACTACATTCGTGTAGTAGGATTTACTACATGATAAGAGGCATTAGGATCACCCTTGTGTTAAACCCGTATCATAATTACTTGACCATTTAAGTCAATTACCTTGACTAGTAAAGTCAATTAATTTTTCCCACACCTTAGCGTTGTACTCATTTTTAGTACACGATACCCCTAGTACACCCCTCCGAGCCTATCTTTTCGTTTCTAACTTTAAGCATTTACTTAAAGGAAGAATTTGTTAACAATCTACCCCAAATGTACACCCAAATCGCCTTAGCCTTCCGTGTATGCACTCATCTTTAGTGCATTATTGTTATTTGTTTAAACCCTTAGTTAATTATCTAATTGATTACATGGTTGCTAAGTCGAGTCATATCTTGTATATATTGTTTTGGGACGATTAGGACTCATGGGTAAAGTACTTGTGTTATGGAGTAATGGGGAAGACATCATATATTACCTCCATATGTGCGTTAATCTTAAAAAGTACTCAAAGTGTTTTGGTTATCTTAATTCGAGTCATTAGAATAGTTAATTGTAAAGTATGTAAAATTTCAAGTGTAAGTGGAATGTAAATCCCCTATGATATATTAAAGTGTATGCAAAAAAAAAAAAAAAAAAAAAAAAAAAAAATGGACTACCATCCCGTTTCATTCTACGTTTGTTTTAAGTTTTGTTATTTTTGATTTATTAGCTTAAGTCGAGTCGAGTCTTGGCTTAGCAACGCCATATTGTACATGTAATTAACCAAGATGATTAACTCGCCACCAATAAATATTGCCTTCATCCAACAAAACCGTGTTTACCATATCCCTTCACCTCACATTATAACCCTTTAAAAGACCTCTTTGATAGTTTATCCTAGGTGCTTACGCCAAGTGGTGGAGGTTTGATCCTTTGCCAAGCCTATGGTAATCTATTTGCTATGACAGGTAGTGAGAGATGTTTTCCATTTCCTTATTGTGATATATACTTTATTACACCCGAGAGATGTGAGTATCTAAACACTATTTGTGAGGTGCTAGTGTATAACCTCCGTGCTTGATATGGTTTTAAGTGGAATGATTATTTGTTGTAATTACTTTTATATTAGTGTTAAATGACCACTAACTTGTATTTTGATTAGAATAAAAGCGCATTTGCTTGAGGACAAGCAAATCTCAAGTGTAAGGGTATTTGATAAGGCAAAAAGTGTACCGCTTTTGGGGGGTCATTTAAGCCCGAATTCGTAATTATTTGATCAATTATTGTCATAAATCGTTCCTTTTGTCATTTTAGGTACTTTTGAGAGAAAATTTACAAAAGGAAGCATTTTGGACGTTTTTGGAGCGAAAAAGTGAAGAAAACGACAAAGTCTCAAAATCCTTGCTGGGAACAGTACCTAACGGCGTCAAGGCATTGCAAGTGACGGCGTCAAGAGTGGCAAAAGAGTTGGATGTGGAAAATACACATGACGGCCCAGAGCATTTTCAAGGCTATTTGGCCTGACGACGTCACCAAGGCCATCAGGGTCAAAACACACGTGACGGCCCATAGTAAATTTACACATGACGGCGTAAGTGGATCTAGGCAATACGAATTTTATCTTGGCGGCGAGTTGACGGCGTCGCAAGCTTAAATGTGACGCTGTCAAGGCGTAAAATCTATATATAGTTTTCTAATTTTCATTCATTAAGGGTGGAACTTTTGGAGAGCTTCTTTGTGAAAACCCTAGATGAATTTTCTGTAATAATAGGGGTTTCAACCCTTGTTGCATCCATGTTCAATTGAAGATAAGTTTTCCAATAATCATACGATATGTCTATGTGTTGTGTGATTCTATCTTATGCTTTTCTTCTTTTTAACATGCTAGGCTAGGTTTTTTGTTGTGTTTGCTTAGATGTAATGAAACCTAGATGTTCATTATTGGTTGATGGTTTGTTTATAATTGTTATGGATGATTGTATTCGATGTTAGGCTTAAGAAAACTGGCAGACTTCCAATTGGTAACTTGCTTGAACGTCTTAAGAAACATGATCGGAGGTGTACTACGATTTATGGTTGTATTTAATGCATTATCGAATTCTAGTGATCCCATGTTAGGAGCTTTTAGTCGGCTCGACATAGGAGTGAAGTAGGAGCTTATAGAGTTAGGAAATTTCGTACACGGCCCTAACGACTAGTATTAAGGAATATAACCCGTCATCCATGTAATTGTAACAAGCTAATCAACCGGTAAAAGATATCTAGGGAGTAATGAAATCTAAGTAAACACATTTTCTCTTATTATTGTTTACACCACAAATTAGTTTTAGTTTATTTTATTTTATTTTGATTGCATATTTAGTTAATTGGGTTAGTTGACTAGCAACTAATTCTGCCCACTCCTTCAAAACCCGAGATTTTACTTGCTTTCATAAAAATACAAAAAGAATCATCCTTCACCTTTAGACCTAGTTTAGTAGACGTTTTATTCCTAGCGAACACTATTCCTGAGTTGAACGATCAATCCCTCGGTACTTGTCACTATACTATACTACAACGAACAGGTACACTTCCTGGTGAGGATTGCAAGCTTCTCAAGATCCCTTGAGAGGTAAAACCTTTGCGAGGGTGCAATTCCAAGCATCAGTGACCTAAGAAATTTATTCACCATGCATTGTGGATTGGTCTCTTCTGAAAAAATTAGAATGTGGAGAAGTGATTGAGGAGATGCTGGAGATCACACTGATTGAAGCTGGAGGAGAAGAAGAGTTATTTGTGTCTGAAGCATGGAAAAGAGCTTTCAACATCCAGGAAGTTATCTACAAAGAATTATGTCAAGAGTTCTTTTCTACTTATCAAATGGATGAGGATGTGAGCCAGGAAGATATTTGCACCAAGAAGATCTTGAAGTTCAGGTTAGGAGGATCTGCACATCAGTTGAGTTTGGTGGAGTTTGCTAGGTTCTTGGGATTATACAGGTCTGAGGAATTACATGAGGAAGGATTTGAGATTTATTTTCAGAATGGACTAAGAGATGAAGGGGACTTTAATGCAGAGGAGTACTGGAGTAGGATTAGTACTAAGTAGGAGCTTAGGTTGTCTAGGAGTGCTTGCAACAGTATTAGGAGCCCTATTTTGAGAGTGTTACAAATAATGATTGCATATGGGCTATGCCAAGGACAACTGGGTATGACAAGATTCAGAAGTATGAGCTTTGGTTGATGAGTATATTTGAGGACAGGAATATACAGAAGTATGCTAATGTGGCTTCGGTGATTGCTAGGTGGATGAAAAGGAAGGGCAAGGGTACTCAAAAGGGGAATAAGATAATCTGTGGGTAGTTTATGACAAGAATTGCAAGGAGGATGAAGCTATTGACTAATGATACACTGTCCACTTACTCCACACCCATACCTTGCAAGAAGTTGGATGATGTTACATTAAGGGAGTTGATTGGTAGTGATGGAAAGTTGATTGATGAGGACCCTGCACCTGGTGTTGTAAGGTTGGTGCCTCTCAGACCCCAAAATCCTTCTGTGATGGAGTTGTATCAAAAGTTGGGGGAGATTGAGAGAAAGCAAGCTGCTTTGGAGGAGCTGGGTAAATTGAATGAGGAAAATTGGAAAAAGTTTGCACCTTTATTTGAAAGCATGACAACTCAGCAGGGCATATCTCTAGGCACCAGGGCACCACAATGGACCTCTACCAACCAACCATCCAGCTCAATACAAGAAGAAACCACCACCGCACCACAACAGCAGCATCATGATGAACAAGCAACAGCAGCAGCGACAACAGAAACACCGCCGCACCTTCAACTGTGTGCGGCGTACTTTGTGGATTCCAACCAGATATCTGGTTGTTGATATTTTAAAAACAAATTTCAAACAATTTATTTTGATGGTCTGTAACTAATGCCTCTGTTGGCATTATTTTTACACATTTGTGATGGGAAACTGGAAAACCAATATGGTACCGAGGGGAAGAACAAAAACAATGAACAATAACTATCGATATATATATATATATATATATATATATATATATATATATATATATATATATATATATATATATATATATATATATGTATATATATATATATATATATATATATATATATATACACACACATATATATATATGTATATATATATATATATATATATATATATATGTATATATATATATATATATACACACACACACACACACACTAGCAGTGTACCCGCGCGATGCGGCGGCGGATTCCTGTGACTATATTTTATGGTAAACAAATATTGTTCGGCTACAAGTTTTTTTCTAACAATAACGGGAAAAATAAATAATAATTTAAATTAAAATAACTTTAAGCAATTACAATGATATATCATTTCCTAGCTTTTTCAATGATAATATTTTGATCTAGTCCAATAATCAGTTTGTTTGATCCAGCCCGATCATAAATTTTGTGTGATATATCGTTTGGCCAAAACTCTTGAATAAAAAACTCAAAACCCAAGTCCATAATGAACTCTTTATAACACTTTTATCATTACCAGAACCCTAATCCTCATTCTCATATTCATCCGCCCCTCAACTCACATATCTTATCCCTCCTTCGTCATACCTTGTTTTACAGATCACACAAACACAATCTCTACACACAATCCTTGAATAACCAAACATCAAACACAAACAACCTTTTAATAAATTCGTTTTCTTTTTCATTAAGATGTTTTAGGTCTGAATTTGAATACCACATCTTACTAGTAAGAGATGCATATAAAATCTGAATCTGAATAAAATAATGTTGTTTGTTTTTTTAAAATTGTTTGAATGATTTTAATTGTCTTTCTTTAGTACTCCTTATATATAAATTCAATTTAATCCACCAAAGTCAAACACAACTCATATTGTTAACAAAAAAATCAGCCCACGTTAGGATTTATTAGTAAGATATGGCCCAATTCCAAAATGTTATAAGCCTAACCCTAGATATTTCATACATCAAATACACCTATACACTTCTTAGCCACTTTTCATTTTTATCTATCTACACAACAACAAAAACAAAGCCACACATATCTTCACCTGCCCTTGTTGGTTCTTTCCATCTTGTAGCACAACAAATTCGTAAACAAAATGTTCCTTGTTATTATCTTTAGCCAAAAACGAATTTGTACTCACCCACTGTCATACATGTTGAACCGAAACTGAAAACATCCTTGAAACATTTGAAAATAATTTTTGTTATTTTCTTGTTTTCCATAAACATGAAAGGGAAGGGTTCGGACCGATGATGATTAGAACTGAGGTCAAGTTAAGTTTCAGTTTTTGATTTTGATGGGTTTTAATATTGATGGTTTTTAATGGAGGGTTGCAATTATTGTACATTGTGCTTAAATGGTTGTAATTTTTGGTGAAGGGGTGTTTTTAATAACATTAATGTTGTGATTATGGAATTTTGGTGAAAATGATATTATGCTTATTTTTGTTGTACAGTATGCTTACTTTGTTGTAATTATGAAAATTGGGTGCATTAAAGTGTTGTAAACCATGCATTATTTTTTGTAAATCTGAAAATTTTGAAGAGAGAGTGCTTTGTGTATTATATGTAATGTGTGTATATATATATATATATATATATATATATATATATATGCAAATAATTTGCATATTATCTACTATAATAAATAATATGATCTTTTGTTTATATTATTGCATGTTTTGTTTTGTTTTGGTGAAAATATACAGGATACGAATTAAAGTACGAAGGCTCCATATGCTTCGTACAATTTTGCTGAATTCGTCATATAGTAAAGTTCTCATTCCCATTTCTCTATTTTATTTATATTCTGTCACATTGAGGGCAATGTTCATAATAAGTATTGGGGTGAGATAAATTGGAATGATAATAAAAATTAAAAAGAAAAACAGAATTTTAAAACTAAGTACGACGGTTTTGTAACGTGGTATGCCGTACTTACTATAAAAAAGTTGAAAAATAAATCATTTTAAATCATTAAGCTAATTTGACTTGGAATTGATAACGTGCTGCATATTCATAACCATTACCACTAAAAGTGAGGAATTTTCAGCCTTATGCCCTTATTGTGCTTGTTTCTTTGATTATGAGTGTGCCGATGTTTTATTTATTCTAAAACTTGTGCTTTAAATCTTTACGAGACCGTAGTGAGATCACATTTTGTGTGGTATAAGTAATTTAAATGATAAAGAGGCAAAAATAGGAATTACACCAAATAGCCATTCCAAATAAATATATATTAGCAATCATATCGATTGGCTAATCCCCAAATAAACCTTTTATAGCATTTATCTTTAGTGTTAAATTCCACTAGAACAACACTCTGAGCCATTCTATTCGTTTCTTAAATCCAGAAAAAGAAAAAAATATACACCTTCAGCCTTAAACCTTGAAACACAGTTGGAAGTCCAAAGAAAAGGAAAAGAAAATGAATAAAGTGTGGATTTTGTTATTTTGAACGAAGAATGAAGGTTGTAAACTTCTATTTTGATCGAAGTACCTTATCTATCATAAGTATGGGGGAAAACCTTCTAATTTCCCAAGACAACAAAAGAAAAAAGAAAGAAAATATGTATGAATGAAACGAATAAAGTATTGGTGAAACTTGTGCCAATCCGAGGTCAATATAGCAAGAAAAATGGACTCTCAACTTATATTTTTATTTTTACACAATTTCACTAAATATTCCCATGTCTAAACCATACCCTTATTATTACCTTAAACCTAACGTTATAACCCGAATAAAAGCCCTCTTTTGATGAATTTACTAGGTGCTTATGCCATATCGGTGGAGTTTAGTTTTCTGTACAAGCCTATGGTAATTTATTTAACATGTCTGAGCAATTGAGCGTGATTTCCTTATACCCGTTATATATGAGTGTGAGTGAATTAAACTTTCCACTTTCGTGAGATGCTTAGTCGCGTTATCTTAGCTTGTGATTCTTTGATGGTTTGAAAACAAAAATATTTTTAAGGATTACTTGAGGGCAAGCAATAGTTAAGTATGAGAGATTAGATAACGCTCTAATTATACATATTTATCCCTTCAAATATATATTATATATCTATTATATCATGAAGAATACTATGTATTTGTAGAAGATTTGGTATTAATCTGGTTGCAGGATTGATCGAGAGAAGAAACAAAAAACATTACTTAAAAGGACGATAAAGAAACAACGATAGTAAAAGGAAGGACTTGAAATGAAAATACATTACAACAGACCCAAGTATGCTGGTTTTAGGACCGTGTACGACGTACTTGCTTGGCGGGTAAAAGAGTTTGAATCTACACGAAGTACGGCGTACTTTCTATGAAGTACCACACACTTATCTTATCAGTTACAAAGATAGAAGTTATTGATTGCATTCATTGAGAGGCCGATCATTTGCCCTCATTTAACTACTTCTGGAGTTTAACTAGGTCAAGAAAGCCTATATAAAGTGACCTACGTGTCAGAGCAAAAGCAACAACAAAGGGGGAAATTCTAAGGAGAAAGATAGGAAGTATCAAAGGTTACTAGTAATTTTGGTGAACTCATACCAAGTTCACCATATAAAGGTTGTGCTCGTGATCCAAGTACTGTGATAGAGGCTAGGAGAAGGAGTTGAGTCGAGTTTTCTCTTTTGAAACTAGTTATTCATTCGTTGTAATCACTTTGGTACAATTCTATATTTTATATTATGAAGTTTATGAAATCTATGTTGAATGATATGGATCTTGTTACTGACATAATGGAGTAGTCGTTTTTATGATTATTTAGGTGATGTAGTAATATGGTTGTTTACATTTACATGTATGCTTGCTATTGATACTATGCTTAAGTTTAATTGATAAGAAGATGATTGGATCATTGTTGAGTGTTTGATGTATCTCTATCGTAGAAGTAGGTCAAAAGGGTCTACTACTTTGCTATTACTTCAAGGTGTTTGTCTATGGCAACTTGGTGTTTACCTTGTAGAAATTGGTTGACAAAACATTTATCAACCCAATCATAATCTTGTTTAATGCTTTATCTCACGTCTAACAAACTTGATAAGGAAATTAGCTTAAGTATACTTCTGTTATGAACCAACCTTAATGCATTTGATATAATAAGAATTATAGGTCGAAAGGGATTCTTGATATGTTGGATAGTTATTTGTAAGAGTGATCACTAGTCATCTCTTATATATCTTGTTCATGATTGCTTGCTTGTCATTTACATGTTTACTTCCATGTTTCTCAGCCTAAATAAACATAGCCTTTAATCATATTGATAAACAATCTAAATAACCATATTGCTAGTCTTTTGATAAGTGACAATCTTGAGACTATACTTTGAAACAATTGCTAACTTGGCTTTTCTACAATGTCTTGGGACAACCTAGTCTTACCTAAAACCTTTACTATAAATGGGGGTTATACTTTACCCATGTGTTTTATGTATTGAGGAATTGGTGAAATTAGTATTATAAATTTAAAGCTTTTGAAACACATAAGTGACAATGAAAACATATTAAACGGGTTGAATGAGTGAAAAGCCACTGAAGAATGTATAAATGGATCACTTTTTTGATTACCGAAGTTAAGGAAACGAGAGCTGATTTAGGTGCTTTAGGGGCTGAAGTGAGGGCTGAAATGAGAGCTAAACGGGTGGATTTGGGTGCAGACGTAGTTGTTTTGGACGCTGGAACGACGGCTGAAATCGATGTGTTTAGGGGCTGAACGTAGGGTTGCAATGGGTGTGTTTGGATGCTTAAACGGGGTTTGAAACGGGTGCGTTTGGGGGCTGAAAAGAGGTCCGAAACGGGTGGGTTTGGGTTCTGAAGTGGAGGCTGAAATGGGTGCTTTTTAGGGGCTGAAGTGACGCCGAAAATAGATGTTTTTGCACGTCCAAACGGTTGAGGAACAAAATGAAAGGACTACATCAGCAACCACATGTACAAGAACAAGACAAGTTATTCATATTCCCAATTTAGACGTTAACGACTCCACTAGCTCACTTCCAGGTACCCGATTTGTTTCTTTATTTGTACATATTTATTATCAAAATAAATCTGAGAATGCGAATGTAAAGATCCGTCTGGAAGTATGAAGAAGTGGTAATCTTTTTATACTAAGTACAGACAAAAGGAAATAGAGGAACGTCTGACAAGGGCTGGCCGTTTGCGAATGCTGCAATGAGAAAAAATACCCCGACCAATAGAATGACACTCCTACTGGGCAAATACACACAAGTAACACCCATTGAAAACCAGGGATTCCCGCTGCATTACTTCAACTTTGCGGTGTACAATGAAATTGGTCATCGTGCAGATTCAAGAGACTCTATCCTCACAGGTATAGCAACTCATCCAAGAATTTTGAAAGGCAAATACGACACTAATACAAAAAATTGTTCCAACAGATTACATAGGTGTGGTTCGCAACATCGGTCAATTAAGAGAGTTCGGCAACTCCACCACAAACTGTGTGACAAGGAGGAATATACAGATACAAAACCTAAGGTATATTGTGTCACTTTTCTATTGCATTTTTGACAATGTCATACAAAAAATAACAAACAATTGTCGCCCACAGTGGTAACAGCCTAACATTCACTCTATGGAATGAGATGGCAACGGGCTTTCAAATCAGTACATTTGCAGGTCTAGAAGAACCCTTAATCATTGCTATTAGTTCATATTGGGCTAATTGTTTTGGAGGTAAATTCCTAAATGATGAAAAACTTTGTTAACGATACATATAATAGGAACTTATGAGGACCATGTTACTGCTACACGGGGGTGCAATTGTCTTCATCGATGAGGTGAAAGGGTGGTACTTTAATAGGTGCCGCACGTGCCATATGAAGGGTGGTACTTAATCGATGTGTCGAACCTACTGAAGATGGTTTGGCTTCTGTTGGCAGTGAAGGTATTAATCATCTTTTTCTGTTGGTACTTCTAGATTTGAGTTTAATGAGTTGCTTCTTATTGTAACGTTGTTGATAGGCATTTGGATTGTAGCTTGTAGTAATTGTTATTGGTTTGTTTTTTTTATATAAATCAGCGATGCACATTGAGGGATCCATTGAGTCAAGTTCTAGGCTGCGCAAAAGGTCAGCCAAGCGAAGGCAATCAAGCATGCCAACCTCTGTTCAAGGTCGTGCACGAAATGTGAGGAGACGTGTTAACAAAGATGGTGATGACCTGCCAAGATTTCTACAGCTGTATATTTACGACACAGAGAACGAGGTTGAGAACAGGATGCGACACTTTGGTGGTTCAGACAACGGCACCTTGAATCCAGAAATGGTTCAGGGTCTGATCAACTTCTTGGATACCCACAATGAGTGTTGGTTTCCATAAATTGCAGGCCAAGTGATATCCTCTTATCTTTGGACTATTCCGAATGATAAACTCATATGTTGTAACCACAACAGCGTATAGCAGATTAACTTCCTGCCACTATCATGTGCCTGTAAATACTTTTCAAAAACTTTACATGATTCAAACTATCATAATGTAATGTCAAATATGTTGGATTCCATTAATTGCAGGCCACATGATATACTGTAATCATAACATGAAATAGCAAATTAATTTCCTAATACTTTTTGTAAGATTCAAATGGATATTGAACTTATTACTTTCAAACTCATGCGCCAGCAGATT
Source organism: Artemisia argyi (assembly GCA_030686995.1). Classification (NCBI taxonomy): domain Eukaryota; kingdom Viridiplantae; phylum Streptophyta; class Magnoliopsida; order Asterales; family Asteraceae; genus Artemisia; species Artemisia argyi. The sequence continues at coordinate 228,209,514 of CM060709.1, read as the reverse complement.
AATTTAGAATACCAGGTTCGCAGCAAGCCCAGCAAACACAATTACCAAATAAAGATTCTGAAACGTCAAACATTCCACTTATAGTTGGAACATGCCAACTGATTAAGGAAGCGATGTAAAGACGTCTCAAATACTTTTGTAACCAAACAAACCGCGGCGAAGCGCGGGTTTAAGACCTCGTTTTGTTACAAACATTATTAATTTAGCTATTTGGTTATTCAATTTATTTACTGGCACCTATTTTAATGCAAAAAATCGCCACCTCTAAATCTACATTCATAAGAAACACCTCCCCACTTTCACATCAGTAACGTACAAAACCACCTTCATTTATTATAGGGGCGTACATGGTTCTAAAAGCGCGTCATGACGGCGTTTAGGCATCACTAAAGCGTGAGGCGTGACCTTCACGTTACGAAATAGATTAAGGCGTCAAATTTAGGCGTGGCGTGAGATGAGGTAAGAAAAGGCGCGATAAGGCGTAAGGCGTGGCATTTTTTTTATTCAACTCCGGTATTTTATTTTTTATTTTTTTTAAATGAAAATATCATATGTAAGGATAGTTTTTAACCTTATTCATTATATACGCCACTTTTTGTAAACTAGATATATATGAAATATGATATAAATATATAAATATTTTCATATTTTGGCCGTCTTATGCCACGTTTTAAAAATGCAAAATCTTCGCCTTAACCATTAAAGCGTGAAGCTTGATCATTTATAACTTGATTTAAGATCATTTGAGGACCAAACATTTTTACATACAAATGGATTAATCTCCACCCTTCATCTTTATTTGATCATCACAACAATTTAAAAAATCACTTTCATCATTTCTTTTTCAAATATTAATATCTTTCAAACCGTTAATCGTTAAGCGAAAAAAAATATACCGTTACAACGAGCATTTAATTATCTTTTTGTATAGATAGACACTTCGATGTACTTTTGATAGAATTATTTTTTCGTGTTTTTCACGTTTTTTTCTCGTTACTGAAATTTGCATGAAAAAGTAATGTGATTTAACAATAATATTACATGTATATCTCATGCGTGATTTAACACTAATATCATATGTGATTTAACACTAATACCATATGATTTTTCATGCAAATTTTAATAATGAAAAAAAACATAAGAAAAAAGGAGTAAAAGTTGGATTTTTTTTTTTCCGAAAGTATATCAAAGTGACCGTATATAGAAATATAATTAAACGCTCGTCGCGATAGAGTAATTATTTTCGATTAACGTTAACGGTTTAAGAGATATTTAAATTATAAAAAAATATGTGAAATATTAAAATGCTTTTAATTATAAACATTGATTTTATTTTAAATTGATAGTATGAATGAAATGAATGAGTCCTTTTTGCTATGTAAGATAAGTTTGGTATCTCTCCTCTTATAACTTTGTGGCGTATATCTATTTTATTGTGCAGGAAAAAGTTTTACTCAACGATGTTCGATGCCAACAAAGTTTGTGGACCCAAATCACATATTAAATTTGAAATACAAATTACTAAAAGAATTGATGGGCCTAGTGGACAGATCAACAACAACAAAACTTTTATTTACCGAACAATAACAAAACTTAATGGGCCAAAAATAACGATTTAAGACGAGCCCAAATCTAGTCAAGTAACTGGACGGGTGTTTAGCAGTCAGGTTTCAAGATCTTTTGTATTGAAATTATTATTTTAAGCAAAACCGAAACCGAATTCAAAAGTGGATCGAACCGAACTCTTTGAGTTTAGTTTAGTTTAGTTTTGATCCGAAAAGCCAGAATGCATATTTTTAATTTTTTCTTTTTGTTTTACAAATTTTTGTTGGTGCTTTATGATATAAAACATATTAATTAACATGAAATAAATGAATAAACGCAGTGGAACAAATCACCAAAAACAGATCCATGTAGACATAAGATTAATCGCATTATACGTTTGTAGCGTGATTGGTAGATCATGATGAAACTTGCACAAACCTGATTCGCCAATAAGAAACCCTAGTGATCAATGGAAGATCACCTTTACGTGTATCCACACTACACGTCTTAGGTTATGTTTGACGCAGAGCTTTTTGGAGCTTTTTGGGGCTATGAGCGGTGAGCAATGACCTTTTTTATTTTTAGTGTTCGTTTGGCAAAAGGGCGGTGAGCTTTGCGAGTTTTTAGGAAAGCTCATTTTTCTAATACTTCTTTAAAAAGCTGTTAGCGGTGAGCAGTGAGCTGTGGCTACAGCTCACAGCTGACTGCTACTGCTCACAGCTACTTTTGTCACACATGGCCTTAGAATACCACCGTGATTATTATGATTAGGATTAAATGATTTGAATTTCACTTAACCCCTTATGGGCTTTATCCTCTTCCTTTCTTTCCTATGGGCCGATTATATGGACTAGGTAATTGGGCTAGCCAATTACTTAAGTCTAAGTCCAATCTACTAAGTGTAATTTAGAGATTAGTGGCCCGTTACTTGATCCCGAGTTACTTAGGTTATGTATAACATAAATACGATAAGTAGATTATACTAAATGATATTTTTGTATATATGTGTGTGACCCCATAAGTTCATATGTATCTAGCCGTATAATTAGTTTTATGACACAGAGTTATCAAATAAGAATAAAAATTAAAATGAGAAAAATAAAAAGAAATCACAACTACACATTTTAGATGCACCTACAAAAATGGATGCATATTCATTCAAATTTTCCCTCCCAAATTAAAATGTGTATCTAAAATTACTTCTTATACTTCTGATTTAATTATTTTTCTTATTGAATCCCTTCCCACACAAGCATAATTAACAATTTCAAGTATAAAATATACTAGTATCAACTAGTAAAGCTTAAACAACGTATGCTCAAGTAACTAGCTTTTATCCAATGTATATGCACGAGTTGGAATACTGTTTATTTTCATTAACTCAAGTTCTAATGAGTTTATTAGTATATCATGAATCATGAATCATGAATAAGTGTTACGTTTAAACTTTTATGTTTAGCTACTTCATCATTCTCTTTTTCAATAAAATGCGTTTTGATATGCTTTCATTGAATTTCATATTGTTTCTATTAAAATTCGCATTTAGTACTCCGTATTTATTAGTTGTTGTTGAATTTTTCAGAAGAATCTTCTCTAAAATCATCTCTTATACTCGTGCTTGCTTTAATTTGATCTCCTTACATTAGTAGTAAGTCTTTCCTTTTTCTAAGCTGATGGATTATGATTTATCTTTAACACAAAATAATCAACGAGAGACGAAACTAGAACTAGAAATCAAGGTTTTGAAACCCGGGTCGACACGGCCGGGTTAACCGGTTCGACCGGTTCCGGCCGAAAAAACGGGTCAAAACAACCCGGGTTTTTAAAACCGGGTTAACCGGTTTGACCCGCCGGGTTTTGAGTGACCCGGGTCAACCCGGTTCTCAAAACCCGGCTGGGTTTCATTTTTTCAAAATATTTTAATAAAAACCCGGGTTGACCCGGTGGTCGACCCGGTTGACCTGGCGGTCGAACCGGTTGACCCGGTCAGAAAAATAAAAAAATAATAAATTGAAAACCGGGTTGACTCGACGGTCCAACCGGTCGAACCGGTTGACCCGGTGACTCGACTGGGTCGATTTCGAACCTGGTTTTCAAAACATTGCTAGAAATAACAATATGCTTTTATAAAAACTAAGCAAGACAATAAACACTTTTTGTTAGACAAAATGCATTTTCAAAAATTATTTTTTTTTTTCCATAAAATTAACGCTACATTACAAAATTTTATGAAAGTCCAACAATCTCAAAAACTCACCCTGATTCCATCGCTGACCAGTGACGATAACATTTATCATTTCTTACAAATAAATGATTGTTGATTTTGTTTTGCGTTCATCATACATTTAAAATGAATTTTACGAAAAGTTATTAGAAGACATACCATTATCATTATCTTGTTACAAACATGTGCTATGTTTTGAAATCAATCTAAAATTACCTTAAAACTAACTCTTAATGACATATAGAAATGAACAAAAGACTTTTAAGTTTTAACCTAACAGTACACTTGAATAACTTATCAAGACGAGTCTGAAATGTCAAATGCACGAGAGAAATGTATCTCTATTCTCTTATCCTTCAAAAAGAAAGTATAACATAGAAACAAATTTCCTAAACTTTAATCTCTTACCAAAAATACATGCTCCTATCTTTGTTTGTTCACATCTCTATCCATTGCCACTTGCTCCCAATTTATAGATAAGCGGTGGCACCCCCCTTCATAAAACCATCACCTCTTCTCTTTACAAAAATCTAAAAAAACACACACTCACTGTGTGAAAATCAAAAATGTCTAAAACAAGCTTCATACTCCCTTTCACTTTACTACTAGCACTCCCACTCTTTTTCTTCCTATTCACACACCCTGTCCTCCCACCCAAACGCCTCTTATCCTCATCTCCAAACACCATCGATGACACGTCACTTTTCCGGCAAGCCACCCATTCCACCGTCGTCCCACGTGGCAAGCCCAAAATAGCCTTCATGTTCTTAACACATACTGACCTTCACTTTGCACCCTTGTGGCAAAAATACTTTGAAACCTCATCAAAACAAAAAAACATGCAACAAAAGCTGTACAATATCTATGTTCATGCGTATCCTAACTTTGAGGATAAGTACCAAACTGGTGATGTGTTTAAGAACCGGTTTATTCCCGCCAAAAAAACCGAAAGATCTTCCCCCACTCTCATTTCCGCCACGCGCCGGTTACTCGCTACAGCTTTGCTTGACGACCCGTTAAATTACTATTTTGCCCTTGTGTCTGAGACATGCATACCTTTACACTCCTTTAGCTATACATACAAAACGCTTTTTAAAAATAAGCCAACTCGGTCACCAACTGAGTCAACTCGGTCATTAACTCGGTTGAGTTATATAGAGGTGTTATCGGATGAACCCCAGATGTGGGACCGGTATATAGCACGAGGTGAGTCAGTGATGGAGCCGGAGGTACCATTTACCGAGTTTCGGGTCGGGTCACAGTTTTTTATACTGAACCGGGTTCACTCGTTAATGATTGTGAAAGACCGGACACTATGGAAGAAGTTTAGGTTACCGTGTTTAAATGCTGACACGTGTTACCCGGAGGAACATTATTTTCCAACGTTGTTGTCGATGAAGGATCCGACCCGGGTGAGTAAGGATACTTTGACCCGGGTTGATTGGACCGGAAGTGTGGGTGGGCACCCGCGTACTTATGAACCGAGTGAAGTGACTCCTGAGATGATTAAGGAGTTAAGGAGGGGTTCGAATACGACAAAAGTGTCGTATTTGTTCGCGAGAAAGTTTTCGCCCGAGTGTTTGCCGGTTTTGATGGATATGGCCGATGACGTCATTTTCCGGGATTGATGATTCGGGTCGGGTTTTGAGGTATGTGTTGTTCTTTCTATTGGGTAAATTAAAAAAAAAAAAAAATGTAATTACAATAGCTTTCACTTTTTACTTGTTAGATGGAATGACTAGGCAATAAATAAGTAAAAACACATAACATTGAGATTACTTCAAAAAATCGATAGTTTTTAGTAAAACTTAACACTAGGAATCAAAATTTTATCGCGTAACAAGCGTGTTGCGTCCTTGTATACTTTTTAGTTTTTTATTTTATTTGATAGATATGCATTATTATCCTGTTTTTAGTGAAGTGGTTGACTGGTGTGTCGTGTGGGGACACTGTGATCCATGCGCATTCATTGTATGATAACCATCCAAAAATAGTACTACTAACTTAACTTTTATTCGAATTCTTGAATAAATTTATTTATAAAAAATCTTAGGTTTGTTATGCAACGCTAAATTAAATAATGGAAGGGTTGCTTTTAGGTGATGTGTTAATAATTTTTATTTGCAAGACATGATGCTGTTACGGACAATATAAGTAAAGCATGATATTATTATTATGTATGGGACACCTCTTGGTCAGTTATGAATTTTTTGGGTATCTAATGATACGTGTACCATTTTTAGGTATGTGTTTGGTTGCAAGTTCCTTTTCTTTTTTGGTTTCTGTAGGACACAACCCTTGTTTTAATTTGCACCGTTTAATATTCTAGACAACTATAGTTATCTACAAAAGTTGAAATAATGAAGTCGACATGGTCGACATCAAAATCCTGCATTTATAATTTGACATATCCTTGTTAGGAAAACTGTTAAAAACATTTATGAAGTCAACATGATCGACATCAAAATCCTGCATTTATAATCTGACATTTTTAAAGATGAGTCAAATATCTTTTGGCAAAATATGTTTATTAAGATAAACTAACATGCGCCGTGTATATTGACGAAATTTTATACGGAGTAACAATAAATTTTGTAGTTGTGATATTGTAGTCATGTGTTTTGATTAAGTTGAGGTGCATTCCAATAGTTGTGAGGGTAGTTTAATTTAGTGGAATATTAATATGCATTCCAAAGTTGTCGTGCATTCAAATAGTTGTCACACCGTTTCATACATTCATATCTTATTTACGTCGCCAAGTTTAGAGGAAATTAGTGACTATAGATTGGACATTCTCTCATTATATCGGACTAGTAGAGATAAATAATCAACACTCATGGTCGTATATTAAACTATACACCAAGTAACGTAAATCGTTTTTGTTATTTTATCCTAATATCCGACGGAGTTTACAGACATCCTAATCGCTCACAATTCTTAACAAAGTTTTCTCTACTCATTTGGTAGTAATTAATATACTTCTGTTTTTCTGTTGGCAGGTTTTGATCTTCATAGATCGAACATACAAAGGAGTGGTTTACTTGATCAAATAAGGATCTAACAGGTCCAATTCTAGCTGAAAGCAGAACCCATGCTCAATGTCAATTGTATATAACAGTATGGGTGTGTGGTGTGTTATCTAAATTACCAACTGTATAGTCGAAATTTGATGCTTACTTTTTATGAAGTGGGTGTTTAATATAAGTGTGTCGAGTTATACATGATTTGTCGTTTAAAATTCTGTGTGGTTGAAGCTTCCCAAACTCGCTGGTTAGCAAAACTTGAAATCAACTTGAACCATACGTGGAAGTAAGATTATTTGCTCAGAACTCGTGTAGTTTGGTTCCAACTTCCAACAGATGGTCTCGAAATCTTGCTCGTTAGAATGAGTAATCTCTTCCGTTGGAAGATATTGACACCATCTAATTGTATTAAAGCTGGTGAGACCTTTAAAAGAGAATACTATCTGCTTAAAATCGATTGATAATGAAGAAGGTCAAAATCAAAAATGCCCCACTTTATGACTTTGTTGAAACATTTTATTGAAAAGTCACCATATTGAAAACAGATTGAATTTTGTGCACTTGAATAAATACAAATGCATATTTAAGTCGGATATATTTGTGTTCATCTTTGACTATTAAAATTGCAATGCAACAGTCCACCAAACGGAAAACCTACAACAAACAATAATAGAAAGGAAAAAAGTTCAAGAAGTCCCCAACATACAACCTAAACAACACCTCAAAGAACGACACTCAAACCATCTGCCAAACAATTGATGGAACTAATCGAGAAGCACCTTTTTTAGCCAACTTATCAGCATTGTGATTATGCTATCGCCTAATATGCGTAACCAATCTTAGAACTCACATATAGGAAAGCATCAATCTTGTGAAAGTGATGAAGCAACCGCCATGACCTCTCATCCGGACGATTAATCCAAGACACAACATTTAGAGAATTGCTTTCAATAGTTATATTAAAGGACCTCAACTCCTCCTTCTCTTTAAACATGTTACATGCTTTTTAAATGGCCACTGGTAATGAAATAATAGCCAAAACAATCCCTTTGGAGTTTCGTAACAAACCATTAATACCTACTAAACCCGGCTTACCCATAGCTGACCCATCAACATTAAATTTTAAAGCTCCCATGAGCTAGAGCACACCAGCTAAGAAGGTTTTCATACTTCTGATGAGAATGACTAATTGAAATCGAGAACATATGTACGTAGAAATCTAATAGTGAAGACGAACATGATAGAAATAAAGCTTTAATCCAATATCCTGTCTTGAATTTCACAAGGTCTAAAATATGAGAAGGTGATGTTTCCTTATTAGAAAAGACAAATTTATTTCTAGCCTCCCAAATACTAGTATGCCATAACACCGAGAAAAATGACATTCCCCATACTTCTTTACACTTCGAAAAATTAGCCATGTCAATCCACCAAACAAACAGGTCTACCAAAGTCGATAATGTTAGTTTTACGCATAAAAATTAATGTAGTATGTCCGGATTCGAACACGAGACTCCGGGATTGTACACATTACGTATGAGTTTCAATTTAATAATAATTATTATATTTAGTTATGGATAATTATTATTTTCACAAATAAACACTTAACGGTACCTAACGGGCGTCAGACGAAAGAAGAAGGGCTCAAATGCAAATAGTGGACAAGAAGGATCTGGATGGACCCTCCTTGGGCTATGCTCGGCCGAAACCCAACCCACAAGGGGTTAGGGTTGTTGTCTTGTGCTCCAAGTTGTGATTAGTATAAATACATGACCCCTTGTGTTCATTCTATTCATTCCTTGATTCACTTGCAATCACATTCTTCTTCTTCTCTTCTCTTGAGCCTAGTTAATCGAACTACACCCTTCTAGGGTTCCTACTAGATTTTCTAAGCTCAAACCATTCTTGTTTAGTTGATCAACTAGACCCTTCTAGGGTTCCTACGCGATCTTCTAAACATTGTGTTTGGATTGTTTGTGATCAAGAACCTAGCTTTTCTAATTCAAACGCTACTAATACGTGTGTACAAGAGCGGAGATCTAACATACTTTTGTTAGCTTATTTTCCATATTCGACTTGCCATAAAGTCGATTACCATAAACCCTTGTTAGGGTTTTACTCATTCTTGTTATTTGATTTCTTGTTTGGCTAGAAATCACCAAGGTACGCATATCATTTAAATTCGGTTAATTAATACAAGTATTATGATCCTTACTTCCGCTGCATGCTTTGATGTTTACATGTTTAATTTTATAATTGTTATGATTACTAAACTCCAACAGTGGCATCATGAGCTGTTAATACTGTGTCATTAATTATCGAAACACATAAAATTGAATCTTAATTGATTATTACATGTTATGGATTTCTAGGGTTTTATAAATTGTAAACCCTAATTTTATTTAATTGTGGGTCGATTACCTAAATTTTTTAGTTATTAGGTTTTGATTTTATAAAACTTGTAGAAACCCTAAGATGCATGTAACTTTTATGTGTAAATTAATGGATATTTGCTATATGCTATTAATTGATATGCGATCCTAAGGCTTTATTGTTACACCTCGTGACCACTTTGACCAAGATATTAAACTTTTTAGCGGAAAACACTTGACTTTAATGGATATTCTGTTACTCTTTTGACAATTGACAAAAATCTATAAACATTCAGACCTTGAAACCATTTTTAAATGAAACTAGACTCAATTGCCTTTAAAATGCCGGGTGGCACGACTTCTAACAACTCCGGTTCAATTTCTACAAAATAAACAAAACCGACAAAATCTGGGAAAGCACCATACGGTTGTATGGAAAAACACCATACGGCCGTATGGCCATACCAACATATTATACCCTTTTGTTGGCATGAATATTACGATATTTAATCTAAACATCCTCTTCATGTTTTGATAATGACAAAGATGTAAACTACAACATATAACGTAAAGTGCTTAAGTTACTTGTGATCACAATTCATCTTTGCATTCTTACGTCAACAAGCCTCGACATCTCAACGTCTCGAGTTTGCCTCAACAATCACTTAAGGTATGTACAAACAAATGTCTAATACATTTTATGATCAAAGGGATTTTATTTAAACATTACAAAGTTTATAAAATGATATAAACATGTTATATATTTTTTGAAAAACAATTTTGGTAATTAAAGGAAAATGTTTAATTCATAACAAATATATGAATTCAAATTTCTAACCAAAATAAGTTAGTTTTTCACCAAATAAACTTTCACCAGAAAAGACAAAGATTTCTGGCCGTTTCAGTAGGGCGGCCCCCTTAATTATGGGCGGCCCCCTTAATAATTAAGGGGACCGGCCATACAATTAAGGGGACCGGCACGCTCCTCTGTCAGAAATCTTCTCCTATAAATACCACCTCAAATCTGGTATTTTTCTGGACCTTTTGCACAAAAATTTTCAGATCCAATTCTCTCTAAACATCATTCTAAAACCCTTTGATTATAAGATTATTAATCTTTGTTTCAAGTGATCCAATCTCTCATCATTCAAAGTGCAAGAGAAGAATCCTCCCTATCATAAAGCCAAAGATGTATTAGGATCTAGTTAGTGCTTATGTGAAGTTGTGAGTTAGGTATATGTAATAAGTAGATCACGATGATCTTACTTAGTAGTGATTCAATGAGTGAGTAAGAAGTAGTGGGAGGAAGTAGTAGTGTGGAGAAGACATGTAGTTGTGAAGATGTAGGTGTGTGATTAAGTAGTGAAGTTTAGAAGAAGTTGTGATGAAGTCGTGAAGTCGTGAAGTAGTTTAGAAGAAGTTGTGATGAAGTCGTCAAGTCGTGAAAAAGTTGTGAAGTCATGAAGAAGTCGTGAAGTTGTGTAGAAGTTGTGTAGTGATCTAAGTTGTGTTGTGAAATTGGTTCTAGCTACTATTAGAACTCGACATTTAGCTTAGTGTCGTTAAATGGTGTAAGCAAAAGTTGTGTTTGGTTTTCTCCGCCAAAAGGGAGCTTGTTGAGTAGTGAAGAAAACTCTCGAGTAGGTGACTCGGGGAGTGGAGTAGGAACAAGGAAGGTGTCCTTGTAGCCGAACCACTATAAATCATTGTTTCCGGTTTGCATCCTCTTTCTCTTATCTTTTTACATTTACTCTTGCACTTATCGCTTTATATCTATGCTTGCAAATATGTGTTAATTGTTGCTTATATTGATGATTGATTGTGGTGTAGTAACAAGTTAATATTGTGATAGGATATATAGTTGTATGATATGGTCTAATGGGCTTATATATATATGATCAACACTTCTCCTGTTGAGTTTAACTTAATCGATAATTTGATACAAAATGCTTTAAGATTTTAAAAGGAAAATGTATTCACATAAAGATCGACCAAAGCTTCATTCATAAAACTAAGTTTTGAAAACTAATCCAAAAGTCTACATATATAATTGATCATATTGATTATATATTGTTTTCATACTAAACTCAAATTGAAGGTTTTCAAACAAACAATTGAATAAATTTGAATCAACATTTTGCAAAACCAAGTTTTTATAAAACGAAAAAGAGGGGAAAACTATTCAACCCCCCTTCTAGTTTTTCACAATTGGTACCAGAGCCACGTCGCTCAAATTTTCAAAACAAATGGTTTTAAAAATTGAGTACGATCCATGTATCAAATTACCCATTAAGGAGGATTAAATATGAAAAGTGTTTTGTTGATTAACTTGTATTAGTTTTGATAATATATACACTAATTATACTAGCTCGAAATAATATTATGCTTAAAATAAGTGTTATATGTTCGGTATCAAAATCAAAAAGTTACACACCTTTTCGAAAAGTCAGAAAACAATTTTTTTACAAAAAATGAAATTTTGAGTACCAGATGGGCGGCCCCCTTAATTGTCTGGGCGCCACCCTTAAATACTGGGCGGTCCCCTTAATTATTTAAGGGGTCCGCCTATCTGTTCGCAGCTTTTTCAGAAACTTTGAAAAATCATATAAAAATAACCGTAACTCCGTAGAAGTCGCGCCACCCGGCATTTTAAAGGTAATTGAGTCTACTTTCATTTAAAAATACTTACAAGTGGTCATTACATACTTAAATAAGTCAGAAAGTTAAAATACTACACGAAGGTCAAAAATTTGAGTCTTGTTTTAACGTAAAACTTGTATTTTATCTTTTCCTTCGAGTCGGGCATTCCTAGTCGATATATCTTTGAAAAATTAAGTATTTATGTTTTCAAAATATTGATCTTAATTAAATGTTAAAATGGATAGGAAACTATTTTATTTTCAAATAAAATCGAGCTGAGTAAACATTGGTATATATAATACACAAAACGACGACAAGTGTCTTATGTGCTATGTGAACTTATTTGTGATTCTATTTTGTTAATTGAATATATCAGATGATTGTTGCTATTTGATTTTTAGTTAATTGTATATCTAAGCATATGTGCCTTATTAGTTTATAGCTAGTTTTCCGGTTTATACTTAACTAGATCTTATGCTAGATTTCTTGCGTTATGATTGCAATATTATGCTTGCATTGCATATAGGTATAGATGGCTTAATGTTACTCAAACATCTTGTAAATGAGTTAAATCTAATCACCTAAATATTTCAAACAATTTAATCTATTCTTAACAACACACTTAAATATTTTCAACAAAGTACCTTGTTTTACCTTAAGTTGTTTAATAAAGAGAAATTGAATCTTTGTAAAACATTAGTAGTTATATAAAAGAAAAAGTATTTTTAAAATCTAAGTGTGTTCGTTATAAGTAACAATGAAGAGTCTTTCACATAAACAAAACATATAACAATCATGAAGTAATATGTCAAATTTCAATCATTCACCAACCTCACTCATAAATAATCGTAGGATTAATGGAACACACTATCAAAATGCCTATTTATTTATTTTAAATGAGTGTTTGTGAGGGTCAAGAAAGATCTTGATATTATATCAATTCGTTATTCAAATTATGGTTGATATATTTATCAAATCTAATTGACACATTTTTTAGTGTGGACAAGAAATTGGATCGCTATTTGTTTAGCTTCAAGATTATATCAAATTACAACAAAAGATATAGTCTTGAATCTACATACTCAATCACACTAGATTGATATGAAAATAGTTACATCCTTTGTAGATGAAAAGAGTATGCATTGGATCATAACTCACACTTGTGTTGATAATGTCATATTGAATCTACTTGTCCAATAATTGTGTTCCAAATATTAGAATAACATTTTAAACACATGCATAAAATATACAATGAAGTAGGATTGACGACTTGGATGTTTTATCCGAAGTATTCAAGCAATTTACATTGCAAAGCAATGGATAAATGTGTCATATCCGAAAAAACAAACATGAGCAAACTAACAACATATGTAAACGTTGCTCACACTACTTAAAATCATCACTTCAAGCTAAAATACATATTTAAGAACAATACTCACTATATATTATATGTATTTCATTTTCTTTGAAGCATGAATAGTTGTGTTACAAGATAATACACTACACTTTTCTTTTTGAAATAATTTAAGTTATTAGAATTGAAAAATAACTTGTCACAATGCATAAACAAGTAAAATTCATCTTGTTTCAAATACTAGTTAAAGTATGATATATAACATTGGCAAAAATCATAGAAAATAATATTTGCCTTAGAATATATAAATGTCTAGTTTTGATATCATTTGTGAATCACAATCCCATTTAAGATAAATAATCTTAATGAGATTCATTTTTCAAGATATGCTAAGGAGCATTCTTAAATCAAGCACATGTATTAAATCAAGTAATATGCCATCAAAACCAAATAATCGGTTAATCATGAACAAAAGATTAAAACTTTGCATTTACTCTTATCTAAACATTTAACACATCTCTATTGGGATAGTGAGTAAAATATATCATGTAGACTTACCTTCATTAAAACATGATGTTTGAGTCACATTAAGCCAAGCATTAGTGAATCAAGCAAACTTCATATTTGGTACTTTTCGATAGGTAAATTTAGGAACTCAATTTCCTCTAAAAAGAGAATGACTACTGGAGAATCTATTGACTAGAAATTCAATTTAACCTAACGGTTGAATTGCTTCTATGTGAGAAGTTGGGTGTGTGTAACCCGTAAAAATGGTCGTGTTTAGCCTGAATTGAGCACAACTAGTAATAGTCTCATACTCATTCTCCAACTTGATTAAATTGCTCTTCCTAAATATACCTAACGCTAGTTTACTTTTATGAACTTTGTTTCTCATTAGATGCTTTCATTCCTAGATTTATGGCATATCGCATATATGTTATTTCTAGATGATTATTTGTTCCTATGTGATTTGATTGTATGCCTTTACATGGTTTACTATATATGTATCATTCATCTAGGTATACTTTTCTTACCTTCAGATCCTACACCCTCATTTCATGAGAACCTTAGTGTCATAATCCGATAGGTCATATTAGTCTCAAAATATATCCGGATGAGCATGAATTTAATGGGAAGTGAAATCACACTCAATTACATATATCCTTCTACCTCACACCCAAAACCGAGTCATCCTTTGTACTACCAATCTCGAGTCATCCACCATTACCATGTCCTCAAAGAAACCAAGAATCAATACCATACCCCCTAAACCACTCCTCATTGAGGTAACACAAGATAACACCAACACTTCAACACCACCACATCCTACCCAAGAAATTCCTTCCATGAACATCACTCTTCCGCTGCCACCTAGTCATCTCCACTTGAACCTCATTTCCCATCTTCACAAGAAGATTCAACCATGTCACCATTCCCTACATTCTACTAAGTACGCCATCACCACCAAAACTTAAATCCCTGAAAGTCAAGTGAATTTTTTTATGAAATGCATCCTTTCCACTTTATAGGAAGTGAAGAACACAAAGAAGATATCCAAGCTTCAAGTGTTGTCAAATTATCACCACCTCATCCAAGTGAATTTCATTACGAAATGCGTCATTTCCACTTTCTAGCAAGTGAAGAACACAAAGAAGATATCCAAGCTTCAAGTGTTGTCAAGTTATCACCACCTCATCCAAGTGAATTTCATTACGAAATGCGTCATTTCCACTTTCTTGCAAGTGAAGAACACAATGAAGAAATCTAAGCTTCAAGTGTTGTCGACTCATCACCACCTCATATCACATATCCACCTTCGGCCGTCAACCAACAAAACACCTAAAAAAATCCCATGATTCCCTATCATCCACCCTTGTCAAACGATATACTAATCTAAACCATAATTGTCAACCCTTTGTCATCACCTTCCCTTTACATTCACGCTCATCCCTCCTCATTCTCCTACATTTTCCTAGGTTATAATCTTTGCATTAGGTTCTATTTTTTTTTGGATTTTAGGTTGATGTTTTTAAAACAATAATTGCAAGTGTCATACTTTTAATGCATATACCTAATATGTCCATATATTGTTCCCCTATTAGTCTCATGCATATATCTATTATCATCATTATATATATGTGCACTTGTCTACTAACTTTGTTTTGAAGGATTACTTCACCGCTCGATTCTTTGGTAGCCAAAACAAGTTTTGAGCATACACCAAGGGGGAGCATTGAGGTTGATAGGATCAAGACTTCACTTACGATGATGCAAGCTCGCCTTTTACATTCTATCACAAGAGTTCAAGCATAGTAGAAGTCTCGTCTTAGAAGTCCACCTTTTTGCTTCGACAAAAGGGGGAGAAGAAGTGTAAACAAGTAACTTATACATTTTACTATAAGTTATAGTTTACATAGTTTTTCATCATCAAAAAGGTGGAGATTGTTGGCATGAATATTACGATATTTAATCTAAACATCCTCTTCATGTTTTGATAATGACAAAGATGTAAACTACAACATATAACGTAAAGTGCTTAAGTTACTTGTGATCACAATTCATCTTTGCATTCTTACGTCAACAAACCTCGACATCTCAACGTCTCGAGTTTGCCTCAACAATCACTTAAGGTATGTACAAACAAATGTCTAATACATTTTATGATCAAAGGGATTTTATTTAAACATTACAAAGTTTATAAAATGATATAAACATGTTATATATTTTTTGAAAAATAATTTTGGTAATTAAAGGAAAATGTTTAATTCATAACAAATATATGAATTCAAATTTCTAACCAAAATCAGTTAGTTTTTCACCAAATAAACTTTCACCAGAAAAGACAAAGATTTCTGGCCGTTTCAGTAGGGCGGCCCCCTTAATTATGGGCGGCCCCCTTAATAATTAAGGGGACCGGCCATACAATTAAGGGGACCGGCACGCTCCTCTGTCAGAAATCTTCTCCTATAAATACCACCTCAAATCTGGTATTTTTCTGGACCTTTTGCACAAAAATTTTCAGATCCAATTCTCTCTAAACATCATTCTAAAACCCTTTGATTATAAGATTATTAATCTTTGTTTCAAGTGATCCAATCTCTCATCATTCAAAGTGCAAGAGAAGAATCCTCCCTATCATAAAGCCAAAGATGTATTAGGATCTAGTTAGTGCTTATGTGAAGTTGTGAGTTAGGTATATGTAATAAGTAGATCACGATGATCTTACTTAGTAGTGATTCAATGAGTGAGTAAGAAGTAGTGGGAGGAAGTAGTAGTGTGGAGAAGACATGTAGTTGTGAAGATGTAGGTGTGTGATTAAGTAGTGGAGTTTAGAAGAAGTTGTGATGAAGTCGTGAAGTTGTGAAGAAGTCGTGAAGCCATGAAGTAGTTTAGAAGAAGTTGTGATGAAGTCGTGAAGTCGTGAAGAAGTTGTGAAGTCATGAAGAAGTCGTGAAATTGTGTAGAAGTTGTGTAGTGATCTAAGTTGTGTTGCGAGATTGGTTCTAGCTACTATTAGAACTCGACATTTAGCTTAGTGCCGTTAAATGGTGTAAGCAAAAGTTGTGTACGGTTTTCTCCGCCAAAAGGGAGCTTGTTGAGTAGTGAAGAAAACTCTCGAGTAGGTGACTCGGGGAGTGGAGTAGGAACAAGGAAGGTGTCCTTGTAGCCGAACCACTATAAATCATTGTTTCCGGTTTGCATCCTCTTTCTCTTATCTTTTTACATTTACTCTTGCACTTAATGCTTTATATCTATGCTTGCAAATATGTGTTAATTGTTGCTTATATTGATGATTGATTGTGGTGTAGTAACAAGTTAATATTGTGATAGGATATATAGTTGTATGATATGGTCTAATGGGCTTATATATATATGATCAACACTTCTCATGTTGAGTTTAACTTAATTGATAATTTGATACAAAATGCTTTAAGATTTTAAAAGGAAAACGTATTCACATAAAGATCGACCAAAGCTTCATTCATAAAACTAAGTTTTGAAAACTAATCCAAAAGTCTACATATATAATTGATCATATTGATTATATATTGTTTTCATACTAAACTCAAATTGAAGGTTTTCAAACAAACAATTGAATAAATTTGAATCAACATTTTGCAAAACCAAGTTTTTATAAAACGAAAAAGAGGGGAAAACTATTCAACCCCCCTTCTAGTTTTCCACACCTTTCTGTCTTTTAGACCATACGGCTGTATGGAAAATACCATACGGCCGTATGGTCTCTGACCTGCACTTTAGCTAACTTTATACATCTGTATAATTTCCGGAAAACAACTTCTATAACTCCAAACGACACCAAGACTTCCAGCACTCATTTAAATACATATAACTTCATTTCCATACAAAAACATTTACCTTTTGACACTTGGAATAGTGCTTTATAACTTGACGGGTTTTGTGCCCAAAACCCGTTTAGACCCATTTACACAACAAATCACTTTTACCACTTCCATTGTACACCAAACTCAACCAATATCATTACTATAACATATTAAACCAGTTCCATTATTAATTGACCCGTTAACAACCCAAAATGGATATTTTTGCACTTATACCAAACACTCTTTTAACTTTACCCACAAACACATAAACATACATTGACACACCATTAGACCACCCAATCGTTATGACAACATTGACATACGTTTTGACACTTAACTACACTTTACAAATCATTAAAGGACTAACAGGGGTACATCATTGAAACGAGCTCGGTATCTACCTAAGCTCTACTTTCTTACCCAAACCTTCTAACATTGCATATATCCAAACCTTGATCTTTAATCCAAGCCATGGCATCACACATGAGCCTACAAAACATTAAACACTTAAACCGTAAGCACAACGGCTTAGTAAGTAAACGAGTATAACATAACATCACATATCAGTCACACATTACGTATCATAACTATCAATCCATTACAAACATAAACATTAACACATACCTTTAGCCACTTTAAGCATCACCATACTATCTCAACACACCTAAACCCACTTAGCTAATACTTCGATTGCTAGCTATACCAAGCTATCCTTATAATCACTTTCACATAACACATAACTTCCAAACCATTCAATAACCATATCATGATAAGCATATAACACATAATGTAAAGAAATCAACATAACATCACAATATAACCGGTTACTTACCTTAGCTTCCAAAGCTAAGCTACAATCATAAAATCAACATCATCATCATCATTACTAGCCATCATCATCATCATCAACCTTTATCATCTATCAAAACCTAAAACATAATAATCAATAACATAAACAAGGGTTTATATATAAAACCCACAATAACTTACTCATCATCCATTCTACATCATCATATATGATCATATCTTGATCATATGATGAATTCCCACTTTACTCATAAAACTTAACCTCATAAAATCAAGATAGGGAAATACTTACTTGTGATTAATTGATACTAGAAGCTATCTCTTGGATTGGAACACCTAGCCTTCATCATAAGAACCATCAAGCCATAAGCTTTTGGTTTCCCTCCCTTTCTCTCCTCTCTAATCCGGACCACAAAACACATCTTAGGATAATGTGGAAATCTCTAGAATTTACTGGATAATATTAGCTAGTCACAAGTTTGGCCCTTTGACACATTAATCCCCTCAAGTCTCATTCCTTCTATTTTGTCCACATCACCTTTTTATAACATGTTTACAACTTAACAACTCTAATCCTTTAAGTTATGCATCATAACCTCCAATGCCATGTTACACGTTCGTTAACTATTAGGTTGACTACCGGGTTTGACCAGACAATCACGTTAAGTCCTTAGCCCATTTCCTTCTAGGATGGGGCCTATTTGTATCCGGGAAACGGTTGTTACATTTATTATTGTTATAATAAGTGCAATGTGGGAATCCATGACTAATCTATGCATGTTTATCATGGATTATGTTGATTTTGATTGTTACGTGGACTAACATGCTTATTATGCGATTTGATTTAATTAATTAGGGTTTTAGTAATAAAATTGTAAAGACTTGTTTAATTACTAAAATTTAATTAATTATGAAATTGGGGAAGACCCCATAAATCGCTATTTATAAATCAATTATGTGTGTTTTTTGATCTATTTTGCATGTTAATTATTTATGTCGTTTATTTGTTTTATTAATTACGTATTTGTTTTTATATGTTAATGACATGATAGTAAGCAAAAGGGTAATTTTCGAATAGAAACTATAGATTGGACTAAATAATGGTGAAATTTAGTTTTGAGCTTCTAAAATCATGAACTTTTGATTGATTGATGTAACTGTATATAATGGTCGGACGGTAAAGCTAATTATGACGAACTATGTGGTGGGTATAAGTGGAACCGGGTTTTTAAGGATCTTCGGACCACCTTTGGTTCTGTGCTCGCTTGTGCGTCAAATTAGTCTCACCTTGCAACCATTATATACAAAACATCTTAAGGCAATGTTGTAAGTTTCTCAATGCCTCAATTAAAACTTTGTTGATTTTGCTCAGTAAAGAAACTAATTAGTAAAAGTTTTTTACATAAAAACATACGATACAAGATGTTTGTACATATTTTTGATTACACACATCAAAATTTATACCCTTAAAATTTAAGTTATATGCCATCCAATGAAACGGAAGCACCTAAAGTTGTAGTTTACATCAGGGCGTAACCTGGCTAGATTACAATGGAAGGGCAAATTACATTATTTCATTATTAGCAGATCAACTGATGTGATGGAATTATGTAAGTTTGCAGTTTTTTAAGTTGGTTAACTTATTTGAGTTGATAGTGAGATTTGATCACTCAAGGCATAAGATGAGGATAAAACATGCTTACATTGCAACTGCCGTTGGCAAATATGTAAATCCCATCCTTTCTAGGAATTGCAATTGAATATTGGCAATTGAGGCTCGACTCGTACCTTATTGAATACCGTCATCACTAGCAGATCAACTTGTGAAAAACTAGAAGGGGGGTTGAATAGTTTACCGATTTTAACTTAGTTATCTTTATAAAACTTTTCGTGTAATCAAGATATAGTGTAAACGACGATATGTAATATGCAAGAGAGAGAAAGAAACAATCAAACCACAACACGATAGTTTATCGTGGTTCGGCTACAAGGTCTCTTTTTCCTTGCCCTACTCCACGCCTTGAGTTCTCCAACTCGAGAGTTTCTTTCACCAGTCAACAAGCTCCTTTAACCGGCGGAGAAAACCTTACACGTCGCTTACACACAATTACCGACACAAAGCTAGATGTCGAGTTCTTTTTACAAGGGTACAACCACTCCCGTCACACTATGTATTTTAAGGCCTAAAATACAAATCGATCACTTACTGAAAACACACAATGAATGAATGTATAAACCTCACAAGTTTACACAAGACTAATCTAACAAGGCTTGCAACGTTATGTTGAACCTTGTAACTTTTGGTTATGAACTTGTGATCTTCTTTGCTACAAAAGATCTCACAAATGAAAATGAAATGTTAAGGTGTTAGATGCAATGAGAATGTATGTATGTGTGAATTATAATGAGAAGTGATGAAAGGATCTCTTGCAAGTGGCTTTGGTATTTATAGCCAAACACATCAGACCACTGGCGGAACCAAAACAAGGGTTCCGCCCTTGTACCCCCAGGGTTCCGCCAGGGTCTGACAGTCAAAGCTTATAAGAGATCTTTCCATATCAAGCAATGTCTAATCATGTTTCTATAAGTCAACACACTATGGATTGAGTAAGAGACTATCCAAATGTGTAAGAGATCTTTATGGAAAGTCAACTACTAGATTTAGTAAGCTTTCCATAAATGAACATGATCTAAACTATGATGTCATATTACATTTTCTATTTTTAGTAATATTAAAATGTTATGTCTAATCTAAAATGTAAATGTGGCAAGTAAAGTCTAGTTATGCAAGACTAAAACTAAAGTTGTGATTTACCAAAAACTAAAGTTTATACTTTGTCGTTAACAAAACTTAGCAAAGATCGTAAAATATAAATAACGTTTTTAGACGGTATTTGTATTAAAAATCTCCCCCTTTTTGTTGATGACAAAACATAAACTTTGTTTTTAAGTAAATTACTAGTTCTAGTTTTAAGTCTTTGTATTTAAACTCTTTTTACTTAATTTGATGAATATCATTTGAAGTTTATAATTATAAGTTTAAATAAATTTTCTCCCCCTTTTTTTCGAAACAAAAAGAAGAGTTGCGGAGCTGAAGAATGCACTTGCTCCCCCTTGGACAATACTCCCCCTAAATGGAGTGCCAAGGTAGGAAACATGAATTTTGATCCTACAAAAAAATGGTTAGTTGGTGATAATTACTATGTTCGTAGCCATAACATGAGAATATAACCAAACATATCACAAGCACAAGCCATATATGAGCAACCAACAATGTACACAAAAATAGTAGAAAAGAAGTCATTTCAAGTAAACAGTTGACTTTTAAAAAGTCAAATGACAAGAAATGAAAAATTCTAGCCTACTTTTAGATAAAAATAAAAATAACAAAGAAAAGAAAAGTCTCAGTCCTATAAATAGAGGTCTCCCAAGAAATCCTTAAAATGGGGCAAAGCCTCTATAAACCGCTCTAAGATTGGTTTGGGTAAGAGAGAGCATCCAAACGCTCCAAAATATGATGGAGGGTGAAGCGTGTTTCATCTTGAACTTGATGGAGCATGATTTTCATGCTCTCACTAATTTTTCTCGTGCGCTCACAATGTGAGCAACCATGGCGGGGATTAGGGAGGATTGGTCGTTGGGAGATAGTTGTGGAGGTGGAATGGTGGTGGTTTCTTGAGTGGAGGTTGGGTTGATGATGGAGGCAAGCAAGGTAGTTTAAAACTCCATGGCTTGATGGAGATGATTATCCAACATGTTTTGAATGCATAGAGGTTGTCAAGACGGTCATTGATTTCCTCTTGGGAGTTAGGAAGGTTGTTCCATAACGATGCTTCAATTTCCTCATAAGAGGGAAAGAGAGACTCAAAGTGTTGGGATTGAGAGTGTGAATTTGGTTGTGATTCTTGGGGATGTGATGGTTGGTTGTGGTTATGGTGGGTTTCTTTGTAAAGAGGTCCATGAATGTCTTTGTAGATGAGGTGAAACAACAATGGTTTTGGTTGAGGTGGTGGTTGTTGTTGAGTTAGTTGTTCTTGTTCAAACGGTATATGGGGCTCAAAGAATGCCCGGGTTTGTTCATGTGCCATTTCTTCCATAGACCCAAAAGATGGCAATGGTGGTGAAGATGGTGAGTTAGAGAAGAGATGATTAAGATCATATAGGAACGGAGTTGGTGATGTTGATGGAGTACCAAATAGCTCCATTGGTTCAAGTTTCGGTGATTTGGGTGGTGATGGTGACTTGGATGGTTGAGTTGGGGCCGGTGGTGGACTTCGATCAATGGGTGTTTTGGTTGGAGGTGGAGTGGTGATCATATGATTGAATTGTGGTGACGGTGTGGGAGTTTCAAGATTCAAGAAGTTTTCGTCTTTGATGGGTGAGGAAATAATGAGTGGTGATTCATCCGAAGATGAGGAGCTAAGATGAATGGTAGTGTTACAACAAAAAGGTTTTACACTTATTCAGGCGGTACGCCTAATAGGTCGTGGTGGAGAGTTGATTGTTGACTTTGTAATTGTCAAATATGGTGATTTGAAGGATAAGTTTCAGAGATTTGAGAAGTGGTGGGGTGATTTGAGAGTGTTCTTAGATGGTCAAATTTATAGAGTTGAAGAAATATGGGATAGAGTGTTTGGATGTGATGTTTAACCATACAAAAATGGAGGTTTATAATGATTTGGGATAGTTATGAAGGTTGTCAAATCATTGGAAGTCAATCCAATGGAAGAGATGGAGTAAGAAGGCCAAGATATGCACTAAATGCTTAGTGGTCTTGTTCTTGTGTTTTGACTCAGATTTTTCATGATTGAGAAAGGTATGACAGGAACATTAGAATTGTCTACATTCTAATATATAACTCATAGCAATCTTTAATACTTAAGAATATTGCACATCTTATTTTCCATAGAAATTTCATTACCCTAATTTGGTGAATGAATTCTTCTATAACAAACATGACATTTGGTTAAATGGAAAATATGAGTTATTAGAAGCTAGACAGATTACCGCAAAATTGGTAAAAGGCAAGCTAGCATTATTTATCTAGTTGTTGTGCTTTAAAGGGGCTACATACCATTATGGGGATGGTAGGCCTATTAAGGAAGTAGTTGCATGCCCAAATTCTTCAAGTTAATATCATTGATGGATAATCCATCATATACATAGTAGAATACACATTTTAGAACCTGAGTAATTATTACGTATGGGTTTTTCAAAATGTGTAGGAAAGTAAAAGCAAGCAAAATTGTTTTCACTGTGATGAAACACATAAAATCTTGTCAAATCCAGTGGGAGCGTTGTGTTGTGTTACTGAATATGGAGTTATTGTTATGTTCTCTGATTCAGTGGGAGCTACAAGCTTTAATTCCTGTGTAGTAGCCCAGATTATCTTCAAGATAATTACTTTCTAATTGTAGACACTCATGTTTTAGGATAGCCATGTGCGTTTCCTGACAAGACAAAGTAGTCCTACATCTACTTGTTATTTTCTGACACAAATAATATTGACTCACATAAACAAACGTATGTTGTGTTTTTTATATACTACATGATATTGTTCCATGTACAAGTGGGAGAATTGTTTATTGTGTGCAAATGAACAATACATAGAATTATGGTTATAGGATTCTCTTAATTGCAAGGTAAGAGATCTATGTTCTAATAGGACTTATACATTTAATGTGTAAGATTATCTTATGTAGAACATGTGTCAAGATTATAATAAAGACTACTTTTATGTCTTATGATATTCAAATTAAAAGAAACACTTGAATTTACAATTTACGTCAGGGTGTAACCTGGCTAGATTGCAATGGAAAGGTAAACTACATGATTTCATTACTAGCAGATCAACTGATATGATGGAATTATGTGAGTTTGCAGTTTCTTAAGTTGGATAATTCATAAAATGACATAAACAAATGGAGTAGTAAATTAACTTGAAATTACTATTGAAACCAAATGGTGGTGTTCACAAATACTTTAGTTATATATGTTTATATCTTCTTATAAACATGAAGTCTTTAACTATTACAAGACTTATAATAAAGTAAGACGTTAACTTGTTATGCTTTAAACAAGAAATCATTGAGTTGATCAATGATTAACAACGTATAGTGGAAATATAACAATTTATGTCTTCTTAAGACATGAACATGAAGTGGCTTGTTCAAAAAATACTTATGTTATATAGCATGCAATTGGCTTGGAAATTCTATTATACCATTAAGTTGACTTAGTTGGTAAATAGGTAAGCCAAAAGGAGTATAAGTTTATCTTACATATTGTTAGTTTGTCTTACAATATTAGTTCTAATAAAACATCACAAGTTGGTGGTGTGTTCAGTTAGGAAAAATCAAATTCTTGTTATATTGTTTGATTAAAAGATAAATATGACTTCTTTTCTTCCAAAAGTTATCAAGGTTAGAAATTGAGTATGGATTGAATATGCTCAATAAGACTCCAAACTAGAAGATTAAATAAGTCACCATAAAATTATGGAATGTGATGAATCACATTAAAGTCTTAAAATGAAGTCCTGATTTTGTTAATAAGTAGTTTTAACAAACAAGAGTCAGGAACTGTAAAATGTTTTTGTAATATCCCAAAAGAGAACGATTAAATGTTGCTCAACTTGCTAAAATATTTATAGATAAATTACAAAAGGCAAGTGGGAGTTTTGTTCAGATCTTGAAAGATCAAAATTACAAAATATAATCTTCTAAAACTACACTAGTGAAAATCATGATCCGGCTAGACATGTAAATGTTAAACCTCAACATGATGAAATTCTCATTCATAGATCCGTAGAGATGTCTCAGATATTTGATTGATATAATGAGAAATATGAATTACAGGATCAAAATAAGCCTGTTAATCATAATGATGCATTTACTAAATATTGAATTATGGTAAATTGCTCATACTATGAATGTTAAGATGTTGTCCATAAAGATAAGTCAACTTCGAAAACTTGGTTTATCTTAATGAATATGAGTTTCTTCAAGAGAAGAAAAATCCTAGAGATTTAATCTTTGTGTGATGAATCATATGGATGAAATTATAGACATATTTTAATGCATGTCTTATGACAAGATTATTAATTATACTTAAGTAATTAACTATGATTGAATACTCTTTCCTAAGCACATTAAAGATACAAAGATGGTGATTGTCATACTCATTTTTATGAATATGAAATTTGACAACGGATTATACAACTCTTTCTTGTATAATTACTTAAGCGAGGACGATAAGTAATTAAAAGTTTTATGAATTCATTTAATCTTTGAAAGTATACAACATGCAAGAATCCAAGTATGGATAAATGCATGCATCAAGGGGATAAATCTTATGTTTAAATATTAAATCCATGTTTTGATTTATAATTTAAAATAAGTTAACTCCTAAGTAATTCTGAAAGCTAGTGAGAGTATTATGTTTACTTATTTAAATCATATATGTTGTATAACATATAGGAAGTAACATTCTATATAAGTTAAATGTTAAGTCATAAATAGGAATGGAACTTTAATTAAAAGATTTAATAAGTAAAACATACAACCTTGAATATATGTTTATTGATGTAAACATGTGCGGTAAATGAATCTAATAGAACATGATATATCATTTAGAAAGTTTAAATGAATATGTACTACATGAATAAAAATTAAGTTAGACACAAGGATTTTTCAGGTGCATCATGTTGTTGTTATATCATGCTTTAATAAAAGATGATTTGACAACATTGATATCTAATTGAAAGATATTAGATAAGTTGTGTAATGAATATTCTAAAGGAATATATTTGGATATAGAATCACATCCTCAGCCTGGAACAGCTTCTGGATTCTATAGATGAATAATTTGTCAATTGTCATAGCCAACAAACTTGGAAGTTTGGAAGGCATAAAACATTACAAATTATTTGAATGTTGAGGATGTCACACACTTTATGATGTATTATGTGGTTATATCAAATTATTTGAATGCACATATACAAGAACTTCGCTAATTGAATTATTGAAATAAGTATTCTCAAAATTCCGATAGATCAAAGTTAGTTGAATAATGCCTTGTCAACAAATATGATTGTCATTACTTGAGGCATAATTGTCAACAAGTATAATTGTTATTACTTAAGACAAAATTCATTAACTAGAATTTTTCATGCATTGATCTATTTAGTATTTGGATAAGGGATGTTAAGCAATTATTATTTAATAATGAATTAAAGTACTGAGTATGTTTGTTTTCATTAATAATAGACTGTATCCCATATTTGCATGTTTAATCCAATAATAACTTATGTTATGTTATTCTAAATAGTCCGTTGTCAATCAATGATATGGGAATATCATTGAATTAAGACAAATCTGAGTTTTGGTATAATATACTTAAAGTATATTGATGCGTAGGACATGCCAAATTCACATGATATTAAAGAGAATGAATAAATTGAATATAGGACAGATCTCAATTACATGATTATACTTATGGATGTTGTCATTAAAGTAAATCATGAATATTTATCCTCATACTTGAGATACCAGATAACTACTGTGGATGTAGCTTATTTTCTGTAAGGTAGTCTAATGTTATCCGTAACTGGTAGCTATAAGGGCTATTTTCAGAGGTGATGCAAAGTTCATGTGTTATGCTTATAGTCAATACAGATTTTGTTTCCTTCAAATTTGTTCTGAAGTATAATACTTCTGGGCCCCTCGTAAGGTTGACAAGATGTTTGCATGGCCATGCCCAAGGTCTATCTGAAATATGTTCAGATGAATTGGTAATCTTGTTTGATCATAAATAGCGAGAAACAAAATAGTTAATTATGGAATGACTTAGATCCATATCCATATTAACGTGGTATTAGAAACAAAAGGATAAGTATGATGATGATTTATCAAAAGGTTTTTCCAGGAAACCACATCGTGATCGTTCTGGAGACATTGGGGTGTTATGCTAGACTAACCAATGTAATTATTACATTAATGTATATCCGAGTGGGAGCTTAGTTTTATGGATAAAAATTAATGTAGATGTCCGGATTCGAACACAAGACTTTAGGATTGCACACATTACGTATGAGTTTCAATTTAATAATAATTATTATATTTAGTTATGAATAATTATTTTTTTCACAAATAAACACTTAACGGTACCTAACGGTCGTCAGACGAAAGAAGAAGGGCTCGAATGAAAATAGTGGACAAGAAGGATCCGGATGAACCCTCCTTGGGCTATGCTCGGTCGAAACCCAACCCACAAGGGGTTAGGGTTGTTGTCTTGTACTCCAAGTTGTGATTAGTATAAATACATGACCCCTTATGTTCATTCTATTCATTCCTTGATTCACTTGCAATCACATTCTTCTTCTTCTCTTCTCTTGAGCCTAGTTAATCGAACTACACCCTTCTAGGGTTCCTACTAGATTTTCTAAGCTCAAACCATTCTTTTTTAGTTGATCAACTACACCTTTCTAGGATTCCTACGCGATCTTCTAAACATTGTGTTTGGATTGTTTGTGATCAAGAACCTAGCTTTTCTAATTCAAACGCTACTAATACGTGTGTACAAGAGTGAAGATCTAACATACTTCTGTTAGCTTATTTTCCATATTTGACTTGCCATAAAGTCGATTACCATAAACCCTTGTTAGGGTTTTACTCGTTCTTGTTATTTGATTTCTTGTTTGGCTAGAAATCACCAAGGTACGCATATCATTTAAAGTCGGTTAATTAATACAAGTATTATGATCCTTACTTCCGCTGCATGCTTTGATGTTTACTTGTTTAATTTTATAATTGTTATGATTACTAAACTCCAATAGAGAATTGCCCACTTAAAGTCCCATCCATCTACAAATGACCACCAAATAAAAAGAGAGGTCTTACAATGAACAAATAGATGGTCTATAGACACTAGATTAAAGTTACATAGCGGGCAACTATGTTGATCTATCTTTGAATATCATGGAGAGATGATAATTACTATTGTAAGTCGTATTCTCCACCTCATACGCAAAGGACCTGCACAAATATCTACATGAAGTTTCGAAAGACCATATGACTTTATCATCCTTTGAAGCCGTCATCACGTTTGAGTTTAACACAAACATAAAGGCATCAAATTGACCTACCTCCCAATCAAATAAACCTCTTCTAAACTTAACGTCCCACTTCCAATACTTTTCTAAGATGCAAATACATACATTCTAGCGATAACTTGAAATATGCCCTTCAATCCAATGATTGTCCCAAAAACTGGTACTATTACCTCTGCCAACATGGTGCCATAACCCCCTTCTAGCTACAAAACCCGAATATGACTGCACCTACGATGTTACAAGAAACTGCCATTTGTTACAGATGTCACAACTTTACTGTATGAGACATCATAAATAATCCACAATATTTCTTGATCAACGTTTGCTTTTTTATTTGTTTTTCTCTCTTTGAGGGTTTTTAAAGTTGTTGCCTTTCTAAAAAAAAATTATTATTATTATTATTATTATTATTATTATTATTATTATTTATTTGTTTTTTTAGTTGAACCCAACTATACTAATACGAGTACAACCATATGAATATTTTACTTCTCCTAGAGTAAGAACATGGAGGAGGCCTCAATTCGAAAGAAAGAGATGCACGTGTCAAATATTAGACACCAGTGGTTACATGGTCATGTGTTAGGGAGACACTCATCGTGCTCAAGCCTATAAACACAAAATTGACAAGAGACTACACCGGAAGAGGTGGCAAGAATTTGAGTTGTGGCAGCAAGAGCTTCAAGTACAAGGTAAAGATAAATGCAACAATATGGTGAAGACTGCAAGGTGCAAGGCGATTAGAGAAGCTATATATATATATATATATATATATATATATATATATATATATATATATATATATATATATATATATATATATATATATATATATATATGATACTCTACTGCTCGTGGAAAGAAAGAAACGTATATTTGACCTAAAGGTGTGTAAGTTGTGAATGCATCCTGAGGCATGAGCATAAGAAGAAAAAGATGAAAAGGATTTGTCACGCAATGGGGACGAGTAAACATTTTTTCAAGGAAAATGCTACATCCACTCACAAATCCCACACAAAACATCCACATGCTGAGGTGTCAGCCATTGGTTGGTAGGATGAGATATACTTCTTTCTCATGCCAGCAATCAGTGGCTAACACCTCAGCGTGTGGATGTTTTGTGTGGAATTTATGAGTGGATGTAGCATCCCTCTTTTTTCAATATACATTGCTGAGAGACTGGTGCAATAGCTAACTTTGTTTTCCCATGAATAGAGTTTCAGAAGTCATGTTACTATATTTTTGTTGTAAACGCTGTAATAGGTCATGTCTCATCCATCAAAAATGATAAACAAAATTATAACGTAACTTTCAGAAAGTGAAAGGCTGCTATGACTCGTGCTTTACAAGTTGTATGAAACAAGCTTTTGACACTTTATTCTAGAAATCTATGATTAGAATGTACTCCGTACTAGTAGTAAAGATTAATTTACAATTCTAAACTTAATAATGGTAATCATTAACAATCTAATCCCTCTAATCAAAATGATGAAAGTTACCTCTAGTTAGTGGCTCCAAACTTATTAAGATTAGCAAAACAAATTTAGGATTTGCAGAGGCGCATTTTAACTTATATGTAGCAAAGCAAAGGTGACTATTCCTGACATGACACGAAATACGATTTAAGATCGACACGAAAATTAACGGGTTATGTTTGAGGCTAAACAAGTTTGGGTTGAAAATAGGTCGATACGATTGACCTGTATTATAAATAGGTTAGGTTTGGGTTGAGATTCTTAACTCGGTTGTAACTCGTCAATCCACTTAAAAATACAATTAAAGTATTAAATGTTAGAAGTTATGTGTGTAGTTTTATTATAATAACACTCAATTATTTTGTGTCTTTATCTTATGATATATCATCGATTTTCGAAATATTTTATAATGATATATACTAATGCCTAAATATATGTCATGTTGTTTAAAAGATTTCTACCTAGGCCTTATTATATTTAATATGTTCCATTTAATTCATATTCAAATTATAAACGGATCAACACGACTAACCTGTTTAATAAACATGTTTAGGTTATTGTTAAACTTCTCGAGGGGTGGCAATTCGGGTCGGGTTCGGGTTGTCAGGTTGGCGGGTCAGAAAACCTCAACCCGAACTTGACCCATTTAAATTATCGGGTTAGCTATGTCAACCCTAACCTGTTTACACGTAACCCGAACCTGGCCCATTTAATTCGAATAGATAATTGGGTTGACGGGTTAAATAGGTTACACGGGTTGAATATGTTAAACGGGTTGAATATGTTAAACGGGTTTCGGGTTGACCCATTTAACCTGTTTTATTTACAACAGTTAGCACACTACACGAGTTAAACGGGTTAAATGGGTTAGCGGGTCGACCCGTTTAACCTATTTAACCCGTATAATTAAATATAAAATAATTTTAATTTAAGAAAAAAATCTTAAACGGGTTGGCAGGTCGACCTGTTTATTTTATTCCAAACCTGAACCTGACCTGTTTAATAAATGGGTTAGATATGTCGACCCAAACCTGACCCGAAATATATTTAGCTCAACCCGAACCTGTGAAGTTTCGTGTCGGTTTTAGGTCGAGTTTCGTGTCGAGTCAGAAATTGCCACCCTTATCTAGACACGATTAACTAAAAATGTCAGGTTTTGGTTAAGATATTTGAACCCGTTAACCCGATCTCGTCAACTCAGACACAATCCAAATTGCCACCCGATATATGTATCTCAATTGATTTTGGAGGGTGGACTTTTGCAAATGAAATAGCTAGACCCATTAGTTGACTATTGTGTAATATTTATGAGGTGATGATTTTGCAAGGTTTTCTTCTATATTTAAGATGGGTCTAAATGAATCTTAAGGTTCATTTGTTTTGTAAACGGGGTTGGAATCGGATTTGAATTTGTATTTGGTTTAAGATTTTGATCTGATGTAGGTATAGAAAGAAAAATAAGAGAGAGAAATTGTATTTAATTTTTAAAGTAATTATTAAAAAAAAAGAAAAGTACATTTATTTGTGGCCACGAATTGGGGTGAAAAAGTTATGTCGGTGGATTTAATCAATACCCTCCATTTTATTGTGGAATGAGTTTTTAGGTTGTTTCTTTGATTCTATTCTAAAAGTATTATACTA
Source organism: Artemisia argyi (assembly GCA_030686995.1). Lineage (NCBI taxonomy): Eukaryota > Viridiplantae > Streptophyta > Magnoliopsida > Asterales > Asteraceae > Artemisia > Artemisia argyi. The sequence continues at coordinate 228,177,979 of CM060709.1, read as the reverse complement.
CCAAACATAACATTTTAACTTTCATTCTAATCAAACAGTGTAAAAACCTCAAAACAAACGTTCCTTTATATACAACCTTAAATGATATAATAATCAACTAACATGTCTAGCGGGTCAAAAAACAATTATGCAAATGGTTGAGTTTATCTAATAGCAAACATATTTTTTACATGTACTATTATTATATGTGAATCTCGAAAATATCAATATCCTTAGCGTAATTGGTTAAAGTTGTGTTGACGTCATTACAGGTCACAAACTTCTTTTTAACCCACAAAATTCATGTCATTCGCCAAGTTAACATGTACATCATTATATTGCGTGTTTGTCAGCCACATCGTCTAATTTATACGTGATGTGTTTGCCACTTCGTTTAATTTTGTAATACATGTAAGATTTATTTTCATTTTTATTAAATGATAAGATTTTGTTTTTACATGTCCAAATGTTCATGATATCTTCAAAAACATCTTCAATTGTCCTTGAAGTTCTTGAACTCACCACCACACCCATCATTTTCGGTCATATTCTTTAATCGCCACCATTTAACGTCAACCATAACTGACTGTTGACTGCTTTTAAACCATGGCTATCATTAGCTCCAAGATAAACACATACAAACACATCCACTATTGAATTTTAAAGCACAAGGTACAATGTCGTTGCAGGGCATTTCAAGCCATCATTATCGGGTGTGACAATATAGGTCTTTTTTTCCTCATAAAAATGTGTATTTTTATGCGTTTATTTTGTGTGTGTATGTTTTGCTAGCACATGTGTATGTATGTGTATGCTCTACAGACACACAGCGAAGAAGATGACGATTTAAGTACAATAATTTTTATTACTTTTAAGGCATGTTTGAAACGAGCTGTAGTTGGGGTCGGGGCTGGAGCTTGAGCTTATATTATAAGCTGGAAGCTTGAGTTTATTTTTTCATAAATCTATTTGAAAGGTTTGAGTTAAAGCTTATTATTGTAAAATTAGTTGAAAATACAATAATTTATATTTAGTTAAAGCTTATTATTCCCACATACCTCTGTTTCAATCGGCTTGAGCTTATGAAAGCTTATAGCTTATAAAAGCTTAAATAAATTTGTGTGACAAACGAAACTTATTTTATAAGCCATCTTATTTTAAAAGCTCAAGCCTTTATAAGCCCTCATAAGCCCGTAGCCAAACCTATTTCCTTCTTAATTTTAGTCTCCAACGATCTTATTCTTACGTTGCTAGTACCTAATTTTTTCCTTACATTATTAATCTTTAAAATGTAAATTGGCTCTAAAAGTTATACATTAATTTATTTAAATTATGTAATGATTTTATGTTGTTTCGTTGTTTTAATTAAAAATTGAAACAGATAACCCATCTATAGAAAACCCAGCTGTTCAAAAGTTAATGGTTTCCATTAATTTATAAAGTAAGAACCAAATGAGCCTAGCTCAGATGGTCACCCAATTTGGGGAGGGGGGGGTGTTTACCCTCCTAGGCAAGGTTTCAAGTTAGAGTCTTGTCTAGGGCGATAGGGGTTTCCTCTCGCGTGTGTAAAGGGAAAGGTGTCATTGCCTTCTGGGCTGGACCCAACCTGGTTGTGTGGGCTCGCTACGCCTTCTGGGTTAGGGGCCATGTAGCCACAAATTGCCGTTCAAAAAAAAAAAATTATAAAGTAAGATGAGTTATAAATGAAAATAATAATAAAAGTTTGTGGTTTCTATTTTTTAACTTTAAGGGTTTTTCCTCTCTATAGATGTAGATAAAAGAGTTAGGGTGCGTTTAGTTGGAGAGAAATACTCCATTTTTCAAGAAATTTTTCATCTGAAAATAGAAAAACAGAAAACCGTTTAGTCACATTTTTTCCTAACAATTTTTAAAAATAGTGAAATTCTCATTTTCTAAATTTTAACTGAAAAATTGAAAACCCCCATTCCACCCTTCTCATTTTTTTGTTTTTTTTTCAATAAAAAAAGACGGGATCTTTATAACATAAAACATAGACCATTCTAACTCTAAATCTCTCGTGTCATCTTTCAACACCCACTGTCGCTGCCACCGCCCGCCGTTATAACTCCAACTTTTCATTAAAAAAAAATGTAATAATTTCAACTAAACGAGTTTTCAAAACTTTCAACTCTTTTTTAGAGAAGAGAAAACATTCCCTTCTTAAAGAATTAAAAAAGGAAAAACAAGAAAATTTTTCTACAACTAAACAACATCTTAAATACGACAATTTTTTATTTTTTTATTTTTTATATTTAACTTGATATTCAAAATAAGTCCGAGTAAAAAAAAAAAAAAAAAAAAAAAAATGCTATGTTTGGGTTAAAAAGAATACAATAATTTGGAAAAAAGACACCTCCAAAAATAATTTCCCATAAATGGAAAACACAGTTGTACAAAAGGTGTCACCCAGCCAACGTGTAAAGAAAGCTTAAATACACTACTACAATAGCTCCTGGAAACCTTATGCTTCACACTTCCTCCCTCTCTTCGATAATCGGGTACCTCATTTTCCCCCAATTCTCAAAACCCACATTTTTATTTTATCACTTTAATTCCTTAATCTTCATATAATTTTTAGCTACTGTTTGTTAATTAATTTCAAAATGTTGTTTTATTGTTACTAATCTTGAGTTTGTTAGTAACTTAATTGATTAGGTTTTCATATTGGAAATGTTATGAATGTGTGTGTACTGTTTTTCTTTTATAATTGTTATGACATGGTTGCTAATTGTAATGAAATTATTTAGTTCGTACAAAAAATAACTAGATATGTAACATAAGTTGGTGTTGGTGTTACATTTGTAACAAATTTTTATAAAATATAGTTTATGGCTTTTGTCTGGTTTGCCAAACACTATTTTATAGTAGTTATTTGCGTTTTTTAAGCGAAATAATAAGAGTATCTCCTCTAGTGAGCCTATAGTATCTCCTCTAGTGAGCCTATGACTGTGTTTCGCGACGGGCTTTCTAGAGCGTTTAGAATATAATGCTTGTTTGGCAACAAGAGCTTACACTTTATAATTATAGATACAGCTACGTTACCAGACAGTTTTATAGTGCTATTGCTAGTTTTGCCGAATAGCTAGGTTTTAAAAGTACATAAACAGTTTAATGGTGTAAATGAATAATAATATCGCTATGTAATGCTTATATTTATTGGTAAATGATTGTACCTTCAACGTGTGTTAAGGTTTTGAATAAGATGTTATTGTATATATTATCTACTTATAAATGTTGTTGAGTGTACACTGTTGCACATGCAGCATTAAATTTCTAAAGGAGATCAGTACATTACTTGTTAAGGAAAATATTTATTTGCAGATGTGAATCATGTTTTTTAAAATGTTTTTATATATTTTCTTATGGTTTGTGTAGGAATTTGGTCAACTATGTCGAGGCAACCTCGACTTCCACCTCGTTGTCCTATTTCACGGGCACATTCTCTTGATTCGCCCTCTTCAGCCACTTTCAAAGATGAGGTCTCTCGTTCGCGGCATCAGAAATCTGTGTCGACGAGTTTTGGTTTGGAGGAGCAGCCGGCGTGGCTAGATGATCTATTGGGTGATTGGGACTCGGGTTTGAAAATAAAAACTCAGTGTGGTGAGGGTAGTGATTCTGGAAATGTTTTGGATGACGTGAACAGAGAAAAAGATGATAAGGATGTCTGTTCGAGAGATGTTGCGCGTACTGCATTGGATTCGGCTTGTGTATATGGTCCTAACTCGCCTAGGAGCAAGGATAAAGTATCGACTGAAGAGAGTGCTATTGTTTCGGCTTTATCTGAGTATGCTTCTCATGGTTCTTTCGTTTCTGGATTTACACAATTTGATTCAGTTCAAGATGCAGCTGGTGAAGCTGATATGGAGGGTAAACCAGTTAAAAGGTTAGGTTCCAGACTAGTCTTTGTTGCAGTCGCTATATATTTAAATGTTGTTTTCTGGATCCATTGAATACATGATATCAGTATATGTTACAGCTATTTGTGATTTAACGTAACCACTTGATGAAGTTTTGCCTTATAAGTTCTATACAATATAAAATAATTATTCTGTAATTTATACGAGCACAATTTTTCCTTCGAAGATTTTAGCTATTATAGAATTGTTTTAGTGATTGTAAATGAATGCTGAGAATGTTGTCATAGGAAATGTGTTTGGTGGATGATATGGTTTATCTATATCTCTAAATTCCACTAAAGCTGAAATATTTGTTTTATCGGCACAAAATGGAAACTATTATCATGCTTTAGAGTATGTGTGTACCATTACTGCTGCAAAATTTCAAATGATGTGTTAGATGTGTGGCCAAACAAGTATGGTTGGGCTCGAAACTGAGGATTTATGGGAGCCATGGGGCACCAATCAATAACACAATAAAGTTTATGCTTGAGATGGCATGGTCGTATCTAAAATTGACCCCCACATCATAGTGGTGAAGAGCAGAGGTACTAAGAGGATTGCATTAGAAGCAAGGCTTTTCAAAATAACATGGTTTGAAGAAGTTGCTAGAATAATACTCCACTTGTTTAAGAATAGTACATGAGTTGGTTTAGTAAGGAGAGTATGTGGTAATTTTTCTCATGTTTCCCTGGATGTCATTCTGAATCTGGTGCACTGCTCATTGGGTAGTTTGGTAAAAAGTTTTCTATTCTTGTTATTGATGGATCATAGTTATAGTACATAAGGCTCCTGCTATAAAAGTTAATCAAGTAAATATGGGAGATGAGGTCATAGAATAGAGTATGTTAAATGAGTTGCTGATCCTATAGGTATATGAATTAGAACAAAAACACAGGCCTTGTTTCTTTTTTGAAAAGGCTGGCTTAGGGTTTGATTCATGTCTGTACGAATGTTTGTTACCAGTCCATCATTTCATATCTGGGCATTTTATATATTATTCTTTTAGCTGGAATTATGCATATGCTAAACTAAATATGCGGTACTGATTCTTGTAGGCACTCTGCACAAAGGTCACGAGCACGTAAACTCCAGTATATTGCAGAACTGGAAAGAACTGTTGAGAATTTTCAGGTAAAATCACGATAAAACAAAACAATTTATACTTCTGGTAAAAAATAATATCTCTAGTATTACTTAAGTTCACTTATTTATGTACTAAATTGCACGCCGGATGATGCAGAGTATCGTATCAGATTTAGCTGTTAGAGTTGATTCTGTGGGCAAACAGCGTGTGTATTTGTCAGTGGAGAACAAGCAACTTAAGCAGCAGTTGGCCAGGATACAGCAGGAAAAGTTTCTCAAGGAGCGTAAGTTGTTCATCCCTCATCCCATTAGATCATAACTGAACAATAATCATTTTTATCTATGTTTTTTATGTGAAGTTTTGTGGCATCTGATATAAAGGATTATGAATGTTGATACAGGCCAGTACAACCATATGAGAAATGAAGTTGAGCGTTTGAATCGTGGTGTGGCGTTTTCACGTAGCAGCAAGGGAAGAACACTTTTTAGGTCGAATTCTAGCGGTGATGCTGATAGATTGCTTGTAGAACCTACTTGGAATATGATTGACATGGGCAAGCTTCATATTAACTGAAGATTTTTGGTAAGCTTCATGATTTCGTCAGATAAGTTGCTTACATTCTAGGAAGCATTTAGATACCCCTCCGTCCCCCAACCCCAGCTTATTTCCCTTATGAAGTTCAGAAACTTGTAGATGTTTCTAGGTTGTAATATGTTAGAGGTGGCATATTCAGAACCGTACCACCTTTTGCTGTTTCAAAACACATGTGGGATTGTGTTTGAGGTATCCCACTTGTGAACAGAAGGGGACAAAGCTATGCAGTATTGCTTGTCGATTAAACAAAAAAATATTAGTGTAATCATTGCTATTGACTTAATGGCCGGAACGCATGGCCTGATCGAAGGTCCATTTCGAGCTTGGTCGAATTCTATTTTATGGTCATGTTCAGGAGCTGAAATTGGATCCATCCAATGTTTGGTTTGTTTTCAGAGACAACCTACACTCGAGCTTTTAAATTGTGAAATATATTGACGCAGACTGGAAGTCACGCAAGTGTTTGAGCATACAATTTAAGAGAAACGTTATAATTACAGAATAAGAATAATTAAGTTCCACTGGGTCCTTTACAAAGGTCAAATCTTTTTTTTCAGGTTAATAATTGAAAGTCATGTCCGTTTTAAGTCCACATCTTTCCCAAAGTGCCAACCTCTAAATAATGAAATTTAGATAATTTTGCGGGTTTTCCGCACATAGGGCCTTTAACATAACAACGACATCATTATAAACATGAACAAAATGGTGAGCTCATTGCTTTACCGGAAAGTTGTTAAGGTGGTTGTTGTAAGATCAATAGTTCAATACTTCCATCATGTATATGTATTTGAAGTAAATAGCTCTTTATCAAAGTAGTCTAAGTTCACACTGCAAAAGGCAACAACAGATTCAACAATAAAACATGTTACACACCCAACATATATACAGTCCATCAATGGAAGGATGGCTGCAAGTGTGTGATTCGCAGATGCTAAAACAACATTTGTGACATCCTTCCCTACCAAATCCACACTTTGCAAGTTGGCACTCTATCTTTTAAAAGCTCAAAAACCCGCAATGTTCCTCAGTGCTTTGCTTCCCTGGCACTCTGGCAGATGTGCCAAAGCCATATTTGTGTAAACACTATATGGATTATTGAAAACCAAAGCTCAACAAAATCCCATGCTTCCAAAGCTCGGCAGCTACTCCTGTTGATGTGACCCTAACCCACCATTGTTGGCCATCATCATCCTCAACGGTCACATCACGGTGAATAAAACAACTGTCTGATACCAGCATACCACCACTTACCAAAGCAAAATTTTCTAACAATCTGAAAGATGAAGTAAATATCCAGGCACGGCTTCAGTTAACAAGCTTTGTTTCAAACTGCAAGTTGAAATGGAATGTCATGCTTCTTAAAATGAGTACAACAATCTTGCCTAACGGTCGTATACTAAGTGGATAATTTCACAGGAACACCAGAACCAACGAGCAACCATAGTTTCATAATTCCAACAATCTAACCTTTAATTTGTATGTGGATTAGCCCCTTATAGATCCATAATTCCATATGAATTGCTTGCTGGTACATTATTTCTTAGCCAATTAGCCCATTGTACCCAATAAATTCAGGCACTTAAAACACACCATACTCAAGAATATATAAGTAACAGTTAACACATTAGATTTGTATATTGCCACACAAGAAATGGTTGTGTTTGGTTAATCTTGAGCAACAAGAGGACGACTTCTAGAACCAGTAGTTGTCACTGCAACAACTTCGCCTTAATTGGTTCTAAATATCTCATGGCTTATCATTCTAACACAACAAGCTTTCTTAAGGAAGTATTCTTTTTAGGATAATATATTTCATTTTGCTTATTACTAATGCAGTAATAAATTAATTTGTTATCTCTCGCTGCCTTTACTAACAAATTTTTCAGCTAATTAATAGATTCGTGTAGAATATAGTTGTTGGAGTCGCATTAACAGTGATCATGGTGATTTTACTTTTCTCCGTTTCCTGGCATAGGATATTTAACAACGTCGACTATAAAAAATAAAAAAACGATTAGTTTTTCTCGATAAGGATTGGCTTTATGCCTATAGCTTTTCGAGTAGCTGTATTTACTCGAACTGTATCAAACGACAACCAACATAAAAGGACGTATTCTCCTGTCTACATGCAAATAGAAGAGAACTGATATGTACCCATAAACAATGCTTTATACACATCAGTAAAACACCACCACAAGTATAATACATGTCACCATAGCATACAGTACTTGTGTATGAATCAGCTTTTATTGTGTACAAAAAACTAAACTTAAAATGAACAGCTAAGAATAAAATGAAACATAAGTCCACAACATACCACATCATCACCTGAATACCCTAAGAGAATGATTTGTACATGTGAAACCTCCATCAACAAACAAGTTAGCGCCACTAACATACCTCGCTTCATCACTGGCCAAGAATAGTACAGCATTCGCCACATCCTCCCGCAACAAATCCACACCCTGTAAATTAGCATTCTTTCCAATAAAAGCACGAAAACCCGTCACTGCATCGTCGGTCCTTTCATCCTCATGAAGATGTGCCAACGCCAAATTTGTTAAAACTGCATATGGAGAGACACAGTTCACCCGGATCCCATGATTCCCAAGCTCAGCAGCTACACTCTTGGTGAGTCCCAAAACAGCATGCTTGGAACCTGTGTATGCGTGTGGCCCCAACCCCCCGATAGCACTAGAAACACTCGATAGGGAAATAATTGAACCTTTCTTTGATGGGATCATTACCCGAGCAGCATGTTTCATCCCGATAAATGGACCCTTAACATTTACATCAAATACTTTGTCAAACGTTGATAAGGAGAATTCCCGGATATCAGGGCAGGGTGGCCCTCCAATCCCAGCATTGTTAACCATGATATCGAGTGTGCCAAAACTAGTGACTGAAAAGTCAACTGCACGAGAAACATCATCTTCAATAGTCACATCACAATGGATGAAACATGTATTCTCACCAAGGGTTTGACACAATTGTTGACCAAGTTGGTCATCAATGTCGACTATACAAACTTTTGCACCATGCTTATGAAAAAGACGAACAATACTCTCTCCAATACCGGTTGCACCACCAGTTACCAAAGCAACTTTCCCTAATAATCTGAAATATCAAGTAAATATCAAAGAAATAAGCTTACATCTCGATTCCTATGTTAAGCGTAAAAAGCTTTTTACTTGCAGGATTGTTTTATTCTATTTGTTAATATAACAAAAATCGGTTAAAGTCAATCATAAAGGATCAACAAGGTATTGCAAGTCAAGGTTTCCCAACTGATTACATCAATGAAACAAAACCGGAAGTAAACATAGCGTTTATATAATTATTATTATATTTGCTTCGTATCCATAGGCAACTAATTAAACATAACCTACCCAAGAGTAAACAAAGAATGGTTGACATATACGAATTTGAACTTTAGAAACGGTCCATGTTTTTCTTACCTCTGAGCGACAAGAGGAGAATCGTTAGAGCTAGTGGTAGTCATTGCAAGAGCTTCAACTTGGTTCTATCTTACTGCAGATTTGTCAATATAACAAGCTTTAGGAGGAAGCTATAGACGAAAATGCAAGTGGGGATATATACTAAAGAAACAACATCATAAAATATTTACATAAAGATGACACTTTTCTCAAACTTTAGACATTAAATTTCCACCATAGAAAAAACAGACTCATAGAAGTCTCAAAAAGATAACTCTACGAGTTGACTATAAAACGACTCGCTAACCAACTAACAATTTATCCACATTCCTTTTTTGGTTAACATGTACAATCTAGAGACCACATGGGCTATTCAAAGGGACAAGTTATCCACACCCTCCCATAGGGAGGGTATCCAATGATTGGACGCATCACTGACTTGTATGGTGTGCTTCGCTGACTTGTACGGTTTGACCAAACCCTCCCGATGTGACAATATAGGGAGGGTTTGTATAGTATGACCCCTATTCAAATTCACATGTTCGGTATAAATATCCAGAGAGGTACGATGAGCCATTTTTGTCCATATGCTTTATAACAAAAGTAAAGGCATAGCATGTGGTACGAGTAATTATTCTTGAAAGTAGAATTATTGGTTTTATTGCTCATTGACAAATATATGGTGGCCACTACGACAAAGTGAAACTGATTGACATGTTTTTACAAAACTTAGATAACAGAGACATTAACCCCACAAATGTCTACAATAAACACAGTTTCAACCATGTTTGACGCTATCTAATTCGTGGAGTACTCGAGCCCATGTACTTATACAGCCAATTGGCTATTTGGCTGGACATCAGCAAAACAATAAAAAACGACGTAACGTCGACAACTCAACCTATGGTATTTATACAACAAGATTTAAAGTATTATTCCATATGCTCCAATAAACGAAATGATTTGACCTTTTCAGATCAAACAGTTCAATTCAAATTGATGTGAAAACTAAAAAATAGTAAAACCAATGTCTCACTGTTATGTTGGGATCACTAATGAGCCCACAAACGCCCATCAAGCTTATACATGGGCATTTGCGGGACACATTAATAAAATCTACTCCTATAACATCAACTTTAGGAAAAATCTAGTGACATATATTTTTTTTTAAACGATGATTTCTGACCATTTGGCCGACTAATCCACGGGCCTGAACCCACAACCACACGGACTCAAACCGATTAAAGCCCGGGTTCAAACTCGCATTTTTGAAAATGATAGTCACAAGCTTTTACCAACTCGGCCACCCTGCCCACCCCCACTAGTAGTTAAGCTAGTAGAAGTTGCATCAAACTACTAAACTAGCATTAGATCCATATTTTCCAAGTATTTCAAAACAAGATTGATCATAACAGCAGAAAAAGAATAATATAAAATCAAAACCAGATTTGAAGGAATTAATAAATTAAAAAAGGATAGTTAATTAATGAGAATGAGAAAGAGAGATAAATGGATGAGAGTTAACCTGATGATGAAGGTCACTGGAAAATATATAAGTGGTCTCTCAAAGTGTAGTCACTCCACTGTTATACTGCTCTCTTTGTTCTAACAAACAGCTTTTGGGAACATGAATGAAATAGGAGACTTCTTTGACTTCATTTTCTTGCGATATTTTCAAGGAATATTTCTTCTTTCACGCTTTGCTTTAAATTTATTGTGCACATTCTTTTTTAAAAAAAATCCTTTAAAGCAGGGTGAGCATCGGGCTGAAACCAACCCGTCTCGACTTAATCCCAACCCATCTCAAAACCGACAAGTTGAAAATTTTTATCCGAATCCTGAGTATATCCCGAGTCCCGACCCGACCCGAGTCTCGACTTTCTGAAAATCCCAACCCGAGTATAGCTCGGTTTGTTTCGGTCGGGATCGGTTTCTGTCAGTTTGTGTCGGTTTTTGGTCGTCGGTCGGTTTTGCACACCCTAGTGAGAAGTGAAAAAACATATGAGTCCTTAATATTGAATAAAAAAACATTTATCAATTTAACTTGCATTTGATTGGTAACACAACTTATTATGTTGAAAACAATTTTAGGTGCCGTTTGGTTCGTGAATTTAAAATTTCAAAATTTCAAATTTAAAGATTTAAAATTTCAAAATTTAAAATACTTTCACACGTTTGACTGAAAAAAAATTATAGTATTTTGAAATATGTCCTACTGTTTGTTATTGCAAATTTTTTAGTAAGTCTTGGATTTACTTTGATTCTAAAAAAAAAACCCCGACGCCAAAACAACATAAACAAAAAAGGAAAAAGGTAAAATTAGTATTTTGGCCATTTATTAAAAAAAGTGTTTCCAAAAATTGAAATTCTTTACTTTTAGGAAGCCCATTCAAATTTGTCTCGTTTTACCAATTTATGAAGTTTTAATTATCCTTCATTTGACATACAAAACACAATATTTCAAAAAATTTAAATTGCAAAAGTCATGAAATCCCCCAATATACTCAAACCAAACACACCTTTAGAGCATTCTAATCATTTCCTTTTTTAGTTACTCAAATTAATTGTCTACTTTTTAAAATAGATAATAAATTTAAATCGAGTTTACCATATTATCCTCACATGAGGTTATTATTACAAACATTAAATTAGTTAAATTAATTAATTAAATAAATTTATCATTCTGCCAAATAAAAAAGATAAAGATGTAATGTTGATGTCTTTTTTAAACTGTATATTTTCTTATCAGTTATTTATTAAGTGAGCGCTCATATCTTTTGCAAAATTCTCTTAATTATGTGATATTTTATAAGTGTGAAAGGATGAGTAATACTAAGAGAATTTATCATTTTCTTTATTAAGTTTGAACATTGATATTTGTAAAAAATGACTGAATCCGAAAGCCTGCTAATAATAAGATCTAACAAAAATGTTTGCACCCATAAGTGATCAAATGGGTGAAAGACACGTGTTGCATTTGTGTAATTTAGCCTTATAAAATACTTTTGTGAAAACTTTAGTTAAAAGTCTTGTAACAAGAAATTTTAGCTTGTAATTGTCCAATTGATATCTTCATTCCAAGTGGTGTGATACTCGTTGCACGGTTTAAATGTAATTTATCTCAATCCGCTTGTTATCAATTCAGACTCACACTGATCGAATAGTTATATTTAATTTCGTAGATTATTTGCATCTCACCTAGCTAGTCACATACGTTATCAATGATTTTTTTTAGAAAGACAAATATTTACGCACTTGTAGCACATTATAACGCCTAACGGCTACCAAAACTAAAATTTAAATACACAAACTTATGGTTAGTGAGTCACTCATTTACCGTTTTGAGTTTTGACCGCTTGACACTTATTCAACATGTTCACATATTCCATCATCATATATGTTCGATTGCTTGTTGTTTGTTCCAGTTTGATCATTGTTAGTTAAATCAAAATCATGTCGCTTTTAATAAGTAGTCAAATTTGCCACATCTAATTAGATTAGAGTATTTAAAAGGGTCACGTATATTCTTCAAGAAGTCGATATTCAAAACAAAAGGCGCATAGCTAATATTTGTCATTGTCAAATATTAATATATTCAAAAGTGAGCGATTAGAACAAACAATAACGGGACCAAGTTCAAGTGGCATCCAAAATAAGTGCCATAAAAATTGTTTCATATTTGTAGGATTATGTGGTCTCAACTCTCAATCGAGAACGTGCATATAATCAAACTTTGTTCGACTCAACTGCCCTGCAATACACGACAATCAGAAACGGAACTTGAACGTTTTGTTGGAGGGGCCAACTTGTAACATACTTATTTTAGGGAGGCCGATACACACAATGTGGGGCCAAATAATATATTACTCCCTCCGTCCCATTTTAATTGTCCGCGGGCCCGAATTTGACCGTAAATATTTTTGTTTGTATTATATAACACTTGATGAAATTTATATCATTGAAAAGTTCGTTAAACGAACTTTTCAATGATATAAATTTCATCAAGTGTTATATAATACAAACAAAAATATTTACGGTTAAATTCGAGCCCGCGGACAATTAAAATGGGACGGAGGGAGTAATATTTTTTTTTTTTGTTACCTCATTATCTCACAAAGGCACATCCCCACTCTTCCCCAACCAGAGGGAGTAAGAGGAAGGGCCCACTTGCCACTTAATCCCCAAAATAAAAGAAACAAGCCAAAGTTAGTTTTCCAACAAAACAACACCTTAATCCCAATATTCCAATGGTTCAATCTGATGATTCTTATGTTAACAGTCAAGAAAATGAGATCACCAACGACACAAGTTAAGTTACAACACCAGTTGCGAAAGCGGTTCTTAAGTTCCAGCAGAATTAACAACTTAGTTGATATACTAAGAGCAATTGCCATTTTGACTAATGAAAAATTAAAAGGGCTTGGTTTGGAACATAAAGATCCAATGTATTGGCAGCATTAACTCTTTTTGGTTCAAAAAACTCGAGGGCAGTGTGGATGTCGCTTCCATCGGAACCCGGGGTCTTGAAAGGGTTTATTAAAATGATGGCGAATTCGATGGGCATTGTGCTGTAGTTTTGTTTAGGTAGTGTTTGCTCGAGCGGAATGGAATGAGTCATTTGCTTATCTTCTAGTTGGTCATAAATAATTAAATATGCATACAAGAGTACATGACCAGTCATATGATATCATATAAACTTCAACATTCGGGAATCACAACCATAAAATCTAACAGGAAGATGCATTAGAATGATTGATTTTTTTAACGACAACCAACTATATATATCTCACACATTTTAAACAAGACTTGAAATCACAACTATTTAGTTGGAGAGGTTTTCGCACAATAAGCGATACAAATGCTACACAAGCCCTTGGTAAAATATACAATCTTTTTTGGTAGCCAATAACTTAGAACATAAGTTCAAAGCTTGATTCAGATACATGTGAGATATTAAGTGGTATATGAGTGCACAGAGTAGAATCAATTCCTTCCAAGAAACATAAAAATTGTAAAATAGTAACGCATGATATAATCAGCTCATCAATTAAAGATGTTGTGAGGTCATGTCTCGATTAAGATATGCGTGTGAGGTATTAATAGGTAAATACATGAATAATTTTCTTTTCTGAAAAGCAAAAGCAGAACAAACAAACAAAACAAACAAATAAAGCACCAATTATGTAGAGGTGTTGAAAAAATCATATACATTCTCATGTATTGTGTCCTAATAGCAGCAAGTAAATGTAATCATGTTCAGATTATGCACACTATTGTTTTCAGAGGTAAAAAGGTAGTGAAGCCAGCCAAAGAATAAACACATGACAAGCCGACAATTCCCACTTAATTACGAAGTGATGCATTCGGGACAGCGGGGAAACCAAATTCATCTACAGCCTGTAAAGCAAATGTAAATAAAGCAATGTGAGTTGACATGATCATCAATCTGATACTTTGGGCTAGAAGTGGTGAGAAAGACAGGTTGAGCAAGTGGGATAATGGGTCAGTGTGGTTTTGGTGAAATGGGTATATTTAGTGCGGAATAAGTATTTGTTTTATGACCAATGTGTACTGCTATGTATGTATATAGACATCATAATATGACACATTTATCTAGTTTTTCACAATATAATATTTGTATTTGACCGGTCTGCACCATTCTCGTTTTTAGCTAAAAAATTTTGGTTAACCCATCTGAGATAACATGACCCAAAGTGTTCCATTTATAACTAAACGGGATAGAGGTTGAAAATAGTTGACAGTATCCTGTATCAAAAGAAGAGTTGCATCTTCATTATTTCACCCCCACCATGGAAACCACTAATTCCATAAATCACAACTAATAACTAATTATTTGTTCGTTGTCATTAGTATAAAAACTGATGGAAACTGAATCTGATCTACAAGATCCTCACATTTGTTGTGCTTAAGAGCGTTGCCTAACAGTAAGAATCAGAGAAATTCTTTCATGGGTCGAAGAGTGACGACTAACATAGAAGACATAATTCTAAGTTACCTGATTGTTAGCTCTGCCAGCTGGCACCGCATGTCCACTTGGAGCAGTAGGCAGGTTGAGTTCTTCATAACTGGGCTCATTATCAGGTTGAAGATATGAAGGTACCCCTTCACTTTCAGTTTCCTGACCCATATCGGCTTCCAGAGCATCAAGTTCTGCATTGCCAGCCATAACAACAAAGTAATATAACCATTGAAATCATTTATACACATAAACAGAAGTAAATACTAGCGAAATGTGTGCCTACCACCCAAAAGTTCATCTTCATCAATGTCATCAGGCACGCTGTAGCTTCTACCAAGAGACTCTTGTATTTCATTGCTGATATCCATCATGTCCATCATTTCATCTTGCAAATTCTACACAAACAGATTATGTGGCCACAATTAGAACCTAATCAACTTACCCAAATAAGTTGGCATGGGAAAATTAACACAACATAAACAAAAAACTAACATCGATGTCATTAATCTTGACAGTCTTCATCATTCCTTTGAGTTCTTTGTTTGCTGATTTCAGAGCCGACATCTGGAAAATACAAAAATTATAAGTGGCAGAAAATATGAGTTATAATGCAATATATCTGGTTATCGCAAAGTTCTTCAAGCACACACATCTCAAATGGCTGGGTGGCATATATTTAATAAAGATAATATCCAAAATCGGTTTAACAACAAAAACTATATAATTGAGGAAACATACTGTTTGCTGAGCATCTTTAATCCCCTCTGAAGCAAAAGCAACTTGATCAAGGTTGAAAGTTTGGTTGTATAGCATGTCACGCTGTCCTTCATACCTAAGCCAAGAATCATTGAAGGTTTTTATGTAAGCAAATGCATACAGAATAAGAGAATGTCAATTTATCACACGGTTATTATACTAAGAAGTAGCTTACATTCTTTTTTGCTTAAGAACTCTCATTGCTCGAGCTTTCACAGCGTCTTGGGCAGGACCAGGTCTGGTTTTCTTGATTTGTTCCTTATACCGAGTAAGTTCCACATCGAGCCGCTTGATCTTCTCATCAACTGATTCGCCTCTTTTGTTGATCTACAATAATATATAAATATTATTCAATCAACTAATTCAATTATGATAAGAGCAAAAAAGAACTGTATTAGCATCTACGAGAATAAGATTTTAGTGTGTCATTGAATCAGCAAAAACAAAAAGGCCTGCAGGACAACTTAATAAACCCCTCAGATAATCCATTAGAGCTACTTAGGCAATCATGTTATCATCACTAATGGTGTATGTCAAACAATAGTTATGGGATTATTTGTTAGAGGTTTAAACTGCCCATTGCCTTTCAAAATAAGCAGTTTGGAATACCAACCGTAAGCACTCTAAAAGAAGTTGTGTCAAAATGCGATAATCAGATAAGTCGTTATTATAGTCATCCTAAACACCCCCTTAGCATAAGGATTCAGCTAGGGTCAACTTCGCCGTTTTGGTTAAATAGGGTTTCCCAAGCTAAGAATAACGAGTCAAGATTCCTCACTGCTTTTTTATTGCCCATCTTGTTCATGCAAATAGGGATGAAATGTCGCCTTAGGTTTATATCAAAAAAACGACCTGCATGTAAGAATCTTTTGTCACGTGTGATACAACCGTTAGATAAAGCTTTAGAAGAAGATCCAAAGTAATTTAAGCCTCTTCAGCCAAGGCTCTATTTACATATAGGGTTTTTGAGATTGCTTATTTTTCTGAAATTCTCTTTATTAATTTTTTCTTTTTTGGTCTTATTGAATATTTGTACAAAATAAGCATATCTGAGAATTTCCCTGAGGTACTGTTTGTAACAACTTATACATGCTTATTTATAAGCAGAAGCATAAGCAATCCAAAAGTCCAAAACGCCCTCATAATTACTTCTTATAACCATAACCACGGTCCGGCTAGTAACTAAAAAGTGTGTCAATAAACGAAGGTTTAGTCATGACTTTTTAGTATCCAGCATCAATAACATCTCACTTCACAAACAAAACGCAATGCGCTTAACTAAAGATCACTGCAATACAAAAACAAACACAAAAACGCTAGCAGATGAAAGAACCAGCTACACGAGCTGATTAGAACGAAAAGTACCTTTTTCCATATATACACGTCATATTTGCACATATTCACAGTGACGGAAACAGGACACAAATTAAACAGGTGCCTTTATAAAAAAAAAATAATACAAAACTATCTAAATCCTGGTTCCGTCACTTGCCGGAGGTTTTTACCCTCTAGTATACCCTCGGTAGGGGTATGACGATCTAAATCCTACCTTGCTCTGGAAAGATCAGGTACTGTTATTGTACTATTTTCCACCATTTTTATAGGATATGTATTTTAATTATGCAAAATTTATTTGATTAATAAAAGCTTAAGTTAATACATGAATGGTTGCATGATTTTACTGTTGAAGTTTGCATTGCCTAAGCCCAAAATAAAATAACAATCAACCAATTGTATCCGGATTCATCGGTTCTTCATATATAAAAGGAACTCACAAACAATTTAATAAAAATGTGTATAAATAAAAAACGCCATAAAACGTTTTAATGAAAAGTGATTAGGACTCCCCAATCACAAACTAACTTATTTTATAATGCTTTTAAACAAAAAGTATTGAATAAGAGACACAATATTATTGAGGAAACATAAATCATGTTGAATCACGATTTTGGCAATCAAAAATCATCATCGGTAGCATCTACATCTTGAGATTCGTCATCAATGAAATCGTCTAAACCATCTTCATCAGACACCGATGGGATGCTATGGATGTCCGAATCTTGTAACTCTTCTTCGGCTTCATCATCAATGTATTTGTTAGAACAATGTACATCATGAGAAGCGTAATCAAGATCATTGATATTAATCCACACACCATCTTCACTTGTGCTATTCTTCTTATCAACATCTTCATCGGTATCTTCATCAATAAGAGCATACTTGTCTTTTTTGGATCGTGAAGTATGTTGATCATTATTAAAGGTACGTCATCAACAAAGTCATCCAAATGATGTACATGATCAGGAGATTGATCAACAAATTGCTTATCCTCTTGATAAACTTGTTTTCAGTTGTGAGATTACCTGATGATGTACATCATCAACAAAGTCATCCAAATGATGTACACGATCAGGCAATTTTGCATTTGAAGTGGGTGGATTAAAAAAAAAAAAAAAAAAAAAAAAAAAAAAAAAAGTTGTGAGATTACATGATGTAGGTTTTCAGTTGGAGAAGATGAGGATGAAGATTATACGGATCGTAATTTCAGGCCTTAATGAGAACAGCCGTATTCTCACATATACCAACACCACGTTGCCTTTGTAATGATGAGTTATGTTTACTACCAGTCCTCTTAAGTATTAATTAAGGGAAAATGTGAAAAAAAAAAAAAAAAAAAAAAAAAAAAAAAAAAAAAAAAAAAAAAAAAAATGACTATGTACACACAAAAGTCTTTTAAGCTATTTTAAGAAAAAATATTGTTATCTGCAAATTGGGTAAGGATCTAATGAGAAAACTTAAAATGAGAATGATGAGAAATAACTATAACCACACATTTATGATGCATCGACTTGATTTAGATGCATCTCTATTCATTTAGATGCATCCCAATTTAGTTCTGAAAAGTGATTTGAAGTGAAAACGATGCAAAGTAGTACTAATAACAAATTTGACCGGCAGAGGATGAAAAATGCATAGGATTTATCTAACTTGATGATATGCATCTAATATATGTATATGCATATAATTTTTTGCTAGAAAATATATTATGGTGCATCTAAAAGATTAGGGATGCATCTAATTTAAGTCGATGCATCTCAAATGTGTGGTTATAGTTATTTCTCATCCTTCTCATTTTAAGTTTTCTTCTCATTTGATCTTAAATCTCTGCAAATTATCATTGATTTTATACAAAAAATGATTTGGTATAATCAACTTAAAAAATAATATATGTAATCTACAAATAAAAATAATATATGTAATCTATAAATGCAAAATTGCGTGATCGTGTACATCATTTGGATGACTTTGTTGATGAAGTACATCCATCAGGTAATCTCACAGCTGAAAACAAGTTTATCAAGAGGATAAGCAATTTGTTGATCAATCTCCTGATCGTGTACATCATTTGGATGACTTTGTTGATGACGTACCTTTAGATAATGATCAACACACTTCACGATCCAAAAAAGACAAGTATGCTCTTATTGATGAAGAGACCGATGAAGATGTTGATAAGAAGAATAACACAAGTGAAGATGGTGTGTGGATTAATATCAATGATCTTGATTACGCTTCTCATGATGTACATTATTCTAACAAATACATTGATGATGAAGCCGAAGAAGAGTTACAAGATTCGGACATCCATAGCGTCCTCAGTGTGTGATGAAGATGGTTTAGACAATTTCATTGATGACGAATCTCAAGATGTAGATGCTACCGATGATGATTTTTGATTGCCAAAATCGTGATTCAACATGATTTATGTTTCCTCAATAATATTGTGGCTCTTATTCAGTACTTTTGTTTAAAAGCATTATAAAACTAATCACTTTTCATTAAAACGTTTGATGGTGTTTTTATTTATACACATTTTTATAAAATTGTTTGTGAGTTCCTTTTTTATATGAAGAACGGATAATTGGTTGATTGTTATTTTATTTTGGGCTTAGGCAATGCAAACTTCAACAGTAAAATCATGCAACCATTCATGTATTACCTCCCCAATCGAAACAGGAATAATTCCACCAAGAAAACCTACAAGCTTGACATAAAATCAGTCCAACTATTGTTTTCCCAACCCTACCTTAGTATTTAAGATTCACATGGTTAAATCTATAAACAATATCCAATGACTCAATTAGCGATCATAATAATAATAAAAATAAATAAAAGAATACCAACCCGATCAGATGCATCGGTGAGGGAGGGAGGTGGTTCTTTGTCTTTCTTAACGCCAAAAACTCTCCTCATCTTTCTTTTACTTTTTGGTTGTTGAATTTAGGGTTTTAATTGTATTAAAAGTCAACGGTATATGACTTTTTCTTCCTTTGATTTTGGGCGTAATTTCTAAGAAGGTGAACAAGGTTTTCTTTCTTATTGAGTTGGGTTTTGATATTCTCAGTTTAATATCTATCCATCCGGTGATTCTGGTGTAACTAACTTACATTAATGGTCCCTGTACTATTGACTAGTATACTAAATCACTAATACTTTTTTTTTTCCCTCTTTCTTCCTTCCTTCTTTACTAGACGAGTACCCGTAGATAGCAACAAGATTTTATAGCGATAGATAGTTTATTGATAAAAAAAAAAAGTTTATAGGTTATAAATGAAAAATAATAAAAGTTTGAAGATTTGGGAATTAAACATAATGTTTTGAAACCCGGTTCGACCCGGGTGGTTCAACCGGTTGAACCGTTTCGGTCGAAAAATTAGTCGATTTAAACCGGGTCAACTTGCTAGGTTGGGTCGGAAATGGGTCAAATTAAACTGGTTCAACCCGTTGGGTTTGAAGCGTCCCGGGTCAACCCGGTTTGTAATTTGTTTTAATTGGTTGTACAATGTGAATAAATCATTGTACTTTTAAGTAATGTGGTGTTTTAATAAGAGTATTAATTACATTTCATAATTTACTTTAACAAGATTTTTCAACATTACACATTACTTGACTTTTCACTTTTTCATTTTTCCACTTTGACCATTTTTCCTTTATATGTAGGCTATGTTTGGCGCAAAGCTTTTTGGAGCTTTTTGGAGTGATGAGCGGTGAGCAATGGGCTTTTTAATTTTTAATGTTCGTTTGGCATGAGAGCTGTGAGCTTTCCTATTTTTTGTGAAGCTGTGAACGGTGGCTACTTCACAGCTACTTTTGCCAAACATAGCCGTAGTATAGATATTGTGTTTAAGGGGGTGTTTGGTTTGTAATATGAAATCACTATGAGTATAAGTATGGGAATGGGTTTACAAACCCATCATCAATGATAGGTTTAGGGTGGATTTGGTTTGTTGCTATAAATCACAATGGGTATGGGTGTTGGTATAGGGTGGAATGGTAATGGAGAGTATGATGAAACCACCCACCCACATAAGATATGAGGAAACCTTTACATTTGAGTATCCTCAATCTATTGTGGTGGGCTCCATAACCAACCAAACAACATTAATGGCTTTCAAAGACATAAATTCATACCCATACACCCCAACCAAACGGGCCCTTAGAAAATGTCTATTTTTTGGGTTTCATACCCATTCATGAAAACAAAACGCATATACCAAACAACTTTAATGGAAATGAAAGTTATACCCTCATTCCCATATCCCCAAAACCAAACACATATGGTCTATTTGGTTTGTAAATGTCTTAGAATTTGGATTAGGATTTTGATTGTATGTTACAAACTTAATCAAATAGAATGACTTAACAAAAATAGTGGAAGATGTAAAAGTTTCAATTAAGTCAATTAAGTAACTATGGTTAGGTCCTGTGAAAAGTATAAAAAGTCATTAAATAGTGACAAGTATATCCTTTTACTTTTTCTGGCTCTTTTTTGTTACACTCTTAACCGATAAACATTGTGATGTTCATTACAATAGAATAAAAGTTCATCATATAAAAATTTTGTTCATCAAATAAAACTGATAAATATTGCGGTAAAAAAAGAAGAAGAAGAAGAGAAAAAAAAATCTCTAAGTAATGAAAATTGTGATTTAAAAAAAAGTTCTTAAAAATAACTGATGAACAACGTGATATAACAGATGAACATTATGATGTTCATCATAGTAGAATCATAGTTCATCCCAAAAAATTGGTCTTAATAAAAATTACTAAAATATTATTTTACGTGATTAACACTTTTAAATGCTACAAATAACAGCATTTCATTAAAACATTTCAACAAACACCTTGTAGACATTTTCTTAAACACTTTATATATTTGAATTTTTAAAAGGAAAAGACTTAAAAGAGCAATGAAAGATGAATAATTAATGATTAGCTTGTGTTTATTGATCTTAATTTGAAATAAAAACATGAGAAATACTAAAGAAACTTACAATAGAATTGAAGATTTTAGATCTTGAATTGAAGACATTGGATCATCAAATTGATAAAATTAAATCATGAGTTAAATTAACATAATCACAAATTTAATAAAGTAAAATGAAAAAATTAGATAGTAGTTGGAAAGAGAGGGAAAACTGGATGAGGGTTAAGGGAAGAAAAGAATGAATTGGAGTTTGAGGGAAAAAGAACATGAAGACACGTGTCGCAAGGTGGTGACTTTTTATACTTTTTATTTTTGAATGACTTTGCATTTGGGCGCTTACCTAAGTCACTAATATCAAAAGTTTGAGGAACTTACATTAAGACTTTGTAGAATTTTTATACAAAGAACCAACGAGTCAAGATGACCTCAAAAACAAAAGGCTACACAAAAACTAAGAAAAAAAGGCTAGGTAAATAAACCGAAAGGCCTAGCAACCCAACAACTCCAATATGCCTTCATCTTCGAGGAGATACGGGCGAAAATCCATAGGTTGGACATATGTTTAATGCCCTGGAAGATGTCATCAACTTTGATATTGTCTCGAGAGGTGGCGCGAATAATCTTGTTCCTCCAATTCCATATAGAACAAAGAGCATTTGAGAAACCCCATTCATCACTTAGACGATACTAGAGCAACCACAGACTTTTAGATTTCCGTTGGTCACGTCCATAATAGAAAACGAAATGAATGAAGTTAGAGGATCAAGATTCCACGCACCAACTCCAAATCTTTCTCCAAACCGAGATCACCTCACCCTAGGACATTTAAGTAGACTATGTCAATGTCTTCCACTTCCGATTTGCAAAAAGGAAAAACGATAAAGAGAATAATGATCCCATTAGCGGCAAGGTTAGAGTGAGTGGCTAACTTGAATTTAATATAACATATTGCTAAAAAAAATAACCCTCACACTTATTAAAGTGTCACGATCATGGTTTAAAGCAATAGCGGAGCTTAATAAGTTTTTGTATGAGGGCCAAAGTGTAATACATTTTTACCGTATGAAAATTAATAAAAATACAATAAAATACAAAAATTGTTGAAGGGTCACATGCAACCCCTTTGATTTTCACATAACTCCACCCATGAACCATAGCATAAAGCAACACGGACATCCAACTGGTTTTCTTCGGTCCAACCTGGTTCAACTGGTCGGTCCTTACCAACCAGTTCCTGATTCAACCAGTGAACCAACCAATCCGACTTTCAAAACATTGATCACAACTTATTCCTTTTCTTCCCAACTTATACTAGTACTAATTTTAGACCAATGTGCAAACAAAACACCACTTAAACACAATTAAACTTCTAATTCCAACAAAAAAAATATCCGAAAACACACCAAATATAGTTGATCATGTTACAAAATAATAATAATCGACAAGAAATATAAGCTTGAAGAATAGAGAGATTGTGGAATGCATTTTGATTGATGATCATAACCTACAAAATGAACCGCTATTTATAGGGTTCTTACAAGGCTTACAAAAGGTAAATATTAATTACCCACAAATCAAGGTAATCACCAACTACTCATTCTTATCTCTTAGTCACCAAGTGATAAGCATTTTGATGTACAACTAATGGATTAGAATATGGATAGACACAAATATTAATTATTCATAATACTCCCTCTTGTCTATCCATCATTAGTTAGCATACGATTAGATCTGCTGCCTCGTTAAAAACCTTGCTTGGAAAAACCCGGTGGGAAAAAACCATAGCTAAGGGAAAAAGAGTGTAGCCCGTATGTTCTCCCTCTGATGATTAGATCACTGAAGTTCATTGAGTCTTCGCATTCCAATGCCGTGAACCAACTTCTTAAATGTTGCAGTGGGAAGTGCCTTGGTAAACAAGTCTGCTAAGTTCTCGCTTGAACGGACCTTTTGAACAATAATATCGTCGCTCTTTTGTAAGTCATGAGTGAAAAAGAACTTCGGTAGAATATGCTTGGTCCTGTCACCTTTGATGTATCCGTCCTTAAGCTGAGCAATGCATGCTGCATTATCTTCATGCATGATTGTTGGAGCTTCCTTGTCAAAAGAAATACCACATGATTCACGAATATGTTGTACCACATTTCTTAACCATACGCATTCCCGACTCGCTTCATGGATGGCCAAGATCTCTGCATGATTTGATGAAGTGGCACTCATTGTTTGCTTCACGAAATGCCATGAAATGGCAGTACAGGAACTTGTGAAAACATATCCAGTTTGGGACCGGCCGGTATGGGGATCAGACAAATAACCTGCATCTGCAAAACCAACTAGATTTCTTTCGGATGAGTTGGTATAATATAATCCCATATCTTTCGTACCTTGAAGGTAGCGAAATATTTGTTTCACCCCATTCCAATGTCTCCTTGTTGGACACGAACTATATCTTGCCAATAGGTTTAGTGAAAATGATATATCGGGTCGTGTATGACTCGCAAGAAATAACAATGCCCCAATGGCACTTAAATAAGGTACTTCAGGACCAAGAATTTCCTCGTCGTCACTTGGAGGTCGAAAAGGGTCCTTTTCAACATCTAAGGTCCTTACAACCATTGGGGTGCTCAATGGATGGGATTTTTCCATATAAAATCTTTTTAGCAACTTCTCTGTGTATGCATTTTGGTGGACAAGGATTCCATTCTTAGATGTTCAATTTGTAATCCAAGACAAAACTTTGTTTTTCCGAGATCCTTCATTTCAAATTCTTTCTTGAGGCATTCCACTGCCGTTGGAAGTTCCCCTGGAGTTCCAATGATATTCAGATCATCAACATATACAGCAATTATGACATATTCAGATCCAGACCTCTTTATAAAAATACATGGGCAAATAGAATCATTTCTATATCCTTCCTTTAATAAATATTCACTTAGGCGATTGTACCACATTCGCCCAGACTGCTTCAACCCATACAAAGATTTATTCAGTTTAACTGCATATTGTTCTCGAGAACTTGTTTTACCTGATTCAGGTAGCTTAAAACCATCTGGAAGCTTCATGAAGATTTCTGTATCAAGTGAGCCATATAAATAGGCTGTCACAACATCCATTAGACGCAGATCGAGTCCTTCTTGTATTACCAGACTAATTAGATAACGAAAAGTAGTTGCATCCACTACAGGAGAATATGTTTCTTCGTAATCTATACCCGGTCTTTGTGAAAATCCTTGTGCCACCAAGCGTGCTTTGTAACGCGTAATTTCATTTCTTTCATTTTGTTTTCGCACAAAGACCCATTTATACCCAACGGGTTTTACACCTTCAGGTGTACGGACTACCGGTCCGAAAACTTTTCGTTTTTCAAGAGATTTTAATTCTGTCTCAATTGCGTCTTTCCATTTTGGCCAATCACTTCTATTTTTGCATTCCGGAATTGACTTTGGTTCTTGATCCTCATCATTTTCTATAACTTCTAGCGCTACATTATATGCAAAAGCATCATCGACGTCGATTTCATTTCGGTTCTATACCTTTCTAGACATGATATAATTTATTGAGATCTCTTCATTTTCGGGTACCCGAGGTTCATCTTGAACCGTCATGTTTAACGTCCTTATAGAGGACCCTTCTGGTGTTTCTTTAACCTCAACTTGACCATCTTGATTATATGCTCCCTTTTTCTTTCGAGGATTTTTATCTTTGGAACCGACTGGTCTACCACGCTTTAGGCGTGCCTTAGACTCATTAGCAATTTTTGAATGTTCTTTAGGAACATCAATTTTAACAGGAGCATTAACAGCTGGTATATGTGACTTGGTCACTCTTTTAAGGTCAGTAAACGCTTCTGGTAATTGATTTGCTAACCCTTGTAAATGAATTATCTTTTGAACTTCTTGTTCACATTCTTTTGTTCGAGGATCAAGATGAGATAATGATAATTCTTTCCAACTTATTTCACTTCCCAGCTGTTTCTTTTCTCCCCCTAATGTTGGGAATACTGTCTCATCAAAATGACAATCAGCAAATCGAGCCGTAAATAAATCCCCCGTTGATGGCTCTAAATATTTAATTATAGATGGTGAATCATACCCAACATATATTCCCATTCTCCTTTGAGGTCCCATCTTTGTGCGCTGTGGTGGAGCAATTGGGACATATACTGCACAACCGAAAATTCTTAGATGGGAAATATTTGGTTCCTGACCAAAAACCAACTGTAATGGGGAGTAAGTATGGTGACTCGTTGGCCTGATACGAATTAGTGTTGCTGCATGTAGAATAGCGTGGCCCCAAGCTGAAACTGGTAGTTTCGCTTTCATAATAATGGGCCTTGCAATCATCTGAATCTGCTTGATAAAAGACTCAGCGAGGCCATTTTGTGTATGAACATGAGGTACTGAATGTTCTACACTTATCCCAATAGACATACAATAATCATTAAATGTCTGGGATGTAAACTCACCAGCATTGTCCAAACGTATTGTCTTTATAGGATAATCTGGAAAATGTGCTCTCAACCTTATTAATTGAGCAAGTAATCTCGCAAACGCCATATTGCGACTTGACAATAGGCACACATGTGACCATCGAGTTGATGCATCGATTAAAACCATAAAATACCTAAATGGTCCACAAGGTGGATGTATAAGCCCACATATATCCCCTTGGATTCTTTCCAGAAAATTAAGGGATTCATTCCCTACCTTAGTTGGTGATGGGCGTGTGATTAATTTTCCTTTTGAGCAAGCAACACATGTAATATCTTTTGTTTCAAGAACCTTATGGTCCTTTAATGGGTGTCCTTTGGAATTTTCTATTATCTTTCGCATCATTAATGATCCAGGATGGCCTAGCCGATCATGCCAAACGATAAATTTTTCTCGATCAATAAGTTTTTTATTTATGATCACATTTGTTTCAACAATATTAATCTTAGTGTAATACAACCCGGATGAAAATGCGGGTAACTTTTCTAACACTTTCTTTTTACCCAAAATCACATTTGTAATATGAAGGTACTCATCATGTCCTTCATTTGTAGTCTCAATATGATATCCATTTTGACGAATATCTTTAAAACTTAATAAATTCCTTTGAGACTTGGGGGAAAATAGTGCATTGTCAATTTTAAACATTGTACCTTCGGGTAATAATATATGTGCTTTTCCATAACCTTTTATTAGCTTTGCACTACCTGAGATAGTACTCACATTTGATTCTTGTATGTTTAAATGTGAGAAATATTTCTCCTTTTTAAGTATCGTGTGTGTAGTTGCACTATCCACTAGACATATGTCTTCATCATCAATAATAAGTTGTGCTACACGATCCATATTATTCAAAATAAAAAAAACACATATTATAAGTAGAATGTTTAATGGATTAATTAAAAAGGAAATAACATGTTTTATTAAGCCAAGTGAA
Organism: Artemisia argyi; assembly: GCA_030686995.1. NCBI lineage: Eukaryota > Viridiplantae > Streptophyta > Magnoliopsida > Asterales > Asteraceae > Artemisia > Artemisia argyi. The sequence goes on along the minus strand of CM060709.1, from coordinate 228,150,537 downwards.
TAATTATAAATAAAGTACGTCTCATAGGACAACATAGGTAAACTTGAAAGAAAATAAACAAAACAAACAAGATCATCATCGATATGAAGATGTTTTATTCTTGGCTTTATTGACACTTTGCTTATGGATCACTCATTTATGAGGAAATCACTGACATCCAAATGAGTGTTATCATTTGAGTCTTCTGGAACACCAAGGTTGTCAATACCGAGGCTATCGATATCAAGGCTATCAATTTTCCCTTCATCATATGCAAAGTTAACTTCGACCCCTTTTCCTTTGGTCTTTTGGGATCGTTGGTAGAGTTCCACCAAATGTTTGGGTGTGCGACATGCACGAGCCCAATGATTAGTACCGCCACAACGATAACATACATTTTCAATGGCACCTTTTGTTTTTTCACCTCCATCATTTTTGATCATCTTACCTTTATCTTGCCACTTTTTGTGACCACTTGTATTTCCGAACTGAAAACCATGATAATTACCTCGACCAATACCACGCCCTTGGCCACGTCCACGACCACGGCCACGTCCACGGCCACGTCCTCGTCCACGGTCAGATCCACGACCGCGACCTCCATTTACCATATTTGCTTCCAAAAGTGGAGCGGATCCAGTTGGACGTGATTCATGGTTTTTCATTAATAATTCATTGTTTTGTTCCGCAACAAGTAAACATGATATCAAATCACAATACTTTTTAAAGCCTCTTTCGCAGTATTGTTGTTGCAATAGTAAATTAGAGGCATGAAAGGTAGAGAATGTTTTTTTAAGCATTTCTTCATCAGTGATTTTTTTCTCCACACAAAGTTAATTGTGAGGTAATTTTAAACATAGCAGAATTATATTCACTCACTGTTTTAAAATCCTGGAACCTTAAATGAACCCAGTCATAGCGGGCCCTTGGTAAAACCACTGTTTTTTGATGTTCATATCTGTCTTTCAAATGATTCCATAGGACAAGTGGGTCCTTAACAGTGAGATATTCATATTTTAAATTCTCATGGAGGTGATGGCGCAAGAATATCATTGCCTTAGCCTTTTGTTCAACAGTTGTTGTTTTTCCCGCTTGGATGGTATCACCAAGGCCATTAGCAGCAAGGTTCATCTCGGCATCCAAAACCCAAGACAAATAGTTTTGTCCACTTATGTCCAAAGCAAAAAATTCAAGTTTCGTAAGATTCGATATGACTAGCTATATCATCAAATATATGCAAGTTAATATTTACTCAATTTGCAAATTAACACAATAAAATATGACATACACATGAATATATCGAATACAAAACAGCGAACAACAAATATAATGCTCATCATCATAAATTGTACAAAATTATTGTGTTTGTTATGTATTCAATTAAATAACTATTGAAACACATAAAAGCACATGAAGGCACAACATGATATGTATAAATATAAATGAAGAAACAATAAACAAAGTACCATTCACATTATATAACAGGCATGAACAACAAAACACAAGAACCAAGACGAAACAACTAAAAACATATGACATAATAACACCCGAACACTAAATAAATATAAACAAAAATTATATAGAAGGAAATATCGAAGCAAATGCAGTAGTACATCGACCATATTAGTAGATATTTCAAACAGAAACATCATAATTGAATAAGTAAAGCACATAAATAATTAGCACATAGACGTACCATACGATACGCAAAGATCATAAACAATATACGTATAGAAAAATCAAGATAACATCTAAACACATATGATTAATATTTAATAATGCTAAATGGAACAAGAAGTAAAAGTAATACAACAAACAAGTAGGGCCAATGATCAATTAACAAAATAATACATGCATGTAACAAAACAGTTTAATGTACGATAGTATATAAATAAAATGTTACACATATACAACTTAAATCAAAGTCGATGATGACAAAAAAAACAAAACTACGAATACCATAATGGGAAACATAATCCATATCACGAGAACAATGACAACAGTATAGCAAACACATACCGTATTAGTAAATAAATGGATATCAAGACATACCGATCAAATGAAAGATTGTAGTTTGAGACTATCGTGCTGATAACGTGTTACAAAATAATAATAATCGACAAGAAATATAAGCTAGAAGAATAGAGAGATTGTGGAATGCATTTTGATTGATGATCATAACCTACAAAATGAACCGCTATTTATAGGGTTCTTACAAGGCTTACAAAAGGTAAATATTAATTACCCACAAATCAAGGTAATCACCAACTACTCATTCTTATCTCTTAGTCACCAAGTGATAAGCATTTTGATGTACAACTAATGGATTAGAATATGGATAGACACAAATATTAATGGGTTAATGATCCCTGCTGTAAAACAGCAGGGTACTTATCTGCTGTTGCATTATAGCCAAGGGTATATTGTGTATAATTCAACATCTTGAAGGGTTAAAAATGTAAATATTTAAAAAAAATGCCCTTGCTGCAGATAAGTTATCTGCTGTACACTGCAGTGATGAGCACCCCAATATTAATTATTGGGTTAATTTCATATTTACCCAATATAAAGCTCAAAATGTCATATTTACCCAACTTACATGTTAATAATGCATAATGTGCAATAATTTTGATGCATGTTCGGATAAATATAGAATTTTGATGTTTTTATTGGGGAAATATGGAATTGCCCCTTAATTATTCATAATAGATCACGCATAACTACGTGGGCCATTTGCGGCATATGGGCCCACCACACTCACAAACATAGGAATACTAAACAAAATACGCAAGTGTGTATTTTCTGTGGGTTACCAGATAACCACACTCAGAAACAGGAACACCAACAAAATACGCAAGTGCGTATTTTCTGTGGGCTATCACATTACCAACCTGTTTTTATACCAGTATTAATAACAATACATAACATAATTGCTCAATAATTTTATAAAACCTTTGATCTAACATGGCGACCAAAACTCAACAACAAATCGACGGATACAACTTCGAACAAAGGCACGGCAAGGAGCGCGTGAGAGTTGGGCGAGTGTGGAGATCGGGTGAAAATGGTCGACATGTCTTTGTCGAATGGAACGTTAGTATTAGTCTTCTGTCGGATTGTATCAACGCCTATGTTCGTGCTGATAATTCCGATATCGTCGCTACTGATACCATGAAAAACACTGTATGGTTACTTTATCATTTTATGAATAATTGTTTATATGTTTGTTACTATGTGATTTGATTTTCTAGTTCCTTAATATTTCATGTTGATATAGGGGTGTTTTGTGTTAATTAGATTAGTAAGTTCACTTTTTAGGTTTATGAGCTTATGACCCTTACTAAGTTATAATAAGCTCAACTTGATTAGCTGGTAAGCTGACAAGTTAGGTTTACGAGTTTTTCCAAATCTACATAAGCATGGTAAGTAAGCTAGCTTATTTGCTTATTGAAAATTTGATAAGTTCATCAAATAAGCTAAGACAAATATGTCGTAGAGCATCCACAATGGATGGGTAAAGTTATTAAAAGCTTTTCACTATTCTAAAAAGTTTTTTGAACGTGTTTTTTGCATTGCATCAAAAGCTTTTTAACAAAGACATGGTAAACCTTAAGTCTTTCCTCCAAGCTTTAGTCAATGAATGTATTATGCATTGTAGATGCTCTATATGTGTGTAAAAATATTTGTACTGTATTAATTAGAGTAGCTAGTGATGTTACTGTTGGATTTTATTACCTGTAGACTTTTTTCAAGATGGTTTTCTCAACTTATGATCGAATTTTATTCTAGCTTTTATGTCAAATGTAGACAAGTTTTTACAACTGAATATAGAATTTGCATATATTTGAAATGAAATAATATTGCTATAATTATTCGAGCCTGCATAGTGTAGGTCCATTGAGTTATCGAGCTGAGCTCGAGCTTGGCTTGACTTGTTTCCAGCCGTAGGTCCAGTCACGCTGGTTTATGACTTAAATCATTAATTTGAAGCTAAATTGATCCGTATATGATGTACTTATGCAAATGGTGACTGATGGTATTGTAGGTATATGTGAAGGCAAAGGAGTGCTCAGAGCAAGTTTCTGTGGAGGAATTTGCAATTATCCTTGCTAAGCACTTTACAACATTTTATCAACAGGTAAATTTCACTAATAATATGTACCTAGATCTTGATTAATGATTGTATAATTGTGTTTGTTGGATGTGATGTTGTCTATAGAAGTAATTTTGATTACATTTTAATAGTACTTCTGGTTTTATGATGGCGTCCAAATTTTTTGTTACACGGTTCATTAACCAAGTTATCCTACTTGATTGAATTGTCACTAAATTTCCACTTGTAATAGTTATTGGTTAAAATCCATTTGTTTTGTTAGGTTACCACTGCGATCATCAAGATTGTTGAAAAGCCATGGGAGCGTATCAGCATTGATGGTCAGCCCCATGATCACGGTTAGACACCTCCATTGCTTCATTTTATAACTTTTCTTCATCCCAAAATGAGCCTCATAGCAAATTTATGGCTATTCGATATCAGACTAAGACTACAGTTATGTTTTTATTGCGAATAGTCATTTGTCACTTTGTATATAATCATGTGCCCAGATGTGGTATAAGTAATTATGAATTACCTACAGACATTAAATTTGACTGCCTTTTGATATTTATGGAGTATTAGTTTGAAACACGTGACTTATCAGAGCTGACATTGACATTCCTCTATAGAATCTGCTGCCAAAAATTTTACGTACCTGCACTAGGGCTTCTTTCTCCATACTGTTGCCTTTGACTACCTTCCTTGATTTACTACTCCCCTGCTTCCGAGATAAATGCAAAATTCCCATCTGTCGGAATCTTGGTGCTGAAAATTACTTTTTTGTGCATAGTCAGTCATTAAAAGATGTTGATAATATTGATCTTCTTTTACTTTGTAAAAGATGCAAAGGATTTTAGCAGTGTGCTTGAAGCAAAAGCACCATGTTGCGGTCTAATATGTTGATCTTTTTGACATTAAATGTCTTATCTGATATGAGATTGGGGACAGTAGGATATCAGAACTCAAAGGCTGTTTGAAGTCCCATAGAATGCATGATAAGTTTTAATAAAAACATAAACTCTAGGCATTACTTATTAAATTTAAATAAAATTCCTATTCAAAAGGTTTTAAACTTGGATCTGAGAGACATACAACCGAAGTTATTCTAAACAAGAATGGTGCTTTGCGGGTGACTTCTGGTGTTGATGGATTGGCATTGCTGAAGACAACACAAGTAATTTACTTACTTCCTTGAATGTTGTTGATATCTTAGCTGTATATTTTTCTGCTATTGGGTAACTTACGTAATACAGTATGTTTGAATGGCAGTCGGGTTTCGAGGGTTTCATCCGGGACCAAAACACAATACTACCTGAAACACGAGAGAGAATGCTTGCTACAGAGGTCTCTGCATCCTGGAGGTAACCTTTTACATCAAAAGTAAAAATAAGAAAAAGAAAATGATTTCCAATAATTTTATTACATAGCCATGTAATGGGTTGATTCTGGATGCAGATACTATTTTGAATCTCTATCAAGCGTTAGCAATAAATCACTTGGTTTCACTGAAAAATACCTAAATGTGAAGAAGGTTTTAGTCGACACTTTTTTTGGTCCTCCTAAAGAAGGCGTTTACAGTCCATCTGTTCAAGCCACTCTTAATTATATGGCGAAAGCTGTTCTCGGAAGGTCTCTCTTTTTTGTATACTTTATTAGATTAGCACATGATATGTATTACATAGTATATAAGAAATTGAATTCACAGCATCGTAAAATTAATAAATACAGGTTCCCAGAAGTATCATCAATCCAGTTGAGAATGCCCAATATCCATTTTCTGCCCGTAAATTTATCAAGCAAAGTCAATCCAGTCATTGTGAAGGTAGAGTTAGCAACGCTCATTTGTTAATGAATTAGTTTAAAGTCAGAATCTTTTTTCTGTACTTATGCATTGTCCTTTTTATTGTTAATGCAATTCGACAGTTTGAAGACGATGTGTACCTGCCAACTGATGAACCACACGGGTCAATTGAAGCAAGTTTGAGCCGTATGCAATCCAAAATGTAGATGTTTGATGGTTCGTTTTTTTTATTCTCTCATTTCTTATTGAGAGAGGATGCTGTTTAAAACTTTGCTATGTAAATTATGTGACGTGCACCCGTGAATTTGCAATAATCAAAATTTATGATATAAAAGTTTAATTTATCGCCATTTCTCCTGATAAATCTTGCTTTAAGTTCCTAATCTCGTACATGAATAATGAATTAGAGGGTCATTGCTATACTGTATATAAGACCAGAAGACATTAAAGGTTTTACTTTAAGCAACACATTGTATGAAACAGTATTATCCTTTAAAATATATGTTTTTTCAACCAAAGTAAACACTAATAAGTATAATCACAAGTATGCCATTTTACAAGTGAGCTTCATTTAATGAAGAACACTGTAACTTTGTTCTCTGTGTTTGTTTGTGATGTCTGCAAGTTACCCGACAATGGATTTGTCTATAGTTGTGTCGAATGTGATTACCACAGTAATGTTAATTGTTAATTGTGGGTTCATACCTGAAAAGATGACACGCGGCTGATCCATATACTGTTCATATATTCCGTTAAGGATATTGTGATAGCACTTGCCTACTACTATGTTTAAATGAGACTTCTGAGTAGTGGAATTTTATTCACTTGTGGAGATTGTCAAGTCAATCTGCATTACAAATGTGCTTTGTTATTGCCTAGTCAAATCAGGCACGCATATGACAAGCATATCATGAGTCTAAGTTACATCCCTATTGAAGACCATGAAAGTGAATACTTTTGTGAAATCTGTGAGGACGAATTTGATCCACAAAGTTGTTTCTACCATTTTAAGGAGTGTAAACAGTCTATTCGTTCTTCGTGTGCTTCATTAATTCTACAATCTGAAACAGCTACAACTTCTTTCTATTGTGGAGGTGTTTTTAAGTTTGTAAACATAAAGTTTGGGGGTATTCACAACATCAAAGTTCATCAACATAGTCTATATTTCGCTCAAGGGATTGATGATGACGGTCAATGCAGCGAATGTGTGATTCATTGTGGTATGAAATGATCTCAAGTGCCACCAATGCAAGTTTGCAATTGATTTCGAATGTGGCAAGCGATTGAGCAGTTGATGAAGATGATTTTATGATAGGCAAATTGCATAAAAAGGTACTCATTTTAGGTCCAATTTCAATTAAAGTTTTTATTTTTTATTTTTTATTTATTTTTAATTTTTAATTTTTTTTTTTGGATTTACGTTAGTAAATTACATGTTTGGTCCTTGAGTTTGTATAGGCATTTCATGTTTGGTCCAGTTTCGTCCGTTTTTACACGTTTTTGTCCGTTTTACACGTTTTGTCCGTTTTTACATGTTTCCGTCCGTTTTTGCACGTTTCCGTATGTTTTTCCACGTTTCCATCCATTTTTACACGTTTCCGTCGGTTTTTGCACATTTCTGTCTGTTTTCACACATTTTCGTCCGTTTTTACACTTTTCCGCCTGTTTTTACACGTTATCGTCCGTTTTTGCACGTTTTCGTCCAGTTTTACATGTTTCCATCCGTTTTTTCACGTTTCTGTCTGTTTTTGCATGTTTCCGTTTGTTTTACACGTTTCCGTCCGTTTTTACACGTTTTCGTCCGTTATTACACGTTTCCGTCCGTTTTTACACGTTTTCGTCTGTTTTTGCACATTTTCGTCCGTTTTTGTTCGTTATTACACGTTTCCATTCGTTTTTACACGTTTCCGTCTGTTTTTGCACATTTCCATCTGTTTTTACACGTTTTCGTCTTTTTTTCCCATATTTTCGTCTGTTTTTGCACGTTTCCGTATGTTTTTACACGTTTTCATTCATTTTTACATGTTTGCGTCTGTTTTTACACGTTTTCGTCAGTTATTGCACATTTTTGTATGTTTTTACACATTTTATCCGTTTTAAAACATGTAAAAATAGACTGAAACGTGTAAAAACTGATGGAAACGTGTAAAAACGGACGAAAACATGCAAAACCAAACGGAAACGTGCAATAGAAACATGCAAAACAGATGGAAGCGTGCAAAAACAGACGAAAACGTGTAAAAACGGACGGAAACGTGTAAAAACAGACAAAAACGTGTAAAACAAACGGAAACGGGCAAAAACAGAAGAAAACGTGTAAAAACGGACAAAAACGTTTAAAGGCGGACGAAAACGTGTAAAAACAGACGAAAACTTGCAAAAACAGACGAAAACGTGTAAGAACGGATGAAAACGTGAAAAAACAGACGAGAACATGCAAAGAACGGACGAAAACGTGCATAAACGAAATAACATGTAAAAACCGGCGAAAAGGTGCAAAAACAGATGAGAACGTGCAAAAACGTGCAAAAACAAAAAAACGTGTAAAAACGGGCGAAGAGGTGCAAAAATGGATGAAAACGTGTAAAAACGGACGGAAACGTGTAATAACGGACGAAAACTTGTAAAAATAGACGGAAACGTGAAAAAACAGACGGAAACGTGTAAAAATGGACGTAAACGTGTAAAAACATACAAAAACGTGTAAAAACGGATGGAAACGTGCATAAACGTGTAAAAACGGACGAAAACGTGTAAAAAGGGACGGAAACATTTAAAACCAGACGAAAACGTGTAAAAACAGAAGAAACATGCAAAAACAGACGGAACGTGCAAAGCGGACGGAAACGTGTAAAAACTAAACTAACGGAAACGTGCAAAAACGGACGCGTAAACACCGTTTTTGTTTTGTTTTCAAACTCTTGTACCTGCAAGACAAAATAACACATAAAAACATATACGCAGTATAATTTCACATATTTGTAATATATTTTATGTGTTAGTTTGTCTTGCATGTACAAGGGTTTGAAAATAAAGCAAAAACGATGATTTTTGGATGAGTTTCGATGACGTTTTTGCGTTTTTCAAGGTTAAGACGAAGTCAGAAAAATTCCCCAAGCACTCCTTTAGAAAGAGCACGAAAAAACAAGTCCAATAATACTTTCCTCTCCTTTTGAACCTTTCTAAAACTCTTTAAATGGACATGTTAAAATATATTTTTATTAATAAATATGGACCGCATGTAATATGACATTAAATAAAAAAAATGTGAGTAATATTACTTGAGGGTATGCTCACTCTAAATGGGTATCACCCTCACTCCCACAATAGCCACTCGGGTTCGATCCAAGCCGGAGGCAAACTGGGTTATTTATCTAGTGCCACGTGGCCCATTTAGGTGGTGGCATGTGGGCTGTGGCGACCCAACCCGACTTAATGCAACATGGCACCACTCAGGTGCTGACATGTGGCGACCTGACAATAAGGACTAACATTACAATTTGGGATACTAACGTTGCAATTTGGTCCTAACCACAAAAACGATTTATGTAAACAACTCTAACAAATGTTAAATTATGCATATATAATATTATATAGTAGGATTAGTAAATTGTTTTCATTGTTTAGAAAACATAAAAGATAAATATACAATTTAGTAAAAAATAGAAACTTCTTTACCAAAACCACCCCCCTTCAATCCATCATCCAACATCCATGATCCACCCAGAGCTTCACGCACACACACACACTCTGAAACACGCAGTATGCATAAACATATTTAATTTGTTCACAATATATTGTGTTTCATTATGAACTCCAATAACCCACAAAATCACACCCCCAAAATCTCACTTTTAAAACCCATTTTTACACTCTCATTTCTAATCATCATATTAGCAGTTTCAATCTCATTAATCGCCCAAAACACAAATCACACCAAACCCATAATAACCCAAATCTTAAAAACATTAGGATTCAAAACCTCAATCTTAAACCCTACTCACTTAACCCCATCAAACCCTGATGTGGGTCCCACTCATTGTCTCTTATGGATGGCACCATTCATTTCTGGTGGTGGGTATTGTTCAGAAGCTTGGTCTTATATATTAGCACTTAATAAGTATAAACAAAATGCTAATGGTTTTAAGTTAAGTATTGAGCAACATGGCGATAGCGAAAATTTCGACTTTTGGGATGGTTTGTCTTTAGATGTTAAGTATTTAGCTAACGAGTTGTATCGAAATGAGTGTAGGTTAAATGAGTCTATTGTGATTTGTCATAGCGAGCCTGGTGCTTGGGACCCGGCATTGTATCAAACGACCCGTTGTCCGCCCGGTAAGAGTAGGTTTGTTGTTGGGCGGACGATGTTTGAGACGGATAGAGTGAATGCTGAACATGTTAGGAGGTGTAATGCGATGGATATGGTTTGGGTTCCTAGTGAGTTTCATGTGTCGTCTTTTGTTAAAAGTGGGGTGGATAAAGAAAAAGTTGTGAAAGTAGTGCAGGCTGTAGATACTGAGTTTTTTGATCCGATGAAATATGATTCAATAAAGATTGAGTATTTAGGGAAATTGGTACTTGGGTCGGGTTCAAAAGGGTTGGATGGTCGAAAGGCGTTTGTTTTCTTGAGTGTGTTTAAGTGGGAGTATAGAAAAGGTTGGGATGTGTTGTTGCGGTCGTATTTACAAGAATTTGATTCTTTAGACGGTGTTTGTTTGTACTTGTTAACGAATCCGTATCATTCTGATAGTGATTTTGGTAACAAGATTGTGGAATACGTGGAGGATATTAAGTTGGAAAAACCCACAAATGGTTGGGCTCCGGTTTATGTGATTGATTCTCATATAGCTCAAGTTGATTTTCCGAAACTTTATAAAGCAGCCGATGCATTTGTTTTACCTTCTAGAGGTGAAGGATGGGGTCGGCCTATTGTGGAAGCCATGGCTATGTCGTTGCCAGTGATTGCAACAAATTGGTCAGGACCAACAGAGTATTTGACTGATGAAAACAGCTACCCGCTGCCTGTCAATAAAATGAGTGAAGTTGCTGATGGGCCGTTTAAAGGGCATTTGTGGGCAGAGCCTTCTGTTGATAAACTAAGTTTTCTGATGCGGCATGTGGTAGGCAATCTGGAAGAAGCTAAGCGTAAAGGAAAGAAAGCTCGTGAAGATATGATTGATAGGTTTTCTCCTAAGATTGTTGCAAACATAGTTTTCGATAAGATACAGCAGATACTTGAAAGAATAGCTTAACTTTTTGTAAGTTTATGATTCGTACAGATGTGATTACAGATCCATGTTCTGTTTAGATTTTTCTGCGATAACTATAAAATTAGTCCTTTTTTCAGGGTGTGTAAATGGTGATTCTGAAATGTATAAACTGATATTTGGCTCGCTACTAGAACATAATCTTGATATAACATCTTATTGAAATTACATCGTTTGGAATAGAGTACACATTATTTGTTAGCGTCAAGCCACTCAAGAATACCCTTCTCTGTTTCTGTAAGATCTTTCTTATTTCTTAGTGTGCCTTCTTCAAATGCAAAGTAGTCCTTGTAATTGCGCTTGTAATAGCTATCTAGTCTCTGAAATAGAAGCAGTTTAAACATCGTAATTAGCATGAGCCATTTTAGATAATCTTGATAAAACATGATGGCTAACTATTGGATTTGAATTTTTTGCCACCAATATATTTGTTTTTTTCTTCATGCCGTCAAGTGGAAATACTATAAAATGTCGTATCAGGACCTGCAAATGGGTACTTATGAGTAACCAGTTGACTGATAAAAACTCTTGTTGGCTAAGGGGGTGTTTGGGACTGCTTATTTTTCTTTGCTTACGCTTCTGCTAAAAAATAAGTACTTATAAGCTGCTTATAAATAAGTACCTCAAAAAATGGTGTTGGAATTTGCTTAATTTGTAAAACATAAGCAGAAAAAAATAAGCAATCCCAAATACCCCTAAGATTACCTTATCAATATTATGTGTAAGAGAGATTATACAAGATAAAGTAATTAGTCCTATGTACCTTAGAGTTATCTTGCTCTCTAGTTTTTTGGGCTGGAAGAAAATTTTCAACTTTCCTATTTGTATTATTTATTCTCAAATATTAAATTAAAAACCAAGTAGGATTAGATATCACATTCGCAGTTTTGCCAAGTACTCAAAACAGAAAGTATAGAAAGTAAAATAATACAGTGAAAAGTATGAGTTAAACTAAACATTACATTACTACTTGAAATACTCACTAACATTGTTATCAAATAAACTCTGTTGATTAATTTTAGTATTTTTTAATGATAGAACATCTAATGAACACATACAGTAGCTATCTAAAAAAATCTAATGAACATTTATGTCATCAAAATGACAATGCAAAAGTAACACCATTGTTTACCTCCTTATCATTCTTGGTTTTGTTTTCCTCTGATTTCTTCAGGTATTCTGCAATAAAAGCCATAATATAACTTATGTTAAATCACCATATTGATGTATATATTAATTTGAATAACTCAGGATGACATACTTTGAAGAAGCTGAGTTTTAGAATCAGTAGCAGCAGCAACAATAGTTGAAAGGAGTAGTAGTCTTCTTCCTTCACCTACGCTGCCGTTATTGTCAGCAACCCTTGTTGCTGATTTTGTGAATCTTAAACCTTTGTGTTTTTCTTCAATGTTTTCAGCAGCCTGAATGGATGAAACCAGTGTAGTAATGTAAGCTCTTATTGCCATTACAACCTATTCTTTTACCTTATCCTTTTGTCATTTCAAAATTTGTTCTCTCTGTGTATATTATCAGTAGCCTCTCCTTTACTTATGTTTTGGCCACTAATTCTATTTATTGTGGATATGATGATGTTGACTTGTAATTTTGGTTCTATGTGACTTGTGACTTGAATCCAATCTTGAATATTAGATTTTGATTGATTTTTTTTGGGAGATCCTAAAGGCCTAAATGAGATACTTTGGCCCCTTGGTGTTGATATTTATCAATTGTGGAGCAAAGTGTTATCTGTTTCTGAGTATTCAGTAAAAATAATGTATAGTTAGAATATATTTATTTAGTATATGCACATATAGATGCATTTTTGAAGTGATTGAGTTAGGATAATTACTAATTAGGTACTCAAAACTAACATCTCAATAGGGTTCATTGCTCCATGCTAGAGGCAAAAGTGTAAATTTGACTTGAATATATAATAGATTTTGTTACAACCACTTGTTTCTTTGGTTAGGTTGTGTTTTCTATTCTCACATCAAGATGTAGTATAATAACCAAAAGTTTAGGTGCTTTATCTTTTTCTTCTTTTTGTTTGGGTCTCGCTCTCTTTTAATTATCTTATTTAATTGAGGTGAGGCGCCTTGTATTGTATTTGTTTCGTTTTGGGGTCTCAATAATATATTGCCTTTCTAAAAAAAAAAAAAAAAAAAAAAAAAAAAAAAAAAAAAAAAAGATGTAGTATAATAACAGTAAAATACACATCTTAAATACCAAAAGCCCAATTATACCAAGTTGTCCGTCTGATGAAGCCCATATGTGAGACTATCTCAGGGCCATTATGTAGAGTTGACTTGTCTCTAGTAGATCGAACCCATGCTTAAAGGCTGAAGCCCACAGTTGACATGAACTTGTATTTTACATTTTACAGCCACATTTTTTTTACTTCAAAACATATTCTTGACATTGGTTAAATGAAAAAGGTTCACCTGTTGGGATGTCACTCGATATTGAAAACATTGAATAAAGCAACCCAATTCGCCCATAGTCATTCCATGGTGCTAGCAATGCATGGTCTGAATCCAAGAGTAATGGTCCTACATGCAGGTAAAAAGCCTCAACTATATATAAACGATAGTAACACCGTAACTAGGCAACTTGTTACCTTTCAGTTTTAGATTGTGATACCGTTTTTCATATCCATGTTTCAATTGCTAATTAACGGGGTTTAGTTTAGATTTTCTGGTGCTCCGGGTTAACCCAAAATCTTCGATCACTTTCTTTTAATACAGATACGTAGAACCCAAAACCATCATAGGCCCAGAATCAACCTCCCCATTTCTAATTTCTAAGTCCAAGTTTCACTTAAAAGGCGTAAAATGACATATGAAAACTACATCTATATCTTTGTTTTCTGACTGTCTAACGACAAACTCGCACACATCCTAAATCTTTCACATTTGTCGCATCCCTCAAGTGTGACTTGAACACTCAACATTAATCCATTCGGATAACTAATGCATATACGAATCAAGTTTCTTTGAGCGGTGAAGATATGTATAAATCATAAATCCCATGTATGTTGCACTAATGTTTCATCCTCATAGTGGCATAAGGTTCATGATTTATTAATTCTCGGCACAAGTTAAAATACTTTTTTTGCGATCTTTTGAATAGGTTACGTCTGTCTTTTTCCCAAAAATAATTTTACCTAGTTCAGATGAGCGGATACTTTGCATGAATCACGTACGTTAGAGGGGCCACAGTGTTGATAGACGTACACTAACATTTCGATTCATTGAATTTATTAGCCGAACGACTCAACACTTTGTTGTCTCCAATTCGAACATCATTCTCATTTTTTAACCCACGTCCCCTCCCTCTCACTGCCATTTTTGCCTTCCAAAGAGGAACCCTAGTCACACCAAAGTTCCATTTGTTACTTTCATATACCTAAAATATGTACAAGTCTGTCTTTTTGTAATAGTGACTATCCTAACACTATTAAATAATTTTGCTGGTTCTAATATTCATTCAAATTTTTTTTATGAGACTTTTGTTTTTACATAGCTTATCATATATGTATGTTTGAGAATGTTCATAATCAAAAGTGAATTGCAAGACTTCAACTCAAGTACAATCATCACTAGCTACCATGCATGCATGTACAAAGAAGCCAAACAAAAATAACACTCGAACTTATTAGAACTATTTCTACTCTTGACTTCGAATCTGATCAGGTGATAATGGATAAAAAGCTCCTTTTAGCAGAAATCATTGAGAAAGAGTTTGTACTTCGATGTTTTATAATTTATATAAATTACACGAAATGCAACATGTTTACGTTTGTTCACACTACATGTAAGATAATTAGTCTAGCAATATTAACACAAACAAAGATGTAGTGAGTGCTAGCTAGTCCCAACAGAGATAAGTGTGTTTGATTGTCGTTAAAAACTGTTCCATTCTATTAATTATATCGTTGTCAAAAATGTATTAGTTTTTTTTAAGGTTTAGGTACAACCAAGTCCAAGGAAACAACGAGAAAGACGAAGAAAAGACGTCAAATTTAGAGCATGTGCACAACGGAAGATTCCACCCATAATAAAGACCTCGGGAAGACCATCGAAGATAAAGAATCAAATTATAAAGGTTCCTGAGCATGAAGAAAGATCAAATGTTTATTTAATACAGGAAAAGATGTTTATGAAGTTTATTATGGCTTACTTCTTCAACCTTAGTTTCAAGGATTGCACTCAAGGCTCCATTCCAACCCAAGGTTCAAAACTACAATTCCAACCTTTTTCCCAACCTCAGGCTGGAGTCTCAAGCGCTGGTTGAGACCCCCAACATTGGGTTGCTGCACATCTGACACTCTTAATTACCACCTTTAATGATCCAACCCTTCATATGGACGACCATTACACCTTATTTACTTCAAAATCTAGATGTTTAATGAACCTTTGTACCCAAGAAACTTGCTTGGTGGCTAGGGGTTGTCATTCTATTAATTAGGATGCTTGGTTAGAGAGAAAGACACAATATTCACAACTATTACAATCATTATCAAAAGAACTCTCTCAAGGAAATAAAAACGCATGAAAGAAGTGAAGCTAACAACCATAATTCATCATTGTAATCATAGCTAATCATTTAGGAATTGTTCCTAATTCTTGTAATCATCATTACAACCTTTGTAAGACTTTTCAATTTTTCAAGTGATAAATTTTCTGTGGTTATGACTTTGTTTGTTATGAGTGGCTAGATGATGTTGAGTCATTGAATTCCCCAATCTTCTTCTAACAAGGATTTGAACGTAAAATAACCTAAGTATAAACAAGTCACTGAGTGAACAGTAACTCAGTGAGTCATCTTCAGGATGCTTAGACCGAGCCTAAGAAGAAAGGTTCTCCATTCAATGAGGCGGAACTCAGTGACTGAGATCTAAGCCAAGAAGAAGGTGATGGGTTCAGTGAGGATGACAATAACTCACTGAACCCCAAGACTCCTCAACAACTATCATAGTACTGAAGAACTGATGACTTGAAGACTGAAGTTTTGGCAGGACTGGGCGGGAAAGTTTGATCTGTTTCACTAAAGTGCTTTATCACTTTAAGGTCAAACTTTCCCCAAATGGTTAAAACCAGGCTGTCATCAGAAAGTGCTTTTTGGACTTAACCCAAAGAAGTTTCCTAAGCCAGAGAATAAAAACTATCAAGATTTTATTGAGGAACACTTAGGTCCATTGTATAATAGGGTTGTTCATATTTGTGTATAAATAGGTAGCATAAGTGAGGAGTAAAAGTTGACAAGTTTGTGCAATTAATGCAAAGCATTCACAAACCACTTTTACTCCTCCAAAGAAAAACATAACCCCTGAGATAGCTCAGTGGGTCCTGAAAGTTGTCACTCAACATAGTTTGAGTTTAGTGAGGAGTCAATACCACACTTGTCATTTTCAATCCCAAGTGTTATTCCGCAAACACTTGGGTACGATTCTTTTTGATTAACTTCTAATAAAGAATTAAACGTTGAAAAATATTGTCTCTTATGTTTACGTTACTTTATTGTTAATCATTTATACATCTTTGTTTAAAGTCATACAACTTGGTTACTTTAGCTATTAGTTACTGTTAACCAAGTAAAAATGACCAACAAGTGGTATCAGAGCCTCTGATTTGTAAAACTTAAACCTGTTTTCAAAACTCAAAGAGTGCCCAAGTTTTTAAAATCAAGATCCCACTATGATTGACATAGATGTTCCCCAACTTGTCGACAAAAAGGGTGGAAGTTATTCAGCAACTGCCCCTCGACTTGAAGTTGGCAAATTTAATAAGTGGAAAAAGCTAATGTTTTGCTACTTAACTGGGATGGAACAATATTACATTAAGTTGATTAATGATGGTCCATATGTCCCAACAACAGCGCAAGGTTTAATCAAACCTGAAGCACAGTGGACCCCAGATGAAAGGAGGGTGGTCAATCAAGACCAGTGCCTGAAAAACATCATTATATCATGCCTTCCTGATGATATAATGGAATCAGTGATCAATTGCCCACTGCCCAGCAGACATGGACTGACCTGGTTCATAGCTATGAAGGGCCTTCTGATACCAAAGAGAATGGAATCATGGACCTGAAGCTTGAATTCAATACCTTCAGGGCCAAGGATTCTGAAAGTCTCTCTGAGACTTATACTCGGTATAAGACCCTCCTGAATGAGCTGACCAATGATGGTGTTATACTGTCAAAACATGAGATCAATGTTGGTTTTGTCAACAGCCTCCCTGAGAAGTGGTTAAACTTCTCTCAGGGATTGAGAAATGCAAACCACATTCAGAACCTTGAGCTCCCTGCCATTTATGGGAAGTTTGTCTATGAAGACAATCTTATCACCAGGAGATACCCTGGTAAAGCTCAGGAGACCAAAAAGGCCTTGACAATTTCACCCATATCAACTGCTTTCTATTCAAAAGGTGTTGTGCAGGATTTTCAGGATGGATCTGATGATGAGGTTGACCAAAGAACCAGTGAGGAGTACCTAAATGATCTTCAAATTGAATTTCATGAAAGAGCACTCCTTGCTAATTCAAAAAGGTTTTTTAAGAAAAACAAATTCCCTTCAAAAGCAAATGAAAACACTGAATGTTTTAAATGTGGCAAAATGGGCCATTTTGCTAAAGATTGTTTTTCTAAAACAACCTCAGAACCATCTTTCAAATTTTCAGGAAATAACTCTTTTTCAGGCCCCAGCAAATTTCAACCAAAAATGCTTCAGTCTAGTCAAAGATTTGAAAAAGTCCCTCAAATTGACTTTGAAGCCAAGTACAGAAAGGCAAAAGCTAAACTTGCCCTTCTTGAATCATCCTCAACAGTCTCTTAGCCTCCCCAGGCTCCAAAGCCTTCTCAAGCCAAGAACAAACGACTTGTTGCTGAAACATATGACTGAGATGAGGTTGAAGTGTCCTCTGATGATGATGAAGTTCACATCAGTGCCCTGATGGCCCTATCAGATGACAACAAGCTTGCTGTGGGGAAGAGTCATGCAAGAAATGGTGAATGGGTTAACATCACTATGAGGAAGGTAAACCTTTTACTTTCTATGGATGATAATGATGATTGGAAATCTTACTTAGATTATATTAATGTTGATCTTAAGTATGTTGAAGAGCAAAGACTTAATTTGTTTTCAAAATTTAACAAACTGAGTTTTGAATTAAATCATAGTAGAGATGAACTACTTGCTTTAAAACAAGCCAAGCTTGAAAGTGTTACACTTCAAATTCAAAATTCTGAACTGGTAAAACAAAATCAAGCTCTTCAGGAAGAACTTAAGAAAGAAAAGGATGTTATTTGGAAATGGACTCAGAAAAATCCCAAACTTTATGAAACAATGAGTCTCACACCCTGCTCCAAAAGGGCTGGTATGGGTGATGATCAACTCATTGAAGTTTCTGGGGAAAGTAACCATTCAACAACTTTTCTGTCAGCCAACATACTTTCTAGCAAAGAACTTGCTCCTAAACCCAGTGATTGGATTGAAAGAAACAATCCTGACAGTAAAATGCCAAATTTTAATACTGGAAGAATCCTGGAGCCTGAAAGTCAGGCTATCAAGGAGCTGCTAGGAGTCACTGATGAACTTAGTCCTACTGAGTCTAAGTCTGATTCACCACTCCCTCCACTGAAACAACTTCAGGGAGCTGAACCCAATTCTGACCTTGCACCATTAGTCTATCAACCCCATTCTCCTAAGGAGAAATCAGGATTAGGAAAGACTATTCTGAAAAGGCCTACTCCTGCACCCACTGAACAACAAACACCTTCAGTACCTACTGAAGTGAAACCTGAAAGCACTGACTCAAAGGTTGATCAGCTTGCTGAACTTGTCAGGATCCTGAGTGAGAAAATTGAGTCCACTGAGAAAAACTCTGACTCAAAATCTACTAAGCCCTCAGTATCCTCAAGTTCTTCCAAAATAAAAACCACACCCAGACCTTCTGGGAGATGTGAACTGTGCAATAATCCAAATCACAGCACTGATAAATGCTACAGAGTCCTGTTTTGCATGATATGCAAACAAGAGGACCACAGAACTTGTAATCACATCCCCCACACTGCTTCCTTAAAAGCAAGAGGTCTATACAAAACTCAAGGCTATCAGTATGCCACATCTTCCAAACAAAGACTGAAGGCTAAGCCTTTCTTGGCATGTCCTCACTGTGGTTTCAATGATCATCTTCCTGATGATTGTATGATGAAAGTTTGCTGTGACATCTATGGAGATCCCTCCCATGAAACCAAGGGACATGACAGAGTTATTCAGTCAAGAAGGAAAAACCTCACCAACACTTCTCAGCCACCTGAGGCATCAACCTCCACAAAATGTAAAACATGTGGAAGCTCAGGACATACAACTTCAGACCATGATTCATTAGTTGAGTTCAAGAAGTCCCTGAGGACTAAGCCCACTAGAAAGTGGGTCAACAAGAAAAACTAACCCAGTTTACTATTTGTGCAGAAACACATCAAGGATCCTACCTGGCATCTAGACAGTGGATGCTCCAGAAGTATGAGTGGTGTGAAAAGTTTTCTGCACAAATATGTGGAAGAACCAGGACCCAAAGTAGTATTTGGTGATAACTCATCAGCTCCCACTGAAGGTTATGGTTCAGTAAACTGCAATGGTATAGTTTTTACAAGAATAGCTTATGTAAGTGGTTTCAAGTATAATCTGATAAGTGTTTCCCAACTATGTGATGCCAAATACATAGTTCAGTTTGATAACAAGAGAGGGACCATCTTTAATGCCAATAAGGAAGTTGTGTTGATTGCCCCCAGGAGGGATGATGTATATGTTCTAGACATGTCATCCCTGACTCAAAATGGGACTTGTCTATTCTCAAAGGCAAGTGAGACAATCAACTGGCTATGGCATAGGAGACTCTCTCATCTCAACTTCAAGAGCATCAACAACCTGACCAAACAAAACAAAGTTCTGGGCCTTCCATCCCTGGTGTACACCAAAGACAAGCCTTGTTCTGCTTGTAAAAAAGGAAAACACCACAGGGCATCATTCAAAACCAAACAAACCTTTTCCATCAAAAGCTGCCTACATCTTCTTCATATGGACCTTTTTGGACCTGTCAGTCCAATGTCCATTCACCATGAGAAGTATACTCTGGTCATAGTGGATGAATACTCAAGATATACTTGGGTTTACTTCCTGACCAAAAAGAGTCTGGCAGCTGAAACCATCATGTCATTTGTCAGGAACATTGAAAATCAAAATGATGTCAAAGTTAAACAGATCAGGACTGACAATGGCACTGAGTTCAAAAACCAAGACCTTGAGTGTTTCTGTGATGAGAAAGGAATTTCTCAAAATTTCACTTCTCCCTATACTCCTGAACAAAATGGAGTAGCTGAAAGGAGAAATAGAACACTCATTGAGGCAGCAAGAACAATGTTAAATGGCTCAGTCCTCTCAAAACATTTTTGGACTGAGGCAGTTAAAACAGCTTGCTACACTCAAAATAGGTCAATTATTATGAAAAGGCACAATAAGACTCCTTATGAGATATTCAAATGAAGGATTCTTGACATTAGCTACTTTCATGTATTTGGGTGTCCTGTGTTTATTCATAATCACAAGGATAACTTGGGTAAATTTGATGCCAAAGCTGATGATGGATACTTCTTGGGATATTCCCTAGTTTGTAAAGCCTTCAGGGTGTTCAACACAAGGAGACAACAAACTGAGGAAACTTATCACATTACTGTTGATGAGAGCACTGAATCCATCAGGTTCTCAAATTCCTCAGTTGAAGAAATTGGTATTGATGACTCATCAAGGTATCCTCCTGATGAGTATCATCCTGAGAATAATCCCTCAACCCAATACCAAGCTGATGCTGACGTCTCCTATTACATCATCCCTCACAACCTACCCCAACCACCTATCAGTGAGTTCATTGAAACTCAACATGTCTCCAATGAGAATGCAACCACTGAACAAATTGTTCAGGAACCCTCAAAGCAAATTGTTCCTACAAATGTCACTGAAGCACATAGTGATGAGTCACCTCATGTTCCTGAGTCTGAACCTAATCAGGCTCCTTCAAGCTCAAATTCCTATCCCAAACCTCAGAATAGCTGGACTAGATCCAAAATCATTAAGCTTGTGAACATCATTGGTGAACCCACTGAAGGCATGCTCACAAGAAGCAAGGCTGCTAAACTCAAGGCCGCCTCTGCCAATATATGTCTTTATGCTGACTATCTCTCAGAGATTGAGCCAAAAAATGTCAAAGAAGCCCTGACTTATGAATGTTGGGTTCAGGCCATGAGAGATGAATTGGAACAATTTGACAGAAATGATGTCATGACCCTTGTTGAATGCCCCCAGGGTGTTTTAATCATTGGCATGAAATGGGTCTTTAAAAACAAGACCGATGAGAATGGCACAGTCATCAAAAACAAAGCAAGACTGGTTGCCAAAGGATATAATCAACAAGAAGGTATAGACTATAAGGAAACCTTTGCACCTGTTACTAGAATGGAAGCCATCAGGATCTTCCTTGCCTATGCAACTTACATGGACTTTAAAGTTTATCAAATGGATGTTAAAAGTGCATTCCTGAATGGTAACATCAAAGAAGATGTTTATGTGCAACAGCCTCCTGGTTTTGAAAGTAGTGAATACCCCAACCATGTCTACAAGCTTAACAAAGCCCTTTATGGACTGAAACAAGCTCCCAGGGCATGGTATGAAACTCTTTCAGCCTTCCTGATCCAAAACAAGTTTGTCAGAGGAAAGATTGACAACACACTGTTCATCTACAGAACAAAGAGTGATGTCATTCTTCTCCAAGTATATGTTGATGACATCATCTTTGGCTCAACAAGTTACAAACTTTGCAAACAGTTTGAAAAACTGATGACCACAAAGTTTGAAATGAGCATGATGGGTGAACTCACATACTTTCTTGGAATCAAAATTAAACAAACTGAAAAGGGAATATCCATTTGCCAAGAAAAATACCTCAGGAACCTACTGAAGAAGTATGAGCTCACTGACTGCTCCTCAGTAAAGACTCCTATGGTTCCTCCAAACAACCTTGGCCGTGATCTCACTGGAAAATCAGTGAATCAAACCCAATACAGAGGAATGATTGGCTCCCTGATGTACTTACTTGCCTCAAGGCCTGATATCCAATTCTCAGTCTGCCTGTGTGCAAGATACCAGGCTGACCCTAAAGAATCACATCTCACAGCTGTCAAGAGAATCATCAGGTACCTGAAGGGTACTCCAAACCTTGGTTTGTATTACCCAAAATGTTCAGGATTTGATCTCAAAGGGTACACTGACTCTAACTATGCAGGATGTAATATGGATAGGAAAAGTACTTCAAGATCCTGCCAATTTCTTGGTGGTAAACTTGTGTGTTGGAGTACAAAGAAACAACAGTCAGTGGCCATGTCCTCAGCTGAAGCTGAATATATGGCTGCTGCAGGATGTTGTGCAAATGTACTATGGATGAAGAGCCAACTGAGTGATTATGGCATTCAGTATAAGATGGTACCTATCTTTTGTGATAATACAAGTGCCATAGCCATCTCAAACAATCCAGTACTTCATCAAAGAACCAAACACATTGACATCAGATACCACTTCATCAGGGACCACATCACTAATGGAGAAATTGAACTACATTTCATCCCCACTGAGTATCAGCTAGCTGATATATTCACAAAACCTTTGGATGAACCCACTTTCACAAGATTGAAAGCTGAATTGGGCATGTTGGACATAGAATCAGGTAACTGATCAAAAGTGTTCCAACCTGATGTAAATTCTCTAGGTCCCTGATCACACCCTTCCTGAAAACTCATTTTTATTGAATGAAAATTCATTCAGGGGGCTCAGGATGAAAAATGGCATTGAATACCCTAACTAAATGCTCTAAGTACTTAGTTAGTTAATGTCCCAGTTAGGTAACTGATTCCTATTAAATATAGGAATATATGTCACTTACACAACTGGCATCCACTCCTTGGGCCCCCACATCTCTCTCACCAAACACCATTGAGCATTAAATGCTCCCTCACACACAAAAGTTGTGATGATTTTTCTCTGCAAAAGTGCATTATTTGCAGAGCCTCACAACTGTTCACCCATGATGTGAGAGAAAATAGGGGTAATGGGAATCGTGATATTAAATGCGGATATCAAACCAATATTATTATGCCGCTTCGGTTGAATAATATAAACATTTGGTATCCGCAACATCACTACCCTAATTCCCACCCTATAAATACCCCCACAAAGAAGAACACACACACGCTTTAAAAATCTTAACAAAACTCTTGCAAAATTATTTCAAGAATCCTTTTGCTTTCAAAATCTGTGTGTGCTTCTTCTTTATTCAAAACCAGACCTTTTATCAAACTAAAATGGCATCTTCAAAGGTCATAAAATACGCACCCAATGTGGAATTCCAAATGGAAAGCGTAGACCTCACCAAAAACAATGTGGTGGGGAACTTTGCCTACGCTGAAGGGTTTCCTGAATACAGGAATGTGGTGAAGTTCCTACAAAACTATTTTCTCACCACCACATTCACTAAGACCCCCTCAGTCATCTATCATGACTACTTGAGGGAATTTTGGTGCACAGCGGTGGTTGAAAACCCTGATGCACCAAAGGAGGCCAAAATCAGGTTCTCAGTGAAGAATGGAACTAAGTTCCTAACTCTTGACTACAAAACCTTTGTCAAAGCCACTGGCCTTGACTACACTGAGACCTTTGTAGTCCCACCTACTGAAGAGGAAGTTAAACAACTCCTCTTGGAACTTGGGCCTTATGATAAACATCATCCTGATGTTACTCCAGGGGCCCTACTGAACAAAGCCTCCATAATCAAAACATGGTTCCCTGCCCCCTAGAGGATCCTGATGACATTTGTAATTCAGGTCCTTGGGGGGAACAAATCCTCAACTGGGCAACTAAATACTACTCAATCAATGATAGTGCACTGTCTCATTGAAGGTAAAAAGATTGACCTTGGAGAAATTATCTTCAGGAACCTCATAGGCAAATTGGGTGGGAAGTCTAGGCAAAAACACATGTCTTACCCTAGATTCATTTTCTGTGCCCTGAATGACCTATGAGGGTCTGAGTATATCAAGCCTGACAGTGTCGGCTTTGAACCTGATGTCTTACATAAGGCAAATTACTCACGTGACCCTAATGAGGTAACACCTGTCGCCCTGACCACATATATGCTGACTGTTATCCAGGGTGACAACATCGTTTCACCAATTCCCTCTCCCACCAAAAAGGTGAAGAGGAAGAAGGGACAGGGGTCCAGGAAGGTGGCTCAACCCAAGCCACTCACCACTGAGACCTCTGCCCCTAAGCCTAACAATAGGGGGCAACAAAAACAACAACAGACCCTGAATGAAGACACCCTCAGGATCATTAGCCAATCTTTGGCCCCAAAACAAAGGCCAACGGAGGGCACTGAGACATCACACTCAGTGTCCTCGGGCGAACCCGTTCCCAAAGGCCCTTCTGACATAAACAAGTCAGTGGGGTTGGAACCAATCAAACCTTCACATCCTGCTAAAGACTCTGGAAAATCACAACCAGAGTATCAGGGAGTAAGGGGTCCTATACCCTCGGTGGGGCAGCACTACTCCACTGAGAAGGGGATCCACAAACATTCACATCCTGCCAAAGGCTCAGGTAAATCACAACCCAAGCAACAGGGAGTTCTCGCCCCTAAATCTTTGACATGCCAGCACAAGCCTGTTGGAAAGGGGGCATAACCACTCAGGTGCCTGATGAGGACATTCGCAAATCAAAGCTTTTGTCTGAGGGCACAAAAACTCATCCCAAAGACTCAGAGGGAAACATACAACCCGCTGATAGGGACACAACATTCACGGCTCCTCAGGATGGCACTGGAAAACACCCATCAGTGCCTGAAGGGGTCACGGGGGACAAAGATTCAGAGGGACAAATGCCACCTGCTGATATGGAACCCACAACCACCCCCGAAGGTGTGCAAAACTCGGGAACTGACCTTGAGGACCAGGTAGATAAAACCCAATCTACCAGATTTGAGAGGTCAGGACCTGGCCACAACGAAGGCAAGTCTTCTTATGAAGAGGAGCCGGATAACCTTGTTTTGCAGATTCAGTCCCTAGCTGATGCTCAGGCGGTTTTTTATTCTGATGATGAATTCAACAGTGATGAGGAAGTCTTTAAGGCCGGAGATGATATGGAGCTTGAGGCGACAGTCCTTGAAACAATTCCTCAGTCTCCTCAATCTTCTAACCATGACGTTGCTGACACACATTCCGAGCCAGAGTCCTCAGGAGATGATCAAGCTCCTCTCACTGTGAAAGCCTTCACCAAATTCATCAAAAAGATTACTAACATTTTGTACAGGGGGATCACTGATGAGGTCTTTGACATGCACACTGAACAGGCGGTTCATTATCATAATCTCAAAGATGCTGTTGAAGACTTCGATGATGATGTCAGGGAACAGAATGCCTCAGTTAACCACTCCCTGACACAGATGATCACTCACCTGAATCAGTTTTTGATAACCCTCAACCAGCTGAATGTAGGGGTTCAGTCGATTCAAGAATTAGTCAAGGATGATCCTGAACTCACCAGGAAGCTTCCTCAGGCATCTGAGACGTATCAGGTAAACTCAGTGGCCCTCACTGAGTTACTTGACTTGCTAAAGGGTTCGAATCTTCAGGGTCTCACCACTACTGTGGAGTCTCTCAAATCTTCCTTCACCAAAATAGAAGAATCTGTGACAGCTCAATCCCAAAGGTCCACTTCTTTGGCATGGACTTTGGGATCCAGGATGACAGCTCTTGAACAAGCACAGGCTACACTTGACTCCAGGTTGTCCATCATTCAGTAGGATACTCAGGAGATCAAGTCTATGATGACTGAAAATTTTCAAGCCTTCAAGGGATCATCTACTTCTTTTTCAGTACAACCAACACTTGCCATCACTAACGCTCAGGCAAATGTTGAGGGGGAGAATGCTACTGAAGCCCCTAATACTATTGAACAAGAAGATGGATAGCCCTCTCACACTAAGGGGGAGCATGTCACTGAAGCCACACCAATCACTGAAGTTCCACCACAGGAGGAACCAGTCTCCTCCACTCTCAGGCAGGATAGAGGCAAAAGTATTGCTACCACCTTTGATCCTGAAATTGTGCTCAAGCCAGCCTCAACCTTGGTCAGATATGACCCTGATGAACCTATCAGAGTCCCGTTTGAAATCAATGGAGTAGTACATCATCTCACCAATGCCGAAATTCAAGCTCATATGGAAAGGACTGAGATACTACTAAAGGTTGCTGAAGAAGAGAGAATGAGCAAGCCTGCTCTTATTCAGGTTGTTCATGAGGAAGCTGAAAAGATTGGTTTGGATACTGAGGCACTAGCATCTGAACAAGCTGGTGCAACCTTTAAAAAGGCTTAGGAAGAAGAGCTAAATGCTCTCAAAAGGGAAAGGGAAAATAAGCTCAGGAAGGACGCTCAAATCAGAAAACACAGGGTCGAAAAGTATACTTGGGTGATGAAAGAAAGGTTAAGACCTGAAACCATCACTGACATTCAAATCCACAGAAACACCGATCCTGCAGTGGTCACCATCTTCAGGGGACGTGATCAAAGAATATTTGACGTCCATAAGCCATTCAGGTTTGCTGATTTTGGCATCACTGAACTTGATGAGCTTTGTTCTATCATTGCCAAGAAGAACAATGTTGTAGTTCCTAGCCTTCTCAAGTCACTGAAGGAAAGGTACGACAGACTGAAAGCAATGCCTGAAGCTCTTAACATTCCCTCACTTTTTCCTGTCTCAGCAAAAGAGACTGCTCCATCCAAGGCTTCCAAGAGGAAAAGGAAGCATATTGAGATGGAGCCTGAGATCAAAGTACCAGGGCTAGAATGTGACAGTTCGCTTCCTGAAGGGATCACTTTTGTGAACAATGTGGTCCTTGAAGCTCCTGAAAGAGGCTTATGCTTCGCTGATGAGTATGGAAGCCTTGCCTTCCAAAGATGGTCTGATATGAATAAGGCAGGAATCAAAGCAATGCTCATATACCTCATGTTGGCGTCCCCCATCAAGAGTTCTGAGAACAAAAGATTCTGCCAGGACTTGGAAGCAATGATCAATGAACATCCTGAAAGACATCTCTCAGATCAAAGAAAACAAAGCTTAAAGCCCTAGGATACCACCTGAACATCTGATCTGCAACAACTATCCTTTATTTTTTTTTTGTAATTTGTAGGACTTGCAATAACTATGAATAAACTTTGATGTTTTGTTTAAATCATGTGTCCTACGTATAATTACATCAACATTCAGTAAGAGATGAAGACCCCTGCAAACTCATACTGAATCAAGAAACACTTAGGCTATTTGTATGTTCAAATAGGGGGAGATTGTTGGGTCACTGAATTCCCCAATCTTCTTCTAACAAGGATTTGAACGTAAAATAACCTAAGTATAAACAAGTCACTGAGTGAACAGTAACCCAGTGAGTCATCTTCAGGATGCTTAGACTGAGCCTAAGAAGAAAGGTTCTCCATTCAGTGAGGCGGAACTCAGTGACTGAGATCTAAGCCAAGAAGAAGGTGATGGGTTCAGTGAGGATGACAATAACTCACTGAACCCCAAGACTCCTCAACAACTATCATAGTACTGAAGAACTGATGACTTGAAGACTGAAGTTTTGGCGGGACTGGGCTGGAAAGTTTGATTTGTTTCACTAAAGTGCTTTATCACTTTAAGGTTAAACTTTCCCCAAATGGTTAAAACCAGGCTGTCATCAGAAAGTGCTTTTTGGACTAAACCCAAAGAAGTTTCCCAAGCCAGAGAATAAAATCTATCAAGATTTTATTAAGGAACACTTAGGTCCATTGTATAATAGGGTTGTTCATATTTGTGTATAAATAGGTAGCATAAGTGAGGAGTAAAAGTTGACAAGTTTGTGCAATTAATGCAAAGCATTCACAAACCACTTTTACTCCTCCAAAGAACAACATAACCCCTGAGATAGCCCAGTGGGTCCTGAAAGTTGTCACTCAACGTAGTTTGAGTTTAGTGAGGAGTCAATACCACACTTGTCATTTTCAATCCCAAGTGTTATTCCGCAAACACTTGGGTACGATTCTTTTTGATTAACTTCTAATAAAGAATTAAACGTTGAAAAATATTATCTCTTATGTTTACGTTACTTTATTGTTAATCATTTATACATCTTTGTTTAAAGTCATACAACTTGGTTACTTTAGCTATTTAGTTACTGTTAACCAAGTAAAAGGGACCAACAGATGATTTTTGTAATATGCTAATTAGTTGATTGCAACTATATGGTTCTATTCCTATTTTCAAGCTACTACTAAAGAACGAATAATGCTTTTAAGTTTTATGTGACATAAAGTTTATCAAGTTAGATTGTTGATGGTGTATTAGGTCGAAATAGCCATTGTTAATCAATCAATTGTCGCCCATTGTCTATGAAAGTGCTACCTTTTGTATTGACCATTTCATAAGTAACTTGAATAAACAAGAAACTAAAAGGTGTGGTTGTTAATTGCTTGTGAAACTAACGTGAATCAAGTGGTTGAATTGTTTAGTCTTATACGATCAAACTTAATAATTTTTTTGTCATCTTAAAATCTTGACGAGGATTACAAGGGTTAGAAACAAGAGGATTAGAACACCATCTAATCAAGTAAGAACACCATCTAATTTATTGGTCAAAGATATTGGAACCATTGTCATAATCAGCCAAGTGAATTGTTCAAACTAGTCTAGGCAAGTGTAGTTTTAATATATTGAATTCTCATCAACATTATTATTTGCTTGCTATTCACGTAATCAATTTTAAGCTCGTTAATCTCAAACTCACATTTCAAAAACTAAACAAATCCTTGTGAACGACCTCGGCTTACTGAATCATTTCTTGCTACACACGGATGAGTATACTTTCACTCGTGGGACACATCACCAAAAATACAAAAACCCACCGTTCATCGCTCCACAACTATACCCACAATACGATTCAAATATTGGCAGTTCTTAATAACCAAATATTGGTGGATCTTCATCACAACCTCCACCTATGTCTCCTATTCATCCGTTTAATTTTGATGATATTCCAATGTAGACACCTCAATTTGAATTTTCAATGCCTAATACCGTTGATGGCAAGGAGGAAAGTCAAAGAAGTTACGACACTAAAGAAGAAGCCGTCAAAAAACGTCAAAAGAGGACGGCTAAAAATTTTGATGAAGGTCAAAAGTGTATTGCATAGACCCCCTGAAGAAGAAACTTTTTTTGTGAAAAGGTTGGGTTCGTGTATCCGAAGATGGCGTCGTTGCTAATACGAGAAAGGAAACTGGGTTTGGATGGTTGTTTTAGCTTACGTTGAGCAAAAAAAGAAGGTAACCGGTGTTCTAACCTGCAATTCTTTAAACGGGAAATGGAAGAATATGCATTCTAAAATAGCTCAATTTTGTGGAGTGTACGATAATGTTATATGAAGGGCGGTACAGACTGGAGTCAGAGACGGGGATTACACCAAACGGGCACTTGTAGAATATCGTGTTGAATATAAAGTACAGTACATTTTACACTTTATGTGTGGGAGGTTTTAAAAGATTCTCCGAAATGAAAGGGGTGAAAGTTCCAAAATTTGAAAAAGTGAAACTGAAAAAGTTCAAGAGATACAGGTCATCGGGGTCTAGTTCATTCAAGACAGTGCAGTCGAAAGATGGTAGTTTTAATCTCAATGTGGAGGCTGGAGATAAGGGGGATGAGAAGGTGTAGGAAGTTATACGACCAATGGGTAGAGACAAAACGAATAAGAAAGCGGCGTCATCATCAACATCGTCTGCAGCTTACACCGACGAAGCGTTAGCAAGGTTGATAGTCACCATATATGCAAGTCAAACTGAGTCGTTTCTGACAATGAAGAAAGAAGATTGTGCTGCCTTTTTGGAGATTAAGAGGCTGGAGATGGAAATGCAACAAAAAAAGCTTGAAATACATCAACAAATGTTGGCCATCTAAGAACACAAATAATGACAAGAAGACGAACTATTCTATATGAGCTCTACTGATCACTTGAGTGAAATCCACATCCAAAGGTGATTCTTATGAAGGAGACGATCAAGATGAAGTGGAATTTACTATATTAGTTACGTTTTTAATTTCGTACTCTTAAGTTTTTAACAATCAATGTAATGTTTTTTAATTTATGAATAAAAGTTTAATTTAGCCTTTAATTAAATTTGTTAAAAAAATGTGTTTGAATGTGTAGAGAGTTGTGACCGTTGTGTATGAAAGGTGAGTAGAGTGATGATATGCTGAATGCTGACGTGACGATGAGAAAAATAGTAATCATTGTGTCTAGCCTAGAACAAAAATATCCAGAAACATATACTTTATTCAATAGGTAAAATGAAACAAAAAAACATACTTTTAATTTAATGTGATGATTCGTAACAACTATACTATAAATCATCATGGAATAAAAATTATAGTACGCTCATTTTTTTAGCAACTACTCGTATCAATCTTTCTGCTATTTTCTATTTCAAAGTCATAAATTGTTCCGAGTTGCATAAACTTCAATACCAAAAGTCCAAAATATACTCATGCATGTCATTAATTTCGTCACGAAATAATAGAGACAAAATCATATGCATATCTATTCATTTGCTATTTTTCTATAAACATGTGTGGAATAATAAATTTTGTACCATATGCATGCTTAGCTAGTGACTGGTCAGATCATTCAAAATCACAAATGATAAATTTGTTGTTTGTTTTATTTGTATTTTGTACGAGATCGGATACATATGTTGGCTCAGATTTTGTGATAAATTATTCAGTAGTAATAATTGCCATAGTAAGGCATAATTGCATAGTGAGGCATTTGGAAGATTGTTGATCAGTTGTTCATCAACTTCACTGTTCTAACAATTGATTGCGTACCTACCACTACTAATAAGTATCCGTAGACTGAATGCGATATATATATAAATCACTGTATCGAAATAGACCGATATTTATATATACTCAGCTAGCTAGTAGCATGTTTGCGTGTATTCATTGATAAGTTAAAAGCTACTCGTTTTGTTTACTTTGAAAGATAGGTTACATTAGTAATTGGGCATACTATATATACGTAATGTTTGATCTTCATTTATATATCTAATGTAACACCGTGCGCAATATATAGTTTGTTGTACAAAATATGAAACAAACGTATATTAATTTGATCACTTTTAAACCTTTTCAATATGCATTCAGCTCTTTGCAATAATAAGTAACTCTTTAAACGAATAACAGTATAAGCTATTCAAACACAACAATGTGATTATATCATCAATCGGATCTTAAAGCAATTTAACGTGATGGGATCTTCAAAAGATATGAAAAAATGATATACATTGTACCCTATTTACACTCATCAGATAATTATTTCTAATTAAAGTCTTGTAAGAACACAATAAATTACTAAGTTTTGAGGGTAGTATAAGTTGTTTACTTCGGAGTTTATAGCAAAAAAATGGACCAGCAAGTGACTCACTTTCAGTGGTTGGTTCAACCACAAAACCATTATAAAAACAAAACGTAAACATGTTATAACTGTCACAACCAGGTGGTCCAGATTTGGTGAGTAAATCTTTATTACTCAACTGTGACAGAAATTATCACACAGTGGGTAGTTTTTAAAACATAAATGATTCATGCAATCAGTTTGCGATAAGAACCATTTATGCTAAAATGAACAAATTACAGTGTCTTGGTAAAAGAAAGGGTTGATAGACATTCACTAACTTTTTAAACAAAGTGTTTCTAAGGTAACGAACTTTTATTTTGCTAATTTAAGTTACTCATATTTCCAGGTTTGTCAAATAGGTTACTGAAGGTTTGAATAAAGTTAATTGAAGTTACTCTCATGATGGGTTACCGATTGAGATCCAATTTCCCTTATCCACGTCTCAGATATAAACTTTTTCTTCTCAGTTTTTATGTATAATTATTTTACATGTTTATGGGATGCATTCATGTGAGAACTACATATGTATTTGGTGAGAACGTGAGAACGTTTTTTAAAAAGTCTAAAAGAATTTCACAAGGTATAGGATATTAGGTGAATGAAGAATTAAAAAAAAAAAATGAAATTCGCAAGTGATTTTTTTTTTTTTTTTTTTTTTTTTTAAAAGAAAAAAAAAAAAAAAAAAAAAAAAAAAAAAAACTTTCTCACATGTGCATATTTTCGTATGGAAGAAATTTTTTCGTAACAATATACACGTGATTTTTGAATTTTTGTTGGTGGGATTCTTCATTATCCGATGTCTTTTACCTTTTGCAATTTTTTCATACTTTTTTCTTTTTGTAAAAAGGTTTTTTCGGTAAAATATATTACTCAAAAAAAAAAAAAAAAAAAAAAAAAAACATAGAATGATGGTAAATCTCACATCTCAGCCCGTTACAGGCAAACAAACGCACCTATTGTATTGCAAACAAAGTCTATCATAAAAGAGACATGTCAATCTTATGTATCTATCAAAATAAAACGCCAACAACAGAACTAGAACTACTTCCCAACTCTATTGTGGATACGGATGTCCCACACGTCAGAGAAAGCAAGTTGTTCCTCAATTAAGTTATTAACATCATACTCATAATCATCATAATCTTCACACTCAAGGAGACTTGCATTATTAGCTCCTCCACCAGCACGATTTCGGGTTAGCCATGTATCAAGCCATGTCATCATTAATATCCTCGACTTCATCACTATCTGAATCTTCCTCTTGCTTTTCTATGGTAGTACTAGGTTCACATACCAATGTCACAGTAGCCTCCTTTTCCATAGGAAGCTTTGATCTACAAGGTTTTAGCGGATTCCCATCATCACCAAATAACACAAACTTCCTGTCAAGCATTTGACTTTCTAGTTCATTAATCCTTGCGGTCAGAGATCCATTAACTTCCACTTATGTCTCCTCTTGTGAACTAGAAGCTTTACGATCCTCTCCCTCCACCTCATCCACCATAGAACTTAATACATCAAACGAGTTCGATGTGGAAGGAACCATGGTATCATTTTTGTCGTTAGTTATCTTTGGTTTCCTTGGTACTTTAGGTTGATAAGCAAATTTAGTCTTCGAACCAATTTGAACCCCAAGTATGGCTTGCCTTGGTGATTTCATGTTCTTACTAACATCCGAGATAAGTTTCTTAGGACATTTATTAAGAACATGGCCAAATATATTACAGTTTGAGCATATTGGAGGTTTCCACTAATACTCAATATGGATAGTGTGCATAGTATACTCCTCACCCTCGAATTTTGGCATCGCCACCACGAGGGAGTGTTTCAACTCCACATCTTTCTCTTAACTTAATCATAGCATGTGCATAACTGTAGGTCCAAAGTTCTGGATAGAAGTAGCCTTTGTAAGACAATAAACACCTTGAATAAATCCAAAGTATTTATATGAGAAACTCTTAAGAACAATGTATGCTTGATGTTAATGCAGAATGGTAACACAAGCAGTAAGAATAACACAAGGATTTACTAACTTTATATTCTATTAAACTTGAAAACTTGGCATAGAACACAATGCCATAGGGTTCCTTTTATACTACAAGGAAACCCTAATTCTACAAAACGGGTGAAAGGATGCATACATATCTTCTCCTAAGATATCTAACCGTGTGCATATCATTTCTATAATATCTCCTAAGATATCTAACTTGTTAAGCAAAACAGACTTAACAGTCTAAAACATAAACAGACTTAACTAGTGTCTGCCAGACTTAACTTAGTACTGGCCGACTTAACTATCTCCCCGACTTAACTAACTAATCCAGACTTAAGTCTGGTTACAAATAATTCCCAACAATAACTTGACCTACCCCAAGACTCCATGCACATAGTGGATGTGTAAGAATTTAGCATCAATGAGGTACCTAGTTTGGTTGCAATAGCACTCAGATCATCTTCTGTAAATGCGGTAATAGAGATATCATGAAGCTTAACCCAAACCAGAACATTACACACATCATCCATAATATTCGCATCCGGTAACCATTTTTTTCAGAATTAATGGCACGTTGAGAATTAACCACAGACCAAAAAATACATTTGGAATTCATCATCAATTCAACTAGACAAAACTTACTCCAAGTATTCTTCACATAGTTCTCAACTACCGGGTATGCCACACGTTTACCCAAAAAGAAGCCATAGACCATATTACTAAACTTTTCATTAACAACATGAATCGAGTCCATCGAAACTGCTACATCCGCCCCATCGCCAGCCGGTGCTAGCAATGTATGAAAGTTTGCTCCTTCCCTACTCGTTTCACCCTTAAAAAAATTAGCATACGAATCAGGTACCTTAGTATTATCGGTCAAAACAGAGCCTTTAGGATCGATAGATGTATTATTTTTGGTCAAAACATAGACTGATTTCAGTGATGCTCCTTTCAAACGCCTATCAATATCATCCCCATGTTTAGTTAGTTTCCCATAAGTAGCATTCAATTTGTTCAAATCAACATAAACACCAAACTCTTATTCCAAGTTCTTAGGTACATTAGAAGAACTAGTCGCATTCTCCTTGACACGGTTGTTAATAGCATAATTAACATTATTACCATAATCAACAAACTTGTTGTCTTCGTTCATGGCTGATTGAGCCATGTTCTCACCTTTCATAGTTTTTTCACATGTGATTTTAGAGAGTCGTATGTAAAATAAGGTTTTAGTGTGATTTAAGGTAAAAAAGTATTAATTTTTTTCGCAACCATTCAAACATGAGTATCAAAAAAAAAAAAAAAAAAAAAAAAAAAAGGAATTCTTCTTGTCCTAAACTTTATGAATTTTTTTTCAGTTTTTAGTAACGGCTAAAAAAATACCAACTTTTTACTTATAAATACCCATTTTGACATACACATTTTTAATATATTCATCCCAAATCATAACTTCACTTTCACATACACTTACATTTTTTTATTGCAGAAATGTCACAACAAAACACCAACAATATATTTCCATCGTCTTCTTCGCCAAGGAAAAAGCCGAGACAAAAGAAAACCATCTTCATACCTACCGGTTTGATAAAAGCGGAAGAATTTAAGTTTCTTAATGTTAACACTGACGGGATGAGTCCCGAAGATGCGTCGGGTATCGAAAAAATCAAAAACGTGATCCAAGCAAAGCATTTTGGCTCAAATTAATATTTTATTTGCATGTCGTATTTTATTTTATGTATTGTAGTTTTAACTTTAGTTTAATAAAATGTGTTTGTTTTAAATAAAAGAAAAAGGGGGGAAATAGGAACCAGAAGCGGTACCAATAACATGTTATTGGGTTTTTTTTGCTAAAGATGGTATTTTAGTTGTTAGTATGTAATTGAGAGACTAATGAAATGACGTTTAAGTAACATACCAATAACGTGTTGTTGGTCCATCACACACCAAGCACTATAGAAACACAATGTTTGGTTGAGTTTTACAAAGGAACAAAAAACGATTTGTAGGTATCAATCAACCTTTGGTTTTAATGCATGCCAATTTTCCCACAACACATGTGACTTGAATCGTACACCAATTAATTTCATATCATTTAAGTGGTCTTCTTTCATCACATCATATCAATT
Source organism: Artemisia argyi (assembly GCA_030686995.1). NCBI lineage: Eukaryota > Viridiplantae > Streptophyta > Magnoliopsida > Asterales > Asteraceae > Artemisia > Artemisia argyi. The sequence goes on along the minus strand of CM060709.1, from coordinate 228,114,698 downwards.
GAGGTTGGCAAACGTTTGATGTTTTGATTCTTTTAGCCTTTTTAAATTGTTCATAGCTAACATCTTCTAATTTTTCTTCAAGTTTGCCAAACTTTATTCAAACGTAGTTAATCGATAAAATTACATTAGAATATGCCATGTTTTATTTTTGTCTTTTTGTTCATTAATGTGCGCAAACCATGGGAATTGAATTATTTGTCTTATAAATGCCGTATTTCTTGTAACGTGGTTCGTAGGTTAATCTAACATGAATAATCGAACGTCATATCATTAGATTGCATGTGTAACAAATTTAACCAACTCAAGAACGCTCAAAGTAGACTCTTTTGTTACAAACATGTATAGTTGTATAAAAGAGTAACGTTGAGATGGACGTAGCAGCAGTATCACTCTGATATTTAAACTATGAGTTACAAGAATGATTTGCTACTGAATTCATTGTTATCTACAACGATCGAGTGAAACTACATATAAGTGTATATAAACATGCACATTTGAAGATGTAACTCTTCTAGTCTATAAGCTATGTTTTAAGGTTGTTGATCAATTTCACAATATTACTAATGTACTTATTTGTTTTCTCAGCCACAAATCTTGGAAATTCTACACAAATTTGTGCGAATCTTTTTCCTGTTCTAAAAAAGAATCATTCGGCTATCTTTTAAAATTTATTCATGCTATCTACCATCATTCTTAGCTAGATGCATTAAATAAGCAAGAGGCATTTCATATGAGTCCACCAATTAAACTTTAAGGATCTATCTCTCAAGCAGTTAATAACACCAGGCAAACAAATCAAAGTTTACATGCAATTTATATCCCTTTACCAATAGAAACTTCATTAAATAAGAGAGCTTAACAAAGTCGAAGACCCCAAAATCATGGTGTAGCTAAAAAATGTGTCATTAATTAGTAATATATACTACTAATCAAAGAAATAAGTGAGCTAAGTAACTAATGAAACACACAACTAATTATTTAATCACCATTTTTCCTTCATGAGATGAATGAGTAGAAGAAGAGAAAGTTGAAGCAACAGAAGTGAAAGAATGACCACCATTACTTCCAGCAAGCAAATCAACAAAAGCACCAACAATAAACTCATGATTATTCTTTCCATTCATTCTTAAATACCACCTTAACAACTCTTCCAAACACTCCCAATCTTTCAATCCATGCACCTCCACCATCTCCTCCATAGATTTCTTGAAATCTTGATACGGGTTACTCGATTCCATCACCATTGTTACACTCTCTTTATACACCAACGTAGTGCATTTTCTACCACTAGCATGAGTTTCAAGTATGGAACTTGTGGCATCAGGTTCAAAAAACAACCTGTCTGACCGTGCTCCGCGGACAATGGTCTCAACCGCGGAGCACTCGTCAGACTCGGTTGAAGTGCTAGCGGATTCAGATGAGTTGGTGAAAAATGAACCAAGTGTGGTAAACTCGACTTCTGGCTCGACTAAAATGTCTTTTTTAGGGTTTGTGAAGATTGGATCATGGTCTTTTGTGGCTCGGAAAGATGTGGTTTTGGAGTGAGTGCATGAAGGCCATAAGGACCATAGTTGTTTGTGTTTCTTGTGTAATAAGAGTGAAGGGAAGAGATTCATGTTCTTGCCCATTTAGTAAAGCGGTGTGTTTTGAATTGATATGTTTTTTGAAGTGTGTTTACATAGTGTGTGTGTGTGTGTATTTATGAGTAGTATGTGTTGTCGTTGATACTTTTGGTTTGGTATTAATGGAGATCACATATAGAGGTGGAATGAAAGGAAAGGGGAGGGGGGAAGTAGGGACTCTCTTGTGTGTAGTTAATACTATTGGTATGGGAAATTAATTACTTGTTTATTTAATGCATCTCATGCATATCCTTCGTAGCTACCAAATCTTTTTTACTCGTATAAAAAGAGAAAAAAATATTAAATTGAAAAAGATGAAAAATCTCTATATTCACAAATTTGAGATGTATTGATATGTGTGTGATTTATAAGAATTAGCGTTACGTCGCAAAAATTCACATTTGTCTTGGGACCAACCTGGTCGCGTCATTGTAGAATTAAATGAAAAAAAAAATTTAAAGAGAGAAAAATGACTATAATCACAAACTAGATATATATCGACTTGAATTAGATGTATTATTAGTATTCTAGATGGATCATAACATATTTTTAGCTTAAAATTAGATGCATATATATATCTTATACGCATGTCATCAAGTTAGGCGAATCATATGTATTTTTCGCCCTACGCGCATCAAATGTGTTGTTGGTACTACTAATTTGCGTCACAAAATCAAAATTCCAATCTAATTGAGATACATCAATTCAATCGTACGTGTAGTTATAGTTATTTCTCGTTTTCTCACTCGATCTCTGCCTTTATGTACAAATCAATATTACTTTTACAAGTTATTATACCTTTAGTTTTGACAAAAGCTATATTCAAAACTAGGAATTTGAATAACCATCTCAAGGTAGTTGATGAAAGTGATAACCACATTCGCCAATTTAACAACAAATTGTACATTGTCTTCCTTTTTTGGAATGGCAATGCTTTTACATGTTAAACATAGCTCTCGAGCCATTGTTAGCAAAAACACTTGCAACTTTATATGTGTTCCTGATTATAAATATAATGTTGCAAGAGAAGGTCGTGTAGAGCGAAAACATAACATAAAAACACACCTTAGCAAGACAATGCAGGCACATAAATATATTGCAATATGTTTTTGCAAGAAAATAAATTAAATGATCTCGAATCCAATCAATCCATAAAGAAACTTAATTTTTTTAGGCAATTACTAATTGAAAAGTGTGATAAAACCTTTATATGTTCACCAAGGGGATAGGTGATGAAACCTTTTCTATTTTTAACTAGTATTTTATTATAAACTCAGAGAAGATCACTTTGAACAATGCTGGATTAGATCAACCGGATGACGACCTGATAAGAATTGTCGTCTCGGTTTTGTATCATGTTATTACAAATAAGATTTTAGAAACTAACAAATTACATCATATGTATTTTAGATAGCTAAATTTGGGACTTAATTCTATGAAGTAACTAAATTGATTTATTATTATTATTATTATTATTATTATTATTATTATTATTATTATTATTATTATTATTATTATTATTATTATTATTATTATTATTATTATTATTATTATTATTATTATTATTATTATTATTATTATTATTATTATTATTATTATTATTATTATTATTATTATTATTTAAGACTTTAGCTATTTTATTTAAAAAGATGTCCAAGCGTGCCTCAGTGACTCCTCTCGAATCCTACAGAGGCTGAACATTTTGCTTTTAACTTGTAGGAGCAATTTTCACACATTTAATTTCATTTATGGTCGTTTGTTCTGCCCTCCTATTTTGCCAGAATTCTCTCTACTTATTGCATTAGATATGATGCAATGAATTCCTTTCAATTAATTTAAGAAACAAGTAAGATGGAGCCGCACTTTGTTGCGAGTTCGTTTTTTCCACCCGATACAATACAACATATGTATCGATCACCATAATAATCAACATCTAATTTATATAGCATATTGATTTGTACTTGCATTTGCTACATAGCCATATCAAAATTTATTATATTAAGAATTTGTGTGTTCCTTTTTATTCAAGGTTATAAATAGCGTGACGCGTGACGTGTTAGCATTACCAAGCTTCACGCATTAAAAGTTATGGCGAATCTATATTGTTTTCTAAGACGTGACTTAAAGCGGCACAATAATATATATATATATATATATATATATATATATATATATATATATATATATATATATATATATATATATATATATATATATATATATACTCCATCCGTCCCAAAATTATTGTCCCGTTTGAATTTTCAAAGTCAAAATGGTTCATCTTTGACCATAAATATATATATTTTTATTATATAATACTTAATAAAAATTATACCATTTGAAAGTACACTTAAAATCAAATTCATTTATATACTTTGCTTCAAATATTATATAACACTAACAAAAATATTTAAGGTCAAAGTTGAAGAAGAAAAACTAAAAAAGTCAATAGTGGACAATAAATTTGGGACGGAGGGAGTATATTATATCAAATTTCATATATACCGAGTTTATAAAAAGTGTTATACATTATAATTAAGTTAACAACTATTCATACATGTATTTTCTTCTTTTTTTTTAAAAAAATTTCATCGGAGTTAAAATAAAAAAAAAGAGTCACGCCTCACGCCTTAGCGTGCCTTTTCACGCCCCATCTTATGTCACGCCTAGAGCTGACTCCTTGGCTTATTGATTAACGTGAATGTCACGCCTCACGACTTAACGATGCTATAGCGCCGCTATGCACGCCTTCTAGAACCCTGTTTTATCTACTCTCCATGTCTCAAAATTATTGTCCCTAAACAAAAAATCAAAAATCGCATAGTTCAAAAAAAATGAAACCACTACTCTTTTCAACCAATCAATTATCATGCACACTCACTAAACTTTATTTGATAAGTTAACACAAGAAGAAGACTATTAATTTGAAGAAAAAAAATTAAAAAAAAAAAAAAGAAAAAAAAAAAAAAAAAAAAAGGGCAAATTCATAAAATATGAACATACAACTTAATAATTGTCTCATTACCATTTTTTTAAAGTTATAATTGCCTCATTAGCATTTTTTTTCTCTAACTATATACAAGTTATATACAAACTTAAAAGAATATCGTGTTCAAAAAAGTAATTTTCTTTGGAAAAATAGTTACATTTTTTGAAATCTATTTATAATATTAGAATGTCAAAAAGAAAGAGTGTGTTTGGTTAATGAATTTGGGCTTTTAGCAAGCAAAGTACTCAAGGTTTTTAAAACATTCGCTGCATGGTTAAGACTTTAACTCGCCGCACTAAAGAAATGGTACCCGCGCAATGCGGCGGCGGGTACCGGGTGACTGTTTGTGGCGAGCAAATATTTTTTATTTTAAACATTCGTTATTTAGTATTGTCTCAAATATTTTAAAACGTAGTAGATATATGTTTTTTAAAATTAGAACATTTAAATTATTAATAATGTAATGTGTGTTTAGAAGCTGAGATGAAACTGTGTTATTTTGTGGGTTAGTTTGTAGGCTTTTTATATATACTAGCAGGGTACCCGCGCGTTGCAGCGGCGGGTACCCTGAAATAAAATTTTTCATAAATAATGTATTTTAGTTTGTTATATTCTTTTTGACAATTTAAATTTACGGATATCAAGAATTTCGTTTATCCTGTGACCGTTTGGCTCGTGCTCGTTCGGGCTCGAGCCCTTTTGGCCCGTTGCCCGTTTGGACTTGAATACTTGTAGAATTTCTTTATTTTTTTGTATTAGTGGCATTTAATAATTGTGTTTGAGTTGGTTGTATAATATACTTGATAAGTTGTATTTTTTATGTAATGGGTGTTTTAATAAGTGTATTAACTGTATTTATTGATCAGTTAATTAATTGACTACATTCAATACCTTGGCCACATTAATTGTGTTTTTAATATTAGTATTTATATTTTAATTAGTTGTACTATGAGCTTAAGAACTTGTAAGTGTATTTAATGTTAGAAAATGTTTTTAATTACTTGTACTTTTAGCTTTAAAACTTTTATGTAATAGGTGTTTTAATAAGTGTATTAATTGTATTCATTAACCAATTAATTAATTGACTACATTCAATATCTTGACCACATTAATTGTGTTTTTAATGTTAGTATTTCTATTTTAATTAGTTGTATTATTAGCTTAACAACTTGTAATTGTATTTAATATTAGAAAATGTGTTTTAATTACTTGTACTTTTAGCTTTATAACTTGTATTGCTTAATTTTAAGAGTTTTTATATTTAGTTACCTTAATACTTTATAATATAGTAAGATATATATATATATATATATATATATATATATATATATATATATATATATATATATATATATATATATATATATATATATATATACTAGTCATTCAGACCCGTGCGATGCACACGGGCTCGATCTAAATGTTCATAGCGTATTGTTCAGCACTAATTATCATCATTTTGGTCATGTATGGATTTTGTTGGTCAATAAGTTTCTAAGTTGTGTTTGTTAGCATGACATGGAAAATGTTGATGCCTTTATTTCGTTACTTTTAATTGAGGTCGAGTCAAAAATTCAAAATACAATATATAACTCGGGCTGCCTCATGACCTGTGCGATGCACACAGCTTTTTTATTTGTTATTATAATTTATAAATGACTGTGAGTCAAAATTATGTAATTTTTCCTTTCTGTTCATTATTTAATGTGATATTTTTAAGATTCCGTATTTTGTTATTTTAGCAAACTTTTTTAATTTATCTGTTCAAATCGGATGTAATAAAACTCACTTACCCATGCGATGCATTGTTTTTGTTTACCATTAGAAATTCTAACTCTTAGTATTGTCAAAAACTACTTTTTATCGTGCGATACACATGAGCTGTATAGAAGTTTTCAAAGTTTAATATCTGTTTTTTAGTTTCGTCATGTTATATTCGAGACATATTTTTGTCATTATATATATATAAGTTTTCGTGGTAACAATCCTTTTCTAAGCATGATACGCATTTAAAATAGTTTATTGACATGTAATCTTTTAAGATGTATTTTTTACGTAATATTTTTTGTCTATTTATTTTGGTATTGACTCTATCATTTTTTTTTTGTAACTAACTAATATTAATACATTCGGCTAAGTTATAACTATTTCTTATGATAGCCGACAATGTCTGTGCGATACACATGGGCTGTATAGAAGTTTTCATAGATTTAAAATACGTGCGATGCACATGGGCTGTATAGAAGTTTTCATAGCGTAATATTCGGCATTTATTTTCGTCATTTTATATTTAAGTTGTATGGTGTCACGCATTTGCTAAGCTTTATATGTATTTAAAATACATTATTGAGTTCCACATGGGTTGTATATAAGTTTTTATAACGTAATCTTCGGCACTTATTTTCGTCATTATATATCTAAGTTGTGATGCTATCACATTTCTAAGCATGACACACATTTAAAAAAGTTTATTAACATTGAAAGAGTATATGTGAAGAGATTTTTTTTCTTCAAGATGTTACATTTAAAAGAGTCCCTTCACATGTAATATTTTAATATGTATAAGTTACATAAATTATTTTAAATATGAAGCGATGATATTAATGTTGGAGACCTTTTATATTTATCCTCATGCGATACACACAGGTTTAGACTGCCTCAGGACCCATGCGATGCACACAGGTTGGATCTAATTGTTTTTTTTATAATGTTCGGGACTAATTTTAAGTTCATGTTTGAAACTCTCATTTTTTGTGAAAGACGAATTTCGTTGTTCAAATAAATTACATTATTAAAAGCGAACTATTAAACAAATATCCTTTTTAACAAAACTATAAAAGCATAAAACATTAAAGTAATTAATTAGTATATTTAAGAGTATAAATTATAATTCGTACAGGAAATTATAATTCGTATAGTAAAATATTGCATGTTTAATTTGTAACGTACTATTAATATGAATGCTAAGTATTCATCTATATTGACACTGGTGGCCGTGGCGTTGTTCTTGTTGTTGTTGTTCTTGTTGTTGTTTTTTTCGTTGTTGTTCATTGGCATTTTTCATGTTTTGTTCTTAAATTTTCGTGAGTTCTCGATCTCTTTCTTTAATGTGAAGAGGTTTTTTGCAAAATGTTTTATTTAAATGAGGCTTTTAATATGAGTAAGTTACATAAATTATTTTTTAATTAATGCATTATTACAATATTTTTCCATAAACTATAATATCGAATTTGAAGCATTCATTAGCAACTCACTCTAAGTATTTACAGTACGACGACATGAATCACATGATCTCAAACTCAAATGAATAATGCTTACCTCGTGATAGGTGTAAGATAACATTTAAAATACAATTTTCTTTTCCTTTATATACTTCTTCAATTTAGAAGATTCTTATTGTTAAGATGATAGTGTGAATATATTCTTATTATTTACTACCATTTTCAATATGTAACATCGATATAATTTACACAATCATATCAAATATCAAAGTCACGCAATATTCCAAGACGTTTAATTAAGAAAGTGACATTAACAAACCGCAAGACAAAAAACTACATTAAGAGCAAAAATATTAAAATGCACCAACAAAGTGTAGTAATAATTATTGACTAAAAATTGAATGCTCGTCACATTATTTTCAATATGTAACATCGATATAATTACATGAAGTAAAATATTGCATGTTTAATTTGTAACGTACTATTAATATGAATGCTAAGTATTCATCCCACCGGTGGCCGCGGCGTTGTTCTTGTTGTTGTTGTTCTTCTTGTTATTGTTGTATTTGTCGTTGTTGTTCATTGACATTTTGCATGTTTTGTTCTTGATACAATTTTTGTGACTTCTCGATCTTTTTTTTAATGCTTCTTGACGCGCTACAAAAAACAATTAGATATAGTTGATCATTAGTAACTTAAATACAGTTAATCAATATATTGCATTTTTTTATCAAAGTAAAAATGTTCGTGCATGTTCCACTTAATTGATAAGACAACGATGTGTAGGATCTCTTAAACCATTAGAGAAGATGATGTTATTACCAAACCTCCTAAGCACCATAATTGGTAATCAGCTCACCAAGATGTCGACTAGGTCCATCAAGAGTTGGCTAGTCCAGGAGCAAACGGCTCTTGGTAAAGACTAATCAAAACCGTTGAAAGCTGGTGGTTTGCTAAAAATCACATGGTTATCAAGTGGATGACAGTTCTTATTTGAATCGAAACATTTGGCTACTCCAGAAGTGATGGCTTTTGGTAAAGAGTTTTCAAATCCATCAAGTTTTCTAAAAAGATTGCTAGGGGCTAGCAATAGTTTAGTGTGGGGGATTGATGAGTGCTCAAACACTCATCATTTTTGTCATATTTAAACTGCCAAAACATACAAAAACAATCAAAAAGCTATCAAAATACTTAAATTATCCCAGGAATTTTGTTTTATGTGTTTTAAAAGCAAAATGAGCAAAAACAAATGAAAAATGCACAAAGTTTGCAATATTGGCAGTTTCAGTCCTCCAAGTTTCAAAACTTGTCAAAAATAGTCCATATGCATTTATTTTGAAAGGAAAAGTCAACCCTAGGTTTTGAAAGTCAAATATCACAAAATATTATACTTGGGTCATAAGTTTTCCAAAATTACACATTTGGTCCCTGAGATTTCAAAAATGGCAAAATAGGTCCCTGAGAATTTTGAAAAGTGGAAAAATGCAAAATTGGTTCTTGGAATATTGGTGATTGGCAATTTTGGTCCTTGGTAATAAATTGGGAAATACACAACTTCAGCCCTCAAAGATTTGGTAAATTACAAAATTAGTCCTTGTGATACACTTAACCAAACGGACCCTTTCTTATTATTAATACCATCAAATCCAACCCAAAACTACCCCAAGCCCAAAACCATCCCCAAGCCCACTCCACTCCCAGGCCCACTTCCCATTTTATTAATAAAACCACCCCAGTCAAACCCCCGGTCAACTCCTTCTCCCTCCCAACACCCCAACGCAAAACCAGGGAGACTTTGTCTCTCCCACATGCTTCCCCCTCCTCCTTAGCCCCCCACAATAAATGTATTCACCAAACAAACCAACCCCCACCACCACCACAATAAATGACTCCACCAGAATTACTAATTTTGGTGCGTATGTTTTTGGCGGGAAAAATTAAATCAACGGCTAGGATGGAGCAAAGTGCAAATCAAGGATGGGGATTTAGTCTCTGGTCAACAAGGAACCTTGTGGGTCTCAAAAATATCAAGTGGAACTCACATGGGAGGATATAGGGATTATTTTTGCCTCGTAGTATATATATCAGCTCTTGTAAGCCTCATAAGGCATGTATTAGTGTAATTTAGTGATTTAAGTACTTAGTTTACCTCTTGTAATCAATTTTCAATCAATGAAAGTTCAAATTTAAGTTTATCTCATATTTCTAAATTTCAAGTTTCATAAAAATATTTCAAAAATCATAACAGGTTTATTGATGTATTATAAGTTGATCATATGTTCTCATAAGCTCATTTAGATGTTTATATAATAAAGGAAACCAAAAAGTAATCAGAAATCACTCACACAAGCTCACAGGGTACCTTTGCATATTGTGGAAAGCTATTGGAAGCACCAAGTAATGGAATTGGTGGAGGGACTTTTACCTAGCTTATCACTAATAAGCTAGGAGCTAGTAGCTGAAAGAGAGGCCCTAGTAAAAGCTAGGAAAGGTTTAAAGCTTTCTTGTTTTTTCAATTTTAGATTTTTAGAGTAATTTCTGCATAATCTGTGTTTGAGTTGATTTGTGTTATCTAGTTGCTTATTTCTGCTTAATTTACTTAGTTATCACTAATTAGATAAGTTACAGTGAGTAGATTGTAGTTTGGTTCCTTTTTATCCAAAGTTTCATAATCATCTGTGTTATTAAGGGTGTTTGGATTTGTCTGTATTGAATGCTTCAGTTGGTTTCATTGATCCAATATTGCTCATACACCATACTCAGTATCATATCAGACCATTTCATGCAAGTTTTTAGTACCAATTAGCTTCAAAGTCAAAATCAATCAAAAGCTCATCTCAGAATCAATCTGTGTGGATTTAAGTTGAACAAAGCTTCATAACATCTCATTTTCAGGAAAAGTAACTCAAATCAGCTTTATAATAACTTAACTAAAAATCTTTAATCATAAAATCAGTGTTTGAAGTTCAAAAAAGTCAAATACCAAGTTTTTCATAAAAAGTCAAAAGTGAACTCCTCAGATTTTCCAAAACTTTAAGGATTTTTTGTGATTTTTGGGTTGAGAATTAAGGCCTGAAACTTTTTGTGGTTAAAGCCTACCACCTTAACTTTATGAGTCCATGCATGGCTTATTTTCTAGATTTTTTCCCTAAGCTATGCAACTGCTTATTTTAGGGTGCAGGGAAAGCAACCTCCCCTGCACCAGGGATTTTTCCCTTTTTCTTGGGCCTATTGTGACCAATCCAGTGGACCCCACACCAAGCCCTATGGCTTTTAAGCAGCTTATCAGTAGTATTTTGCATCCTTTGGCTTATTTCTGAGTTTAGCCTATTAGATTTGGCTTATTTGATCAATCTTGGTACCCTGACCTCAGAACATACACTGAGTGAGTCAGTGTATAGACCTAAGTTCATAAGCTTGCATCTTCCTACATAGTGGGCCCCACCTTGTGCTTTTTGGCTTATTGGAAACCCCAATAAGCCAAGTTTTCATATCTGAGCTTATCTTGTATCTGTGCACTTATTTGGATTAGCTAATTAGTGTTTGTAACTTGGTTGTTTCATTAAACATTCTGAGACCTCAGCTCATTGAGCTTATTTCTTAGGCTCACTGAGGGCTTATTTGTGAGTTTATTGGCCTGACCTTTGGCTTATTGAGAAGCCACCCAGTCCAACTTGAGGGTTCGACCCCAAGATTGGATCCCAAACCCCTCTTGTGGCCCCCACATTTGGCTGCAAGTAGGCCATTTGGGCCTGTTTGGTCTATCAAATAAGCCAAAAGCTTGTTTGGCTTATCCAACTTATTTTGTGCATTTATCTGGTCCCTTTGTGTTCATTACTCATCATTATTGTTGGTTCTTTGTTTGTTTGGTCTAAAATCTCAGTTTTGTAAACTATTCAAAGCAATAAAATCCTCAAAAGCTTAAAAAGCTCAACTGTTTTCAAATAAGCTCATCAAATAGCTTATTCTTGGTCCTCACACAAACTTGCTTCACAAAAGTTGCTTAATATCATCTAATAAGCAGGTTTGAAACAGAAAAATCCAAAAAAGTCCAACTTAATAGAAGTGATAGCTTCTATTTAAGCCAATTGGCTTATCACCTCAGCTTATTTATAAGCTAATCCCATTTTTATATTTTTCCTAGGCTTCTGGTATATAAAAATAATTTTTGTAATTTTCTCAGATTTTTCTTGCATCATTTAGTATTTTTCTTAATTTAAATTAGTTTTTAATAATTATTAAATAGTTAATAAATAATAATAATTAATTAGAAAAAAAAAATATAAATTAAATTTTAAAATTAGTTTTTAGTTATTTTTGATTTTTCAAATTTTGTTTTCAATTTTCTAGTGTAATTTCATAATTAATTAGAATTTAGGTTAATTTAAATAATTAAAAAGTAATTAATAATTAGTTAATAATTAGTAATAATAAATTAAAAAGTCTTAAAAATATATTTTCATTTCTAAAATTAGTTTTATAGTATTTTAGATTTTTCTAAGTAGTAAATTTTATTTTTCTAGGTTAATTTCATAATTATTTGTAATTTAGGTTAATTTAATTAATTAAAAATAACTAGGAAATTAGTACTTAATTAATAGTAATTATAAAAGTAGTGTAAAAATTTATTTTAAATTTCCAAAAATTTTCTTTAATCATTAGGTTTGTAAAAATATCATTTTCATACCAGTTGCCTTTTCAGATAACCTCATTCACTTTTATTTCACGTACGTTTGTTCACGTTTTAAGCAAACGTACGGTTTTGTAGGTTTTAAGTAATTTCTTCTCAATCTAAGTTCCAGTAATTAATCACATAGCTTTCCAAAGCTATTTCTGTTAATCATTTCCAAATAATTCTCATAACAACCCTTTTCTGTGAATAATCACCCGATCACAAAGCATGCTCAGTTACAATTCACACCTTGTCGGGATTAACGACCTGGTGATACCTTATATTACCCGGAGATTGACTCTAGGCTATTTGACTTTGTTGACCATGCCTTGGTTAATATAAGTTGACGGTTTAGGGCAAATCAACGTGAAATTTACATAAAATAATATAAATCAATATGCTAAATAAGTAAGATGATATGATGCTTACTTTACCACCATAATAAGTTGTAACCAAATGTGCACGCGGTGTGGAGGAAGTTTTGGTTTGTTGTGTGTGATTTTTGACACATTTTATAGTTGATAAAATATTTGTAACTCATGGACGGTAAGATAAAAAAACTAACCACTAATTGGTGTGTTTAATTTATGCATTCATGACATTTTCAGTTTATATTCTTTGAGGTTTAGAGATGGCTTAAAACATGTTATAATGTACAAACTTTTATGTACGATTCCTCGTGCAAAACATATTGTACCGTACAAATTTTTGTGCACAATACCTCTTGCGCATTAAATTAAGCACTCCAATCTTTAGATAGTATAGAAGATATACTTTTCATGTTGCTTAAATTACCTTATACCGTACTACAATTTGTGCACAAATCCTCTTGCACATTAAATTAAGTCACCCAATATTGTGTAGTTGATATACTTTTGATGTTGCTTAAACTACCTTGTACCGTACAAATTTTATAAATTACTCGAATCACTAATCTTATGCACTTACCCTTATGCATGACTAATAAATCAATGTATTAACACATGAAGTCTCCACATTTCACTTTTAATTCATGAAACATTTATTGTGAGCACTTTGCATTTATAAGACAACTTAAGTTTTTAGTATATAAGATATATAAGATATATATATATATATATATATATATATATATATATATATATATATATATATATATATATATATATATATATATATATATATATATATAGGGGCGTTATTGTGGTATACACCTTATAAGTGAGATACAATAGGCACAGTTGTGGACCGTCGGATCAAGATTATTAGATCAAAAAGAAATATAATTGATGAGTGGCTTATTTGTAATTAACTATACTATGAAGGGCATTATGTATCAATTATAATATAAAGAAATAGCGGGAGTTGGTACGAATGATCAGATATTATAACGATAGTTTGACCAAAACAAATCAAAATTTTTAAACATCCCTGAAATGGTGCATATTCAAAAACGCAATTCCTATCCCTAAAATCAAGCTATTCCGTGATTCATTCTCCAGAATATCATCCCAAATTGTAAATAAAATTAGGGTTCATCCGCTATATGTGTCATTAAAAAATATTGGTTATCTTTTATAAATAACCTATAACGATAACTAGCTGATCTTCAATGATGAACATTGGTAAGTGACACATTGATTTTTGATTTGTTATACATATGGGTTTTACACTCTTAACTACACATTGTTGTTGGTGTGTTTTTTTTAGTACGACGTAGTGGCCGGTTGTTTAAAATAAGAAAGGGAAATCAGGATAATGGCGATTATGAAGTTATTGATCTAACAACACCTGAATGGAATAATGCAGGAGAAGGTATACATTTTGAATAAATTAAGTTTATTTAGTTTGTATAATAAAACACTGATAATCATAGAAATTTGGGGTTTTTTTTTTTTTTTTTTTTTTTTTTTTTTTTTGTTTCTGTGATACAACACTGATAAAGTAGGGGTTTTAATTGTTTATAATAATTTATGTGATACAATAATAAACTTAAGGTTTTTTGAATTTTAGGATGTGGAATAGTTGCTATTATGTTTAGTGTTTTGGGTGATACAATTAAGAAATGATGGATTTTGGTATTATTTTTGTTGGATCAATAAAGAAATTAGGGGTTTTGGTATAACTGTGTGTTGTTTTTTTGTGTGGTACAGTAGCAATATTAGTTGTAAGTATGGGGCAATGTGTATCAGTAAGTGTTCTTGTGTAGGTCAACATGGGTAAAAAATAGTAAACTGTTGGTCAAATTGTATCAGTAAGTGTTCAATGTGGGTCGATATATAGAATTTTGGTGTAAGTTTGTGTTGGCTTCTGTGTGGTATCTATGGTTAAAATTTATTTGAAAAATTTTGTCAATTTGTATCAATTAGTGTTCACATATAGGTGAGTATGGGTCAAAATGCTACAATTTGGGTCAACTTGTATCAGTTAGTGATAAATGTGGGTTGATATCTGTTTAGGGATTTTGGTATAACTTTGTGTTGTTTTTTTGTGTGGTACAGTAGTAATATTAGTTGTAAGTTTGGGGCAATTTGTATCAGTAAGTGTTCTTGTGTATGTCAACATGGGTAAACAAGCGTAAAATGTGGGTCAAATTGTATCAGTAAGTGTTAAATGTGGGTCGATATATAGAATTTTGGTGTAACTTTGTGTTGGATTCTGTGTGGTGTATATGGTTAAAATTTATCAATTAGTGTTCACATATAGGTCAATATGGGTCAAAATGCTACAATTTGGGTCAACTTGTATCAGTTAGTGATAAACGTGGGTTGATATATGTTTAGTCTTTTGGGCGGTACAATTAAGAAATGAGGGATTAGTATAACTTTTCTTGGAACACTATAGAAATTAGGGATTGTGGTAAAACTTTGTGTTGGTTTATGTGTGGTACATTAGTAATAATTGGTAAAATTTGGTTCAAATTGTATCATTAAATTATCAATGTTGGACGATATACATCAGTAAGTGTTGAATGTGTATCAATAAGTGTTAACATATAGGTCAATATGGGTCAAAATGCTACAATTTGAGTCAAATTGTATCAGCAAGTACTCAATGTGAATTTTAGGATGTGTATAGTTGTTATGATGTCATTAATTTGTATCAGTAAGTAAAATGTGTTCAATTTGGTGTCAAATTTAAATGTGTGACACAATAGAATGAACTGTGTGATATACAAGCGTAAAAACAGAGGGGGTTGTGGAATATCTATGAACGAAATTGTATATTGAATGAAAAGGGAATGTAAATTGTTTTATTACAATATGTGTGCTTGCAGAATTTATAAATGAAGATACAGGAATGCATGTTGATGGTGGGAATGTAGCAAGTACAGCAAGTGATGCAGTAAACTTGGATACAGGGGATGCCAATATGGGGACTGATAAAATGGATGTGGATAAGACGGATGCGCGTTTAGGTAATTAATTTTTTATAGTGTCATTATATATTGAAATGAAATGTATGAATCATGTGTATTTAGTATGTAATCATTGTGTATGAATGTTGGATGTATCAGATGAGCGTAAAATTCGTAAGTTGAAATTGGATGCGTTAGTTGAAGAAAGAAAAAAGAAACAAGTTGAAACAGTTAAAGAACAACTTGTATCAAATGGTGAACATGTGCGAGGGAAGGGGAAATTGGCATCACTAGTTTTGAAACCAAGAAAGAATCAACGTGAAAAAGGTAAATAGATGTTTGAATTGTGGTATAAAATAGATATATTACTGGTACAATCAAAGTATATTTATTAAAACAATATTTTTGTAGCACCGGGTAAACGGCTGGCGAGCAAAAGGAAAAAGGGGATAGAATCGGAAAAAGTTGGTAAGACAAAGGATGCTGAAAATTTCAATACTAGAGGTAATAAAATTTGTTATTTAATATTATAGAACTATAGCGATTAAATTGGTGTTTCGCCAAATAATTTTTTTGTGTTTGTTAACAGCTAAAAATGTAGCAGTTGATATATGCGAGTCAGATGATGATTTTGTGGATAATGTAGGAGATAGAAGGAAAAAAGTGGATGAGCCTAATATGGGATCTGTAAAAGGTATGAAAAATATTGTATATTATACATTTCCTTTGATATGATACGTATTTTGAAATGTATTAGGCAAATAGGTTGAACACAAAAGTCTACTGTTAATAATTGTTATTTTTTTTAAAATGCCTATAGGTGCTAGTGGTAAACCAACAAAGGTTTCGAAAGACAACAACAAAAGTGATAAGATAGTTGCACGAAATCCGCCCGCTAGTTTGTTTAAGGTGGTAACGAGTTTGACACCTATGCAAAGACAGGATGTAATTGATATGGGATTTGGTGATGTTCTCGAGTTTAAAATAAGTAGAGTACCAACACGTTTAGCGTTTTGGTTGCTGGAGAAGTTTGATGAAAATACGTGTTCATTGAATCTTCCTGGTAGGGTAATAAAGATAACTCGAGAGTTGGTTAGAGGCTTACTAGGTGTACTGATGGGAGAGGTGCATTTGGATGCCCGTGACGACGCAGATCATAGGAACAAGCTAGTAAGTCAATGGAAGGCCCAGTTTGGGAAGCAAACGAAAAGGCATTTTTGCACACATATTGCAAAATTGATTGATGACGAAAAACGTAGCGGGTGGATGTTCAAGATTAACTTTCTAGTGTTGTTTTTTACAACTTTTGGTGAGGCGAATCTGAGTAACACAGTTAATCTGAAGTTTTTACATTTAATCAAAATCAAGATGATATAGGCAAGATGGACTGGTGCACGTATATAATCGAGCTTTTGATCAAGACAAAACGTTCATGGAAACGGGATGGGTTTTACAATGGTCCTATATTGCTTCTTCTGGTATGATACATGTTATTATGGTTTAGTGTATATGTCTTTTTGTTAATAAATTATATGTGTAAATGGTTGTATAAGTAATTGAAAATTGTGACATAGGTTATGTATTCTCATTCTGGGACACCTATTAAGTTATGGACTACAGAGATGTTAAATAAATTAGAAGCGGACGTGTTGCGTAATGATGATGGGGGCGATACATGTGTTGCTGAAGAAACCGAAGCTGAGGGTAAGTGTAAAGTAGTTGAAATGGAGATGCTCATAAATGTATAATCTTTGATAACTAAAACATTATTGAATATTTAATTAAGCTCAATATCGGTCATAATGGTTGAATGTGGGTCAATAAACATAAATTGTGGTGTTTTTGAAATGCTAATGAAAAAAATAGTAAACTGTTGGGAGGGTTAAATTGTATCAGACTTAGAAGGAAGTGTAAAAAACAACAAAGTGGTGCAATTTGGGAAAAAATGGTTTGATATTGGTCAAACTAGTTCAAATAGGGTAAAATTGTATCATACATTATGGGTCGTAATGTATGAGTAAATGTTCAGTATGGGAAAAAAATGTTTAAGTTTGGGGCAAATTGTATCAGCAAGTATGTGAAAAAAAAAATGTTTGATACAATATATGTGTGATACAATACATTATTATGCAGTAGATGTGAATGAAGAAGGAGTGAATGAAGATAGAAATTTGGAAGAAGATGACATATATGAAGATTATGATATTGAGGATGTGCCAAAAGACTTTGAGGTACGGTTTAGACATGCATCATAGCAACCAACTTACAGTGTGAATAGTTAAATAGTAATTGAAACAATTTTTATTTGATTTTTGTTATGCAGGGATTGAAAAAGTGTATAGCGGCATGTTTTAAAAAGGCAGGTAAACTATGTGATCGTGCTGACCAACTTATGGATGAAGGACTGGACATTGATAGTAATGATGCGGCGTTATTAGAGTTGAAGGAATTGAGGAGTCAGCTTTTTGCAGTCCCAACTTATTCTGAGCATCCGAAACAAGGAACATATCCCGAGGATTATGCAAACTATAGTTTCCGTACACCGGAGGAAAACATGAAACCTTTTCCGTGGACGCAAGTGTATGGAACACCTACTGGATATGGTGATTTATCTGATAAAGTGTGTGAAGAATGGCATAGGGGAAATGAACAAATTCCAATGAGGTTGGATTTTGATGAAACGGAAGAAATTGATCTGAATGTGACACAACCACCTGCGACTCAGGGGAAAGTTGTTGGTGGCTCTAATGATGAAATTGCTATGGAAGAAGGGGAAGACTTGCTGGAAGGTTTGCATAATTACGACTCACAAAATCCAGATGATGGTGATATGTTTAGAACACTGGTTGATACAGGAGTGGCTGAAAAGGAAAATAATACGTATGGGACAAAAAGCATTAAGAATGGAAGCAAGGAAATTGTACCTGCTTATTCAGAACCTAGACCGTTGAATGTTATAGTAGGAAACGTTGTTCTAAATCGGTTGAGGAGACAAAAATTCCTTCCAGAAAAGTTGCGGTCGCCATATGTTGTCCGGGAAGTGTCATTGGTTTCACTACGCATGCAACATGAGATAAGGGTAGCTGAATGTTTGTTCAGTGCTCGGCTTCCAGTGACGTAAGTTTTCATGTTCTTAAATAACAGATTGATGTATATGCATAATAAATATAGTAAATTTATATCTATGAATTATGATGATTATGTAACAAGTGTATTATTACAGAGATATTGTGTTCAAGACCGACTATGTTGATGGAACAAGAGGTGAACTGGAAACGTTGTACCCAGGTATAGATATAGCTTGTGGAGCTGTAAACATGTTCACACATGTACTAAATGATGCAGAAAAAAAGAGGAATAAGACTACACCAGCAAGAGTTTACTGTCACACATCGATGCTGGTTAGTTTCATGCATGCTAATGTTTTTTATCCAAAATTTGTAATTTGGGTTATAATGATAGCTTAAAAATGAACACAGACAACAGAGATGTGTGACATGGAGTTCGATAAGGCATCACAAATGTTTACAGAGAAAATGAAGACTGTATTGGAGAGAAGTCACTATCGGAGTCTAGTAGACGTAGATATGGTAAGTATCCTTTATACATAAGAATAATCTTTAATGACAATATAGTAGTTACTGATACATTTGGTATGTAGACTTAACATGGGCTGATATATTTTAACCATGTCCAAAAAGCAATCCCAAACACCCCAAACACTGCTTTAGTAACACATTTTCACGGTAACAGGTTTTTTTTCCGATTATAAGAGGGAGGCACTTCTTTCTCGTGTGCATGAATATAAAAGACAATGAAGTGCAAATTTTTGATAACATATATGCAGCGACAATTGATGATGTTAAAGAAAGATATGATGTATTCCCAAATTTGCTGGTATGATTTGTAAAAAACATAGCAGGATTTATTTTATTTTGAGATTTGTTAAGGAATCATGAATTGCATGTTTTGGTTGTTTTTTGATACAGGTGAATATGTTTGAAGACTACATGCTGCACGAGAACAATCCTAAACATGGAAATATGAGGCAAAGTCCAAGAATGATGATGGAAACAAAATGCAGGACGATGAATAATTTTGTGGATTGTGGGGTATTTGTAATGCGCCACATGGAAACGTTCAAAGGAGACGAACATGGGGACTGCTGTCGTTTGAGTGAAGAAGGTAGAGAACAGATGAAAGAATTGTGTGACCTGCGTCGCAAGTATGCTGTAAAGATCCTTCTTGCAGACTGCAACAATGCTAAAAAAGAATTTGAGATAGAGACACATGGCTTCAGAATATTACCGGATGAAGAAAAGAAACGGTTAGAGGCGGAGTCGTTTAAGAACATCAAAAGGCGTGCTAAACAGTTTCTAGATTGATATCTAGGTTGAATGTTTTGCTTTAATAAAGTACCATGAATATTATTTTGGTTTTCCATATCGTTAGTATGGACAAGACTCGTGTATGGTTAATGACTATCTTATTTTAATTTGAAAGTTATTTATGTTTATTTAAGACATCCGATACATTATTTTGGATAAACCGTTATGAGTGTTAATGTGATGATGTTAAATGTGATGCAAGATTTATATAAAGTTTGTGTATGATGTTTTTAACTTTCACAGTTTGTCTTAAAATGATAATAATGTGTTGCAAAATGTCGATGTCCAGGTAATTGGAAAATAAAGTAAACTTGTGCAGGCAATAGAAACACAAAGGTCAAACTTTGTTTTAGAAAGGCAACAATACTATAGAGAAAACAAGATACAAAGAAATGTCATCCCGCCCTAATTAATCAAGAAAATTAAAAGGAGAAAGGGACCCAAGAGTTCAAAAGAAAATACACGAAATACCAACAATAAGCAAACTAAAACTTAAGCATAACAGCTAACTGACACAAGCACCCTCACAGGTTTTGACCTACAATCTATCACAAACTTAAAATAAAGGCCTACATAATACCAACACACACTTTTGATACAAACTGACACAAGCAACAAAAAAACTATTCTTGATGTATACTAATTGCGATTTGCAGGTCCATATATAAAACCACCAACTTGCATTTTGCATCCACTACAGCAAACACATGTTGAAAATAGAATCTGCAGACAACATAAACCAAGGCCACATAATGTTAGAGTTTGATAACCATGACAATCATATAAATCAAGTACACACATATGCGGAAGCGAAGGATCAAGTATAACACATAAATATTAACTAAAACATAAATAGGAACGTACCGTGGTGATTCTAGCCCGAACAAGAATCAAAAGCAATTGTCTTTAACAATATGAAGAACCCTAATTAGGGTTTATATGGATCAATGATTAACCTCTTACCGTTTTGTTAATCGATCCCTTGATAATTACTAAAGTAAGTAATTACCTCGTTCTTGTACACACAAACTACCAACGAATAAAGGTTTGTTGCAAGTAAACAAAACACTTAAATTTTTGCTTATGGAAAATCGATCCAAGAACCCTAAGGGGAGGAGAGAACCGATCGGCCACAAGAAGAAAGAAAACAAGAATTTTAGGGTTAGAGTGTGTGCACAAAAGATTGTGAAAGTCTAACCCTTGGCCTTGTATATATACTAGAGGATTTCTTGGTGACCAAGCAAACATGGGTTGGGCTTGACCCACCCTTGTTCGACCGGCCTATCATCCCACAAGGGGATTCTAGATCCTTCTTGACACCCAAGTTTCACTCTAGTCCTTATCTTTCTTATTTAACGATAGTTAGTCCATACGGTTAATAACTAACGACCGTTTAGTCCATTAAGTGTTATAAATATATATTCGATACATTTAACATATATATATTTATTATTCATTATTCTTGTTTGTAAAGTGTGCAATCCCGAGGTCTCGGGTTCGATACTAGACATTTACATATTAATATTTATCCATATATTTAACAGCTCCCACTTGGATATCTATTAATAGTAAAATGACATTGGTTAGCGTCTTGCAACACTCCAATGCCTCTAGTTCAATCCGAGCTAGGTTTTCTGGAAAAAACCTTTAATGATTCATCATTATAATTATCCTTTTGTTTATAATACCACATTAATAAAGATGTGAGATTCTTTATTAAATTTCTGTTTCTCGTCTCTTTATGATTTAACAAAATTACCAAAACATCTGAACGTATTCCAGATAGACTTTGGGCGTGGCCACGCAAACATTTTGTCAACCCTACGAGGGGCCCAGCAGTATTAAACTTCTGAACAAATCAGAAGGAACAAATTCTCTCTTGACTACAAGAATAACCCATGAACTTTGCAACACTTCTGAAAACAACCCTTATGACTCCCTGTTACGGTGAGCGGTAGATTGCTTCACAAAAATGCACTACATCCATGACACTTATCTGGTATCTCAAGTCTGAGGATAACTTTAAATATGATTCTCACATTAAATATTAAATCATATTATTGGGATAAGTCCAATATTCAATTCATCGAATATTATGTGAAATTGGTATGTCAACGCATCAATATACTTTCAAGTATATTCTTAACCAATACTCAGATTTGTCTTAGTTTAATGATATTCCCATATCATTAATCGACAATGGACAATTTAGAACAACATAAGTTATTCACGGATTTAAACATGCAAATATAGGACACAATTTATTATTAATGAAAACAAACGTACTAAGTACTTTAATTCATTATAAATAATAATTGCTTAATGTCCTTTATCCAAACACTTAAATAGATCAATGCATGATAATTCTAGTTAATGAATCTTGTCTCAAGTAATAACTTGAAGACAACTATGCCTCAAGCAATGACAATCATTCTTGTTGACAAGGCATTATTTCAACTAACTTTGATCTATCCGAATTTTGAGAATACTTAATTCAAGAATTCAATAAGTAAAATTCTTGTATGTGTATATCCAACTATCTTGATATAGCTACATAATTCTTCATAAATAATGTGATATCCTCAATCACCAATTTATGATAATCAAACTTTCAAACCTTTTAAAGTTTCAAGTATTCTAATTCTTTAATGTATAACGCAACTATGCTCTTAGTAAGCACAACTAGTTCTCATGGCCATTAACAAGGATAAAATCCTACCATGACTAGTTATTGAGTGTCATCTCAATTAAACTAGCATCATTGTATATTAAACACAATATGCTCTTAATTTCCGTAAACTTAATATCCATTGTGTAATGTTTAGGAGCTATTCCAATTTGAGGATCATTATTCTAATTTCAAACATTTTCCATTAGAATATCTATTACACAAGTTATATAATAACTTTTAATTGGATATCAAATATTGTCAAATCATTTAAGCACTTAAGCATGATACAACAATAATATAATGCACATGAAAATCCTTCAGTCAAACTCATGTTTGATCTTTACAATATGTATATCCATTTAGTCATCCTAAATAATATATCATATTCTATTTAGAATTTATTTACCGCACTTGTTTATTTAATAATAAACTTTTGTTTCAAGGTTGTATGTTATATTTTCTAAATCTTTCAAGTAACGTTTCATTCCAAATTAAGTCTAACCATTTACTTATATGGAATGTTACTCTTATATGTTATACAACATATATGATTTAGTGAATCAAACATAATACTCCCACTAGCTTTCAGGAATACTTAGAAATTACCTTATTTTAATTATAAACCTAAACATAGATTTAATAATTTATCATAAGAATAATCTCCTAGATGCATGCATTTATCCATTCATGGATTATTGCATTTTGTACACTTCCAAAGATTTTCTTGAATTCATAAACCTTTTTTGATTACTTATCGTCCTCGCTCAAGTAATTATTCAAGAAAGAGTTTTTGACATTCCATTGTCAAATTTCACATTCATGTAAATATGACAATTACAATCTTTATATCTTTAATATACTTAAGAAAGAGTATTCAATCATAGTTAATTGCTTAAGTATGATTAATAATCTTGTAATAAGATATTCATTAAGATATGTGTACAATTTTTGTCCATATGATTATTTCACAAAGATTTAAACCACTAGGGTTACATTATCTTTGAATAAACTCATCATAATTCTCTAACTATTAAGAATTTAAGATAAACCAAATTTTCTAAATTTGAATATCTTTATGAACAGCATCTATAACATTCATAATATGAGTAATTCACCCAATTCATTATTTTGGTAATACAACATCATATAATCATCAGCATATTAATTAAATATCTGAGATATCCAAGTGGATCTATGAATGATAATTCCATCATCTTGAGGTTTATCATTTACATGTTAAGCCTCATCATGATTTTAACTAGTGTGGTTTTAGAAGATTATGTATCTTGTAATTCTATCTTTTCTAGATAAAATTCTCCCACTTGCCTTTAGCAATATAGAGATTATCTATAACTACTTAGCAATTAGAGCAACAATCCAATTTTCTCTTTTAAGACATTACAAATACATATTGATAGTTCCTGATATTCTTTTGTTAACAACCTTCTTATAAGTAACTTAACAAATTCAGAACTTCAATTTAAGACTTAATGTGATTCATCACAACAACGTCTTATTAATCTTCTAGGAGTCTAATTGAGTATATTCAAGCCATACTCAATTTTTAGCCTTGATAACTTTCAGAAGAAAAGAAGTCATAGTTATCTTTAATCAAACAATACCAATAGAGTTTGATTCTTTCTAATTGAACACACAACATACTTGTAGTATTTCATTAGAAGTAATATTGTAAGACAATCAAACAATATGTAAGATAACCATATATCTTTTAGCTTGTCTATTTACCAACTAAATCAACTTAATGGTATAATAGTATTTTCAAGCCAACTGCATGCTTTATGACACAAGTACTTTTTAATCAAGTCACTTCATGTTTATGTCTTATAAAAACATAAACTTGTTATAATCTCACTATACGTTATTAATCATTGATTAACTCAATGACTTCTTGTATATGTCTTAATTAAAAGACCATAACAAGTTAACGTCTTACTTAATTATAAGTCTTGTAATACTTAGAAGACTTTATGTTTATAACTATACAATAAAGTATAAACATGTATAATTAAAGTAATCATGAACACCATCATTTGGTTTCAATAATATTTTCAAGTTAACACACTACTTCATGTTTATTTATGTCATTCTAAGAATACATAATTATTGAAGTAGTATTATATTACTTCATGCATTTATGTCATTCCAATAATACATAAATATTATAGTTGAAGTTGTCTTGTTATCATATTGACACAGGTTCTAATAGATGTCTAATTTAGAATCAGTAAATTATCCATGTTGGTCTCACGCATACATGGAAATTCACCTTGTTGTTAATATTTAGCCTGCGTCTCACGTTTACTAAATTTCAACACCAAGTGTTTCTAAGATTAGATTATTTAATCTAATTAGAATTATAATCTCTTACTTGCATTTAAGAGAATCCTTTAAATCATATTCTTATGTGTTGTACTTTGCACATAATGAAGATTTCTCCCACTTGTGCATGGTACAACACCATGTACCACATAAACAACACGCACGCGTTTGTTAATGTGAACAATATGATTTGTGTCATTAACATAACTTAGTAGATATAGAGTTTATTCAATCAATCAAGGAAACGTACATTACTATTCTTGAAAATATTAGTGTCTATATTTGGAAAGTAATTACCTTGAGATATTCAAAAGATAATCTAAATTACAATCAAGACAATAAGTCTTGTAACTCCCACTGAATTAGAGAACATAATAATAATCCCTTATTCAGCCATAAGTACACAATACTCTCACTGAATTTGACAACATTGTAAATGCGTCATTATCAGTAAAAGTAAATAGTGTGCTTGTATACTTTCCTACATCTTTTAAGAAAACCCATTCAAACAATTATATAGGTCATAAAAGGATGTAATCTACTACATAAATGTGATTCATCACATTCCAAACTATTAACTTGAAAAAACTGGGCATGCAATTTCTTCCTTTATAGATTTACCATTCCAACAATTGTATGTAATATCTGTAAATGGTCAAACCAAAACAACTAGATAAAATAATCTAATTCGTCTTTTACCATTATGCAGTAATCAGTCTAGCTTCTAATTTAATAACTCATAAGGTGCATATACTCTTACTATTAAAGTTTGCTATGAGTTATGTATTTAGAATTTAGACAATTCTAATCATCCTATTATACCTTTCTCATTCATGAAAAGGAATAGGATTTAAGTCTCACACTTCTCGTAATGGAAAGAAGACTATATTTATTCTTTCTGAAATATTGACTCTAACCAAAAACCCAAACGGGTGTAGATCAATTAAAAGAATAACTTACGTTTACGGTTTTGAGTTGCATTAATACATTTAAAGAATTTACAAAATTCAATTTTAGTATTTTCGATAATTTATATTTCCAAGAAAATATAATACCCAAGGATATATTCATATAACCAACATATTTTCTTGAAAATCTAGGATCTAACTTTACATAGTTTCACCACATCAGTTGATCTGCTAGTGGTAAAAGTACAAAAGATAGTAATCTGTCGAACAATAATTGGCAAACAAGATTTCCAATTCCTAGATCATTATGGGATTTACATCAAATTGATTCATCAATTTGCCTTTGTAAGCATGTTTTATCCCATCTCATGCCTTAAGTTCTAGGTCTCACGCACAACTTAATTAAGTCGTCTAACTTAGAAACTGCAAATTCTCCATGTGTGGTCTCACGCACACTCGGAAATTTACCTTGTCATTAAAATTTAGCCTGCGTCTCACGTTTACTAAATAATAACTTCAAGTGTTTCTTTTAGTTAGATGGCATGTAACTTAAATTATTAAGGGTATTAATTTTTGATATGTCAATCAAAATTATGTACAAAGATGCATGCACTCATCTTTATAACACAAGTTTTCATAAAAACTTTTTATATTCAATTCGTGAAATTAATACACAAAGTTTTACTTGAGGTTTATGCCAAAACCCTAAGATGACTTTCTACAACATATGATTTTAAAAGTAATTCGTTTAAGACATATTCAAGATTGTGATAACCAAGGCAGACTCTAAGGCTCTTTTCTAAGCCTTCAAATCACGGTTATGAATATCATCTTAAAAGACTTAATTTTAAAAGCATATTTGCACAAAACATCATTCAAGCAAAAGTTTATGGATTCAATCTCAAAATAGTAATAACGTTTGAATTTTGCTAGTCTCGCCTGGGAGCTGATTACCGTGCGAATCGGACCACGATTGGCAATAAGACCTTGCAAGATTCTTACTTTATCACATTAGGGTTTCACCATTATTAGTCCGTATTATTTTCTTTATGGAAAAATTACCCTTTTATTGCTTACAATCATGTCCAACAATCAAACAATAAAACAAGTAATAAAGGCAAATAAAACAACTAATAACATAACAATTATAAAGGTGAAACAATTAGCCACATGCAAACCTTGTTAAAAAGATCCTAATAAAATCAATTCTAGGTATAATATGTATATAATTAACTAGGGCCTTCACCTCTTAATGGAAGTGAGCCACATACATTGACAAGTCAATTGCGTAGGCCAAAGCTAAAAACACACCACATAGCATATAAAATTGATTTTAATATATATTGGAGTCTTCCCCAATTAAAGATCTATCTAAACATGTGATAAATAAAACAAAACAAGATCCATGACGAACATGCATGTAAGTCACGGATAAAACCTAACAATTAGCAATTAGGTCACAAGATACGTTCAATTAACCGGTTAATGACCTAGGGTTTCTAGTGATTACACATAATCCAATAAAACCACAAAACCCTAATTAGGGTTTCATGGAAAAATCGACTCCCCCCCCCCAAAATTAGGGTTAGGGTTTCGAATTTAAAAAAAATAGGAAAAACCCTAGATAAAAAAAACATGTATCTAAAACAATTAAAGATCCGATTTTTATTACGTTTTAGTAATCAATTACATGTTATACATGGCTCGTGATGCCACTGTTAGAGTTTGATAACCATGACAATCATATAAATCAAGTACACACATATGCGGAAGCGAAGGATCAAGTATAACACATAAATATTAACTAAAACATAAATAGGAACGTACCGTGGTGATTCTAGCCCGAACAAGAATCAAAAGCAATTGTCTTTAACAATATGAAGAACCCTAATTAGGGTTTATATGGATCAATGATTAACCCCTTACCGTTTTGTTAATCGATCCCTTGATAATTACTAAAGTAAGTAATTACCTCGTTCTTGTACACACAAACTACCAACGAATAAAGGTTTGTTGCAAGTAAACAAAACACTTAAATTTTTGCTTATGGAAAATCGATCCAAGAACCCTAAGGGGAGGAGAGAACCGATCGGCCACAAGAAGAAAGAAAACAAGAATTTTAGGGTTAGAGTGTGTGCACAAAAGATTGTGAAAGTCTAACCCTTGGCCTTGTATATATACTAGAGGATTTCTTGGTGACCAAGCAAACATGGGTTGGGCTTGACCCACCCTTGTTCGACCGGCCTATCATCCCACAAGGGGATTCTAGATCCTTCTTGACACCCAAGTTTCACTCTAGTCCTTATCTTTCTTATTTAACGATAGTTAGTCCATACGGTTAATAACTAACGACCGTTTAGTCCATTAAGTGTTATAAATATATATATTCGATACATTTAACATATATATATTTATTATTCATTATTCTTGTTTGTAAAGTGTGCAATCCCGAGGTCTCGGGTTCGATACTAGACATTTACATATTAATATTTATCCATATATTTAACACATAAACAGTATCAATACATCTAATACACAAAGGGAACACAAAGACAATATCCCCCAAACACATACCCCAATCCAAAGTGAGATTGACAAATGACAATATCCCCCAAACACATAAACCACAAGGAATGAAGCACATGCTTGGAATTTAAGAACATGAGCCATGTGCCCCTCGATGGTACTAAATTTCACACCCATCCACTTTGTAAATTAGACCCCAACATACCCATATTCAATAGCAGAATTAAGATAATACAAAATAGAAGGCGTGTATCATCATCAATTTTTTTTAACTGTCATCACATAGCCCATCTAATAAGCTAGAACCCCACTGTCTTAATGAGCACCACTTTAATACCGGTGATGCGTGGGAATCGCAACAGGCTTTACCTCTCGAGGGATCTCGAGAAGCTTACAACCCCCACCAGGCAGTGTACCTGATCGTTGTAGTATAGTATAGTGACAAGTACCGGGGGATTGATCGTTCAGCTTAGGAATAGTGTCGCTAGGATTAGAAAACCTAATTACTAGTTCTAGAGGTGAGGGATGATTATTTTTGTATTTTTATGTTTTTAAGAAAGCAAGTAAAATCTCGGGTTTTGGAAGAGTGGGCGGAATTAGTTGCTATTCAACTAACCCAGAACTAAGATATAATCAAAATAAAATACTAAAAATGTAATTAAACTAATTATTACAAGGTTGTGAGCAGTAATTGGAGAAATTGTGTTTACTTAGACTTCACTACTCCCTAGATATCTTTTACACGTTAATTACTTGTTATAATTGTATGGATGACGGATTGTATTCCTTAATACCATTCATGGGGTGGCATACATAACTCCCCAATTCTATGAGCTCTTATCTCCTCCTACACCATGACCCAGCACAACTATAGGGATTGTAAACAGTGGCTCATGCATTAAATATAACCAATAAAGACCTAGTACGCCTCGGTTCATGTTTCTTAAGACGTTCAAGCATGTTACCATTTGGAGATCTGCCAGTTTTCTTAAGCCTAACATATAAAATCATTCATCCAAGACAAGAATAAACAAGTAATCAACACATAATCAACATCTAGGTTTCATTAGATCTAAGCAAACACAAAAGAGATCTAGCCTAGCATAATGGAATTGAGACAAGAACAAGATATAGACAACCAACACATAGACATATTGATTGAATTAGAAGAACACTTATCTCAATTACAATGCAAGGTATCAAGGGTTTGGAACCCTTGAAAAACCTGTAAAAGTTGCACCAAATTCGTCTTTAGGGTTTCTCCAAAACTTCTCTCCTTTTAATGTAAAAACTAGAAAACTATATATAGGAAAACTGGGCTGGCGGCGTCAAGACAACCATGTGACGCCGTCACCTCGCCGCCAAATACTTCCTCGGACGGCCTTGATCTACTTATGACGGCCTGTGTGACGCCGTCACCAACTACGGTATTTTATTCTTGGCCTTTTGACGCCGTCAGGATGACTTTTGACGCCGTCATCAACTACGGTATTTTATTCATGATGTCTGACGCCGTCAAGAGCAAGTCTTGACGCCTTCATGCACTGTTCACAGCATAGAATTTGGAGACTTTGCCGTTTTCTTCACTTTTATGCTCCAAAAACGTCCAAAATGGCTTCTTTTCCAGAATTCACTCTCCAAGTACCTAAAATCACAAAAGAAACGATTTAGGGCAATATTTGATCAAATAAAGTCGGATTCGGGCTTAAATGACCCCCTAAAAACGGATCATTTTTCGCCTCATCAACCGGCTTATAGGATAGTAAATGACAAGGACAGTAAAGCATTACAATACATATAGGATACTAGATGACAATCAGTACCTGCAATATTGGAGTGTTTGGAACTGAGACAGTTAAGCAACTTATTAGCTTCCGATGACCTGAAAATCACAAGTATACCTGTATTGTAAGATACAAAACAAACTTTTAACCACATGCAACTGATAATAAAGTAAAAATACAATATAACATGGTATGAAACATTTAAAACACTCCCAATAAATAATCCAAAACAGTAAGATTTAAACAAAATTTCAAAAAAGATAAATCAATCGCAAAACAATTCCAAAACAATTTGTTTACCAGTACATCATAAAGAAAATGACAAAACTTAAATGTAAATGAGAAAATGGAAATTCAATCTGGTACATGTTTTTGATACATTAAAAAAAGATGACACTATTCACTATAGTCGAAATCCATGTCTTCACCATCTTATTGGTCCACTTCAGGCACGTCATCGTCTCGTAATCCCTTCTTCTTTGTGGGGCAATTCCTTGAATCATGATGTGAGTATTTTCCACAAGCGTTGCACAACCTCTTCGGCTTGTCTGATATCTTCATAGCAATCTCACTCTTTGATTTACGCCTGGTACGGAGTCTATTGCCTTTGGTGTTAATGTCCGTAGGGGGTAAAATATCAATTTTTTTGGTTCGGTTACACCAAGAGTTGCTGCGTAAACTTCATTTGTATTCATCTTAGCAGGGTTGGGGACATCAATTTTAGCTTTCTCCTTCAAAGTAGTTTGTGCGTCCTTTTATAATTGCAGCTTTTCAAAGTCGCCCACCAAATGATTAACAGATTGTTCAACATTGCTGTAAATTTCCCTAAGAACTGAATCTAAATCACATTCTGATTTGGACGCATTTGCACCATCTTGACTGTTTCTGACAGATCTAGTGATAATGGGATTCTTTGACCATCTACTTTGCAAGTATTGTGTGGGGAAGTGCTCAACCTTGGACAAACGCAGCACGTAAAATATATGGTGACACAAAAGACCAAAACACTCGTACCTTAAGCAACTACATTGGACTGAACAATCAGACGGTGTATACTTGACCTGTTGAAAGAATTAAGAAAGGGTTCAACACTGAATAAAATAACTATATTACATATATATATCAGAATAATTAAAAATATAACACATATTGACAATAATATTACCTCATATTTGAGATTAACTGTTACTTTAACTTTCGAACCATTTATTTTGTAATCCGCTTCTGTGTCACGAATAACAAATGTAGAAAATGTTGCTGATTCTTGTACACTTAGTGAGCAACAATGAAAAAGCGAAGCCCAAATCTCATCCTGAACATCGTAAAAAAGAGTGTTTGTGTACAACTTGGCGGCATCCTTTTCAATTTGGAGATGAGTTTTGAGGTCCGGGGGTAGTGTAATTGGACTTATGTGTATTCTTGTTATAATTGAATCGTTGTGAATCAACTGCGGTATCATAGTGGCTTAGAAATTCAATCAAAGTCAAGTCCGGATTAGTGAGCTGACCGAGAAAATGGTTTTCACTCTCCGAATGAGATGTCGTACGCATGAGGCCAGACGTCGGTTCATGACGAAAGTAAGCAGGTATCCACTTATAACGCATATCAAACATATCACTCAACCATTTGTGTTCATTCAAACTAAAGTCTTCCATGATAGATGCCCATTCGGCCTCAAAAACCTCAGGATCAATTTTATCCGTCCAAACTATATCACACAAACGTTTTTTGAAATCTGTGTCGCTACATATAGTAGGGCCAACCTTCATTGGATATTAAAAAAATATTATTTTACACTTGTCACTGAAAAGTAAACTGGAAAAAGCAATAGAAATCAGAATATAATACATACCTTTCCAGTTAACTTTTGCATAATGTGCCACATGCATAGGCGATGTCTTGAATCAGGGAAAATCTTTTCGATTACTATCTTCATAGCAGGGTCTTGGTCAGTCACAACCACCTTTTGTGCTGATCCAAAAATTTTCTTGAAACGTTTCAACAACCAGGTATACTTCTTGGCAGATTCACTAGCTAATAAAGCAGCTCCAAAAAGAATGCACCGGTTATGATTATCTATGCCCGTAAAAGGAACCAATATCATATTGTACCTACATTAACATATAAATTTGGATTGTTAAACTGTATAATAATCGATACTGATTACGAATAAATATATACAAGTATAACAGATTTAAAATTAATTGGAAAAATAAAAAAAATTGAAAGAACACATACTTGTTTGATCGAAAGGTTGCATCAAATGACACAACATCGCCAAAAGTATCATAGTACTGCTTCGCTTGCTCATCGGCCCAGAACAATCCTACCAAGGTTTTATCAGCTTTGTTTTTTTTTGAATTCGACGGAAAAATTGTCAAAAAACTCTTGCCGACTCAACAGCTTCTCAACAACCATCTGTGCATCGCGCTCACTGATAAAATTGTTCAAACCACATTTGTAATTCCTGCATTCAACATCAGTCACACCAATGTTCTCAAAACCCCCATACATCTCTTTAAATACCTTCCATGTTCGTGTTGGACCTAGATTAGCGGTGGATAGGTGATACCAACAAATGTTGCAGCGGGAAAGTAAGCTTACGGTTAACCTTAAGATACATGTAATCTTCTTCACGGACCAACCTATGATTATGTTTCTCAAAAAACTGGTAAAATACCCATTTATTTTCCAGGGTCCTTCTAATACGGAGTCTTGCTAGACATCCACATCGTTGCGATGCACGTTTTCTCCTTTTTATCACCTTCGTTTGTGATTCATCATTTTGTAAATTATTGTTCTTTAAAGTAGGATCTTCGTTTATTTTGTTTGCTGAGGGTTTTACCCCTTCCCTAGCACAAACAAAATACTTCAAAGTAGGATCTTCATTTTTTTTGGTTTTTTTTTACCACCTCTTCTAACTTCAAACCCACCTTCGCTTGCATAATCTTTATAAAATTTAAGAGCCATATCAATTGTGTCAAACTCAGTACCCTCAACAGGTTTGTTATTAGCATCCGGAATCCAAAACTTGCTTCCTTCGGGTGTTGGTTGGTAACTCCCAACTTGTGGGACAATTTGATCATCACCAATAACAGTTGCTTGCACATTATTAGTTGATTGGGGAGTTGATGGCTCACCTAATATCATAAGGAAACATTGTTAAAATTATGTTATACATCATCATACTAATGTGTGAATTCAAAAAAATTAGGGTTGTACAAAGTTTTCTTTGCACACATGAAAAACGGTGAACATGGGTGCATGAGGTTATGAGGTACGAGGAGCAACCACTAGAGAATTTTGGAGCACTTGTTTAGCAGGAAAGCATGATTTAGAGGGTCTAAATCCAATTGACAGGATAGTAACATATATCCAAAGTTTAGTTAACTCCTTGCATATGGCGCACACTGCCATTTTTATTCTTTACCAGAAAAAAGAAGTTTGGTATGCATTGATACCATTTAGTTTTATCTCATCAGTTGTGAGACAATGTGATAGTTTTTACTCCTACCTTATGTTGGAAGATATCAGTGATCTATATCATCAGTGAAATCCTACATTATGTTGGATAATTTTAGTCATCTATCTCATCAGTCCATGAGGCATGTGTTTGTTATTGACTAACATTGGGTTCACCTAAACCAATAAATATGAATCCTTGATGTCGGGCTAGATGCCAGTATGCCACAAGGCTTTCTGTTTGCAGCTTTTATCTTTAGACCTATAATTATCACCCATGAAAGGCTGTGTGTACGTTAATTAAAGATAGTAATTGCCTTCTTAGAGATACATTGGGTTTTTCCTAGATGGTGTTAATGTGACCAATATATGTTCTGCTTGAGGTGTTTGGTTAAGCTTATATGTGGGCTTATTAGATGATATGGTCTCGGCTAGAATATCATTCACAAATAAGCCAAAAAAGTGGATCATATATGAAATATAAACAGAAACAAAATTGATCTCTTCCACCACATATAAGCTTAAACAAATACCCACTAAATACAATAACATACTAATGGGTGAATTCCAATAATTAAATACATAATCATTCTATATACATGATCACAAATTTCTTGGATAATCTTAATAGGCAACAATAACAGTATAAATCAAACCCAATAACAAAATTATTGGATAATCTTAATAGGCACAAATAACAAAAATCCTTGGATAATAATTTAATAAATCAAACAAAAATAAATCAAAACCAATAATAAATAAAGTAAATCATACCTTCAAAGGAAGACGACGTATTGCTCATAATTCAAAAAACTTCTGATAATATTGGTGTGTGTTTTATGAAATCGAAATCTCTTTTGAGTGTGGATAAAACCCATAATTTTGGGATATGAGGAATCAGTCTCAATTGTGTAACGTATGTTAACTAAATTTCAGGAAGAATTAGTCTGAAGTGAGCTGAAAAAGTGGGAAGAGCGATATTGAGCTGAAAAAGTGGGAAGATCGATCAAACTATATCAGAACATGTTAAAATATAAATTACTATAGTATCGTTAAGTATATTAAAATTAATAAACAATTTCTTTTAAATAAAAAAGACACATGTCATCTGTTTATTGGTGCCTATTATAACCTACTTTAAAGGTGTACATCACATGAATATATATATATATATATATATATATATATATATATATATATATATATATATATAGAATGAGGTTCAAGTAAGATAGTACTTAAAGTGAGAAAGTGTAAGAAGCGAATCATAAAATGCCATGTGGAATTTACAAATTAAAATCTAGTAAAAATCAAAATTAAATTAAAAGGGCAATTTGGTAACTGAATGATTCTTTAAATATCTCAAAATATCACGCTACGACAAACGCACAAATCGTTTTAGTTTGTTTTCTCTTTTCTCATGTGTAAAGCGGAACACCATCCTGTATAGAACTATCGATTCAGGCATCATTTTTTTTTTTCTTTTTTTTTCGCATCAACAATTATATTAGCATATATGTGTATCATTGTTCATGTTTTATTGGTTCGCATTTATCTTGTATAAGTTCATGCATGCATGGTTTTTTATACGGTACTATACCACCATGTATCAATATTATTATTTAATGTTTATGTATCATTTGTATAAAATGGTTAGTCATCGCTAGTCATGTATCAGTTGAAATTCACCCGAATAATACTAGCGATACATAGAGTTGAGATCCATGAAGAACCAATACATGTCATAGAACCTATCAACCAATCATAGCCACCCATTTATATTTTCTACATTTTTTTTCAAAACAACATATCTTGCAAACGGTAAATCTTCAAGCTACAAAAAAATACCATCGCGACGAGAATTAAATGATCTTTCTATAGATATGCATTGTTATATACTTTTGACGAACTTTTTTTTCGCCCAGAAAGAATCATATATGATTCGTAAAAATCATATATGATTCGTAAAAAATCATATATGATTCGATTCTTTGAATCATATATGATTCTTACGAATCATATATGATTTTTCTAAGCGAAAAAAAAGTTCGTCGAAAGCATATAACAATGCATGTCTATAGAAAGATAATTTAATTCTCATCGCAATGGTATTTTTTTTATAGCTTGACGATTTACGGTTTGCGAAATATTTAAGTTTTAAAAAAAGGGTAAAGTTTATTTTTTTATTTTGATAAAAAAAATGAGTGGTTAAGAATACTTGATGAGTTATATGGTAAAAGTTAGATCTAAAAAGAACTTTTGGCGCGATACATATTACTTTATAGTTATGGCTGCTATGAATCATGTTTTATATCGGTGTTCATGTGTAATAAAATCTTGCGCGGCACGATAAATATTCTAGATAACTGGTTTGGCGTGATTGATTTGATATACTACGTACTAGGGGTGTCATATGAGTCGACCCGACCCGACCCGAACTCGACCCGAACCCGATAAGGCCTTATAGGGTCGGGTTGATTCGGGTCCAATATACCTTATCGGGTTATCGGGTCAACCCGATAAACCCGATAGCCTTATAGGGTCGGGTTGCGGGTCTTAATTATTTCGTTATCGGGTTATCGGGTTGACCCGATAACCCGATAAGCTATAATAACACATTAAAAGTTTTATAATTTTTGAACTAAACCCGATAACCCGAACCCGATAAACCCGATAACCCGATAGACCCGAACCCGATAACCCGATTCCTTATCGGATCGGGTTGCGGGTTAATTTTTATTTTTCGAAAACCCGATAGACCCGACCCGATAGAGGCTTATCGGGTCGGGTTGACCCGAATGACACCCCTACTACGTACCTTAGAATCACATAAAACAAAAATATTCAAAATAGTGAAATTTAGTTATTAAATGATTTAATCTATGTAAAATACAATAAATAATTTTTGTGAAATAATGAAACTTCACCGGAATGCTGCAAATCCGCTTGGAGACGTTTCAATTTGATACATAATAATCAATGTTGCAAAAATCGGAAAAATCGGCCGATTAATCGCCGATTCCAAGGTAATCGGCCATAGACCTTGGCGATTTAGGCTAATCGGCTAAAAAAATCGGTCTGGGAAAAAAATCGGCCAAAAATCGGCCGAATCGGTCAAAAATCGGCCGAATCGGTCAAAAATCGGCTGAATCGGCAAAAAATCGGCCGAATCGGCCGAATCGGTCAAATTTAAAAAAATAAAAATTTAGGCATTTTACTTAAGTTGGGGATCGTTTATTTCACTTATAACGCACAATGGGCCTCATAATCAGAATTGAAGCCTTTTATTGAGGTTTGAAAACATAGAAGGCTTGAATCAGTTAAGATCTTTAGTTTGCTCTCCAGAAATTCTCAAAACATGCAGGAAATGCCAAACCGATTAATCACCGCCTTGACCAATTACAGGCTGCAGGGTGGTCGACCGCCCGGCTACCGATTCACGATTTTTGCAACATTGATAATAATAATGTTTTGAAAACCGGGTTCGAAATCGATCCGGTCGAATCACCGGGCATCGGGTCAACCGGTTGGACCGCCGGGTTAACCCGGTTTTCAATTTATTATTTTTTTGACCGGTTCAACCGCCGGGTCAACCGGGTCAACCCAGGTTTTTATTAAAATATTTTGAAAAAATGAAACCCGGCCGGGTTTCGAGAACCTGGTTGACCCGGGTCTCTCAAAACCCGGCGGGTCAAACCGGTTAACCCGGTTTTAGAAACCCGGGTTGGTTTGACCCGTTTTTTCGGCCAGAACCGGTCGAACCGGTTAATCCGGCCGAGTCGACCCGGGTTTCAAAACCTTGCATAATAGTACCATTAGTTTATATAAATATTACAAAATTACCATTTCATCCATTTGATCTAAAGATATCATCACCAACTCATCCAATGGTTGATACAACTTCCTATTCTTCTCATTTTAACCTTCTATCTTACAATAACCTCCATATATATATATATATATATATATATATATATATATATATATATATATATATATACACATACAATAAAAGGTAGTTAATTAAGCTGTTATATCACATTGATTAAATAAATTATTGTAAGTTAATGAGATTCATAAATATTAGTGACTCCTATAATTAAAGAGATTAAAATTCATAATGTTACTTAACTTCTATTCATATATATATATATATATATATATATATATATATATATATATATATATATATATATATATATATATGTTAGTTTGAAATCCTTCCAATTAAAGAAATGTTTTTAGTCTTATTTTTTTAAGATTTTTTTTTTAAAAAAATAACCTAAATGCATTATAATGTAGTTATGATATGCATGCACAATTACCATCTAAGCTAACCAATATTTTATCGTTATAACTCCCTCTAAAATTTATTTATCTCAATTTTTTGGTAAAAGGTTATGCTAATTAAACGACGTCATTTACTTCACTCAATGTATATATATAGATAATTATTCCGAGAAGCAAAATATAAATACAAGTATATATAGCCTGGGATAGGGATACACATGACATGGGTTCGGGGCAACAACAACTAATGAAGGTATGCAACTCGTATAATATAGCTACCGTGATGAAGTTTGATTTTTTCTTGATCAAGAAATTAAGAGATCGACATCAGTTTACTTAAAGAATGAAGTATTGACTGTTATACTGTTATAGCATAAGAGAAGAGGGAGTCATAACGTCAAACTCATGTTATTCCTATGTGGCACTTTTGAAACTCACGTTATTGCGTTAAGACCATTTCCTGCATCTCGGCATTGGGCTTGCGTTTCAACGCAAGTTGTTGCACTAACCTGCGTTACAACGTAAGAAATGACCCATAATTAAAAAAAAAAAAAAAAAAACACCCCCAACATAACTAGCAACGGTTAGTTTAAAAAACCAATAAATAAATAAATAAATAAATGTATGCAACGGCTAGTTTTCTTTCATATATATATATATATATATATATATATATATATATATATATATATATATATATATATATATATATATAGTGTGAGTTTCTTTTCAGAACCAAATAAATTACGAGAACTGCGAGAACCAATATAGATCGTAGGATATTTTATCAATGGATATAAAGAATGTGGCATAAATGTAAATAATTAGAAGACAAGAGAGGGCATTAATGTAATTTACTATAAGCTCCTAAATAAAACCGTCCCACAACTATTACCAATTATTTAACTTGTTTTATTTTTTATTTTTAGGGTTTTCAACTTCTCTCATTCACCCAAATCTGCAACCTCTCTCTTTTTGGTTCTCAAACAATGCCAGGGCCACACTGATCTCCGACCAAACCAGAAATATATTTTCAAAACGATGGTTTGTGGGTGTCGAGCCAATAATTCGTTTATTGATTGGTTGTGGTTACAAGTACGAGTATGATGAGCTATGTAAAGAGTGCACATGTGTATTGTACATACTATCTAGCGAGAAAATTATGATTAAAAAGTAAAAAGTAAAAACACAAGTGCATGCGGTAAATACAAGTGCACATAAACTAACTTGAGTACCCGTATATAAGGACATATGGATGAATTCAAATGCACATATTCAGACCAAGAATCGAGAATCTCTAATGAGAGAAAATACATGTGCATATACTGCAAAACCAACGAAACTTTCATGTATTCTTTACTTTTAGAATTTTGTATTTGAATTGTATGTCACATAATTTTAGATTTTGTGTATAATGTTTTGTTTTGAAATATATACGATACATGTAAAATATTATTATTTGTCATTCCATGCACGTGTGTAAATATTTGTTACCAAAACACATTGGAAGTTTTTTTTTTTTTTTTTTTTTTTTATTTTTTTTTATTTTTTTTTATTTTGTATTCTAATGTTTAGTTTTATTAATAAAATGTTAGAATATTTAATAAATGAATATGTTGATGGTAGAATTTGTAAATTTGTAAAAAGTGGTGTTATGATTTCCTGGTGTTTTTTTATGCTATGTTATTTGATGCTGAGATTATGTGGCGCTGACGTGGCGCAGTGTTATTTCATAACTCAAGTTATGGTACCCTTCGCTCTAAGGCAATCTCACATTTATAATTCAAGAAAAGCATAGGTAGAATCAACTCTCAACACTAACATCTACATGAACTGGAACTTGATGAAACACTTTAACTTAAAGCTAAAGGTTGTTCTTAAATTAGCT
Organism: Artemisia argyi; assembly: GCA_030686995.1. NCBI lineage: Eukaryota > Viridiplantae > Streptophyta > Magnoliopsida > Asterales > Asteraceae > Artemisia > Artemisia argyi. Next base: position 228,074,600 of record CM060709.1, on the reverse strand, counting down.
AAAAAGGAATATAATGCAGCACTTGCATACAAAATGTTTCCAACGGAGCTGCGTCAATATATTGCAAACACGTGATCACCTAAACAAGTTCATGGATCATATATTTTGAAAGAGCAAATGGTGCTTAAATCAAAATGATAGATAACTTACTAGCTAGCAAAAGAGATACAAGCAAATAATGCATTTTCACTTGTAATAGCCTTAGTCTTTCAGTATAGTGTTCAACTTGTTACGTCTGCATATATCATCAAGCTCTTGTTCCTTGTTCTCCACCTCATCAATATCAGCATTAGGGTTATCCTCAAGCCACTCAATTGTCTCCTCAATCTGACGCTCTACGTCTTTCAAGCCTTTTACACTAACCCCCATCTTTCTAAGCTTCAACTGAACCTTGTAATCCTTAATCCTGGCTCTTCGCTTACATGCATAGGCTTGTAAAGCATTACGTGCCTCAACTTTCTTGACGTGCAATTCATCTTCAAGCTTATATCTTTCTGCATCTTCAATCATATTATCAATCTCTTTTCTGGAAAGACTACCGGTGTTAGTTATCTTGATTGACTTGTTCCTGCCAGTCGTTATTTCCATGGCTGAAACATTCAGGATCCCATTGACATCTATCTCAAAGCATACATTCATCTCAACTTCCCCTTTGAGAGCAGATGGAATGCCTTCCAGCTCAAGTGTTCCCAAGTAATAGTTCTCTTCACTATTTGATCTCTCGCCTTGATAGACGGGAAAACTCACAAAAGTTTGATAGTCACAAATTGTATGAAACATACCTTCCTTCTTGATTGGTATCGCTGAATTTCTTGGTATTAACACCTCCATAACATCATTCTCACAAGCTACACCAAGTGACAAAGGAGTAACATCTACTAGCACTAGATCCTGCAGACCTTTATCACCCATGCCACTTAAGTTTGCAGCTAAAATCCCAGCACCACTAGCAACAGCCTCATCAGGATTGATCCCTTGGCAAAGTAATTTTCCATTGAAGAAATCCTTCAACATTTGTTGTACCTTTGGTATCCTCGTTGATCCACCAACAGTAACCACTTCATCTATGCTATCCTTACTCATATTTACATCCCTCAAACAAGATCTCACAGTCTCTATGCACTTTTCGAACATGTCCATGTTCACCACCTCAAACCTAGCCCGAGTAAACTTTGCAGAAAAATCAATACCATTAACCAAGTTATCAATGTTTACATTTGTCTCAAGACAGGATGAAATAATCCTCTTTGCTCTCTCACAATGAACCCTCAACCTACCCAAAGCTTTTTGGTTCATACTAATGTCCTTTTTGTGCTTTCTCTTAAATTCTTGTACAAAATGATTCACCATTCTAGTATCAAAGTCCTCACCTCCTAAATGTGTGTCACCCCCGATAGCTTTAACCTTGATGACTCCACTTTCATCGATTGTGAGAATGGACACATCAAAAGTACCACCACCCAAGTCAAAAACTAATACATTCATCTTGCCATGTATACTTGATCTCTTGTCAAGAGCATAAGCAATTGCAGCTGCTGTAGGTTCATTAATAATTTGCATAATTTCAAGTCCAGCAACAGTTGCAGCATCCTTTGTTGATTGCCGTTGTGAATCATTAAAATAGGCTGGAACAGTGATCACAGCCTTTTCAATAGTCGATCCAAGAAACATCTCGGCTGCATCTTTCATCTTAGCTAAAACCATGGAAGAAATTTCTTCAGCGGTAAACTCTATCTTTTCGCCCTTGTATGAGACAACAATTTTTGGCTTGTCATCATTCCCAGCCACGACTTTGAAAGGCCACAATTTCATGTCTTCCTGAACAGTTTCATCACTTGCTCTTCTTCCAATCAACCGCTTAACATCTGTTTTTTACGTTATACTTAATATTAATGTGTGAATATATAAATGACAAAATCTAATCAACATGAATGCATGTATTTAAAAACTGTCTATCTAAGCTATGAACTCTTTTCATTTTATCATTCATGGAATAATCATGATCACCGGAATAGAAGATCTCGTCCCTTGTGGACCTGAATGCTTGTAATGTTTCTTTGCAACTCTTTATACCTCTAGCATCTCGTTAGAGTATTCAATAGAATTGTCGTTCAAAAAAATAAAAAAGCTATGAACAAGTAATTGTGAATATCCATGTATATATCCTTATTTCTTTTCCCCTTACTTTTTCATGTTCGGCATTTATACGGTCGTATCTGGTAGCTTCTAGCTAAGGGCTTTTCTGGGATCAATAAAAGTTGCTTCACAAAAAATAAAATAAAAACCCTATATGTATTCTAATTTTATACGGCGATTTTATTACTAACTTAAGCAAGCAGCACCTCAAGATAGTAAAAGTTGCAACACGGAATTGTAAGCAAAAATCGGCTCAAAGATCCACTTATCCCAATATTGTAATTACTAATTAGCATCTAACAACTTGTAAAAACGTTGGTATAGACGTTTAGCTTGTAAATAATAATATCTATCAAAATTACAAAAACCATGAACGATAAGTGACTAACCAAAGATAGTGTTAATGGGGTTATAAGCAGCCTCGTGTTTTGCAGCATCACCAATCAAACGTTCAGTATTGTTGAACGAAACACACGACGGGGTGATCCTGTTTCCTTGATCATTTGCTATGATCTCAACACGGTTGTGGCGCCAAACAGACATACATGAGTATGTCGTTCCAAGATCAATACCAATCGCTGGAGCTTTAACTCTTTTTGACATTGCCTGTAGAAGGTGACTAATCAAGCAACTGATATAGGAATAATGCAAGACCTTCGTTCATACCATCGCATACGACATTTAAAGTGATATCTATCAAAAGATAAGTATAACGATGGAAAAGATATATTTATATATATATATATATATATATATATATATATATATATATATATATATATATATATATATATATATATATATATATATAACTTTGGAAAATATAATACTTAATCGTTTCCAAAATTGTGAATTGATCAATTGAACAACCAAAAGTTATACTATAAGACACATACAACGCACAAGGGTTTTTCTCCATACAATATCCTTGTACTTTACACTTTTGTCCCATAAGTAATTTTAGGATAAGAATAACATTTCATGAGGAGGATGAATACATTGGGTTTAGGTTTAAGAGTGTCACGTACATAACATCATTATATTTTAGTGTTAGCATGACTCGATTAAATATCAAAAGACTCCTAACAGAAGTGAAAGTGTCACGTACATGTAGGGATGAGCATGGCACCGGTACCGTACCGATCCCGTACCGAATTAGTGATACCGACTTTTTTTCGAGCATAAATTAGTGGTACCGGTATCGTACCGAACGGGATTCGGATATCGGTACCGGTATCGGTACCTGAAAATAGGGTTTTTTCCCGTTTTTTATTTTCCGATTTGGTACCGGTCCCGTACTGAATTAGTGGTCCCGATTTTTTTACCTTATTTCGTAGTCCCGGTACCGTACCGTATATCGAGATCGGTACCGTTTCGGTACGGTGTCGGTACGGTTCCGGTTCGGTTCCGGAATTTGAGCCAAAATGCTCATCCCTACGTACATGCATCATTACACCTATCATTGTCCACCACTTTGTTATATCAACATCACATTATCATCACTATGATACCACTTTTGTCAAGTAATTATTTTTTTTTTCTTTTTTAGAACGGCAAACCTATCTCATAATATGGGTGTGTTTGTTAAAGTAGAAGTAAGCTGTGAGAGTAGTAGATACAGCTCACTGCTAACCGCTCTTTTGCCAAACGACTACTAAAAATCAAAATACTAATTGCTCACCGCTTATCGCTCCAAAAAAGCTCCATACCTCTCCGTGCCAAACATATCATATATCTCAAAAATGCCTCCATCCAGACTTGAACCCATAACCTCTAGGTTGGTGTGCAACTAACCACTTTATCGAGTAAAATTTACATCTTATCATACATTTCTTTTAAATAAGCAATTAAAGAAAAAAGGAAAAGAAAGAAAAAAAAATCTCGGCTTCCCCAGTACTAGCTTTTTCCTTTCCCCAATTTCCACTACAAGCACACCACGATCACACCGCAATGGGTGCCAACCGACGCCGAGTCCATATCGAGACCATCATGAGTGCGGATAATAATGACATATTGATGGACATTTTCTTGAAATGGCAATGTTATTAAAAGGCTAATAAGAAGCTAGAAAATAAGAAGTTACATAGATAAGGATAGATACCATTAGGGAGCTGCCTTAGTGTTATCACTCACTCACCCCAAATACCCCAAATGTAACTTTCAGTTGATGGGTTAAAGGTTTTGAGGAAAGACGTTGGGTTCAATTTGACTAATGATTACCGGAACATGATGTGCTCATTGTCTAGGGATAAATCTTGGGATGGGTTAGTATACATGCAAAAGGCATGCACGGTTTTCGAGTTCACTGACGATTTTAATCTTTTGAGAATAATGCGTTACATGGATTATTAAATCACTCTATTCAATCTAGCTAGCACTAGTAAAGATTCATGTAAATGATAGTAGTTTATTGTTGTTGAAAATTATGTCCTTTTTTGTTCTATGAAAAAGGTGTTGTAGTTTCGGATGATCCACCATCTTAAAACAACCATCCGTTTTTCCTTAGTAATGCCATATTTGACAAAAAGGTGTTTCTAGGTTTGAATGTCCTCATCACAAATTGGACAATAGAATCGAGTCTAAGTCACTGGAAGTCTAAGTTCGTCCTCATTGGTGTTGAAATTCTTCGATTTGATTTTATTTACGTCACGATGAGATATTTGTTTTAAATGGAAGAAATTTATTCTATCAAAAGTGAGTCAGATGGAATGGACAAATTATCATGTAAACCTAACTTGGCTATGGGGAATATGATAATAAGATGAACTAAGCCCATTACTGATGGTAATTAAATACATGGTATGATAGAGTCATGGAGATGAAAGAATTTTGATACAAGCATAATCCAACAAAATTCATTTTATACATTTCAGATTTACTTTTAACTTGTGGGAGCAATTTTCACATTTATTTCATTTATGGTCATTTGTCCTGCCCTCCTTATTTTGTCAAAATTCTCTCTAGCTAGCTACTTACTGCATTATATGTTCAATTCATTCATTTAATGTAAGAAGTTTTGAGATCAAGTAAAGTACAAATATAAAATAGGTTGGGATCAACTCTCAATAACAACAATAGCTTGGGGGCAACAATGAAAACTAATGAAGGTATGGAAGCCATATAATGAGGTATTTACAAGGCCGGTCCTAAGATATGTGATGCCGTGGGCGAGACAATCTGAAGGAGAATTATATGAAACCACGTATCTGAAAGAGAATTATATGAAAAACACGTCACACAACATATACACGTGCCCGGTTAAAATTTTGACTAACAACAATAATCAATAATGCGAAATGATTAATCGTTCAAAACTTGTTATGAGAGGATCTTTATTGCAAATATGTAAGAAATATTTAAGGGACAATTTCAAAAATGCCTCGGTCTCAACCTAAAGACATCACAAATTGCCCTGGGCGATGATTTTACTCATAAATGCCCTAGGGCGACGGGCAACCGGTCAACGCAAACTTTTTTTCCCCCCCAAAATACCCCGTATTTTTTTTGTACACACCTTTATACATTTTTTCCCCAAAATACCCCGTATTTCAGAATTTTTTCCCAAAATACCCGGTATCCTAATCATTGTTTGGACATGTGTCGCACAAATGTTCGGTTGCCATTTTGAAGGTCGCTCAAGGTCTATTTTTGAGTTTTGTCAATGGGGCAATTTGTGATGTCTTTAGGTTGAGACCGGGGCAAATTTGTGATAATCCCAATATAACTCTCAACACTAACATCTACATGCACTAACATCTACATGAACTGGAACTTGATGGAACACTTTAACATAAAGCGGTTGTTCGTGAATTAGCTAAAAAGGAATGCAACACTTGCATACAAAATGTTTCCAACGCAGCTGCTTCAATATATTGCAAACACGTGATCACCTAAACAAGTTCATGGATCATATTTTTCAAAAGAGCAAATGGTGCTTAAATCAAAATGATAGATAAATTACTAGCTAGTAAAAGCGACACAAGCCTTAGTCTTCCAGTATAGTGTTCAACTTGTTACATCTGCATATATCATCAAGCTCTTGTTCCTTGTTCTCCACCTCATCAATATCAACATAAGGGTTATCCTCAAGCCAGTCAATTGCCTCCTCAATCTGACGCTCTACGTCTTTCAAGCCTTTTACACTAACCCCCATCTTTCTAAGCTTCAATCGGACCTTGTAATCCTTGACTGTGGCTCTTCGCTTACAAGCATAGGTTCTCAAAGCATTACGTGCTTCAGCCTTCTTGACGTGCAATGCATCCTCAAGCTTATATCTTTCACAATCTTTGATCATCTTTTCGATCTCATTTCTGGACAGGCTGCCCATGTTAGTTATCTTGATAGAATTGTTCCTGCCGGTGGTTATTTCTGTGGCTGAAACATTTAGTATCCCATTAACATCTATCTCATAGCATACATTGATCTGTACTTCGCCCACAGGAGCAGATGGAAGGTCAGTCAGCCAAAATTCTCCCAAGTAATAGTTGTCGGTACTTTTAGATCTCTCACCTTGATAAACTTTAAAACTCATAGAAGTTTGATAGTCACACTCTGTAGTGAGAGATATTTCCTTCTTGGTTGGTATCTGTGAATTTCTTGGTATGAACACAACCATAACATATCCGCTACAATCTAGACGAAGTGACAAAGGAGTAACATCAATTAGCACTAGATCCTGCACAACTTTATCACCGGTGCCAGTTAAGCTTGCAGCTAAAATTCCAGCACCACCAGCAACAGCCTCGTCAGGATTGATCCCTTGGCAAAGTAACTTTCCATTGAAAAACTCCTTCAACAATTGTTGAACCTTTATTATTCTCGTCGATCCACCAACAAGAACCACTTGATCAATGCTATCCTTACTCATATTCACATCCCTCAAACAACATTTCATAATCTCCATGCACTTTTGGAACATGTCAATGTTTAGCTCGTCAAACTTAGCCCGACTGAAAGTTGCAAAAAAATCAATACCATTAACCAAGCAATCGATATCTATTGTTGTTTCAGGATATGTTGAAATAATCCTCTTTGCTCTTTCACAATGAACCCTCAACCTACCCAAAGCTTTTAGGTTCTTACTAATGTCCTCTTTATGCTTTCTGTCGAATACACGAACAAAATGATTCACCATTTGGCTATCAAAGTCCTGGCCTCCTAAATGTATGTCACCACCTGTACCTTTAACCTCGATGACTCCATTCTCATCGATTGTGAGAATGGAAACATCAAAAGTACTACCACCCTCTTGGATCGTAAACTTGATTTAGTCCAATAAAGATTGGACTATCCATAAAAGCCCAAGCCCGTGATCAAGAAGATTCTAGAATGACGAAGAATGGTATGGAAGCTTCTAGAAAGTCATAAAGCTTCTAGAATGACAAAGAATGAGATGGAAGCTTCAAGAAAGTCGTAGAATGGTATGGAAGCTTCTAGAATGTTGTAGTAGATGATATCTACTAGAAGTATGTAGCAAATGCGATAGAAATATCTAGTGGTAGTTATCTAAAATTAGATAAGGATGATGATGTAATAAGAATTATCTAGATTATGTTAGAATATCCATGGAAGTATCTCGGTTCTAGAATCTTCCATGGAGAAGTATAAATAGGTTTAGGGTGAAGCATTTAAATGTACCACATAAAGCAAAGTTAAGGAACAAAAGTTCCATTGTGAAAGTTCTGTAAGTATTCCTCTCTTCGTAAGCCTAAAAGGCCCTCGTGTTTTCCAACAAAGTGGTATCAGAGCTAGAAGATCGAGATGTCAGGTGCAATGAACTTGTTTCAATTTCCTCGTCTTACCAAAGACAACTATGGTAGTTGGTGTATTCGAATGAAGGCGTTACTCGGTTCACATGATGTGTGGGAGATAGTCGAGAAAGGTGTTGAGAAAGTTGATGATGAAGGTTCGTTGAATACCGCCCAAAGGGTGGAATTGCAAAAGGCAAGAAAGAAGGATCAAAGTGCTCTTACACTCATCTATCAATGTCTTGATGATGCGATGTTTGAGAAAGTTGCAAATGCAACCATTTCTAAGGAAGCGTGGGAGATCCTTCAAAATGCTTTCAAAGGAATTGACAAGGTGAAAAAGGTACGTCTTCAAACTCTTAGAGGAGAGTTCGAAAAGCTCCAAATGGAGGAATCCGAAACCATTTCGGATTATTTCACTCGTGTCTTAACCATTTCAAATGAAATGAATAGAAATGGTGAAAGCTTGAGTGACACAAGGGTGATAGAAAAGATTCTTCGCTCTTTGCCACCAAGCTTTGATTACATTGTCGTGGCCATAGAGGAGTCAAAAGACATAGACTCTATGACCATTGATCAACTCATGGGACCTTTACAAGCCCATGAAGAGAAGTTGAAGAAAAAAAGGGGGAAAGAACCCTTGGAGCAAGCTTTATACTCGAAGGTCTCTTTCAAAGAAAGAGAAAAAAGCTTTCTAAATGGAAAGGAGCAAGGACGAGGACGCGGTACTTTTCAAGGTCGTGGTGGTTTCCAAGGCCGAGGACGAGGAAGAGGAAGAGAAGATGCCAACGAAGAAGATGAAAACCAAAGGTTTTCATATCGAAGAGGTCGTGGGAGAGGCTTTCAATCTCTAAGAGGAGGTAAGCCCCATATACAATGTTACAATTGTCGCAAATATGGTCACTATGCCAATGAGTGTAGTAGCTCAAGACAAGTTGAAGAAAAAGCCAATCTTGTGGAGGTAGAAGACAAAGATAAGTTTACCTTGCTAATGGCAAGACATGACGAACAAGAAGAGAGGATAGAGCCATGGCATATAGATTCCGCTGCAAGTAACCATATGACGGGTGAAGAAGACTTGTTCGTGAAGATGGAGGAAAGTAAAGGTAATGTCACCTTTGGAGACGAATCAAAGGCACCGGTGAAAGGAAAAGGTAAAATACTTATCCGAGCTAAAGATGGAAGTCACAAATATATTTCGGACATATACAACGTGCCCAATCTTAAAAGTAACATTTTAAGTGTGGGACAACTTTTAGAGAAAAACTACGATATTCATTTCAAAGATCGTAGTGCTACAATAAGAAATCCTGAAGGAAAGCTCATAGCAAAAGTACCTATGACCAAAAACCGAATGTTCCTTCTAAACATTCAACTTGATGAAGCTAAGTGCTTAAAGAGTTGTTTGAAGGATTATTCGTGGCTTTGGCATATGAGGTACGGGCACTTAAACTTTGGTGACTTAATGAGCATCATGTTGATTCATTAGTGTTCAATACAGCTTGTTTTAGTCTTATTAGGTCTTATTATATCATCATTAGCTAGTAGGATTCATTACAAATCCAAATAAGTCAAATCTTGTGTTTTACTCAAAAAGTCAAATTGCAAGTTACTCGGTTTTTCTAAAATTTCAAGGATTTGTTGTGAATTTTGTAAAGGGTTTCAGCACTTGTGCTTTTCAGGGATCTTAGTTTACCACCTCAGCTTCAGTATCCCATCTTTGTTGTATTTTTAAGATTTTTGTGGTGAACCCTAGCTTGTCCCAAAGTTACTTGCAGGGCTGCAAGTTGCCCTGTGCACAACTAACCATCTCACCACCACCACTTTGGTGGCTGTTATAGACCAACCCAGTGGGCCCCAGTGGTTCCATTTGGTTTTTCCCAACCCCCTCCTACCAGGGTACAAGGTTTGACCCTTGGTTTGACCTAGGACCAAGTGGACCCCACCTGGATTTGTTGCCAAAGTCTGTCCCATTCTGAGTTCAATTTCAAGTTTGCAAAAGTGCTTATTGGGATCTTATTAGCTTAATTGTGATCACTGCTATTTGTTTCTGGCTTATTTGAGTTAGTATAGCTTATTTGTATCAAGTTTGACCATAGTGGACCCCACCTGGTTTTGTTGCCAAAGTCTGTCCCATTCTGAGTTCAATTTCAAGTTTGCAAAAGTGCTTATTGGGATCTTATTAGCTTAATTGTGATCACTGCTGTTTGTTTCTGGCTTATTTGAGTTAGTATAGCTTATTTGTATCAAGTTTTACCATTGTGGACCCCACCATCAGTCATTTGTGCTTAATTGCTTACCCAGTCAACAAAAGTCAACTGTTTAAGCAAAGGGGGTGCATACGACTTATTTTTAAGCTTTGTGAAAAGTTGTTTTACAAAAGTTGCTTATTTTCATCTAAGTTTTAGCTGTCAAAAAGAAAAACCAACAAAAACCAACTTTACATTTAGTGATAACTTCTATTTAATAGAAACTATCTTTTTTAATTTTCTTTTCAACTTATTTTTAAGCACTTGTCCATTTTCATAATTTTGTAAATTTTCTAGTACCTTTAAGTAGTTAAAATAATTTTCTTAGATTTTTTCTCAACTGTTTACTATTTATTAGATTTAAAACTAGTTTAAATAATTAAATAGGTAATATTAGTTATTAATTAGTTTTCTTTAATTTTTATTAACAACAGTAGTTTTTATAATTTTTCTAAGTTTTATAAATTAGTTAAGACTTTTAGAAAATATATTTTTAATTCTTACTGTTCATTTTCCGTTTTTCTTATTTTAATTATTTAAATTAGATTTAAGTTAATTAAAAGGTAATTAATTAGTGGATTAACCTTAAACATAATTTTTAGAAGTTTTTATAATTTTGTAGGATTCCTGTGATGGTTACATAATTTTATAAATTTTCTCTTAAGTTTCTAAGTTAGTTTAGTATTAATAGTAATTTAAAGTAGTTTAATTAGTTTAATTAAGTTAAATAGTTTTTAATTTATAAAAAATCCAGAAAAAGACAAAAATATTTATTTTTATTTTTTATACTTTCTTCAAGTTCTAATTTAAGTTTAGAAATTATTTTTGCAAATTTTTAGTTAAATTTGTAGTATTTATAATTATTAGTTAATTTAAATTAGATTTTAATTAGGTTAATTAATTAAATAATATTTAAATAGTAAAATACTCACTTTTATAATTTCATTTTCAATTTAAAATTTCTTTTTAATTTTTAAGTTTCAAAAAGTTCAAAAGCACCCCCTGTAGTTTGTTAATTACCAAATCCCACTTTTCCAGTCTGATTGCGTGAATCTTAATTGTGAATTTGTGCATATTCTTGTATATCTGATTTTTGTGAATATTATATCTGTGTACAAATACCAAAATAACAGTAGCAATATCAATTCCACATCATCTGGGCTACTGTCCTCAGTGCCACTCTCTCATAAACGATTTCAAACGACACCATTTCAATCTCGCTGGGACTTTAACGACCCGGAGACACACTAAACTATCCACGGAGTATTGGGATAAGTTGATTTTGACTAGTTGACCTTGGTCAATTATATCTGACGGTTTAGCCTCAATCAATGCCCCCCAGAGGGGCCTGAATGACATTCTTTCATGATCTTCATTGCCTCTTTTTCCAAAACACAGCGCCTGATTACTTGATCAGGACATCTTCGGAACAAGAAAGGTTCGTCCCAAAAGTAGTATTTTAATTGGGCGAAGAACCTTTTTCTTTCGTGTTTGTTCAAGTGTTCCGGAATAATTCTGCATGCCAGATAGTTAGCATAATCCGCGTACCATGGCTAAGAATCAGTTATTGACATGAGCTGCTCTTCAGGGAATGAATCCCGAATCTCACTCTTGACAAATTCACTAAGGCTGGGATTTTCGAGACGAGAGAGGTGATCAGCAGCTAAATTCTCTACCCCTTCTTATCACGGATTTCAACATCAAACTCTTGTAACAACAAGATCCACCGAATTAGTCGAGGTTTAGCGTCTTGCTTAGCAAAAAGGTATCAAAGAGCCGAATGATCTGTAAAGACGACCGTTTTTGAAAGGACAAGATATTGGCGACATTTATCAAAAGCAAATACTACGGCCAATAGCTCTTTTTCAGTGGTGGAGTAGTTCTCTTGAGCAAGATTCATAGTTTTGCTAGCATAGTATATTGGTTGGAAGTGTTTGTTAAGCCTTTGGCCTAATACTGCTCCAACAGCATAGTCGCTAGCGTCACACATGATTTCGAAGGGCAGTTCCCAATTATGTGTAACCATGATCGGGGCTTGCGTGAGTTCCTGCTTCAGCCGATCGAATGCATCCTTGCATTCTTGAGAGAAATCGAAAGGGGCATCCTTTACAAGCAACTGAGTCATTGGCCAAGCTATTTTAGAGAAGTCTTTAATGAATCTCCTATAGAAACCGGCATGACCCAAGAAGCTACGTATTGCCTTAATTGTAGTTGGATAAGGTAGCTTAGATATAGCTTCAATGTTTGCTCGGTCCACCTCAATTCCATTTCCTGAGACTTTGTGTCCTAGCACAATCCCTTCTTTTACCATAAAATGGAATTTTTCCTAGTTTAGGACCAAGTTGGTCTCCTCGCAATGTTTGAGCATTTTTTCAAGGTTAGCGAGACAGCGATCGAAAGAGTTCCCAAAGACCGAGAAATCATCCATGAAAACTTCCATGCTGTCTTCTATTAACTCGTGAAAGATTGCGGTCATACATCGCTGAAAAGTGGCCGGAGCGTTACATAACCCGAAAGGCATTATCTTATAGGCGAATGTTCCATATGGGCAAGTGAACGTGGTCTTTTCTTGGTCCTCAAGGGCTATGGGCATTTGGAAATACCCTGAGAACCCATCAAAGAAACAGTAGTACTCATGCCCTGCTAATCTTTCCAACATTTGGTCTATGAATGGGAGAGGAAAGTGATCCTTTCGGGTGGCATCATTTAGCTTTCTATAGTCGATGCACACACGCCAACCAGTGACTGTCCTTTGGGGCACCAATTCACCGTTGTCATTTTTCACCACAGTCATCCCTTCTTTCTTGGGTACGACCTGTACAGGATTAACCCACGGACTATCTAAAATTGGGTAGATTAGCCCTGCATCCAAGAGTTTGATGACTTCCTTTTTTACAACTTCCTTAATGTTGGGATTTACTCGCCTCTGAGGTTGCATGGCTGGTTTATAATCCTCTTCCATAAGAATTTTATGTGTGCAGAAGGTCGAGTCAATCCCCTTAATGTCGGCTACACTCCATGCAATGACTCCTTTATATTTCTTTAAAACTCCTAGGAGTTTATCTTTTTGCCCATCTTCCAGGGAAGAATTTATGATTACTGGCAGTTGATCTTCTCCCTGGAGGAAAGCATATTCTAAGTGGTTTGGGAGTTCTTAGAGTTCTAACTTGGGTGGCTCGATAATGGAGGGTTTCAGCTTGTTTCGGGTTTACGAAGCTCGAGTAGTTCAGTGGCTTCTCGTCCGGGATAGAAGGAGAGTGCGCTAACACCCTCTGTCTTCTCCTTCTCAATTATGGGAAGGAAAGCCTCATCCCGCAACCAGCCTTCTTCGATTTGTTCATCAACACAGTGGTCAATGACATCGGTTAATTCATCGACCTCTCCGATGAAATATAGCCGGTTAGCTGCTTCGAGAGAAAGGTTAATTGTATCTTTAATATCAAAGGTCAAGCTGTCGGCTCCTACTCGCAGGGTTAACTTGCCGTCATGAACATCAATGACGGCACGAGCTGTGGCAAGAAATGGTCTCCCCAAGATGATAGGCACTAGGTTATCCTCCTCCATTTCCAAGATTACAAAGTCAATCGGAACTTTGAACTTCCCTACTTTGACTAGCACGTTCTCGCATATCCCCAAGGGGTATTTGACTGATCTATCAGCTAGTTGGATGTTCATACGGGTTGGGTTAAATCCGAAATACCCTAGTTTGAGGAACATTGAATAAGGCATGAGGTTGATGCTTGCCCCTAAATCGGCTAGAGCATTCTTTACCGATAGAGATCCTATGGAACAGGGCAAGGTGAAACTACCCGGGTCGTATACTTTTTTCGGTAGTCCTCGGTGGGTCACCACCGAACACTCTTCTCCTAGAGTCACAAGACCCTCGAGTCTTTTTTGGTTGGCAAGTAATCTCTTGAAGTATATGCTATATTTTGGCATATGGTAGCATGCATCAAGGAGGGGTATGGTGACTACATAATCCTTTAAATATGAGAAGAATCTTTTATTATCATTCTCAATCTTTTGATTCTTGAGGCGGGACGGAAATGGGACTTTCATAGGTTGGTTGGGTGGAGCTGGTGGAGAGGAGGTCATCTGAGGGGGCCGCTCGGGAGTCTTATTGCTCACATCACCTTCTTCCCCGTGAGGAATATTTGGTTCAACGACGACGGGATGTTGGCTCGGATAAGGAGGGTCCTTGGTTGTTGTTCCGGCTCGAGTAGTAATAGCGAGCAGGGGGTCTTTTTGGCTTACTTGGGGCTTGTTATAGCCATTAAGGGTGGCATTAAGTTCTTGGAACCATTTTTCTATGTCATTTTGTTGTTCAGTGATGAGCTCGTCAAGCCCTTTCAATTGTAAGCCTTTTTCATGAGTGAAGTGTCTAAGATCATCCTCAAAAGTGCTCTTGATTTTGAAGTCAGGACCTTTCTCTCCCTCCTCTTTTCTTACAAGATTTCCCCAAGGGGTAAAATCATCGTTTTGGTAAAAAGTCAAAAGGGAAAGATCATCGAAGATGTCATGGCTTGACAAGTATGCATGTTCGATAGTGGTTTCTCCTCTGCATTCTTCCACTTCATGCGGGGCCCCCACAATGGTCGCAAATCAAGTATGGGTTTGATAGTCGTTTAGCTGTTCGCGACCCTGCTAGGTATGATACCCTCTCGTGAAGCTTTCTCAGCCGATTCTCAGGCGAGGGCGTTTGTACGATTTCGGATATACTCATAGTCGAATCGGGTTCATACCAGGTATCGTCCTGGTCTTGAGCATATTCCTTAATCCTATTCCACCCTTCCTTGGCGCTTAGATTGGCTATTTTCCCTTTTTTTCGAATTATTGATTCCGTTCTGGTCGTTTTGGGAAATGTTGTCATAGAAGATTTGGACAAAAAGCCAAAGCTCAATGCCATGATGGGGAACTTGTCTTATTAGATCCTTGAATCTAATCCATGATCTACAGATGGGTTCGTCTTTTCCCTTACGGAAATGGAGGATCCTATCCCTAAATGCTGAGGTTTTTCCTGCTGGGAAGAACTTCTCGTAAAACTTTGAGATAAGTTGCTCCCATGTAAAAATGGACTCAGCGGGAAGTTTATCGTACCAATCTTTGGCGTTTTCTTGAAGGGTAAAAGGAAAGAACCGTAATCGGGACGTGTTTCTAGTGGCCCCATCCGCATGGAAGGTGTCCACTATTTTCAAGAAATCCCTAACATGTTGAATTGGATCATCAGTTTGCAATCCGCGAAACTTGCATACACTTTGGACAAGCCAAACATCGTTTGCACGCAAGACCTCACTGGTGCGTTCGTTTGGAAAAACAATGGCATTTGAGAAGTCGCGAGGGTTCGGGGAGGAATAATCCTTAAGGCGCTTAGGGATGGGAATTTCAGGAGTGTCCATATCGTGGTTGGGTTGGGGGCTAGGGGATGTAAGGTGATGATTTGAATCTTCTTCAGAAAGGGCCTCATCAAAATTGATTGTTGCGCCAGATGGTTCGGGTGTTGGAAGAGATTGCCTTAGCCTATGCATTTCCCTTTCAGGTTTTGCATAGGGCGGAACAAGATTTCTTAAGGAACTACGACTCCTAGTGATTCTAAGATTAGAGAGATCTTCATTTACCATGATGGCGGATGGTGATGGTTACGAACAAAGGAAACAAAGAAAAAGATAGACTAAAGAAGACCTATAAAAATTAAAAAAAAAAATCTTACTGGAAAGAAATCTAGCAAGTAGACCTAATAAAAAGAAATTTCAACCAAGACAATAACTATTCCCCGGGCTACGGCGCCAAAAACTTGATGCGTGGAATTGCGCCCTCGCAAAAGGTTTTACCTTTCAAGGGATCTTGAGAAGCTTGCAACCCCCACCAGGCAGTGTACCTGACCGTTGTAGTATAGTATAGTGGCAAGTACCGAGGGATTGATCATTCAACTCAACGAATAGTGTTCGCTAGAGTTAAAACTCAATTAAGCTAGGTCTAGAGGTGAGGGATGATTCTTTTTGTATTTTTATATTTTATGGAAAGCAAGTAAAAATCTCGGGTTTTTGGAAGAGTGGGTGGAATTTTGATAGTCAACTAACCCAAATTACTACGAATGCGAACAAAATAAAATAAAATGAACTTAAAGTAAATGTGGCGAAAACAATAATAAGAGAAATATGTTTACTTAGATTTCACTACTCCCTATCTATCTTTTACCGGTTGATTAGTTTGTTACAATTGCATGGATGATGGGTTGTATTCCTTAATACCATCCCTAACTCTATAAGCTTGTACCTCTTCCTATGTCAAGCCGACTACTAGCTCCTAACATAGCCTCATTAGTGGTTACCTATGCATTAAATATAACCAATTTATCGTAGTACACCTCCAATCAGGTTTCTTAAGAAGTTCAAGCAAGTTACCAATTGGAAGTCTGCCAGTTTTCTTAATCCTAACATCAAAATCATTCATCCACAACAATTATAAAAAAACAACCAACCAATAATCAATATCTAAGTTTCATTACATCTAAGCAAACACAAAGAAAACCTAGCCTAGCATGTTAAACAGAAGATAAGCATAAGATAGAATCAAACAACACATAGACATATTGAATGATTATTCGAAAACTTATCTTCAATTAAGCATGGATGAAACAAGGGTTTGAAACCCTCAAAAATACAGTAAAATTCGCCTAGGGTTTTCTCCTCTCAAAGTTGCACACAATGAATGAAAAATCAAAAACTATATATAGATTATAAGGTCTGACGGCGTCAAGAGTAAGTTTTGACGCCATTAACTCGCCGACACAGTTATCATCGTATTGCCTAGATCCACTTCTGACGTCGTCATGTGTAAACTTGGTCTTGGCCGTCACATGTAAATTGCTCTTGATGGCCTTGGTGACGCCGTCATGTATAATTCTTCCAAAAACTATCTGGCGCGTCACGTGTAACTTGATTTATCCACCTCTTTGTCAAAGGGTGACGGCGTCACATGCAATTCCTGACGCCGTCAGGTACAATTTCCAGCATGAATTTGAGACTTTGTCGTTTTCTTCACTTTTTCGCTCAAAAAACGTCCAAAATGCTTCCTTTTCCAGATTTCTCCTCAAAAGTACCTAAAATGACAAAAGGAACGAGTTAAGGCAATATTTGATCAAATAATCTCGACTTTGGGCTTAAATGACCCCCTAAAAGTGGTACACTTTTCGTCTCTCTCTCTCTCTCTCATATATATATATATATATATATATATATATATATATATATATATATATATATATATATATATATAGAATCGAGATCAGATGAGAACTTTCTTAAAGTTGTAAAAATGAGAACCAACCAAAATCTCACAAATGACACTCAACATAAAAAATAAAATAAAAACATAATTAATTACAACTAAAATTGTTAAAGATGTGATCGGTTTTCTTATGAAAATTGACGTAAACTAAGTGATACACTTTGATTCAACGTATAATGTGTATCAAGGTTTAGTATTGTGTATCAAGTTTTTAGTGGTTGTTGTGTATTAGATGTATCAATCAATTTATTTATAAGAAATTAGTTTTTTGAGATTTTAATGTATATGTATCAAAAATTTAATTGTATATCATTAATCCGTTTCTCATGTATGAGTTGGTTATTAGTCGATTTAATGTTAACTTGTATTAATATATAATATTTTGGTGCATCTTTGCTAAAATGATTATGTATCAATGTTTTATTGGTATTTTAAAATAGTTATCATTTTTACAACTTTAAGAAAGTTCTCACATTAACCTTCCCCTATATATATATATATATATATAGTCCATTTCTTGCGAGAACCACCTTATCTACAAGAACTGCGAGAACTACTTATGTACTCCTGGTATGTGTTAATTCACATACCATTTTATGGCCAAATACCGACCCAAATAGACTACTTATGCTAACAATATGCCAAAGAATAGTGTGTTTTATGTTTGTGAATATGAATGCACAGATTTATCTCAAAAAGACAAATAATCAAGCAAAAATCAGAAAAACGGGCACGAGAGTGGGAGATGATCAAAAAGTCAAAGCCTGGGATCCAAAAGTCAAAATAGGTCCTTCATGTATTCAAGATTGGCAGAATTAGTCCTAGATTTATACTTTGAAAAGTTGACAGAATCAGCCCTTGAAGTTCAGTCAATTACACAAATAGTCCTTGGATTATCAAATCTGAAATATAAGCCTAGTCCAAGTGTTTTCCCAAGTCCAAATATCACAAAGCCCAAATCCAAGTTACAAACCAAAAGCCCAAAATAAATTAACTACTACCCAAACCCACAGGTCAAATGGTCAATTGTCAAAACGGGTCAACCATATATAAAAATAAAACAAACGCACCTTTTTCTCCCAATTTCCCCCAATACCCAGAACTTATCCCACCCCATGAACCCTAGTTCATCAACCCAGTTCAATTGACTCAAGTAACTCAAATCAACCATGATTAGATAATCATTAGAGCTTCCAGAAGCACACCTCATGTGCACAGTACGTGTCAGAGAGATTGTTTGAAGTTGTGTTGACACTTGGCAGAGTGGGATTGGGCAAGACGCGTCATTATTCCTCATTGGATTCGCTTCTAGATGTGCTGACAAGTCAGAGAATGATGCACTCATTTGGGACAGATGTCAGTATTGGATTGGTTAGGCCACGCCTTAAATTCTGATCCAAGGGCTTACATTAGATCAAAGTAACACAAAATGATCAGATGGCTGTGAAGAGAGGAGAAGAAACACAAAGAGTTGTGGATTGCCAGCATGGATTCTCACCCCAACCCTTCACTCCTCAGTTATAAATAGAGCCTCATTTTAGCATTAGAGTATGTAATTTTTAGTGTAACGAAATGCTTGTGGAAAACTAGAAGGGGGGTTGAATAGTTTTACGTCCTTTTTAAATTTATTACCAAAATATTTTGTAGCTTATTAAAAACTTTCGATTCGATCTCAAGTGAATTCAAGTGACAACCAATATAAGCAATTCTAATCTAATAATGAAAGTATTGAAATGTAATGAAGAAAAGATAGAGTTAGAAGATCAAACCACAAAAAGCGAATTTATAGTGGTTCGGCTACAAGGACACCTTCCTTGCCCTACTCCACTCCCCGAGTACCACACTCGAGAGTTTTCTTCACTATGTCAACAAACTCCTTATGGTGGAGAAACCTTACACACCTTGGCTTACACGAGTTAACGACACTAAGCTAAATGTCGAGTTCTAATCGTAGCTAGAACCAATCTCACAACTTCTTCACAACTTCACACCTTCTTCACACCTTCACAACTTCTTCAAGACTTCACACCTTCTTCACACCTTGTCAACTTCACAGCTTCTTCTAAGCACAACTAGATCACAACTACTAAACTACTTTACAACACACCTAGTTTCTACAAACAACAAATTCACACAACACTTTTACAAAGATCTAACACTACTACAATATAAAACTAGCTAATCACAACACTACTACAATTAGACGGATGTAGAGGAGTGTTTTTCTTTTTGCACTTGAATGGATGAAGCTTTGGATCACTTGGAAACAAAGACTTATGAATTATATGATCAAAGGATTTTAGATCTAGAAATGGAGGTTGGATCAGAATGTTTATAGTGCAAAAAGGTGAGCAAAATATGTGAAATGATCCAATATTTATAGGGCCAGAAATTACTGTTCTGGAGCGTGCCGGTCCCCTTAATTAGGGGGCGGTCCCCTTAATGATTTAGGGGGCCGCCTAGTAAAATTAAGGGGGCCGCCCTCCTGAACGTTGGAAAAGTTTTTCTAGATAAAATTTTCCCTTTTTGGTTGGAAATTTGAAATCATATCTTTGTAGTTTAATATAACAATACCAAAAATGATTTACAAATATATATAAAATGTTAATATCATTTTATAAAAAGTTATGTCTTAAGACAAGGTTTCCTTTGATCATGTAATGCATAAGATGCTTAGTTTATGCATACCTTAAGTGATATTAGATGTAGAGGTAAATATTTATTACCAAATACTTGTTTACGTCTTAATCTTGACTTAATTTGATTTGAGTTTTGTGATTATCAAAACATAGGTTTATTGAGAGATATTAATAACATTTTTAAACATTATTTATATCAACAATCTCCCCCTTTTTGATGATTACAAAACTTAAACTCATTGACTTAAAAATTAGTTTTTAAACAAGTATTTTAGTGAGTTTATATTTACTTCTCCCCCTTTTTATAGAATCAAAAAGGTTATACCGATAATTTTCAAACGTGAAAATTTGATGGGAAGTTATCTCCCCCTTGATGTGTACTCCCCCTCGTTTGGGGGCACCAAGAGAACGAGCTATGGAATGCTTTGCAAAACAAAAATATTAGAAGCACAAGTATATTCATGAAAACATATATTAGGTGATAAGAAAGAAAATAAGCATGGTTGAAAGAAAGCATTCATATTAAAGAAATGGTTGTGGCAAGACACAACATACAAGTAGCAATAAGGATTACAAGTAGAAAAGCAAGTATACAAATTAACAACTAGGAAAATACATCATCATGCAAAGAGTACATGGTCTTCATAGAGCTTGCAAGTAAAAGGGATGGTAGAGGCTTTATTTATTAAGCATATCAAATGCTTAATTTGGAGAGCATGATGGTGATGGTGGAGGAATGGGTGAGAATTGTGGTGGAGGAATGATTGGAGAGGATGGTGGAGTTGGTGGTGGTGGTGGGTTGGTAAGCAAATGTTCAATATATGAAAACATATATTGAATTTCATCTCTAAGGCCAAAGATGACGGTGCGGTTGTGGATGCAACAAAGATAAGTATCCCCATGGGATTCAAGTAGCCTCCAAGGCACGTGATTGGCAAAGAATGGTGGTGTAATTGGTGGAGATGAGAGATGAGCATCAAGAGGTGTTATTGGTGAAAGTGAGATGGTAAGATGGGTGGAGATAGGTTCTTGTGTAGGAAGTGGTGATGATACTTGTGGTGACAAGTGTGAGTTGATGTAGTCATTGATTGATGAAGTTGAGGGTATGGAGGATGAGGAAGTTCCATGAGTGGAAGGTGTTTTAGATGGTGCATTGGGTGCATTTGGGGATGAGCATTTGGGTGGAGGTGATGGGGTTTTGTTTTCTTCATTTGTTAAGTCAATGAAGAGTTGTTTTGGGGGGATGACCACAAGCTTTTGTTTCTTGGAGGCTTTGGAGTGTGAGGTGCTTGGTGGAGTCATGATGATTTAGATGATGAATGATGAGATGAAGAATGGTGATTATGGAGGGAATTTATAGTATGGAAATGGTTGTTTTAGGTATGTATTTGAAATGGTTGAATGAGATTCTAAAATCAGTTGGGTTAAAATGGGAAATGGTAGCTGATACTAGAGAAAGGGTTCACAAGATGCAAAAAAAAATAGTGAACCCAGTTCCAGATGGCCGGTCCCCTTAATTGTAGGCCGGCCCCCTTAATGATTAAGGGGACCGCCTAGGGAATTAAGGGGGCCGCCCATCTGGTGTTTTCCCAGACGACCAGAAACCCAAAATTTGCAGAATTTGGTGATTTTTCAAGTGTGTTTTTCCAGCAAGCTCTATTAGAAGTATATACTCTAGGAATGATGATATATAAACACATATATATAACCAAATGTTGCATGCAAATTAACATATTATAATCCACATTGAAAAGAACCATAGCATAGCATTAAGATAGTAGCAAGATAATAGTTAAAGTCTAAACATCATTCAAGAGATAAACAAGAAATAACACAAGTATTTCCGAATGAATCGGACAAATAACAAACCATACAAATGTCTAATAGAAACAAATAATAACAAGTAGCAATACGTCAATATCTTCTACTTCTTCTTCTTCCCAATCATCTTCCTAAACATCTTCCCAACGGATTTGAATCCTCCTTGAAGTTCTTCAAGTATTTGTTGTTGACGGTTGATGATGGACGTTTGACGAGTGAAGAGAAGCTCATCGGTACGTTCATGAGGAAGAGGAACTTGATACTCGGTATCATCAATATCAGAAAGATTTTCAACAAAGGTCGTGGGGGATGGAGTACTAACACGTGATGTGTTTTCCTCCTTATCATCATCGTCCTCACGATGGGATGTAGAACCACGAGGCCTAGAATATAAAGGAACACGAGATTTTCCTTTGTCACTTCGAGAACGAAGAGTACGAACAAGAGTGAGTTGGTTCAAGGTAGGAAGGATTTAAACGTAGTAATCTCTTTGAAGATGAGGGTAATGTTCCATGACATAACGATAAAGTCGTGTAAGGAACATACCGTAAGGAAGATTGGCATTTGGAGTGTTTTTGGCGGTCATGATTCGATGGATAAAAAGATAAGCCAAATTTTATTGCTCTTCAGCAATTACACAATATAACATGTGGGCAATGCTCGCCGTGACATGATCACGGTGACCACTAGTACCAAACGCATTCTCGCGAATGAGTTCTTCCCACTTTTTCATATCTCGGCTTAGCTCTTTGAGGAGGATTTGATTTGCATGAATATCGACATTCTTCGACTTGATTACTCGACTAGTCGTACGACGTTCTAGTTCGAGTAGTTGACGAATGTCATCATGACTAGGAATCTCAGAATAGTATGGGCCATCCTGAGGACGATTTCTTTCATGAGAGGAGAGATCCTTCATTTGAGAATACGGCTTGACCGTTGTATGGGATTCTAAGGATTTGTCCAAATTGAGCAAGAGTAAGAGTGATGAATTGATTTTGAATCATGAAGGAAATAAGGAGATGACCATAGGGATCGGTTTGCACCGTCACTTGGCTATAGAAGTCGAGGATAAAACGAGGAATGATTGGTTCGTTGATTTGGTAAAGACATTCAAAACGAATATTAGAGAACATTTGTTCGGTTTGATCAGAGTCATAGAAAGATGGATTGACAATTCTTCCTTCGTGAATGTTCCTATGTTTGATGGGACGATAGAAACATGCAACTGAAGGAGACATGCCGGGAGTAGAGGAAACTTTTGGAATGTATTGTTTGGTTTTGGAGACATCACCAACCGTGGTCTTAGGCATTTTCACCTAAACAATATAACAACAAAAATAAAATTAAGATAAAAACAACTATCATGCATATGTTATATGTATATATATATATATATATATATATATATATATATATATATATATATATATATATATATATATATATATATATATATATATATATATATATATATATATATATATATATATATATATAATTATATGCAATATATGTGGAACGAAATTCTACTTCGACACAAAAAAAATATTCAATGAAGTAGTTTCATAATTTTCCTTTTATTTTGATTTTAAACTCGTTTAGAATATATGATATCAAAGAGTATGATATCATAATTCATTTCGAAGTAAGGCTAGATATATATTAGATTATATATCTTCCATTTCATAAGAGTTTGACACAACATAAGCTTGTTTAAAAGATTAAAATGCGAATTTTATTTTTCAAAAATATCTTTTTCGAGATAAACCAAACGCTCCCTTAACTAGATAAAAACATCCTAAAACATCAACATATATATTGATTATATATCTTGATGACATCTATTGATTCTAGTAGTATTAACAAATTTTATGAGCTAGTTTTAAGTTTCAAATAACCACATATAGTTATAGTTTGTTCATGAACCAAACGCCCATGTTGTCTTCATGAACCATTTTATAACGAATTGAAAAGTATGTTTTGATTGTTTATAACATTAAAACAATGTAATGTAGTAAGTTTTAAATAGTTTTTAAGAGTTATATCAACAATGTGCCTTTTGAAAAAATAAGATTCAACAAGGGTTTATGGGCAATTAATGATTTTGACAAAATGATATGTTATACCAAATTTAAGTTGCAATGCATCATCCTAAACCTATGGGAAGCATTTGGTAGTTCAATTCCTAGCTTCTATTTCACTAAAATTCGAATTAAAATAAATTTTAATAAAATGCCTAATTATTGATTAGACACCAAATTGAATGAAATGTGATGAAATGCATGTTGGAAAACTTACAAAAGATGTTGTTGTATGTTTGGTTAACGTTTGCCCCTTGCGAAACAACCCCGGATTGGTGATATGGTGGAGGATTTTGATGGTTTTGGGTGTTTTGGTTCGTACTCAGCAGTGGTGGGGAAGAAATATATGAGAAAATGGAGTGTTTGGGAATGGAAATAAGGTGGAAAACGGATTTGGGAGTGTCAGATGGCCGGTCCCCTTAAACATTAAGGGGACCGCCCTCGATAATAAGCCGGTCCCCTTAATCATTAAGGGGGCCGCCCTTGAAATTTTTGAATTTTCGCGGAATTAGTTTCTTGAACAAAAATATTTATACGTATATAATTAGATTTATAATATATCAAAAATACGTAAACGTTTATTGGCACGATGATAAAATACCTAACAATTTTTCATTTCCATTTTGATAATTAAAATGTACCTTTGAAAATTTTGGATAAAATGATCAAAGTGTTAAGTTGATGAGGGGTTTGAGGTGTGTTCGGAAATATGTGAATAAGTGTATATATGTATATAAGTATAAATGTGAGTGAAAGATGGGTTGATGGGTGAGGTTTGAAAGATAATAGCGGAGATAGAATATAGTCGGCGAAAGGAGTTTGTTTCATCCATAGTGTTCACGTGCGAAGGCGTTCTTGCATGATAAAAGTCCACTCGACTCATATCCCTTCATCATCATGAGTCTTCTAAAAGAGGACTTAATAGAATAACGCGAGGGGGAAGGAAAGGGTTCGATAATGAACGATTTCCTGAAGTTCTAGAAAGTCAACTAATGACGTATCTAGGTTATGTGCAAGTAAGTACATATATTTAATATAATAAGTATAAGAGTATATATATATATATATATATATATATATATATATATATATATATATATATATATATATATATATATATATATATATATATATATATATATATATATAGAGAGAGAGAGAGAGAGAGGGAAATAGCAAGCTATATCTATGCAAACAACGTAATCAAATAAAGCATATTTATCTAAGCATGGCAATGAGTTGTGAAAGAATGGCGTACCCGGTGGTCTTCAAAAAATCTTCAAAATCATCAAGATGACATATAGACTTTGAAAAAGTCTATGTTGAGAGAAACTTCAAGATTGCCTCAAGGAATGTTCATCTAGCTATTCGATCCCCATTGTCTCTTTGGTCCAAAGTTGTTTGGTCCAAACATGTTTAACATTTGACTACGATGCATGAAAGGTGGTAGTATACCCCAAGGATTGTAGCTTTGTTGGTAGTTCCACATTTGATTACTATTGTTATTATAGTTTTGCCTATTTTGGTTTCTTCTTGGTTGAGGTGTTTTAGACCTAGGATTAGGATTATTTGGTTTTCTAGGTGGTGGTGTTTTAGATCTTTTAGGTTTAGAAGATCCTACCTCATTTTTTAAAGACGGTTTATAAAAAGCTTTTACTTCTTCATTGTTGGCAAGAGGTATTTTTCTATCATTAATAAGTATATACTTAGGATTAGATTTTAGAGGTTTTTGTTCATTAGGTTCATTTTCGAATTTGACATTTTTAATATCACTTGTTGAATCTTCGTTTGAATTAAATCCTAAACCGGTTTTATCTCCGGATGTTCTTTGAATACTAATTATTTTACTAAGTGAGTGACTACTCTTTTCAAATTTATCAAGTTTGCGAATTTCTTCCCTAAGTATTTCGTTTTCACCTTTAAGCTCTTGACATGATTTACATTCTTCAAAAATTTCTTTACCTTTTTCAAGTTGATGTATTTTAATTTTTAGTTCTAGTACTTCATTTTCCAATTGATTGTTTATGTATTTTAGTGATTTGTTTTTGGCCATTACTAGTTGTCCTAATTTGCATAGCCTATTATATTCATTATCTAGATCTTTTTCATCTAATGATAAGCTTTCATCACTAAAATATTCGGTTTCGGAACGTACCTCATTTGATGTATTCGCCATAAGACATTTTTCTTCTTTTGTGATTTCTTTCTCATCTTCATCACTATCACTCCAAGCTCCTCCAACAAAAGCTCTTTGATTTTGATCTCTTGTCATCATTGGACATTTTCCAATGAGGTGATTTGGATCACCACACTTGAAACATTTCCTTTCAATCTTGTTGTTCTTGTCATCCTTACTCTTTTGAAATGTTTTCTTTTCATCATGCGGTTGTCTTACGAATCTTCCTCGCCTTTTGAAGAATTTCTTGAAATCTCTTACGGCCATGGCGTATTCTTCGTCATCACTTTCGGAAGATGAGCTATCTTCGATACTAGATTCCTTTCTAGCTTTCAAGGCGATTGACTTGCTTTGCTCTCGTTTTTCTTTGACCATTTCGGAATCCTTCTTAATAATAACTTCGTAAACTTTTTGATTTCCAATTAATTCATCAAGTTGCAATGTTGACAAATTCTTTGATTCTTCAATAGCCGTCACTTTAGCTCGCCATTTTGGATGAAGAGCCCTAAGAAACTTCCTAACAAAATTCTTACTAGAAAAATTCTCATCAAGTACTTTTAAACTTGTGATGATAGTGTTAAATCTAGCAAAAGCATTATCAATTGATTCCTCTTCCGGAATCGTGAATTGCTCATATTGTTGAACAAGTAGATCTATCTTATTATCTTTCACTTGACTATTACCTTGGTGAGTTATTAGTAAAGAGTTCCAAATTTCTTTTGCGGTTTCACACATAAAGATCCTTTCGTACTCTTTACGTGGTAGCGCATTATAAATAACCATTTTTGCTTCATTATTTTTAGCAAGTTTTCTTTTTAAATCATCATTTTGTTTTTCAAAAGGTACGATTTCATCTTTCTTTGTTTCGGGGTTATTTTGAATAGGTAAAAAATCACCATTAGTAATAACATGCCAAAGATCTAGATCTTTTGACTTCACATATGTTTCGAATCGATTTTTCCAATATAAAAATCTATCACTTTCAAATAGTGGTGGTCTTTGCATAGATTGCCCTTCTAAATATTTTTCAGATTCCATAGATCGTTACAAGTTTTAAAATACAATATATTTTAAAGATCTTGCTAGACCTGGCTCCTGATACCAATTGTGGAAAACTAGAAGGGGGGTTGAATAGTTTTACGCCCTTTTTAAATTTATTACCAAAATATTTTGTAGCTTATTACAAACTTTCGATTCTATCTCAAGTGAATTCAAGTGACAACCAATATAAGCAATTCTAATCTAATAATGAAAGTATTGAAATGTAATGAATAAAATATAGAGTTAGAAAGATCAAGCCACAACAAGCGAATTTATAGTGGTTCGGCTACAAGGACACCTTCCTTGCCCTACTCCACTCCCCGAGTACCACACTCGAGAGTTTTCTTCACTATGTCAACAAACTCCTTATGGTGGAGAAACCTTACACACCTTGGCTTACACGAGTTAACGACACTAAGCTAAATGTCGAGTTCTAATCGTAGCTCGAACCAATCTCACAACTTCTTCACAACTTCACACCTTCTTCACACCTTCACAACTTCTTCAAGACTTCACACCTTCTTCATACCTTGTCAACTTCACACCTTCTTCTAAGCACAACTAGATCACAATTACTAAACTACTTTACAACACACCTAGTTTCTACAAACAACAAATTCACACAACACTTTTACAAAGATCTAACACTACTACAATATGAAACTAGCTAATCACAACACTACTACAATTAGATGGATGTAGAGGAGTGTTCTTCTTCTTGCACTTGAATGGATGAAGCTTTGGATCACTTGGAAACAAAGACTTATGAATTATATGATCAAAGGATTTTAGATCTAGAAATGGAGGTTGGATCAGAAAGTTTATAGTGCAAAAAGGTGAGAAAAATATGTGAAATGATCCAATATTTATAGGGTCAGAAATTACTGTTCTGGAGCGTGCCGGTCCCCTTAATTAGGGGGCGGTCTCCTTAATGATTAAGGGGGCCGCCTATTAAATTAAGGGGGCCGTCTTCCTGAACGTTGGAAAAGTTTTTCTGGATAAAATTTGCCCTTTTTGGTTGGAAATTTGAAATCATATCTTTGTAGTTTAATATAACAATACCAAAAATGATTTACAAATATATATAAAATGTTAATATCATTTTATAAAAAGTTATGTCTTAAGACAAGGTTTCCTTTGATCATGTAATGCATAAGATGCTTAGTTTATGCATACCTTAAGTGATATTAGATGTAGAGGTAAATATTTGTTACCAAATACTTGTTTACGTCTTAATCTTGACTTAATTTGATTTGAGTTTTGTGATTATCAAAACATAGGTTTATTGAGAGATATTAATAACATTTTTAAACATTATTTATATCAACAATGCTGTTAAATTTTCAATAGAATGTATTTAGTTTAGTTCATGTAATTTTCACATAAGTTTTTAATAAAATTTTTAGTTCACTTTAATAAATTTCAGCTTATTCATAATTTCTCATTGCTTATTTTTGTTAGAATTCTACTTTTATCTAGCTAATAATCAATTGCTCTCAGCTTCTTTTCTCTTATTATCACTCAATCCTTATTTCATTTACAGAAAAAGAAAATAAAATAAAAAAATCAGAAAATTATAAAAAATAAAAAAATGTTTCAAAATAGTTGTTTCAGGTATGAGATAAGCTGTTTTAGCTTATAAACAGTATATTCAAACTTTTATAGTTTGTTGTATACTTGTTTCTGTTTCATTCAATTAGAAATAATAAAAGTCAATTGAAGTCAAAGGAGTTTGATCCTGTGTTCCTGAGGTGATATTAACAGTCTAAAGTGAGAATTGGATGCACTTAGCCTGTCTAAAGATAGGCAAGCAAAGGGAACTCCCTCTGTTTAGCTGAGGGATATAAGAGTGGTAATTTCTTGGTTTCTACTGTTCCATTAGTTATATTGTATTAATTGTGGTGATAGAGTAATTCTAGCAGCTGTTTTAGATTGTTTCTGTTATTATTGAGTCATTGATAGTTGTTGATTTGATCTGAGATTGAGCTTTGTGAGATGAGTTCTGTTTGAGATTAGCTTATTTGAGATCTGTTTGCTTTGGATCTGTCTAATTTTTTTGCTATTGGATCTAGGTGTTCATTGTTGTCATTTTGCTAATTCAATAGTGATTTAGGACTGAAATTGATTGTATTGGTGGTGATTAATGGATCTTATATAGTTTCTGTAGTGAATTAGTAGATTAAGGCAGTGTTTGGATTTGTAGATTACTGAGGTGTGTAGTAGTTGAGTAGCTAATTTCTTGTTATACTTAGGTTGATTTAGAGTTGTTAGAGTAATTAGTAATAATTAAACAGTTGGAATATACATTTAAAGTCAAAATTGCTTTTCAAATTAGATAAATATAAGAGCTAGTGTAAACCAGTTAGTGTAAATTTAGAGTTAGCTGCAAAATAGTTGAGTTAGCTTAATCAAGTTAGTAATTAGCTTATTATAATAAGTAGTGATAGTTTTCAGTGATCTAAAATTGGAAAAAGTCAAATAAATAGAAGCTTATAAATAGTCAATTGAGTTCAGACTTGTTGTTAATTGCTGCTGATCTTTGGTGAATTTAGAGGAGCATTTGGTAGTTTATGATAGAATATTTGCTAGTTTTGGTATCTCAGTAGAGCTATTGTTCTTTTGCCCCCTTTTGTTTGCATGTTGGAGCTTATTGGAATAGCTTATAGCACCTGTTAATAAGCTAGGTTGAGACTGGGGACTGTTTTGATATTTAGGCCTGCAAACATTCATTTGAGCTTGATTTTGTGTTTGATGAATGTAACTGAGCCTTATTTGAGTTGAATTAGTGTTGTGCATCTTAACTTGGCTTCTGGTACATTTTGTGCTTATTCTGCTATAGAAGTGTGCTTAATATTTGAGCTTATTGCATTGAATTGGTGAATCTGTGTAATTCTGTGATTAAGATTGATAATTCTTTGCATTTCTGAGTTTTTTAAATCATCATAAACCTGTGTTTGAAGTTTCATAAAGTTTTGTTCACAAGTGCTTATAAATAAGCACTTGTGAATAAGCAGTTGTGCTAAATAAGCACTGAATCAGCTCAGTTTCTTTTCAAAATTTTTCTTCAAGATCTTTTTAATATTTTCGATTTTCTGGAATTTTTCCAGATTTTTCCAAGTAGTTTAAGTATTTTTTCTTAATTTCTTTTTTTATTTTAATCATTTTTAAATAGTTTTTAATAAACAAAAATCCATAAAAATTCAGAAAAAGCTGTGAAAAATACAAAAATATTTTTAGAAATTCTTTTTTAATATTTTAGAATTTACAGAATTTAATTTTCATTTTTCCACCTTATTTTTCTATTTTCTTCCATTTTTAATTCATTTAAAATTACAAAAATCAAAATAAATTCATAGAAAATAATAGAAAAGTCATAAAAATAATTTTCTTTTTTCGGAAAATCTTTTTAGTAGTTTAAGATTTTTAGAAAATAATTTCACATTTGTAGGATCATTTTTCGTTAAAAGTCGCGTTTTAAATAACGCGGTTGCATTTCCGTTTTTACGTTTTAGACTTTGGTGCATAATTAGCTTGTACTCTATGCATAATTCATATTTGTTTGTGAATACTTGAATTACTTGATTGCTAATTTCACTTTTACACTTCTCAATTCACGGTTTTCACGAATCAATATTCTTGATTTCATTCACCTTCACTCGGATACGACTCGGGTGATCCGTATTTCACGCGGATCATTTCGATATAATACTACTATACTATAATAAGATTGATTTTAACACAATCAACTCCTAATAAAGGATTGTGTGCAACATATCAATGCAAATGGCTTTTTTTGTAATTAAGGAAAACTACATTTCTTGGAAACATTAATGAAAAGGGTAGAAAAGGTATTCTAGTTTATAAACAATCTCATTAACTGCATGCTACAATAACAGGATTTCTTCAAATTTTTTTCTCTCTGATAACATAACCGATCTTCAGTTGTTTAATATCAAAACACAAAATTAGTTCACCTACAAACCTAAACCCCCAAATCTCATAACAGTGGCAATAATCAATCAAACAATCGGTTATTATTATTATTATTATTATTATTATTATTATTATTATTATTATTATTATTATTATTATTATTATTATTTGATTCAAAGAACAATAACATCAATGGAAGGCATGATAATCAATGTTCTTTGTTTGTTTTTGGTGTTTATTTTTTTATTGTTGTTGATGTAAAGTGTGATTGAACAATTTAAGTGCATGTCTGTTATTTTTTTTTTCATTTTTCGATTGTTTGATTCTAGCATGTCTGTTATTCCTTTTTTTTTTTTAATTAATTATTTATTTATTTATACTTTTTGTTAGAGAAACAGTAATGTTAATGTGTAGATTGTTTTATTTTTTTTATTTGATAATTTAAGTTTTTTTATTTTAGTTTTTGTTTATTAGTTTATTTTAGTGTACAAAGGAGTAACAGGGGTGTTTGGATGTGCTTAAGATAGAGTATTTGAAAGTGGATAATGAAAATAGATGTAATAGGGGTGTTTGGAAGTGATTAACAAAGCATATGTGTTATGGTATTTGCTCGGTGTTTGAACAGGGGTGTTTGAATGTAACATGGGTGTTTGGATGTGATTATCAAATTGTATGTGGATAATGAAAAAGATGTAACGTGGGTGTTTGAGTGTGAATAATGAAAAAGATGTAACAACGGTGTTTGGATGTGTCATAACAAATCATTTGAATTAGAAGTAACGTACGTGTTTGATGTTGACGTATGTGATAACATTATGTTTTAGTTACCGGGTGTTTGGAAACAGGGTATGTGATACTATTATGGTGTTTTGGTAAACGGCATGTGATAAGAGAAATAACATAGGTGTAGATAATAATTATAGCATTGTGTATTTTAGATAATTGGCCAGTTATTTTGGTGTTTATTTAGATTTAGTAGTCTATATTTTAGAATTATGTTGTTGTTGTTTTTTTTTTCTTTCTTTTTTTTTTTTTTACAATTGGATTTTTTAGTGAAAGTGAATTAGTTGCCTCTTGGCAGTAATGCATGTTTGTTTATATTGCTAGCGTGGAAAAGATAAAATTTTGATCAAAATTTTTTATTCCATTTTTTTCATTCTTGTTGTTGATTGCAGCAGGATAGTTTCTGGTTATTGCACATGGAGCATTACATGGGCTATACTATGGTAAGGTGGGACTGCGGACTAGAGGATGAAAGTAGGAGGCAAACTCAACAGTTGGAAAAATTGAGAAGGAAGTGTTAATACAAATATCGTCTAAAAACGTTATTTATATTTTACGATCTTTGCTAAGTTTTGTTAACGACAAAGTATAAACTTTAGTTTTTAGTAAAACACAACTTTAGTTTTAGTCTTGCATAACTAGACTTTACTTGCTACATTTACATTTCACATTAGACATAACATTTTCATATTACTAAAAATAGAAAATGTAATATGACATCATAGCTTACATCATGTTCATTTATGGAAAGCTTACTAAATCTAGTAGTTGACTTTCCATAAAAATCTCTTACACATTTGGATAGTCTCTTACTCAATCCATTGTGTGTTGACTTATAGAAACATGATTTGACATTGCTTGATATGGAAAGATTTCTTTAGTCCTTTGACTATCCGACTTGGCGGAACCCTTGTTTTGGTTCCGCCAGATCCATTAGTCTACTGGCTTGAATGGTTATAAATACCAAGTCAATTGCAAAGAAATTTCTTATCACTTCTCATTATAATTCACACATACATTCTCATTGCATTCATCTAACACCTTAACATTTCATTTCATTTGTGAGATCTTTTGTAGCAAAGAAGATTACAAGTTCATAACCAAAGTTACAAGGTTCAACATAACGTTATAAGTCTTGTAATCTTAGTCTTGTGTAAACTAGTAAGGTTTATACATCCATTCATTGTGTGTTTTCAGTAGTGATCGGTTTGTATTTTAGGCCTTAAAATACATAGTGTGACGGGAGTAGTTGTACCCTTGTAAAAGAACTCGACATCTAGCTTTGTGTCGGTAATTTTGTGTAAGCGACATGTAAGGTTTTCTCCGCCGGTGAAAGGAGCTTGTTGACTAGTGAAAGAAACTCTCGAGTTGGATAACTCGAGGCGTGGAGTAGGGCAAGGAAAAAGAGTCCTTGTAGCCGAACCACGATAAACTATCGTGTTGTGGTTTGATTGTTTCTTTTTCTATCTTGCATATTACATATTGTCTTTTACACGATATCTTGATTACACGGAAAGTTTTATAAAGATTACTAAGTTAAAATCGGTAAACTATTCAACCCCCCTTCTAGTTTCCCACAGGAAGTATGATGCGCGACTATTGCTTTCGTAGTGCAACATTCATAAGGAAAAGATTAATGCATATCTGTCCGATATGAACCTGTGAATGTTGCTGTAAAGACAAAGAAAGTGTCGTCGAGAGGCGTTTGAATGGAAACAGATATGAACAATGTTCTCGCATATCGTTGATGACTTGTTTATGGATTTATCTATTGTGTTTTCTTTAGAAATTATCTTTTGTGTTTTGTTTGGAACTTATCGTTGATGACTTGTTTATGGATTGATCTAAACAATATGTTATTAGTACTTATCTTTTGTGTTTTGTTTATGGGAATTTTGCTAGATTTTGGATTTAGAGTTAGAGAAACGAATAAAGAATATGTTGGTATATTTTTAAGTGGTTTTTAATGAACATGTATGTTTAATAAACATATATGTTTTAATGACCATATATCTTTTATAAGCTTCAATTTTAAAGCTATTTCTAGAAGAAAAAAAAAAGTTTGTTACCAAGACATATGATTCGTGAGAAAATCAATGTTATTATATAGTATAGTATTACTCAAGAGATCCGCAAAGAAATACGGATAACCCGAGGTCGTAGTCCGTGTGAAGGATGAATGGAATTCCGAATTCCCGTTTCGTGAAACATGTCGTGAAAGTGGTAAAAAGTGATTATGATGAGATTATACTAATGAAATCACAAATGAAGGACAAATAATCAATTAAACACGTATATCAAATAAACAAACTTAAAACGTAACGTAGAATCGAAAATGTAAACCTAAAAATAAAATAAACGTTAACGTACGAAATAAAACGCGACTTTTAAGCTACGCTACTCCTACGAACTTGGAAATAATTTTCAAAAATTAAAAATGATAAAAGAAAATTTTGAGAAAAAGAAAAATATTTTTTTGACTTTTTATTTATTTTTTATGAATTAAAAATTATTTAACTAATTAAAAATTAATAGAAAATGCAAATAAAGTGAGAAAAATGAAAAATAAATTTTGAAAATTATAAAATAACTAAAAAGTAATTTTAAAACTAAAAACTATTTTTTTTTTTGCTTTTTATGTAATTTTTTGAAATTAAATGCTGTTTAAACTAATTAAAAATGAAAATAAATGGGAAAATTGCAAAATAAATTTCTAAAATTCTAAAATAACTAAAAATAAATTTCTATTATTTTTTTGGATTTTTCTGTGGTTTTTCTGATTTTTTTCGTATTTTTTAGTAATTAAAAAGGAATTAAAAATGTTTAAAAATGAAAATTTAATAGGAAAAATAGCAAATTAACTCAGAAAAATATGAAAATTTCAGGAAAAATCTAAAATAATATTTTGCAACTAGGAAAAATATAAAAAGTTGAAAATAAACATTGGAAGTGCTGAATGACTCAAAACAGCTTATACAAAGTGCTTATTTATAAGCAATGTTTGACCAATTGACTGAAACTTTGACCCAATGATTTTTTAACTCAAATAAGCTTATAAGAACAGTTATGAAAACCAAAATGACTCAGAAGCATAGGTTGCAGCACAAATAGATCAAATAAGCTCAATGTAATAAGCAACTAGCATAAGCAGAATAAGCTGATAGCTAAATATCAATTGAAACAACAACTTAGGGTGCTAATGAACTTAAATGAACCAATTAACTCAGAGTATAATCAAAATATAGCACTTGCAGCCCTTGTTATGAAAACAGATTATTACTCTCAACCTATCAACTAAATAAGCTAAAAAGCTGTAGCAAAATACCTCACAACTAAGAGCTTATGGGGGAAAAACACTAACTGACTACCAGAGATCTCAAATGCACCAAATAAACAGATGCTAGAATCAATTTACTGGTCTAAAAGTACCCTAGGAGTTTGGCTTAACACTGTGGTGCAGGGCAATTAATGAGCAAAAAAGTCAACTACAAAGCACTTTTCAGGTAAGCAAATAATTTCCAAATGAAAATTTTCTTTTTGACTTTACTCCACTTACTGCCAAAGTTTAGAAAACAACAATCCAAAAGTACTTTCAATAAAAAATGAAACCTAGAAATGCTTACAAAGGTTTGTCCAAAAACTGAGTTCAGAATTTGTTTGACTTTTTAATTTGATTGAGACTTTGACCAAAGTGAATTTTGATTTCAAAATTATGACTGAAAATGTATGAAAAGCTGTTGTATGAAATGAAATGAGCTAGATCTACAAATTATGCAACTACAATGATGAAGAGGCAACCTATTTAGACTAACTGTGATGCAGAAATTGATAAACAAGAAGATTTTTGACTTTTATGTTATGCCTACTGAATTTATGACTTACTTATATCTATATTAACCTACGTGACTAATTTTAATCAAGCACAACTTCTGAAACACCTCTGTTAACAGCAAATCACTTAATGCCAAACACCTCTCAATGTGACTGTTTTTGCTTATGAGTGACTACCAGATCATTAATTCAATCCAAACACTAACTCAAATATCCACAAGTTTAATAAAACAGTAAAAAAAACTATGAAGCAAAAACCTATTTCTCCAAACACCCCTTAATAGTCTGATAACTCTAACTGTCAATATTCAAAACCTACTCAGATCTATCTTTATGCAAACCAAACCTCAACTTAGTTGCTAAAACTAATTCAAACACACCAAATTAACTCAGATACCACAAAATTCAAACACCACAACTCACAAACACAGATCTCAGACTGCAACTAAAACAACACAGATACACTAAAATGAACAGATGCAGCAAATGAAATGAAACAGTAACAAATTGCTAATCTACTATTATTATTCTACTTATGCAATAATGAAACTGAAAATGAAAATCAATATACTTACAAAACAAATCCCCCTCAGCAGAACAGAGGGGGTTCACTTAGCTAGCCTGTCTCTTAGACATGCCAAAAAGCTCCAAATGGCTGTCTTCAATCCCCAATAAGCTGGCTTATTATGAATAAGCTTGATGTTTGACTTTCTTTTGGATTTTTAGACTTTTGATAAAACAGTAATCTCAATACTTATATAAACTTGTAAAAATAGTAAAATAACTATAATAAATCTAGATTCAAACCAATTAAAATTAATACTGAATATATATATATATATATATATATATATATATATATATATATATATATATATATATATATATATATATATATATATATATATATATATAAATATATGAGCTGAGAAAAACAGTAATTGGAATTTAATTCAAGCAAAATATAAAAATTAACTACTAAAGCAATAAACTAAGACAATATCAAGTAAATAAGCAGAAATTTAAATGAAATTAAGAGAGCTTAAAACTAAAATTTTATTAACTAATAAAACATTACAAAGAGAGTTTTTTTTTACAGAATAATATTACATATAAAAGAGCACACTAAATGACTAGGGGGAGGGGGGTATTTATACACGAATGGGGGAGCTTGGGTGAAGGTTCTGGTAGTCCTATGTCAGCAATCCATGCCATTTTTGTGCTTTCTCTTAGTCCCTTGTAGCCGTATGATAACACTTGGTCCCTAAGCCTTGAATAATAGCCCTTGGATTAGATGATGTGACAACTTCAATCCTGCGTGTGTCCTCCCATTGGTCCACGTGCCCCTTCTTTCATTCCCTGACGTATGTCAGACCTTCTAGAAGACCCAATCATGGGGTAATTATGACTGAGGTGAGGTAATTGGGCGTGTGGGATGAACTAGGGTTCGGTGAATAGTAACTATTTCTGGGTTTGTGGTAAAAAAAGGGAGGCGGGAAAGGGAATTGGGGGTTTTTATTTATTGTGGGTGTTGACCGGGCATTTAGGATTTGACCGGGTTGGGTATTGAGTATTAAGGGTGGACTGGGTAGGATTATTAGGTGGGCTTATGTTTGGGCTTTGGGGTTTAAGGGCTTAGGTGTGAGTTTTGGGTAATATGGGATCTGGTTGTATATTTTATTTATTTTAGGATTAAAACAAGGACCAAATGTGTAAAGCTAGAAACTTTCAAGGACTAAATTTGTAATTTTGCAAACTTTCTTCCAAGGGCCATTGTTGTAAATCTTTGATTCATGAGGGACCACTTTTGACTTTTCTTCCAATTTATCTTCAAGGGACTATTTTTGCCAAAATTTGAAACTGCAAGGACTAATGTTGCCAATTTCTCAAAACTTTGTCCAGGGACTTTTCTTGTAACTTTAAGAATCTCTGAGGACTTAAATTGATAATTTGAGCTTTCCTTGATCATTTTGCTTCCCCGGCTTCGGCTTTTGACCTTTTTTCGTTCTCGTGCTCGTTTTTGTCGGTTTTGCTTTGTTTTCGTTCATTTTTCACATATCCGTACCTGCACATACACAAAAACAAAAACATGCATTCTCTTGGCATTTTTGGTTAGTATTTAGTGTATTTGGTCTGATTTTGGGTTTAAAAAGGATGAGTGATTAAGCACTCATCAAAATCCCCCAGACTAAGGTATTGCCGTGCCCTCACGCAATGTCATCACCTCACGCTTAAGAGATAAATAATTTCAAAACCTCTTTTTACTGACGTTGTAAAGTAGCAATGATGTTCAAAAGAGATAGTAAAATCATTTATTCTCAAAAACGCTTCATTTTCCGATTTTCGTAAATAACAACTACAACTACTATTTTTGTACTTCTTTTATTTTTATATAAGTGACGGTTTGCTTTGACTTTCATTATCAATTCTTATCTGTTGATAACTTTCAGGGTCAACGAGTAGAAACACTTCTCACAGAGAAGAGACCGTACGGATAAAAATCGTCATCCTTGATTTTTCACAAGCTCCCAAACTAAGCGTAAAATCGAAATCATTGTTTATTCAGAAGTTAGATGCTAACACTGCCCACAAAAGTTACTTGTGTATTACCTCTTGTCCCCAGGTCCTAAGTTTTGTATCTCAAGATTTTAATTGTGAGAAATGAATTGCTTCATATTTTCTCGTTTCGATATTTGTTAGTCCGATAAGAGCACAAAATTTGAACGCTAAGTAGTTTCCAAACTTTCCCTCGAAAACCCCTGCATATAGAAATTGGGTCCAAATGAAGGTCTCTGATTTAACACGATTTGTGGAGGCCCCCTTTTTATTTACGACCGAGACATACCATGTTTGATACCCGAAACGGAAGCTTTTTATTAGGGAAACCCCCGGAGTCGAAGCTTGGCATTTTTGCATAATCGTAAGTACTTTAATAATACTTTGGTCCTTAGTCTTTTATTCTTTTACAGTCAACGGTTTATGAGCCGCCAAGATGTAAGAGCTTTATTATGACTTTGGATTTCTATCCGCTGCTTTTTTATAGCTTTGGATTCCTCTGCCTTTTTATTTGGCTTTGGACTATTATTATCGATATTCATAATCATATGCCAAACCCCGAGTCCTACGGCCTTTACTAAGATCACAACATCGGCTGCGAACCGGCAAGATGCAATAGTCTATTTCACCGTAACACTGGCAGTACCCCTATGTGTACCAAACCCCCATATGCAGAGATTTTGTTGGGAACGAGAAAAAACTAAGTATTGCCCAAACCGTATACCCGTAATTAAACCTAGAGATCTATTATTATTGGTGTGCAAGCTTGTGGGAACAAGGAGGCCACAAGTAATGCGATCCGTGTATAGCACGAAACTTCTAAATAAACTCTATCATTCCTCGATCTCCGCAAATTTAAAATCCCAAATAATGAGATCCGCGGATGCTTAGCCATAATCTTATGATTATTTTGGTTAAGGGAGACGAGCTAGGGCTCAACACGCCCGGTCAAGTCGGAATATTTATTTCTACTCTCGCCGGTAGGAAAGTCAAAACAAGGTGTCAAAACTTATTATTCATATATATATATATATATATATATATATATATATATATATATATATATATATATATATATATATATATATTGCATATAAAAAGGTGACAAAAATTTAAATTTTTGGTGGAAAACGGAGTCGCGCAAGTTAACAGCTCAGACGATGGTACATGTCAAATCGAATCGAAGATTCACCCCCCCAGACTAAAGTGAAACATTGTCCTCAATGTTTTAAGGGTACGGGTAGTCTACGTAATATCTAAGGCCGTTTATTAAGTATGCCAAGAGATAAATGTTAGTCGATAAGATTTTGGATATGGTGAATTTCCGAAAGAGCAGCGAAGGATGAGACTTGAGTGGAGAGAACGACAAACCACGAGCACGAGAGTCCTCAAACTTCAGGGAAATTCCTGAACATTCATAAAAAACCACGAAAACACGAGTTTGGAAAGGGTCGCCCCCCTCACGTCACGTTATTAAAGAAAATAGAAAATATAGAAAATGAAAATGGATAAGCATGGGGTGCCTCCCACGAAGCGCTTGTTTTTTATTACCGAGTCACATGAGCTTGACTCGATCCTCGGATTTAATCGTCCTTGGGGAAAGTCTGGAGATCCGGGACAACCATGGGTGGTATGTCCCCTCCGAAATAATGTATGATACGATGACCATTCACCTTAAAATTGGGACCATTAGGTTGAGCAAGTTCAACGGTTCCATAAGGAAATACTTGGGTAATGGTGAATGGTCCAGACCAACGGGTTTTTAACTTGCCCGAGAAAATCTTTAACCGAGAATTGAAAAGAAGGACTCGGTCACCAATATTGAAGACGCGATCTTTAATTTTAGCATCATGAATCCTATTTGTCTTCTCTTTGTAGATCAAAGAATTCTCATAGGCCTGATCACGAAGCTCGACTAATTCATTCAATTGAACTTTACGGTGATCACCCGCGGTTTGAAGGTTAAAATTAGCATGTTTCAAGGCCCAGTAGGCCTTGTGCTCAAGTTCAAAGGGCAAATGGCAGGCCTTCCCATAAACCAGCTTGTAAGGAGTGCACCCAATGGGTGTTTTGTAAGCTGTACGGAAGGCCCAAAGTGCATCATCTAACTTATCGGCCCATGAAGCACGATGTTCACCTACGGTCCTTTCTAAAATTCATTTTAAGCCACGATTAGAGACCTCAACTTGACCACTCGTCTGTGGATTATATGCCGTAGAAAGACGATGTGTGACACCATATTTGAGCATAACTTTAGCGAATTGGTCGTTACAGAAATGGGTCCCACGATCGCTTATAATAGCACGAGGTGCACCAAATCGGGCGAAGAGACTTTTGAGAAATTTTACTAGAACTCGGGCGTCATTGGTGGGTAGCGCCTTCGCTTCGACCCATTTGGACAAGTAGTCGACGGCCACGAGTATATATTTGTTACCACGAGAAGACGGGAATGGACCCATGAAATCGATACCCTAGACGTCAAAAATCTCACAGACTTGGATAGCATTTTGAGGCATCTCGTCCTTCTGAGTAATTTTTCCTTGACGCTGGCAAGAATCACATGATTTAACCAACTCATGAGCATCCCGATAAATCGTCGGCCAGTAGAAGCCGGAATCAAAAACTTTCTTAGCGGTGAAGTTGGTACCATGATGTCCCCCCGTGGGTCCATTGTGGCATGCCATAAGAATTTCAGCGACTTCTTTGCCGTGAACGCACCGCTGGATCACTTGATCCGCACATATCTTAAACAAATAGGGGTCGTCCCAGAAATAATGCTTAACATCTTTAAAGAATTTCTTCTTTTGCTGGAACGACATCCCTTTCCGGATAAAATTCCCCGCATGGTAATTCACAAAGTCGGCGAACCATGGGGTACTAGAATCACAATGTGATAAACTCCCCAGTGTCTCGAGAGGAAATGCTTCGTTAATCTCCTTTTTCTCGAAAACACTTTGGTGGGGGTTCTCTAAACATGATAGGTGATCAGCAACAAGGTTCTCAGCTCCCTTTTTATCTCGAATTTCAACCTTGAATTCTTGAAGGAGGAGAACCCACCGCATCAAGCGTAGCTTAGCATCCTGCTTTGCCATAAGGTACTTAAGAGCCGAATGATCCGTATACACTATGCATTTCTTAAAAAGCAAATAAGATCGAAACTTTTCAAAAGCGTAAATGACGACTAACATCTCTTTCTCAGTAGTCGTATAATGGTATTGAGCGTCGGTCATTGTTTTACTAGCATAGTGTATCGGCTGAAAATGTTTAGACTTGCGTTGCCCCAGGACTGCACCAATGGCATAATCGCTAGCATCGCACATTAGCTCGAAGGGCAAGTCCCAATCGGGGGCAATTAAGACGGGAGCCTCTGTTAACTTCTTTTTAAGAGTATTAAATGCTTCAATGCATTCATTTGAGAAGATAAAGGGAGCATCTTTTTCAAGCAAGTGGGTCAGAGGCCGGGCTATCTTAGAAAAGTCTTGAATGAAACGTCGGTAAAAGCCGGCATGACCAAGAAAACTTCTAATTCCTTTAACGGTCGTGGGATGAGGTAATTTTGCAATCACGTCGACTTTAGCTCGATCGACCTCAATCCCGGATTTCGATATCTTATGGCCGAGGACAATGCCCTCTTTGACCATGAAATGGCATTTCTCCCAATTTATAACCAAGTTGGTGTCTTCACACCCTTTCAGCATACTTTCTAAATGGGAGAGGCACGAAGTGAAAGAATCTCCATAAACCGAGAAATCATCCATGAAAACTTCCATGGTTTTCTCGATCATGTCCGAGAATATAGACATCATATACCTTTGGAACGTGCCTGGAGCATTGCATAAGCCAAAAGGCATACGACGATAGGCAAACATTCCATAAGGGCAAGTAAAGGTAGTCTTTTCTTGGTCCGGAGGGTCAATTGGTATTTGAAAATAGCTGGAAAATCCATCAAGAAAACAATAGAACTCATTTCCCGCTAGGCGTTCTAGCATTTGATCCATAAATGGAA
Organism: Artemisia argyi; assembly: GCA_030686995.1. Taxonomy (NCBI): domain Eukaryota; kingdom Viridiplantae; phylum Streptophyta; class Magnoliopsida; order Asterales; family Asteraceae; genus Artemisia; species Artemisia argyi. The sequence goes on along the minus strand of CM060709.1, from coordinate 228,032,311 downwards.
GTGGGAAATGGCCCTTACGAGTCGCATCATTCAATTTACGATAATCAATACAAACTCGCCATCCGGTAACAAGACGTGTCGGAATCAATTCATTATCTTCATTAGTCATGACGGTCATTCCACCTTTCTTCGGTACGCAGTGGACCGGGCTAACCCATGAGCTATCCGAGATTGGATAAATCATTCTGGCATCGAGGAGTTTAATAACTTCCTTTTTGATAACCTCATGAATTTTCGGGTTAACCCGTCGTTGTTGTTGAACGGACGACTTGTAATTGTCTTCAAGTAAGATCTTATGCGTGCAAAAACGAGGGTCGATACCCTTGATATCAGAAATTTGCCAAGCGATGGCACTTTTATGCTTCTTCAGCACATCTAAGAGACGTTTCTTCTCCTCATCTTTAAGATCTTTCGAAATTATAACGGGAAGTTTGTCGGTTCCTTCCAAAAATGCGTATTCGAGATGAGGAGGCAAATCCTTGAGCTCGGGCTCCGGAGGATTCTCAGTAGATGGCTTAACTTCTTTAACGTCGGCCATTTTAAGGTCAAGCGAAGGGAGGGACGGGTTGGGATCTTCGTTCAATAATTTCTCAATCAAAAGAACATCTCCCTCCGGGTCACAATCGGAATGATCAATTTCCGGTGAAATCGAATCATTAACAAGAAAGGCATCGATCTCTTCGAAGATGAAATCACTTCCCTCAAACGGAGTAAGGGAAGGGGAAGGGGAAGGATCGGAAATTATCGGTTCAGAAGAATGAGTGGGATTGCCACTCGAAGCATGTTCGGTAAAACCAAGTAACTCTTGAGCGTACTCCTCCGTAACTTCGTCGATAACTTCGATTCGGTTAACGAAATATTTGTGAAACTCGGAGGAGTACCTCGCGGTTTGATCCAAATTAATAGTTACGGCTTCGGTACCAACGCGTAGGGTAATTTCTTCATCAAAAACATCAATTAAAGCACGGCCAGTCCTTAGGAAACCTCTCCCGAGAATAAGAGGTACCCGCGGATCAGCATCAAAATCAACAACGAGAAAATCGGCAGGGAAATGGAATTTTCCCACATTAAAGAAGACATCCTCGGCTATTCCCATCGGGCGGGAAGTAGTTCGGTCGGCAAGCTCGAGGGTCATACAAGTCGGAGTCAAATTGGGTAAAGACAACTTCTTCCAAATGGATAACGGCATTAGGTTAATGCTAGCACCAAGATCGGCCAAGGCGAAGCATTGAACCATCCCAGGAAAATTACACGGAATGAGAAATCGACCGGGGTCTTCAAGCTTTTCGGGAAGCTTTTTGAGGATAACCGTCGAGCAATTCTCATTCATTTGGGTTCGGGATTTTTCAAACAATTTTTCTTTGTTATTCAAAAGACCTTTTAGCATAGAAGCAAATTTAGGCATCAAAAGTATAGCATCCGCGAGAGTTATATCAAAATGTAGTTCTTGAAAAACTTGGTAAAACTTTTCCATCTGAATTTTATCTCTCTCACGGTGCGTTTGTTCGTTTAAACGTGACGGATAAGGTAATTTTGTTTTGACGGGTGTTTCTTTCTCAGATTCGTAAACAACTTTATCTTTTCCTTTGGATGTCGGGACCACCGGAGGTTGGTTGTTCTCGGTCCTTCCATTATCAGTAGGAATTCCCGTATCCGTTGTCGCCTCAGTTTCACGGACGACTACATTAGGAGACGAAGAAGAAGGGGTAGTCGGAGCCGTTGGTCCATCGATTACAACACCACTCCTAGTCGTAATTGCTTTTGCATCACCCCTTGGGTTAGCAATTGTGTTGCTCGGAAGAGAACCAGACGTCGATGCTTGATTCATTTGCATAAAACTGCTCATCATTTGCTTAAGCTCATTCGTTTGTCGAGTCATGGTTGTATCGATCTCCTTCTTAAGTTCAACCCTCATGTTGTTGATTTGATTTTGCATTGCTCGAATGTTAACATCGTTCGTTTTCATGTAATTAGCAAGCTCAGGAGAAGGTTGCGGTGGTTGATAAACTTGTTGTGGTTGAGGGACTTGATAATTGGTTCCACGGTTTTGATTGTAACCCTGGTTTTGATAACCTTGGTTAGTTTGAGGATAACGGTTTTGATTAGTTTGCACGGGTGGAAACTCAGGTGGACTTGTTTGGTTAGTACGAAAACCTTGGTTTTGATTGTAGTTTACGGCTGCTATGTTAGCATTATAAACTTGGCCATCGGTGGCTTGACAATCATAATATGGATGCGGTCCACCACAAATCACACATTTTTCATTAACGGCTTTAACGGGCTCGGGTTTTTGGTTCTGCAACATAAACTCTTTCATCATACAACGAATAGCGTCGGTAAGTTCGGCAAATTCCGATGATTGGACCGACGAAGGTGAAGGAGGAGTAAAAGAAGTCACTTTTGAAACATTCGGTTTGTTACGAGAAGTCGGAACCTTAGATTTGTTCTCAATGATCGTTAAAATATCCCTAGGCGTACGATTCAAGATATTGCCACCGGCGGCTGCGTTTAAAGAATCTTGATCGTTTTGCGTCAAAGCATTATAAAACGTGTCGATTTGGTGTAACTCGGAGAAACCGTGGTGAGGACATTTTCGAAGAAGATCCTTAAAACGTTCCCATGCCTCACCAAAGTTCTCGTCAAAACGTTGTTGAAAATTAGTTATATCATTCTTAAGATTAGTCGTTTTGGACGGTGGAAAGAAATGATTAACAAATTTCGAGACGAGTTCTTCCCATGTGTGAATTGATCGAGGGGGTTCTTTTTCGAGCCAAATCCGAGCTGAACCCTCGAGTGAAAATGGGAACAACATCAATTTGATAGCATCGTGAGGGACATCCTTAAATTTCAAAGTCGAAGTTAACTTATTAAACCATCGGATGTGTGCGTGAGGATCGTCCCTCTCAAAACCGTGAAATTGTTTTGACGTAACAAGTTGAATCAATCCAGTTTTAAGCTCAAAATTATCGGAAAGGATTGGTGGTAAAACAATTGCATCCCCGTATCCCTCGGTGGGACACTGGAGTAATTCTTGCATAGTACGTTGATCGTAAACCGGTTTTGGTCCCATCGGAGGGATCACATTGTTTTGGATACCACCCATCGGCGGGGGTCCCAAGTGTTGTTCGTTCGGGTTCATTTCCTCCGTATTAGGAAATAGAACTCGGTGTGTGTGACGAAACAGACTTTCCGGATTTGAAAGTGGTGAAACAAGTCGTTTAGACGTAGAACGTGTGTTCATACACCACAAAAATCAAATTTTTGAAAAATAAAAGGAAAAACAAATTTGAAAAGGAAAATCTTTTTGTATTTTTGTTTTTATAAAGCAAAATTTAAAAAGTTATACTTTTGTTATTTTTTTCTTTTTCTAACGTTACGTTAATTGTAAACCAACAACAACAACAACAAACCCAATCCCGCCGAGGTACCTTAATTGTAAACCGTTTCTCTTAATCTACTCGCGACGAAACGGGAGAGAAGAATGGATCTCTCTTCAGCTTGCAATTTAATGTCAAAGCTTCCGTATTTTCCGCTTATTCAGTCGTAGAATTAAAGTAATCCGGCTAGCAACTAATTTCACGCGTTGTTATATTGAGAAGCTTATTTGGTATACAACGCCCTTCCTTTCGGTCGAGTCGAGGCTGTAACTTTATTATTTTTTTTTGGTATTTTTGAAAACACTTTAGGAAAAGTGTTTTTGATTTTTCAATTTTTATAGTTTTTATAGAAAATATATACAAGGAAGGTTTTCAAAACACAATTTCGAAAAACGAAAACGAAAATTCACTTCAACCTTCCCCGGCAGCGGCGCCAAAATTGATTCGTGAGAAAATCAATGTTATTATATAGTATAGTATTACTCAAGAGATCCGCAAAGAAATACGGATAACCCGAGGTCGTAGTCCGTGTGAAGGATGAATGGAATTCCGAATTCCCGTTTCGTGAAACGTGGCGTGAAAGTGGTAAAAAGTGATTATGATGAGATTATACTAATGAAATCACAAATGAAGCACAAATAATCAATTAAGCACGTATATCAAATAAGCAAACTTAAAACGTAACGTAGAATCGAAAACGTAAACTTAAAAATAAAATAAACGTTAACGTACGAAATAAAACGCGACTTTTAAGCTACGCTACTCCTACGAACTTGGAAATAATTTTCAAAAATTAAAAATGATAAAAGAAATTTTTGAGAAAAAGTAAAATATTTTTTTGACTTTTTATTTATTTTTTATGAATTAAAAACTATTTAACTAATTAAAAATTAATAGAAAATGCAAATAAAGTGAGAAAAATGAAAAATAAATTTTGAAAATTATAAAATAACTAAAAAGTAATTTTAAAACTAAAAACTATTTTTTTTTTGTTTTTTATGTAATTTTTTGAAATTAAATACTATTTAAACTAATTAAAAATTCAAAATAAATGGGAAAATTGCAAAATAAATTTCTAAAATTCTAAAATAACTAAAAATAATTTTCTAATGTTTTTTTGGATTTTTCTGTGGTTTTTCTGATTTTTTTTGTATTTTTCAGTAATTAAAAAGGAATTAAAAATGATTAAAAATGAAAATTTAATAGGAAAAATAGCAAATTAACTCAGAAAAATATGAAAATTTCAGGAAAAATCTAAAATAATATTTTGCAGCTAGGAAAAATATAAAAAGTTGAAAATAAACACTGGAAGTGCTGAATGACTCAAAACAGCTTATACAAAGTGCTTATTTATAAGCAATGTTTGACCAACTGACCTGAAACTTTGACCCAATGATTTTTTAACTCAAATAAGCTTATAAGAACAGTTATGAAAACCATAATGACTCAGAAGCATAGGTTGCAGCACAAATAGATCAAATAAGCTCAATGTAATAAGCAACCAGCATAAGCAGAATAAGCTGATAGCTAAATATCAACTGAAACAACAACTTAGGGTGCTAATGAACTTAAATGAACCAATTAACTCAGAGTATAATCAAAATATAGCACTTGCATCCCTTGTTATGAAAACAGATTATTACTCTCAACCTATCAACTAAATAAGCTAAAAAGCTGTAGCAAATTACCTCAGAACTAAGAGCTTATGGGGGAAAAACACTAACTGACTACCAGAGATCTGAAATGCACCAAATAAACAGATGCTAGAATCAATTTACTGGTCTAAAAGTACCCTAGGAGTTTGGCTTAACACTGTGGTGTAGTGCAATTAATGAGCAAAACAGTCAACTACAAAGCACTTTTCAGGTAAGCAAATAATTTCCAAATGAAAATTTTCTTTTTGATTTTACTCCACTTACTGCCAAAGTTTAGAAAACAACAATCCAAAAGTATTTTCAATAAAAATGAAACCTAGAAATGCTCACAAAGGTTTGTCCAAAAACTGAGTTCAGAATTTGTTTGACTTTTTAATTTGATTGAGACTTTGACCAAACTGAATCTTGATTTCAAAATTATGACTGAAAATGTATGAAAAGCTTTTGTATGAAATGAAATGAGCTAGATCTACAAATTATGCAACTACAATGATGAAGAGGCAACCTATTTAGACTAACTGGATTTTTAGACTTTTGATAAAACAGTAATCTCAATACTTATATAAACTTGTAAAAATAGTAAAATAACTATAATAAATCTAGATTCAAACCAATTAAAATTAATACTGAATATATATATATATATATATATATATATATATATATATATATATATATATATATATATATATATATATATATATATATGAGCTGAGAAAAACAGTAATTGGAATTTAATTCAAGCAAAATATAAAAATTAACTACTAAAGCAATAAACTAAGACAATATCTAGTAAATAAGCAGAAATTTAAATGAAATTAAGAGAGCTTAAAATTAAAATTTTATTGACTAATAAAACATTACAAAGAGAGTTTTTTTTTTGACAGAATAATATTACATATAAAAGAGCACACTAAATGACTAGGTGGAGGGGGGGTATTTATACCCGAATGGGGGAGCTTGGGTGAAGGTTCTGGTAGTCCTATGTCAGCAATCCATGCCACTTTTGTGCTTTCTCTTAGTCCCTTGTAGCCGTATGATAACACTTGGTCTCTAAGCCTTGAATAATAGCCCTTGGATTAGATGATGTGACAACCTCAATCCTGCGTGTGTCCTCCCATTGGTCCACGTGCCCCTTATTTCATTCCCTGACGTATGTCAGACCTTCTAGAAGACCCAATCATGGGGTAATTATGACCGAGGTGAGGTAATTTGGCGTGTGGGATGAACTAGGGTTTGGTGAATAGTAACTATTTCTGGGTTTGTGGTAAAAAAAGGGAGGCGGGAAAGGGAATTGGGGTTTTTATTTATTGTGGGTGTTGACCGGGTATTTAGGATTTGACCGGGTTGGGTATTGGGTATTAAGGGTAGACTGGGTAGGATTATTAGGTGGGCTTATGTTTGGGCTTTGGGGTTTAAGGGCGTAGGTGTGAGTTTTGGGTAATATGGGATCCGGTTGTATATTTTATTTAGTTTAGGATTAAAACAAGGACCAAATGTGTAAAGCTAGAAACTTTCAAGGACTAAATTTGTAATTTTGCAAACTTTCTTCCAAGGGCCATTGTTGTAAATCTTTGATTCATGAGGGACCACTTTTGACTTTTCTTCCAATTTATCTTCAAGGGACCATTTTTGCCAAAATTTGAAACTGCAAGGACTGATGTTGCCAATTTCTCAAAACTTTGTCCAGGGACTTTTCTTGTAACTTTAAGAATCTCTGAGGACTTAAATTGATAATTTGAGCTTTCCTTGATCATTTTGCTTCCCCGGCTTCGGCTTTTGACCTTTTTCGGTTCTCGTGCTCGTTTTTGTCGGTTTTGCTTTGTTTTCGTTCATTTTTCACATATCCGTACCTGCACATACACAAATACAAAAACATGCATTCTTTTGGCATTTTTGGTTAGTATTTAGTGTATTTGGTCTGATTTTGGGTCTAAAAAGGATGAGTGATTAAGCACTCATCAACATACATGTTTTATTGAGACATGTTTGTTAATTTATTAAGTTTATTTATGATATGCTTAAAAACATACATGTTTGACCTGAACATGTATGTTTATTTAAGTACGTATTTTTAGTACGTGATATTAATGAACATGTTTGTTAATTTAGTATGTGCTAAAAACATATATGTTTTTTTATGAACAAGTATGTTTATCTAGTATGTTTATTTAGTTATATAGTAAAAACATACATGTTTTCCACACAATTACCATACATGTTACAACCAGCATACCTACAAACAACAACTACAATCTTATGAACAATTCCTTTTCCAAACACAACATATACGGCAAAAAAATAAATGCCCATAGCATAACCCAAAAACAAATTGTTAATACTAATAATGTCAAAAACGTTATTTGCATTATTCGGTCTTCTCGTGTTTTGATAATCACACAATATAAAGACATGTTACGTAAAGTTACGGTTTATAAGTTTTTAATCGAGGAAACTCGTTTCTTATACGTAGCTACTACAACATTACTTCAGGTATGAACAAACATTATACCGTCATTAGTTAAGTGATCAAAGAATTTTATTTTCTCCTAAACTTACATTTTTAAGTTTGACAAAACATTTTCACAAAAGTATTTTTGTGTTTTTAAAGAAATGTTTTGTTAAGAAAATAAATTCAAATTCAAACCTTATAACAGCTAGTTTTCCCCCCAAATCAGTTCAGCCTGCACCAGATAAGTTTTCACCACGTTAGGACAAAATGGGAGCGTTTTGTCGGGATGGTCCCTTAAATAGGTCGGTGGTCCCTTAGTAATAAAGGACCGTCTGGTATTTACGGGACCGTCTGTCTCACTCCTGTCGTCAATAAATACTGAACTTTTACACATCAGAAAACAAGGATTTTCACACACAAAAACTTTCTGGTCTATGTTCATTTTATCTTTGATCACTATAACATGTCGGTATATGCTTATAAGTGATTTCCTCTTCCGTCAAGTGCAAGAGAAGAACTCTCAACATAGATGAAGATGATGTTATAGGTGTCCACACACAAACGTAACAAGTGTTACGGTGTTAGGTTCTGTAAATAATGTCATTGTTTTCCGACTTGTGTGTGAGTCGAGGATGGGGATATTTGTGTGAACTTGGATGGTGATGTAGATCCAAGAAGTCTTGTAACTAGATTAGTTCATGTATTTGATGTGATGAGAGTGATGTCCTAGTGTGTAGGTTAGGACTTTGTCGAGTTATTGTGTAAAGACTTGGATCGGATGAAGAACCAAGTGTGTCAAGTGTGTGAAGGCTTGGTTCGGGTGAAGAACCAAGTGTGTCAAGTGTGTGAAGGCTTGGTTCGGGTGAAGAACCAAGTGTGCCAAGTGTGTGAAGGCTTGGTTCGGGTGAAGAACCAAGTGTGACAATTATGTGAAGGCTTGGATCGGGTGAAGATTCAAGTTGGACAAGAGTGCTTGTTCGTGTGGCCACGTGGGCCTTGGAGTAGATTGGTTCTAGCTACGATTAGAACTCAACATTATGCTTAGTGTCGTTAAGCCTTTGTGTAAGCATGTGTACGGATTGCTCCGCCTGAAGGAGTGTGTTGATATAGTGATTGATAACTCTCAAGTGTGGTACTCGGGGAGTGGAGTAGGACAGAGAGTGATCTTCGTGCCGAACCACTATAAATCGCCGCATCTCTTGGTTGTGTTCTTTCCTTACTCTTTACTTTACTTGTTTTATTTGTGTATGTTAGTAACCAAATTGATATCACATAACTAGTAGAATTCAACAAGTTTGTAAATGTAAATTAACCGGACCTAAAATGGTGAAACGCTTTAGAAAATTAAAAAGAAGCGGAGAAACTATTCAACCCCCCCCCCCTTCTAGTTTCTACACAAATCATATCTCCACTCCATGTTCATAATTTAGATGCCTATTCCATGTTCACATCTGACTACACAAAAAATTGTTTAGTTCAGTTCCTAATTTCAAATGTTAAATCCCAAACGGTAATTCCCATAAAAAGCATAATGATAATATATGTTTTATGCTAAACAAACAAAGCAACAGAAAAAAGTAATATATGTTTAAGCTACATATGGAACTTTTCTTGTTTTCACAGCAGCTTTTGAAGCTTTCTTCTCCGCTAAATCTGCCGTAATCTTATCCTTGTGTAACCTGTTATCTGACACTCATAGCGCACAAAAATGAATCAGTTAAACAAAACTTGCAGGTTATGAAGTAACATGCACGCAAATGAATCCGTTAAACATTACCCAATAAAAATTGAACAACACTTTGATTAAAAAAAAACTATATGATAAACATGTTAAAATGGTAACGAGTGTAGAAAAAAGAAAAATGGGAATGATACCATTGTTCCAGTCTTGTTCTTGTTCCAAATCCTCGATATAAATTGGTTGGTCAGAAAACACAATTACCGGATCATTATCATTTGATTATCGTTAATATCTACATCTTGTTCTTGGACAATATTTACCACGTTGAATCTTGCGTAATATATAACTAATTGTGTGTTTGATATGATGGTTAAATTGAATTAGGGTTTCTTGAATACGAATGAAAAGATGAAACTTGAAAAAAAAATTATGAAACCGTATGATAGAACCGAATTAGTTCCTTGTTAATAGGAAAATTTGAATTTGAAAATGGTAAGCTTTAATGAAGAAAATCAGAATTAATGAAAAGATCAGGTTTAATGATATAAAACACTAAATTACTTTAATGCCCCTATGATATTAACTAAATAAAATAAATAGAAATCAATTTACTAAATTCTAATTGGACAATATTTGTTCTCGCAGTTCTTGCAGATAAAAGTGGTTCTCGTAAAAAAGTTACACTATATATATATATATATATATATATATATATATATATATATATATATATATATATATATAGGGTAGAGTTATTATAAAAAGTGTGTTATACTAAAAAGGGTATGAAGGAATCTCAACCATTGGATTAGATTTGGCAAGATCAAAAAGGGCGGTGGCAACTTTGTAAATATTCGAAACATACGAGGCAATTTTATAACAGTGTGTTATACAAATCATATGATCACAGTGATAAAACGGTACCGTTTTACATTCGTTTCATTTTTCCCAAAAAAATTTTACACACTTTCTTTCTCTTTACAAACTAACACAGATCTACTTCATCACAAACCCTACAAATTTTATTCCCAAAACCGAATCACTATTCGATAACTCATCAACTATGCAACCTTCCTCATCAAGGATGGTTACTGCATCGATTTGTTAAGGTTTGAATCACCATTCAAAAGCCTTACTCCATCAACGATGGTGAAGACAAACATACCAGATCTTACAAGGCCTTGTAAGTTGATATACGATCTCTAATTTAATTACTGCTTCGATTTAATATTTTCTTTTTACTAAAATTGTGCTTTTAGTATGTTATATTCAGAGTTTGATTCAAAGTTACATGTTTTATTTTAGATCTGGAACAAAATGTAGAAAAATAGATACAAAACGTGTTTAGGAAAGATGCATACAAGGTGTTTGATAAAATGTCTCAACTAGACTTTATAACTACGATGCACGAAATTTACATTGTGATGCAGTTTGAATGCTGATGCAGTTATATTTCATATTTTTATGTGGCAGGTTGTTATTTTAACTGTGGTGCAGCAGGTTATTTGTGTTTGTATGTTTGGTTATTTGTGCAATGCACTTGATTTTGAACTGTGATGCAACAGGTGTTCAGTCTTCGTATATAGGAATGTATTAGGTTAAGCGTAGGTTGCGTTATGTGCGTAAATATGTTTTTGTATGTTTGGTTGTTTATGTGATGCACTTGAATATGAGCTGTGATGCAGTAGTTTTTGAGTTTCCATGTATCAGAATGTTATTCTACTGCATCACTGTGTTATCATACAGTTGCATCAAAATGTTTATAACACTATTGTATCAGAATGTTGTTTTACTGCATCATAATGTGCGAAAATGTGTTTGTATGCTCTATTGTATGAACGATGCACCTGGTTTTGGACTATGATGCAGTAGATGTTTTATAATGGATTTTGTTTGATCATGTTATAAGTAGAAATGAAGATGAAAATAGCAGACTAAGATATGGTGAATCTGTAGTTGATCTGGTATGTAAAAGTTGATTAGCTAATTTTTTTACTGCATCTGAGTGTTATAATTAGTGCATCACAATGAAAACAATAAATTAATTCAATACTCTATTATAAATTATCACAGATAAACGTGTATGTTGACTGCTTGATGAGGAATAAACACCAAAGATGAAATGAGATGTTTACAACAAGGGTCGTGGTATTTTTTAGGCATATGGAAACTTACAAGGGTCGTGTTATTTTTGAGGAATAGTTAAAGAAAGAAGGCGCATGTCAAAGAGGACAAATCCATCTGTTGTGAGCAAAGCACACGACAAAGATGATTCTTACATGTATATATAAGAAAAAGGCGGAAGTCTTGGCAGGTGCAGAGGCATATACCAAGATGCAAATAGTAGATTCCAATCCTCTAATACCAAATGATACACTTAAATTGAAAGATGGTGTTGTACAAAGGATTATTGAACGCGTAACAAGGATTCTCGGATGATACTTTTACTTTTGGATCATTTAGAAACAATGTTTAAATATTATTGGATGTAATACTTGGGGTTACTGAACGTTTAATGGTACACAATGTTTGCTTAATATTAATTACTTTTGATTTCTATTGATATCTGAATGAACATAGATGCACTAAATTATAAATTGTTTTGCACTGAAAATAGTGATGCATCATAGTGTATACAACTGGTGCATCATAATGTTTACATCAAGTGCATCACAATTGTGGAAAACTAGAAGGGGATTGAATAGTTTTACGTTCTTTTTTAGTTTATTTTCGAAAAACTTTTGTTGCTTATTAAAACTTTGATTCGATCTTATGTGAATTCAATTGTTAATAAATATGAGCAAATCTAAACAAGTATAATCTAATAATGTAAGTAATGTAGAGATGGAAAGATCAAACCACAACACGCGAATTTATAGTGGTTCGGCTACAAGGACACCTTCCTTGCCCTACTCCACTCCCCGAGTACCACACTCGAGAGTTTTCTTCACTATGTTAACAAACTCCTTATAGCGGAGAAACCTTACACACCTTGGCTTACACCGGTTAACGACACTAAGCTAAATGTCGAGTTCTAATCCTAGCTAGAACTAATCTCACGACTTCTTCACAACTTCACAACTTCTTCACGATAGCTTCACAACTTCTTCACGATAGCTTCACAACTTCTTCACATCTTCTTTACACCCTCTTCTTTGCACAACTTATTCACAACTTCTACAATAATTCATTCCAACACAACTACTATCTATAACTAACTTAATTACACAACACTTTACAAATATTCAAGCACTACTACAAGATGATACTAACTAATCACAACACTACTACTTTGTATATGTAACACCTGGTACTTTTCCTAAACCTGATTTCTGAGCCAAAACATTTACTTTTGATTTTCATCAACTTTTATACTTCTTTGGACTTGTTTGGGTTTGAAAAACCATGAAATATCTTATTTAACGTAGAGCATTATTCCTTTATCATTCCGGCACAACCTATAAAACTTGAATCTTATTGCATTTGCCAAATTATTTGAATTATTTTGAGTTTGAGAAAGACTCTGAAGTTTATGCTTGATTTTATTAGAGAAATTATTTCATGAACAATGGCGCAAGTTTCGTAATTTTTTGAGTTTGTTTGCTATGTTGTTTGGACCCCGAAACGTTTTTCGTGAGAATTTTATTACGTTGACAGATTTGGTCCCTTAACTTACTTTTTCATTTCACCCTACACTTTCATTTATTTCAAAAGCTACCCTATACTTTTCTTAATATATATACCCCCACTACTACCATTTCCTCATTTTATTTATTATAAATACATACACACACCACTAAAATTCTCTCTCTCTCTCTCTCTTGAATATCCGGCTGCCGCCCACCGCCGGCAACACCAGCAGTTTCTGGCGCCGCTACCGGAAAATTTTCCGGTCACCTCTTTTCCTAGCCAAATCAATAGATCGGGACTCCCCCGACACCCTCGTACCACCCCCGCAACCCCAATCACCTCGAACACGCTCCCACGCACTACCACCGAATACCATCATCACCACCGAGAGCCACCACAACCCTCCACCACCCTTCTACCGCCGGTATAGCACTACCACTCGCTACCCTTCTCTTTATTTTCTTTTCTATTTTAAAACCCTAGTTTTCCAAAATCTTTATTCAACAGATTTTATTATTAAATCTTTTGTAAAAATGATTTTATTAATGTTTTAACAATTAAAAACTTGTGTGGATCTTTCTTGACCCTTTTGGCCGCGACTCAGTTTGACTCACCGAGTCAATTCGGTTGACTCGGTGAGGGTTTTAATAATATGGTTGTTGTTTGATGTTTGGCGACGAGGGAGTATGCATTTCTTGATGTTGTTGGTAATTTTGAGGGTCCGTTTGATTTGATGGGTCTCGACAGCCGGCAGCCACCACCACCAAGACACGGGTGGTGGTGGGGATGATGTTGTTATTATTATTGTTGTTGGTGTTGTGTTTGTGTTGGGATTTGGATTTGTTTGGGTTGAGCCGAGAGAGCCTAAGGCTCGGTTTGAGTTCGGTTTGGACTCGGATTGATTTTGATATCGGGTTGACATTATTTTGTTGTAGTGTTAGTTGTAATATACTCGGGTTTTGGTTAACTTGGTCTCGGAATATTGTTATTAGTTTAGAAACGGTAAAAATAATAAAACGGATAATAATAAATATGAAACCTAAAATCTATTTGTTATAGTTAAGTGGATTGGATATCGGACTTGGATCCGGGATTGTGATGTTATATATATGTATATATATATATATATATATATATATATATATATATATATATATATATATATATATATATATATATATATATATATATTGTGAGCTTGTTTTGGACATACCGGATTTACGGTATTAGTTCTTTGGACATTATGGACCATTTGGTACATGAGACGGTAGGGTACGTTAGGCCCGTAAATATCTTAACGTACCTGGAACCCGAACAATAGAAAATGGTCGATAAAACTAAACAACTAATATTCACGTGAATGGTATATTCAAACATATTATATTGTGATGTCTAGTAATAAAAAGAGATTTTGACGATATTTAATGATTATTCAGGAGTCGTTGACTCGGGAAAATATTTATAAACGGGCAGGTCATGCCGAAATTTCGTAAAATTCTTTATAAACTTTAAATTATTTTGCCAAACTTTATTATTTCAAAACCCTTTTCATTTCAACGTTACTTTTGGAAAATGGGTAAATCCGAGACTTGTTGTTAGCGTGTGTTATCTATTTAAGTGTATCTTTCATTTCATTTCTTTCTTTCCATTTCTTTTCATTGATTTTCTTCAAGGAGTTCTTTCATCTACTTTCGTCTCTTTTGGGTTTTCGTTCGTTTTCGCCGACGTATTCATTTTATAACTTTCTTGTCGTCCAGACGAGATTACAAATGTCTACTTCTTTTAACGACATTGAAAACTAAACCTTTTCATAACAACATGGATATTCGACGAACGTTACTTTATATATATTACTTGAGTATTATTTCTGATATGTGTTACCCGTTAGGTTGTGCCGATCCAGTACCATTGTACTTATATTTACTTGATGACGTTGTGATTATACTTTTGATGCCGTTGTGCTCTCCTACTTTGATGCCATTGTGTTGACTAGTTGGTGCTAGTCGTTATATCTTGCATTGCTGCATACTCAGGTGAGTTAATAGCCCCACTTTTATCTATTTTAATATTTTTGCAAACTAATTGGGGTGAGATACATGCTTTGTTTTTACTATGATCACAATGGTTTGAAAACTGTTTATGGAACTGAAAACTGATATATTCTGGTACTGTGAGTGAAGCAGTAGCCATTTTGATAAGCACTAAGTACAATTTTTGCCACTATTAAGTCCCTCGGATCATGAGCTATTAATCACTTGCGAGTGAGACTTGCGAGTGAGGGGATATAGGGATATAGGCCTATAGGAATTGACCCTCCCACTCCTTTTGCTGGATAGAAAATTTGTGGTCTACTATATTCGAGGTTTGCTAGGTACTTGGCAGGTACCCGGCGTTGGGGGCATTTGTTATATTATGAAATTCCGCGGTTGTTGTCGATTTATGGTATTTGTTAACGCTTTGGTCTCATGAGCTTAGTGCAGTGGGCGTATAACAACGTAGCCCCTTTATCTTAAAATTTGGAATATTGTGATCGACTATTTTACTTTAAACGTATGGATTCACTCAACCTTTTTGTTGACCTTTAGCATGTTTATCTCAATTAGATATTGCCGCTGCATATTTTACTTTGGAGGAGCTTGGCGAAGGGCATGGCTTGGTCATAGAAGACTTTGAAAACCGTTTGGGACTTATTTAAATTAAATTTTGAACTATAGCTTCCGCACTATTTTAACTATTAAAAATTGAATATTTTCAATTATAAAGTTTTCTTCTAAAATGGTTTATGTAAAACCATTCTTTGTACTCCTTGTTTTGATAACAATCAGGTAGCACCCCCAGACTTGTATGCTTCCGCTGATCTGTTTTTCGGGGTGTTACAGAATGGTATCAGAGCCAAGGTTATAGAGAACTAGTATTTTCAAAACCCAGACTATAACCATTTTTCCTATGACCAGAACGTGTCTTCCTGCCAAGCCGATGCCTCGCGTGTGATTATAATTGATGATGGTATTGATGTCGTGCTTGATAGCATGTTTCATGAGATATTTAATGAGATACGTACTATGCTATTTAATGATTTGAACTCACCCCACTTTCATTATTCACTATAAGTATTTTCATATACATACGTTGATGCACCGAACATGTAGCATGGTGCTATTTCCTTGCGTAAATGCAATATTTGTTTTTGAGTTTAGATACTCGTCCTGGTTTTCTAAACGGTTTGAAAGCGAGGGACATGGTACTAGTATAACTAAGCTGAGTATACCGATATTCATTGATCCTCGCCTAGGAGTAGACTGATCACCTATGATCAACCGGGGATAGTGGGGACGTGACTTGATCACTTACGTCTCACAAATGAATTTTGCGATACTGGGAGTAGTTATAACAGGATTATGTTCCGGGAAGATTTTCGATTTTGAAATTTTGGAAATGGTGAATTTTTGCATATGAGCACGACACACTGGCATCACGAAACTTCACGAATTGAACGACACTTCGAATCGTTATGCGCTTTCCGCCTTTATGGAACTTTTGTTCGTCGTCATCTGATTTTGCTCACACCGGGTCAGGTGAGACCCGATCGTCCATCGTTTTGAATTCGAGCTGATTATTTTCTTTAACTCGATCAATGTCGTAATAAAAACATTTGAGTTTGTTATAGCGTTTGTATTTGGTTTTGGCTTTGTTGAATTTATATTTCTTGATCCCGTAAATTTTGAGTCTCGTTTGAAAATTGTTTCTTTAATCTTTTTAGGGGTATGTTACAACCCTCACTGCCCAAACCTTACACTCTGTTGATGAACCGGGTTAGATCACTAGTCGTTTAAGTGCGATCATTTCATAAGAATTGTAAGATGAACCTTTTGATGGAAGTGAACAACGAAAGGATCGATGAATTTTTGGCAAGGTCTAGAAAACATGCGATAGGTTGAATTGTAACCCAGCAGAAGTTTTAGGAACTTATGTAGAAATTTGAGCCACTATTTTAGGAAAGGATACCTAACTCTTCACTCATCTCTTGGGAATACCAGATACCCACCTCATTACTTCCTTTTATAAAATAATAAACTGCGATTCGTTATTTTACAAAGTACATATGTAGATGATACGATGTTTTGAAAACATTATTTTGGGAAAACTATTTTTGGCCACGCTATTTTGGGAACACAATTTTGACACACTATTCCAAATACTATTTTGAACGGTAAACATTGGTTTCGCTATTTTGAAAATGTGTTATATTGATATACTACTTGAAAACTCTTTTAGGGGTATGTTACTTTGGGTAAGCTAATTTGACAAACTATTTTGGTTACTATTTTGGATAGTCAACGTCTGTTTCCCTATTTAGAAGACGAATCGTATCGGTATACTAATTTGAAAAAAAAATGGATACACTATTAATTCACTCTACTTAGAACTATTTGGGAACACTCTTTTGGGCACTCCATTATGATAATATACTACTGATGTGCTAATTAGCAACCATGTTTTAAATTTATAGAAATAAGAATTACCGGTTAACTAGAAACACATTCGGGCAAGTATACCCTAGTCAATTGTAGTATAGGAGTGGTAAATCAAGGTCGTCCCAAGAGACTTGGTTGCACTCAAGTGTCGTTTGTTTGTTTAATCAAATAACAAATTGGTGGTTATGATTGTCACAGATCAAACCACAAGATAAGCAATAAGAGAACAAGCACACAAAGAACATTCATCACAAGAATCACATCAATAACAAACATCTTGAAATATAAAAGTAACAAAGTATACCCAAAGTATGAATTACAATAGGCATAGGTGAAAGATTATAGCAACCTTCAAGCCTCCAATCAACTACAACTTCTAACCAAGTCGGAAAATTATATCCGAACACTTGCTTGAGCACTTGATCACTACTTCTAGATATGGCAGAGGGTTGTGGTCTTTTGGGTGAGATAAAGGTGGTGACAATTCGTCCTTAAAGGTGGAGGAAAGAATTGCACACTTAAAACTAAGCCTAAGCACTCTTATTTATAGTAGAAATCACCCTTAGCCTCCAAGCATGAAACTTGGGCACTAAGTGTCATAAAATGGCAGTAAATGGAGTTATTATGGAGACACGATCGGACTTGGGGCTTAATGGCACCTTAATTGAGCATTAAAAATAACTTGGGGAGGTCACAATGGTCCATCCAATTGGATACGGGGTCATGCCGATCGGATGGATGAGACATTTAGCTCCAACCGAATCGGTTGGGCTCCATCCGATCGGATGGATCCTCTGGACAGAAATGATAAAGATGAAGGTTGTAGATCTTTCTCTTAGCTTTCCGTGGCCGCTTGAATCACCTAAATCGGAGTCCGTATGCTCAAGATATGGCCAAAATGGTGAAGGTGTGTCGGGAACAACGAGTCTTCCATTATTTCTTCGTTTTAGCTTATTTCCTTCATTTCACTTCTCGTTTTCCTTCTTGTGCTTTATTCTTGAGTCCTTGGAGTGACAATCTTCATGACTTTATCTTCTCGAATATACTCAAAGAGACTTTCATTTGTCGGGAATTCCTTCGTACATTCATAAATCTTCGTTTTTGTTCATTTCTTCGTCTTTTTCTTGGTTTTCTTCGTCATGAACCTAAAATAGAGAATATACTTCATTAAGTACCATAAGTTCATAAAAGGGACCAAAAAATATGCATAAAATCCACAATAACGCTCCTAAAAACATGTTAATTTTGAGCGTTATCAAATCCCCCACACTTAAACTTTGCTTGCCCTCAAGCAAATCTAGAATTATGAAAGTAAATCCACATGGTGCATGAAAATAATTAACAAAAATGTGATGCAAATCCACCAAGTACAAGTACAAGACAAGATTCATCATTTTTAAGCTTAATGGTGAAAATTTGAGATGTTTGACAATACCCATAGATTTTCTTGCATGATTAACATTTCTAAACACCTCACGAAAAAGAAATCAAGTATAATTCACTCAACACTCATTTATTTGCGGTGGTGGAGTATATAAAAGAGAAATCACACTCATTGCTCAGTCATGATTTGTTTATTACCATTGGCTTGTGCAAGAAACAAAACTCCACCGACATAATGTAAGCACCAAGTGTAAACATCTAAAGAGGACTTTTATTCGGGTTGTAACGTTTAGACTAAGGGTTTTACCAGGCTTATGTTCAAACATCTCATACAAAAACATAATAGTTCGCTGGCGCGAATTCTTGATTACTCAAAAACCGGATGGTCACTACAATATTCATGCACTTGATATTCTCACAAAGCCATTACAATATCCGGATAGATTAAGTAATTTGGTAAGGGTATGGATAAGGCATGAGAATATTTATGAAATTGGTTTTAAAAGAAAAATAAAGTCAAGTCTAATACCCATTGTTGCTAGTTACCGAACAAACCACGAACCCATAAATGATTATAGTTACAATCTTCTCTTCTTCAAATATCGATACATTGATTTGCCATAACAATATTCTTCATACATAGCACAGTGGCTAACAACATATCACCTAACTTTCTTTTTTCATCTCCATACATAATATAGCACATATGCTATAATTGTCACCTTATAGTTGCGATGACTTATTTTCACTTTTTTTTCAACCTCCTTTTTTTTATACATCACATCTCCCCCACACTTCGCATAAGCATACACCAAAAAAAATACAAATAAGAAGTATGCATCCTTCGTCTTTGTTGGAATGGCACACACGAATCACAAAGTGTGGCAACTAATAATCATAAAAAACAATCCAACATACCAAGCAACTAGCAACCCACCGTTTAGACTTTGACAAAGGGTAAGGCTAAGGTTTAAAGTGTAAAATATTTTTGTATTTTTCTGGATGTAACAAAAACGAAAAGGATGGCTCAAGGGGTGTAACTAGGGGTATCTAGCGCTAAAGATGAACGCTAACAAATGGGTTCCAAATACGAGGATAACTAACCGATGTGGTTAGCAAAAATTATTTTGTAAACGAATGGCCATTTGGTTTTATTCCTAAGGGTGCCTCTTTATCACACGAATGCGATCTTACAACGATCTAGTAATGATTTACAAGCGCAAGTTCTAGAATAAATAAAATCACCGGCACACTCATAGCAAAAGATTCAAGCATAAAAGATGTATGCTATATATGAAATAGGCTCAAATCCTCACAATTTAGTGGTAATGGGCTATAAAATGTGCTAGCAAATGTTATCGATCCCATAATGGATTGCAATATTAATCGGGACAGATCTCAAATTTTTCAAAAATTACAGGTTTCACAAGTGGATTGATCAAGTTATTCTAATATATTTTCTTAAAAACGTGAAAACAACTAAATCACAAGGGCAAACAAGTATACATACATTTAAAATTATTATTTTCACAGTGGCCCAAAAATTATAAATTTGAAAATTAGTTTCGTCCTCCGTTATTTTACTTTCCCCCCACACTTAAGTTATGCATTATACTCATGAAAAATAAACTTCAAAGCATGTAAAATGGGAAAAATAAATAAGTAAATAAATAGTCCAAGAGAAATGAAACTTCCTGGGCTGTAGAAATCGCGATCGAACTCCATATAATAAGTTGCTAAGCAAACGCTAGCATAAGCTTGTGAGATCAATCAATTTCGCTTCCAACAAAACATCAACACACCAAGTACAATGTCACCAATAATCCAATCTCCAAGAGCTTATTAAATCTGCAAAAACAAACTAAACTACAAAAGCGCGTAAAATCTTAAAACTCACTTTCGTAGGCATCACGGTTGCATTTAGCATATGCAACAAGCCTTTTAAACCCCTCGGTGGCCCGAGTGAACGAGTGAAGTCTCGTGAGGGTTTCCAGTGAACATACCCACAAAGTTCAAAACATTTTTATTTTAAAACAAGTACTTATTTATTTGCAACGTACTAAAATTAAAAATAGTAAAATACGAGTTTAAGTAGAATAAAAGACATGATACTCTTGCAAAAACCAAAAGTCATTTAAACTTAATCGATCTAAACAAAAACACACAAAAAAAAATACAAAAATATATTTTTTTTAATTTACCGATCGGTCGGACATCCAACCGATTCGGTTGAAAATGACAAAATGTAAAATTTTTACCGAGAGCTCCAACCGATCGGTTGGACAAAAATTTCAAATTTTTTTTATTTTTTTTTAAAACAAAACAAATTTATTAAACCACGTTTTACTTAAAACTTTTATTGATAAAACAAAACAAGAACACATAACGTAACGAACACGGAAATAAACACGAGTAAGACACATAAACACATGTATACAAGTAGAACATTAAGAACATAAAACGACACTAAACAAAAACAAACATAAACAAATAAGAGCACGATCACAGAAAAAATGACAAGCACATAGACACAAGCAAACATAATTAGTCACGTAACAAAAATTAAAACAAGATAATCTAAAATAAGATAGTCTTATTCAAAATTAATACGAAACTAATCTAGACAAAATAACACAAACCAAAAGAACACACAAAAACATGCAAGAGATCACATAACATATAAAACTTAAACTCACAAAACAAGAAAAATGCAAACTAAAAAATGGGAAAGAAGCCTCCAACCGAATCGGTTATGGGTTGTGGCCAATCGGTTGAAATGATTTGGGTGGTTTTGGTGGTTTTTTTTTTTCGCAAGCAATTTTCGAGCACATTTAGGTAGCAAATATTGAAATGAGAGATTTTTAAAACACATGAAACACAAGCATTCAAGCAAACACCAAAGAACAAAAACCAAAACTCCAACAACGGCGCCAATAATTTGTTGCGGCAATGCCGGAATAATGATTAAGCAAGGAATCAAGCAAACAAGCAAACAAGCAATTCAATCAAAGAAACATCCAAAAGCAACAGACAAACTAACAAAATAATGCAAAGCCAAATCCCCGGCAGCGGTGCCAAAAACTTGATGTGCTAATTAGCAACCATGTTTTAAATTTATAGAAACAAGAATTACCGGTTAACTAGAAACACATTCGGGCAAGTATACCCTAGTCAATTGTAGTATAGGATTGGTAAATCAAGGCCGTCCCAAGAGACTTGGTTGCACTCAACTGCCGTTTGTTTGTTTACTCAAATAACAAATTGGTGGTTATGATTGTCACAGATCAAACCACAAGATAAGCAATAAGAGAACAAGCACACAAAGAACATTCATCACAAGAATCACATCAATAACAAACATCTTGAAATATAAAAGTAACAAAGTTTACCCAAAGTATGAATTACAATAGGCATAGGTGAAAGATTATAGCAACCTTCAAGCCTCCAATCAACTACAACTTCTAACCAAGTCGGAAAATTATACCCGAACACTTGCTTGAGCACTTGAGCACTACTTCTGGAAATGGCAGAGGGTTGTGGTCTTTTGGGTGAGATAAAGGTGGTGACAATTCATCCTTAAGGGTGGAGGAAAGAATTGCACACTTAAAACTAAGCCTAAGCACTCTTATTTATAGTAGAAATCACCCTTAGCCTCCAAGCATGAAACTTGGGCACTAAGTGTCATAAAATGGCAGTAAATGGAGTTATTATGGAGACATGATCGGACTTGGGGCTTAATGGCACCTTAATTGAGCATTAAAAATAACTTGGGGAGGTTAGAATGGTCCATCCGATCGGATACGGGGCCATGCCGATCGGATGGATGAGACATTTAGCTCCAACCAAATCGGTTGGGCTCCATCCGATCGGATGGATCTTCCTGGACAGAAATGATAAAGACCAAAGTTGTAGATCTTTCTCTTAGTTTTCCGTGGCCGCTTGAATCACCTAAATCGGAGTCCGTATGCTCAAGATATGACCAAAATGGTGAAGGTGTGTCGGGAACAACGAGTCTTCTATTATTTCTTCGTTTTAGCTTCTTTCCTTCATTTCACTTCTCGTTTTCCTTCTTGTGCTTTATTCTTGATTCCTTGGAGTGACAATCTTCATGACTTTATCTTCTCGAATATACTCCAAGAGACTTTCATTTGTCGAGAATTCCTCCGTACATTCATAAATCTTCATTTTTGTTCATTTCTTTGTCTTTTTCTTGGTTTTCTTCGTCATGAACCTAAAATAGAGAATATACTTCATTAAGTACCATAAGTTCATAAAAGGGACCAAAATATATGCATAAAATCCACAATAACGCTCCTAAAAACATGTTAATTTTGAGTGTTATCAACTACCTTGGCATACTATTTTAAATGCTATCTTGGGCAGTTAACTTTGGTTTCGCTATTTTAAAGTCTTTGGATACACTATTGTGAGCCCTCTATTTTGGAAATGCATTATTTTGAATGTATTATTTTGAAAACCCTATTCTTGGAATACTATTCGAAATCTACTTTATAAACATGAATTCTCTGGTATTGCTCTAGGCCATTAGGTCATATGCTTGGTTTTCCCCGGAACCCTCGATTTGTGAGAGACTAGAATACACCGCACTTTAAGGAGACGAGTTGGATGACATTGTTGATTGCCTTAGAAAACACCCCGTTGATTAAAATAGACACGACAATGGTTTAGTCGCATAAGTTGGACCTTGGAGACTGTAAACAAGATAATAGTGCTCATGAGGAAACAATAACCTTAAGTTTATAAGTAAAAGTTGCTTGTAACGACTATGATAGAGGTTTGCCCTAGAATTTGTGTTTTGAAGCTGATATTAGTTTAGAAATCTGATTGGTCAAGACCTTGCACAGACTATGGGTCATAAACCGTTTATCCCAATAGACCATTAACCGTCCCACACCTTTACACTTTAACCAGGGATCCACGTAGTTTACCCTCTTTGCATCTACTTTGTTACCACTACTTTGGTTAGTTAAAACAAGCGTCTTATGGTATATTAAAACTACTAATTTTACTTACACACTATGTGTTAGGTCACCATTATGTAAACACAAGTATGATATAAAGAGAAATGAGATGAGAATGAGAGTGGGATGATTATGAGAAATTTGAGAAAATGAAATGCAAGAGTTTCCTTAATGTTTTCAAATAACCAACCAAGTTTAAATGAATACATGAGGTCCTATTTATAGGAGGAGAGCTAGGGCAACACACCTAGCTTCCTTCTTCTAGAAAACGTATGGGCTTAAGGCCTTTTGGGCTTTTCATAAGCCTTACAAACATAACACATTACTTAAATATATGTAACTAATAAACAAGCAACCTAGCATTTATTACAAATGACCGAGACTTGATAAAATAGTAAAACTATGGTTCCAACAATCTCCCCCTAAGGGTCGGTCATCATGGTTGCTTGACGTCTTCGTCTTAATCTTTGACTTTCATAGCTTTAGACGTCTTCAGTAATGATTAGAATGATAATGGAAGTACTTTGCTCTTAGTCATTGTTCTTTGGTGATGATGTAGTGATAGTGTAATGAAGTAATCTGCCATTCGTCACTCCTGCGTCTGTGGTGGTTGTCCGCCATTCCAACATGCTCATACATCTTTTTGAATTCTGACTTTTACATGCACGTAGTCCCTTTCTTTTACTTAAGATCTTTGGTCTTTATACTTTGTAGATTCTTCATTTTGGCGTAGAATCTTACTTTGAACTTTGTGTTGCTTTGATCTTTGAGGGAGCTTTAGATGATTGCAAGATGCATGTATGAGCATGTGGAATCCGTCATCATGGAAGTGAGGTACCTGCGAGTAGACAGTTAGCAATAAATCACCGGTACTTACGGATAAGGAATTAGAGCTCATCAACAGCATATTGTGAAGACTCCTTCTAATCCTTATCCAGGCCGTTCCCATATCAGATACTCCCGAAGGAGCTTACGAGACCTACTAGGTAGCTCAATGACTGGGTGAGTCGCTGGGGATTACTCCACGACTGTAGACCGTAATGGAACCACCGCAAACACTAAGCGTAACCCTTGTGGGGTTACCGAAGTGACCTGCTGTCAGGGCTGTTTGATGTTGACCCTGGCAGGATTTCCGTTCAATCACTGAGAAATACTTATGTAATCCTCTCATAAACGTTCTCGGCAGATTGCTAAGATCTGCGAAGGACTCGATAGTTTACAACTGATGCCCATTGATGTAGAACACCAGTTGTAGAAATACTAAGTGTTCCTAAGAGATCTTTGATGTATCTCAAGGCTCTAGACTCTATAAGTGCACACCTAGGTTTCCTATGCGGAGACTGGGGATGTCCTTCTTCAATATCAACCGTCTCTAAGAGATAGGTCGATAGGTTACGCGTGTTCCCCTGTGAGAATGAAACAAATCCTTTTAAGAGAACTTGAGTGGTTAAGAAGGTTTAGTGCATTGCGTCACTGGGTCCATGACGACTTAATCTTCAATACCGGCGTCGCCTTAGCAACAACCAGTAGCATACGTATTGAACCCGGTGTCTGCCCTAAGGTTGAATCATCTGGAGGGCTATTTCTTTTCACCCTTTACTTTACTTTTCTTTTTAATTCTTCAACTCCTTCTTTCCCTTTCATTCATTTCTCCTTTTTTTTTCGTATCACACCTAAGGACTTCTAATTCTAACTATGGGAGATGTCCTTGGGTAGATCCCTCCGGCTCTGGCGGATCATAGGACGGATATTCCTATCTTAATCACCTTATAACTCCGACAATAGCCAAGAAACCTTTGATAGAAAATCTCTCAAAGTGTTTGTGATAATCAAATATTTTGGTTAACACTTTGAGAGTTTTGCGTACACTTTTGAAGGGCCCCCCCTGCACATGTGCTCATAAGTGTTTAAATAAATTTGCACATGCGGGAGGAGAAAGCACTTTTGAATTGATCCACTTTCCGTGAACACGACCGATTCGAGACACGCTTACATCACTAGTTAAACTAGCTTGAAATTATTACCCGGCCTGGTCCAGTCCACAGAAAGTTTCTCGAGACGGTACATTTCTACTAAGACATATCCTTTTCGAGACACGCTTACGTGACTAGTTAAAGAGATACATAGTCAGCTTTTAGGTGACTACTAGCTCTAGTAACTAACTTGATGTTATTACCCGTCGAGGATAAGTCCTTTCGATGTTACTAACTTGTATTATCTCGTCAATTCCTGGGTTAATACTGAGTCTAGCTCGCACATGATACAACTTAAAGCTTTGACTTCATATGTTTTAATCACTTTTACATTTTCTCCCCCTCAAAAATAGCATACAAAATGGTGTTTTTGACAAACTTTAAGATTAAAATATGCCTTGTTGAGTCTTACGGGGAGATTCATCAAGAACTTTTGATTTAGAGCAAAGTATTTTAGTTTTGACAAGTGCTCCCCCTCAACAAGTGATTAGGTCTTATTGAGGTGAAATACTTGTCCTTTTGAGCAGAATTATGAAAAATCATAAATGTTTGATTAATTCTACTCAAAAGTAAGAAGCCTTCGCTCCTTATGTTTAGGATTGAGGCACTGAAGCGTACCTCAGGGTCCTTTAATTACAAGCACGGGTTGTACACTGTTATGTGTGCACAAACCATAATGGAAAAATGATTCAATCAATGAAACAATTGATAATGAAAAAATATGACCAAATGTACCAAGTTATTCTTCGTCTGGAAGTGGAGCATTGAAGTTAGTGAACTTAGGTTCTGGTCTTTCGAAGTTTCTGACAGGAAACGATGGTCTGGCACCGATGTAGCTTTCCAGTCGTCTGATCTATTCCCGTCGAAATAACCGTTCTTCAATCTTTAAGACAAAGTTACGAACTTGTCTTCTGGAGCTGGATTTCCATCTAGGTTGTTCCCCCTTAGCTATCTTACGTCGATCATCATTCAACCTTTTGACAAGCCCATCACGAACAAACTTGAGTGTAACATCACAGAATTTATGTACCTCATCGAACCTCATGAAGCTTTGTAGCTTTTTGCTGTTGATGTATGTGAAACCAAACGGTTCTTGGATGAGAGTAAACTGTGGTGTTTCATAGAGACCATCAAAGTAGAACTGTGGCTTTGTCAAATTGATCTTTTGTTGGTAACTTTCCACTCCAAGCTGAAGATCTTCCACTCTTTCTTGAACAATCAGTCGTCGGATGTAAAGAAGTAGCGATGCCATGAAGTTGTACTGAACGTCTCTATCGAATGCGCGCATTCTACTTTGAACCTTTTCAAGATACATATCTTCGATGTCATTGAGATTAAGGTTGGGAAAGTCGGCTTCGGAGAACTTGTACTTCTTTTCATCTTGTCGTTTAACAACAATTTCACGCATGAAAATGTAGTTAAACCGTTTTGACTGCTGAATCTCCAAGATAGCGATGATCTTAGATTTCTGCTTCACATTTTCCAATGATGTTTCTCCTAATCTGCTGGTATAACCGAGACGACGACGATCAGGCCAATGTTGAATTCCGTGTAGAGCATCTCTGTCGTAAGCTATGATGGAGTTGCTGAAAATACGGGTGGTTTCTTCAATGGCTGGAATTTCGTATCTAGCGGCTGGTACTAAGATTGTGAGTGAGGAAGCATATTTCTTCTTGGATATCTCTTGAGTGAGCTGGATGTTACGAAGATCTTTGTTGAAGAAGAAGCTGCAAGGTATCTTGGGTTTGTCTGGAAATCCTTTCAATGGTAATGGTTTGGTCCAGTCGGTGAAGTAAGGTTTTTCATGATTCTTGGAACTAAGATCGATATTCACTTCAGGATTTAACCAGTCAAAGTCAGCAGACATTGCACTAGCTATATTCTGCATGTGATATTCGTATTCGACTTTGTTTCCAGATCTTTTCTTGAGGAATTCTTGTGCATCCCTATTGATTCTCCTAAGCTCCGCCTTTGTGAGTTTGTTGATGTGAAGATCCTTCATAATGACCTGGGTGAACTGAAGAGTGTTACCAGGAAGAGGTTCTTCTTCTTCCAGAGGAGGTTGAGCTTGGACCATTTCTGTCAGCCAATCATTCTGAGGATTGTCATCATTGTCGAGCCATGAATGACGTGTTTTCTTCTTGGATTTCTTAGACTTGGATGTAGCATCTTTGTCTTTGGCTTTGGACGGTGATGATGGACCAGCATGAGAATCATGAGTTGGTGGAGCACGGTAATCGGTGTCAAGTTGATCTTGGAAGTCATCAGTTTGTTCCATGAACATTTCTTCATCTTCGGTTTGACCTTCACCAGTAGCTGAGGGTTGTTGTTGAGTTCCAGGAGGAGTAGAGTCCTTTTGTGGTTGTAGAGAGGATGAGGGACCTGTTCCAGACTTAGGTTTCTTGCCTTTGGAGTTTGGGTCAGGATCGTCATCTTTTCTTGTCCGTTTTCGGGATCCAGCAGCATCTTTGCATGACTCTTTTGACATATAAGCTACCATAGCATCATACAGGCCTTTTTCTTCAGCTGTCTGTGTGGTTTTGGTGGCAAGGTTGTCGAAGATTTTGACAAGCATGTCATTGAGGGACAATTCTTGGACGGTTGGAGCCACAGTAGAAGATTTTGCGGTGTGAAGCGTGAAGGGTGTAGTAGACAGCATTTTCTTCGTAACACTTCTAATTCTGTGATCTAAGTTGTCATTGATTGGTTTGAGAAGGTTTGCAACTTCAGGAGTGATCATCTCGACCAGATTTTCAGTGAGAAAATCATGTGTTGCAGTTCTGATAAAACCTTCGTAATCAGATTTCAAGAACTTGTCAATCAGCTGCGTAGAATCCTGGAATTCCTCAACTTGTTTAGTAAGTTTGGTAACCATGTCGGTGAGTTTGTTCACTTGCTCCTGAAGATCAACTTGTTGTTTTGGTTCATTGATCGAATGCTGTTTAGATGCGGTTTCAGAAGGTGTGGGAGATGAGTGCTCGGGTGATGATTCGGACGATGACTCGTTGTGAGAGTCCGAAGATGAAGCAGGAGGAGTCGGATCCTTTGGTGGAGAGTCTTGAGGAGGTGGAGGTTGTGCTGAAGAAGTCTGCTGAGAAGATGACTTAAGAAACATGTTGGTGTCGAACGCGTTCTTCTCTTCGTTTTCCTTTCGACGACGTTCCTCTGCTTCTCGTGCAAGAAACTCTGGAGTAATAAGATATGCATGTTCCTGATCCGAAGCTAAGTTCTCTTGACCGCCAACATTCTCCTCTAAAGTAGCAGTCTCAGTCATGTGGACATCTTCAGTCTTGTCTGTATCCTTAACGTTGTCATCAGGTTGTGGAGCTGATTCTGACGTTGTTGGAGGAACCATACTGCTTGTAGCCCCTACATGTTCTGACTGATTGATAGGTGGTGGTGTTGGAGGGTGTGATAGAAGTCGGCTTTCAAGACTTGCTTTCCTCTGTTCTTTCCTAAGCTGCTTTTCTTCAGCTCTAGTGTCGACAACTATACTCTTCAGTTTGCGTTTATCGACTAATGGTTCAACGATTGCTTCGTCTTCATCATCATTCGGCTCATTGATAGTGACTCCTTTTCTTTTCCTTATCTCTTCTTCATAAGTTACAAGACTTTGTTGAACGGCAATCTCTGTTGCAGGAAATCCTTCATCAGGTGCTCTGTATCCCAGTTCATAGTCTGGTTCTTCTTCATCAGATTCAGTATCAAACTCGGACTCGGTGTCAGAAGGTGGAGGAGTAGGTTCATCCCGAATAAAGTACTCAGGAGTTGCCTTCTTCTTTGGTTTGGTAGCAGGTTTAGGTTTGGATGTAGGTTTAGGTGTGGTAGTAGTCTTGGGTTTTGCCATTGTAGCAGACTTAGATCTTGTATGAGGTGATTCAGTGGTGCTCGTGGTACTCCCAGACTTTACACTTCCTTTACTACGAGTCTTTATTGTTGCTTCTTCCAGTTCCCCTTTGTAAGCCAGATCATACAACTTGAAGTTCGCCCTTTTCTTAATGTTGTCATTCAGAAGGTATTCGGGAATCCTCATTCCTTTGATCTTGGTAGAGGAAGTGGTCGATTTGATGAATAAGGTGGTGAAGTCGTCCTCGAAGAGGTGCTTCGGCTCATTAGGATCAGCCATCCTCTTGATGAATTCTGGAGAACTTTTGCAGAGATGTTCAATGATAAGCTTGGTGAATCTTGTGAATGGTATCATAGTCTTCACACGGTCGGTCTGAATACTGTAGACGATATCATTCATGATAGGAACTGCAAAGTCAATCGGTGTCAGAGTCACCATTCCCCAGAATGTTTGCAGGTGTTCGAGCCTTGGATGTTCATGACCACTTTTCCTTCCAGATATAGATCTAACAACCAACAAACAGAATGTTCTCCAAGGCTGAGGGATATTCTTGACATTAAATTTGGAAAGCTTAATTAGAGGTTCATCATCATCAACCTCATATCCTAATTCAATGAAGAAGTCAAGAAGTTCCAGGTCAGGTAGTATCGGAGCAAATTCGTTGTCAGTTTGTGGCATGAGAAGGGCTGTTCGAAGAACGTCATGATCTACAGAGTAATCTTGGCCATCTAAGGTAACAGTGAAAGACTCATTATCCAAGTTGGCCTGAGCAGTAAGCCAGAACTGATGAAGGTAGAACAGTGGAACTGAAGTAGAGCAGGTGAGAAGTGGTTTGCATGGATGTGCCAGTAGGATATCTTTCACAATCTTGCATGATTTCTCTGTGATATTCAACTTGTTGAAATCAACTCGGGGGTTGTTGTTGCCAAGCGTGACATGGTAGTTCTCGGGAGTGATGTCATCCAAGGTGAGTAATGGAAGAGGTTGTTCTGCGACGTTCTCAGTGTGTTCAGCCATGTTTATCTGAAAAGTATCACCATAAACCAAACATCCAAATTTGTTATGTGTTAGCACAGTTTAGAGTTTGGATACAGATATCTACTTGAAACAATTAAGCACAAATGCGTCATTTAGTTATGAGTCAAATAAAGCATATGGCAAATAAGCACAACATGACAAGCACAATTCACAACTACATCACATTACACAACAATAATGAATCACACCAATGATACAATACCAAACAAGATTTCGAAAAATACATTATGGACCTTTTATCGCAAACTTGAGTAAAGAAACAGATTTCGAGAAAATGTAATAGTGAAATTTTATTAAGAAAGTGAATTTCTCGAAAAAATTCCACATAACTGCCTTTTATCGAGATTTCTTACTTTTCGAAAAAGTTGATGTTATCGAAAAAAATTCTGTTAACAACATATTGAGAAACTGGTGATAGTTTACAACTGACTTTTATCGAGAAAGTGTCATCTTCGAGAAAAATTGACTTTTATCGAGAAAGTGTCATTTTCGAGAAAAATTGACTTTTATCGAGAAAGTGTCATCTTCGAGAAAAATTGACTTTTATCGAGAAACATTATCGAGATTTTTCCTCTATCAGGTTTTTGCGACAAAACTCAAAGTTATCGAGAAATCACAGAAGATTAATTTCGATAAACCAATATTTCGAGAAACTGAAGATTTCGAAAGAAATAGAGTTCCCAGAAAGATTTCGACAATATTTCTCGAAAAACATAGGTTTCTCGATATTTAGAAAAGATTTCGATAAGAACACAGTTTCTCGAAAAAATTCTTATACAAGAATTAATTCGATTTTTGTAGAAATCACACGTACATTTCCTTCACTAAGTACTTTTCCAATGAATATGGCCTGTCACCAAGGTAGATTAAACATTTTAAGCACAGTTACAAAGATTTCGATAATACTCAAGAAAATATTTTTCGAGAACTTGATTAATTCGAAGCAACAGATTAAAACAACATCTAGCATATCACAATTATAACTAAGGATGCATAACAAGACACCTAGCACAATGGACAACCCTTTGAGACACGTATATCTCGATAATTTTCCGAACGAAACAAGTAAGTTCATCGAGAAACATGTAAGAACAGTGATAAACATCCAAGCTAGATTGATTATGCACATAAGAGACCAAATAAGCAAATCCCACCAATAACATCAAACAAATAATCACAGAAGCTTAAATACCCACTTCGACCCATTCTTTTGAAATCGAAAACAAAGCAAACATGATTGAATGAGATAATAAACGATGAGAAAGTATTAGAAACAAGTAAAGTGACTAAACCCCATCAAGAATTAATCATCACAACAGGTTACTCGTATTTTCGAAATCCTAACCCTAGTTCTTGACATCACGAATACAAGAGATCTAACCATTGAAAAACCAATTAACCAAGATCCTATGTTTAAAATGCCCTAGTGATTACATAGGAACTTACAATTTGATGATCAAGGTTGTGGTTAGCTCGAATGATTTTGAACCGTGGGTTTAAGAAAAAGGGTTTTAGGGGTTTAGTGGTTTTGAAATTGTGGGGTTTAAGGTTTGTACGGTTTGTTTGTATTTGTTATTTTGAAAAGTATTGATTTTTGTCACTTTTAGTCCTTAGACTTTTAAATGAAACAAGCTAGTGTTCTAAAGTTTTTGAATCTTTAAGAATTTGACAACATGGGTCCCTTAACTAAGAAATACTTTAACTAGAACCCTAAAGTGACTAGCAAGTCTATTGACATTTGAGATGTGAATTCGTTAAGCTAACTTATGAAGACTTAAAACAAATGAGACAAAGTGTTGTAAAAGAAATCATCCACACCCTCTTCGAACCATAAAAAATACGAGAAACATGCAAGTATACCAATTAAAATTGGTAACAGATTTAAGCGTGACTCCCCCTCAACACTTGTAAAGTATGAACAAGGTGTTGAATGGAAGCGATATACTTGCATTTTTTTTTTTTTTTTTTTTTTTATGAAAGAAATAAAAATGTGAAAAATCTTTTTGTGTTTATATTAGTTTATAGAAAAGAAATAAAACAAACTATTATACAAAGATAGTTGTGATGTTTGACGATCAGTGGTATTTTAAAAACTTTTGCAGATCCTCTGGTGTCAAACATCTCATACCAATTTGGTGGACTAGACTAGCAAATCTGGATGGTGCCAGAGATTTGGTAAGTAAGTCTGCCAATTGGTACTCAGTTCCAACAAAATAAAGTTCAACTGTACCCCTTTCCACATGCTCTTTGATGAAATGATAACGGAGATCGATGTGTTTGGATTTGCAATGATGCACAGTGTTGCAGGAGATAGCAATTGCACTCTTTGAATCACAGTAGATGGGAATCTTGTTGAATAGGTAGCCATAATCTTTAAGTTGTGATCGCATCCAAATGACTTGAGCGCAACAAGCAGACATGGCTACGTATTCAGATTCCGTAGACGACAGTGAAGTGCAGTCCTGCTTCTTAGATTGCCATGACACAAGTTTGTCTCCGAGAAACTGTAATCCACCAGATGTACTTTTGCGTGTGTCTAAACATCCTGCATGATCAGCATCTGAAAAAGCAATTAGTTCAAAACCAGAATCCTTCGGATACCAGATTCCCAAGTTAATGGTTCCCTTTATGTATCGAAGGATTCTTTTGACCTCATTGAGGTGTCTTTCAGTTGGTCTTGACTGATAACGAGAGCACATGTAGACAGCAAAAACTATATCAGGTCTACTAGCTGTGAGATACATGAGGGACCCAATCATACTTCGGTATTTGGTAGGGTCAACGAGAGTCCCATGTAAATCAGCATCTAGTTTTGTGGTGTAGCCCATTGGCGTATTATAAGTATCACAAGTTATCATTCCATGTTTCTTTAAGATTTCAAGAGCATATTTGGACTGATTTATAAAAATTCCACGGGGTGATTGATGAACTTGTAATCCTAGAAAGAACGTAAGTTCACCCATCATGGACATTTCAAAATTATCTTTCATTAATTTTGCAAAATCATTAGAGTAACTTCGTTTTGTTGAGGCAAAAATGATGTCATCGACATATATTTGAACAACAAGTAAGTCCTCCCCGTAGGTTTTTGTAAACAGTGTTGGATCCACCGATCCTTTAAAAAATTTATTGGCCAGTAAGAAAGTGGACAGTTTGTCATACCACGCCCGTGGGGCTTGCTTGAGTCCGTAGAGAGCCTTTTTGAGTCGGTAGACGTGATTAGGACGCTCAGGATCAACGAAGCCTTCAGGTTGGCTGACATAAACTTCTTCACGGAGTTCTCCATTCAGAAACGCAGTTTTCACATCCATTTGGTAAACCACCATATTCCTATGAGCAGCATAAGCCAAAAAGATCCGAACAGCTTCATGTCGTGCCACTGGAGCAAAGGATTCAGCAAAGTCTAGACCTTCAAGTTGAGAGTATCCTTTCGCTACCAGACGTGATTTGTTGCGGATGACTGTCCCTTCTGCATCAAGTTTATTCTTCCAGATCCATTTTAACCCGATGACAAAGACTCCGTCAGGTCTTTCAACTAATTCCCAGACTTCCAATCTTATGAATTGCTGAAATTCCTCTTGCATAGATTCAATCCAGTTGTCATAAGTCATTGCATCTTTAATGTTTTTGGGTTCTTCATGACAAACTGTGAGTGCGTAGATGCAAGTTTCTCCATCTGTGTGAAGTCGTTGTCTTGTCATAACAGGTGCATCTGGATGGCCAATAATATGAACTAGTGGATGGTCACGAGTCCATTTATGTGTTGAAGGGTGTAGTTGATACGTATCTCGCATGTTGGCAGGATCCAAGTTGCGTGTTGACGACTCAGCTATATCAGGAACTGTAGTAGCTGGTGCAAACGGATTAATGAACGCATCAGGATCATGCTCTGCGGATTGTGGAACTGATTGTGGTGTTGGATCTTCAGCTGGATGGCAGGGAGTAGAACCAGTTTGTTCTGCTGTTGATGGTGATTCAATTGAAGGACCGTCTCTTTCAACACTTGTAGAAGTTTGTTGAGGTGAGTCTGGTACTGGAATGTGATCAGGTTGAGCTGCGGAATTTGGTGAGACCTCAGTAGGACGGTATTCAATTGTGTCATCAAATAGTGGAGCAAACAAGGTTTCTAATGCTTTGCGGTTAAGTGGTAAAGGTTCAGCTGAAGATGCCGGAGAGTTTAGACGGTTGAATTCGGGTCCTAAGCTGTGTTGCTCAGAAGCCATTTGGGTGAGTTCATCGAAATTAGCGTGAATGGTTTCTTGAATTTCTCTTGTACGACGATTCCATATCCGAAAACCTTTGGAATTTTCACATTATCCAACGAACACTCCGATGTCAGCCTTAGCTTTGAGTTTACCTAAATCATCACGATCATTTTTCGGATAGCAAAGTGCTCCAAATACATGAAAGTAATCGATGTTCGGTTTCCTTTTGTGAACAATTTGATATGGTGTTTTGCGATGGCGTTTTGTGATCATGCAACGGTTTTGAGTATAACATGCGGTTGAAACAGCTTCTGCCCATAAGTAATCTGGTAATTGAGCATTAATCAACATAGTTCTAGCTACTTCCACTAACGTCCTGTTGCGTCTTTCAACCACACCATTCTGTTCTGGGCTTCTAGGTATAGACGTTTGATGTTCAATTCCCACTTTCTCATAGTAAGACCGAAGTGTCTGATTCTTGAATTCAGTTCCATTGTCAGTTCTGACGATTCGTACCGTGTTGCGAAGCTGAATTTGAATTTTGGTGAGAAAGGTGATGATCATCGAAGGAGCTTGATCTTTACTTCGTAGAAAATAAACCCAAGTCCATCTGGAGAAGTCATCCACAATTACTAGTATGTAGCGTTTACCGTTGATACTTTGAACACGCATCGGTCCACACAAATCCATATGAAGCAGTTGTAAAACATGATTCGTACTTTGCTCAGGTTTTGAAGGAAAATGAGCTCGAGTACTTTTTCCTTGTTCACAGGCTGGACATAAGTGATCTTTGGTAAAACGGAATCTTGGAAATCCATCGACAAGTTTATAACGAGCAAGGTCAGTCATGGTTCTGAAATTCAAGTGCGAAAGACGTTTGTGCCATAACCAAGATTTAGTCGATTCAGCTTTGGAGAGAAGACATATCGGAGATGTTGCAATCATATCTGACATTGAGATTGTATAAAGATTGGAGCCGCGTGAGCCAGACATTAGATCGTTTCCTTGTAAGTCACAAACAAAGCAAGTTTTCTCACGAAATGCAACTTCTAGATCCCCATCACAGAATTGACCGACAGAGAAAAGGTTGTGTCCAAGGCCTTCCATGTAGTAAACACGACTAATTTCAATGTTACCGCTGATGTAGTCACCATATCCCATTATTAGAGCGTAATGATCATTCCCGAATCTGACAGTTCCTATAAACTTTGAGACAAAGTTGTGTAGCAGTTTGAGATTGCCTGTCATATGTCGGGTGCATCCGCTATCAACAATCCAGAGAACAATCTGTACCACCTGCATCACCAGAAGAAGACACGGGTGGAACAGAAGTAAGGGTGGAACCCAAAGATAATGCGGGTTCCTGTTGGTTAGTAACACATATATTCAACAATTTAGGAATCCATTTAAAGTCTGGTTTGTGTTGTAACCAACGTTGCCAATTCCAACTAGTTTTTACTTTCTTAATGTTAAATGCACTAGTAGTTGGCTCAGTCCTAGATTTGTTCTCGGCACCTATGGGGGTAACTGGGACATCATCAGAAACCGTAGAAGACGGCTTTCCTAAGTTAGACTTAGAGGCATTAGTGGGCCTAAAAGGAATGCGTGTCCTACGTTTCTTATGACGATTGAGAAGAGAATTAGCTAAACATTTTGTATGATCACCAGATGATACGCTTTTACGACAAAATACACAAGATGCATTAATATTCAAAACATTCAAAGGTTTATCATTCGTTACATTTAGATTTTGATTACAATTTGCCAGATTAGAATCTAAATCTGATGCAACATGAGTATTATTCAAATTCCTAAGTAGGTCTTCTGCTTCTTGAGCTTCTAGGTGTCCTCTCTTACGTTGCAAGATCCTATTCTTCTTTTTACTTTTTCGCTTGGGTCTGCTAACGCTAGAAGTGGAGACTAGTCCTGTAGAAGTGGAGTTATCAACATTAGTGTTTTGAACAACCTTTCCTTTATCAGTTTTGTTTATTTGATACATTCCTGGTGCTATCACCGTGGTGTCAACCATTTTTCCTTTTTGAAGTAGCTTGACTTTCTCTTTTAAATCAATGATGATGTGATTTTTGTCCTGAATTTCAGACTCAAGTAAACCATTGCAATATTTGATGTCGTCGCGGTTTTGTTGCCATTCGGCGTTTTCAATTTTTAAATCCGCAATTTCTTTCTCGTATTGGAAACATCGACCTTTTAAAGACTCGTTGTTTTTGCAAATCTGACAAGAGTTTGAAACATTTTGACTTTGAAACTTCAATTCCTTTTTAAGACTTTGAGCTTGACACCATTCAAGCCTTTGTTTGAGTTGACAAATTTCTTTTGAAAACTGTTTTGTCATATCATCATTCTTTTTCTTCAGATTTTCATTCTCATTTTTAAGTGTCTCTAATTCCACATTCAACAAATTGTTATCAACACTGAGATCATCTACAAGCATAGAAGTACCAGATTTATAGAGATCATTCATGATAACAGACAAAATATCAGCACAGAGAACTTGTTCCAAGAGTCGATCAGCATCATTTTTGAAAACTTTAGTTTGTAGCTTTTGGACCAAAATCTCATTTTCAGCAGTATCAAAAACGTTTATCATATTTTTGACCTCCTTTTGAAGTTCCTGATCCCAACGTGTAGCACATAGACGAAGGTGTTGAACAATTGGTTTCATTTGTTTTTGAAAAATATCTCTCTTTTCTCGCTCGTAAGCGGATTAAAAAGTTTCAATTTTTATTTCTGAATTGCGTTCAATTGTTTCCTCCAAAATATCGATGTCTTCCATAAAGGTTTTGAAATAATTTAAGACACGACATTTTGGTAAAGGTGTAAGTACACCGGATGATGGTAAAGGACCATTTATTTGTGCTACATGTGGGACAGGAGCCACATTGTGAGATGAAACATATGACTCTTCGATAAACCATGATTTCTCAGGTAATTCCTTTTGAGTAACAAAAGATTTTGAAATTGGAGGAGCTTTTGAATAGTCATATGGTGTCCAATATTGAACTTGACTCATTTTTGATCGACTCTCGTCTTCAAGTTCTTCTTCTTCCTCAGTATCAAAAACAACAGCACGCACAATCGTATTATCAAGAAAATAATCCATACTGTAAATTTTTGGAATTTCTTTGAATGCCGTGTGTAGAAACATTGAATTGTAATCACCAAGTGCATATCCGCAATTGGGTCTCGGTTTTAAAGTAAATTTCTGAATTATTGTGACAGAGTTCCCGTGTTTGTAAACAATGTGACGAAATTCTTTGAGTTGTTTTTCAAGATCAACAATATCACCGAGTAAGTTGTCTATGTACTTCCGTTTCCGTATTTTATGTTCATGAAAATCTTTTTGACAACTTGACAATTTTGTTTTTGTTTTTGAAAGTTCAGTTTGAAGACATTCAACTTGTTTTTGCAATTCACCCTTCTCACTTTCAAGTTTCGAAATCAACTTTCCATGTGACTCAATTAAATCTTGTATTTTGCGTTGAAGATCTTGTTCTTTGTTGTAAGAATCTTGAAAAGCTTTTTCAAAACTTTTAGTGTGTTTAATCTTTTGTTCTTGATTAGAAAGCTGAATTTTATAACACTCAATGTCTCTTGCAAGTGTTGCATTAGTTTCTTTTAAAACTTTGTTTTTCTCGTTGCACTTTGCAATTAGCAATTGTTGAGCATTCAGTTGTTTAGATAACATTATGAGGTCAGGGTCTGTATCAAATGATGGTTCATGTTGTTCTAACTGATCATATTTATCATTCTCAATAGGATCATCAAATGAAACAACTGTGTCATCATCAAATATGACAACTGTGCTTATTTGTTCATCTGTTTGAGAGGATGAAGATGATGTAGATGGAACAACTTGCGCCATATCTGATTCAGAAGCAGAGGGTGAGATAATTTCATTTATAAAGCATGCATTGAGGTCATGTACCTGAGACAAGCCGTCAGTGTCATACACTGGACCTGAATCATTGAGCTTAAGTTCCTGCATGTTGGCCATAAGCATCACAGCAGCATTGGCTTCCAGATCTTCCATGTCATCATCGTTGTTCACATTTGCCATGAAGTTGTTGTCCTGTTCAGGGAAATGTCCATCTTTTTCATCTTGAAGAGCCATGAGTAATGCCTGCTTGTGAAACTTACTTCCCCGAGTTCTTGGTTTGGGACATGCTGTAGCTATATGACCTTGCTCATTGCAATTGTAGCACCAAACTGCATTCCCTGAGCTGGAGTTCCTTGTAGCAACTGAGTCAGACCTTTGTTGAGGAGATGCTGAGTTGTTTCTGAACCCGGTATTGTTACTAAACCTCTGACTATTCCCATAATTTCCTGAAGAGCTTCCTGAACCAGATCTACCATAGCTACGATTCTGAATTTCCACTCTTCCATCATTAACAACAGCTTGATTTCTTGTGTTTGAAGATGAACGTTGACGGTTGTTTGTTTTGTTGGAGAATTTGCTGAATGCACGAGCAATAAGAGCAAGTCCCTGATTCAACGTATGAAAGTCATCATCGTCATCATCATTGGTGTTGGAGTAGTACACAGCATCATTGTTGTTTGACGAAACAAGTTGAGTAGAAGAATCTTGTAGAGATGAATCATAAGGGATCATTTGGTTCGAGGTGGAAGATTGTGGATAACTGAAGTAGTTCTGCTCTTGAACATATGCATGATTTGACATTGGTGGTGGAGCATAGGGAGATTGAGCTACGAGAGCCAAAGAATTTGGTGTTGAAGTTGGTGTGTATCCTCCTCGTAGAGCTCTATCTTTTTCCACTTCAGGTTCATGGTGTTTCAGAAAATCATACAACAACCCATATGGAGCATCATGAAGATTCTTCGTTTGACGAACAAATGTCACATATTTATGCCAATCAGGGCCAAGACTACCCACAAATTTGGAGTTCACAGCGATCCTTGGTACAGTGATTTTGTGATGTTCCAGATCATTAACCACATTTGTGAAACGATGATAGTAGGATTCAAGTGACTCTCCAGGTTCAATTGTGATGTCAGTGTATTCCATGTAAAGCTTGGATTCCATGTCATCTTTGTTCAATTGAGTGCCTTCCATGAGGAGATGAACGTGTTCCCACATAGCTTTGGCTGTTTTCTGAGCATCGACACTGCGATAGATCGGATTAGGTATACCTTGAAGTATATAAGCCATTGCATACTGATCAGCTTCACGATGTAGTTTCTGTTCTTAAGAGAGTGAAGATTCTGGAAGGGGTCTATCACCAGGAGGACATGGAGGATCAGCATTTGGATCACCAGCTTTAAATCGTGTTGGCCACTCAAATGGTCCTTCAAGTATCACTTGCTTTAAGAACTGCCCATGAGGTTTCTTTAGTTCAAGAAAGCGTAAGAATCGACTTGACCATTGCACATAGTTACCAGGTGTTAGCATTGGAGGTGTCTCAAGTGATCCTGCCTCATGTCGGGATTGTTGAGTTGTAATAACTTCACACATTCTGTCAAACTAGTGAGGTTGTTTGGAGGAAAACTGAGTGTTTTGTAGTGGCACTTGATATGGTAGTTGTTGAGGAATGAGCTGTTGTTGCATCATTAGGTAATGTTGTTGTGGATTATATTTAGGAGGTTGTTGATTCATCTGGTGCGGAAGGTAATGTTGTTGCTGATACTGCTGAGGTTGTTGTTGCTGAGGTGTTTGTTGTTGAACATGAGGAAAGTAGTGATTCGGTGGCTGAGACATCTTAGAACACTTGTGTAGAAATGGATCTTGTGGAAAGTGTAGAATAAACCAATTATCGAGAAACTTAGCACAACTTCAAATAAGATTTCGATAATATGTTTTCGAAACTTAGCACATTTTCGAGAAACATAGATTTCGAAAAAAAAAACGTAGTGGATTTATCGAGAAAAGATTTCGAAACTGTTCAATGTTATCGAGAAATAAGATTTCGATAATAATAAAGAAGGTTTATCGAGAAATAAGATTTCGATAACTTAAAAATTTCTCGATAACTTTTCGAAAAAATGTTGAATTTCTCGAAACTTAGTTTATCGAAAAAATGTAGGATTTCTCGATAAATTTTCTCGATAATTAAGCAGGTTTATCGAAAAATGTAGGATTTCTCGATAACTTTGCGAAACTTAGTTTTCGAAATTATACAATTTCGAAAACTTTCCCAAAAGTCGAAGTACTTAACTTTCTTATACAAGAAAGAAAATACCGAGTCCACACAAACGAAGTCGAGGTAGTGCACTATGAGAAGATCTCGAAATAGGCAAGTAGGAAGTTCTCGATAAGTAGTAACTTTTGTTTTTCAAAGAAAGCAATCCTTAAATTCGTTTTTCTTTCAAGATACTTGTAATTTTGTGTTTAAAATGTGTAAATCTTAAGGAAAGTAGAAAACTTTAAGAAAAATTTCAAACTTGTAAAGATTTCGAAAAAAAAAAGTACAACTATCTAAAAGTCGAATAATTAGTAAAAAGTTTGGAACTTTTTGGTTTGTTTTGATTTTAAACACAAGTTTGTAAGCAAAGATGTGAGAAAAACCAAGAAACTAACAAAAAATTAAACTTTTTCAAACAATTCGATAAAAAAAACGATTTATAAAGAAAGAAATCAATGAAAAAACAATAACTACACCTTCCTCTAGCGAATGATACCACTTGTTAGGTCACCATTATGTAAACACAAGTATGATATAAAGAGAAATGAGATGAGAATGAGAGTGGGATGATTATGAGAAATTTGAGAAATTGAAATGCAAGAGTTTCCTTAATGTTTTCAAATAACCAACCAAGTTTAAATGAATACATGAGGTCCTATTTATAGGAGGAGAGCTAGGGCAACACACCTAGCTTCCTTCTTCTAGAAAACGTATGGGCTTAAGGCCTTTTGGGCTTTTCATAAGCCTTACAAACATAACACATTACTTAAATATATGTAACTAATAAACAAGCAACCTAGCATTTATTACAAATGACCGAGACTTGATAAAATAGTAAAACTATGGTTCCAACACTATGATGAGGCGAAAAATGAACCGTTTTTAGGGGGTCATTTAAGCCTGGAATTGAATTTATTTGATCAAATATTGCCCTAAATTGTTCCTTTTGTGATTTTAGGTACTTTGGGAGTGAATTCTGGAAAAGGAAGCATTTTGGACGTTTTTGGAGCATAAAAGGGAAGAAAACGGCAAAGACTTAATTTTTCATACTGAGAACAGTACCTGACGGCGTCAAGAAGGAAATTGTGACGGCGTCAGGAGTAAAATCCATGACAACCCAGTGAAAACCTGAAGGCGTCAAGAGAAGGGCGTCAAGAGTTAAATTGGTGACGGCCTGAAGATGGACTACACGTGACGGCGTCAAACCTAGATCTAGGCAGTCCGAGGAGTTTATTGGCGGCGAGATGATGGCGTCAGACATTTACTCTTGACGCTGTCACCTCATAAAATCTGTATATACTTTTCTATTTTTCATTCATTAAGAGAGGAACTTGTGTGGAGAATACTAGGGTCGAACCTAATAAACCCTAGGTCGTTTGTAACAGTATTTTCAAGGGTTTTTGCCCCTTGAAACCTTTCATGTTCAATTAAGATAAGTCCTCTTTCAATTCATTCAATATGTCTATGTGTTGTTTGAATATATCTTATGCTTGTATTGATTTTAACATGCTAGGCTAGATCTCTCATGTGTTTGCTTAGATGTAATGAAACCTAGATGTTGATTATAGGTTGATTGCTTGTTTATAGTTGTAATGGATGAATGATTTCAATGTTAGGCTTAAGAAAACTGGCAAATCTTCATTGTGTAACTTGCTTGAACGTCTTAAGAAACATGAACCGATGTGTACTAGGTTTTTATGATTGTATTTAATGCATGAGCGAATTCTAGTGATCCCATGTTAGGAGCTTCTTAGCCGGCTCGACATAGGAGTGAAGTAGGAGCTTATAGGATTGGGGAAGTAAGTACGCCACCCCATGAATGGTATTAAGGAATACAATTCGTCATCCACGCAACTGTAATAAGTAATCAACCTGTAAAAGATATCTAGGGAGTAGTGAAACCTAAGTAAACACAATTCTCCCATATATTGCTCACACATTTAGTTTAATTTCATTTTTAGTATTTTATTTTGATTCCATCTTAGTAATTGGGTTAGTTGATTAGAAACTAATTCCGCCCACTCCTCTTAAACCCGAGATTTTATTTGCTTTTATAAATACATAAAAAATACAAAAAGAATCATCCTTCATCTCTAGACCTAGTCTTTAGGTTTTCTAATCCTAGCGACACTATTCCCAAGTTCAACGATCAATCCCCCGGTACTTGTCATTATACTATACTACATCGATCAGGTACACTGCCTGGTGGGGGTTGTAAGCTTCTCGAGATCCCTCGAGAGGTCAAGCCTGGTGCAATTCCCACGCATCAAGTTTTTGGCGCCGCATCCTGGGGAATAGTTATTGTCTAGGTTAGGATCTCTTTTAATTAGGTCTACTTGCTAGATTCCTTTCTAGTAAGATTTTTATTTTTATTTTTAGGTTCCCTTTAGTCTATCTTTTTCTTCGTGCCTTTGTTAGTAAATTAAATTCATTGACTATTCCGTTGACCATTATGGAAAACGACAATCCACCCCTTTCCCCTAGAGAAGTGGCTTTGTTACGTGAACAAATTGAGAGTGAGATTAGGGAGCTTAGGGAGCTTAATAGGTTGATTAAGGTTGAGCTCGACCATGTATTTAGTGACCTAGCGATCGCCTTGTATTCAAATAAGGACCTAGGACCTAACGATTTTGAGAATGTGGTTGAGGAACTTGAAAAAGGGGAGATTGATCCAAAGTTAGATAATTATTTTAATCTATACCCCACTAAGGAGGAGATTGCGTACTATAATAATCTTATTGATAACCCTCGACCTCCTTTTACTAGAATCGAACCTAAGATAAAGAGAGGCGATCCTAAGAATGCTAAGATACCATGTATGATTGGGTATAGACATGTTGACAATGCTTACATTGACTTTAAATCCCCAATCAACATTATGTCCTCAAGTGTTTATAATGATATAGTGAAAACAAGACTTGGACCTAGAAGAGATCCCAAATACCCCGATGGAGTTTGTAACTTTGTCGGGAGAATTAAAGGTCTACATGTCTTTGTTGGGAATTTTACTTATATCACTGACTTTATGGTTGTTGAAGATCTTGCTAATGTTATTGATTATCGCCTATCCAATGTTGTGTTTGGTAAACCGTTTGTTGAAGAGTCCAAGTTAGAATATGATGAGACAGAAGGGACAATCCGATTTGCGAGTAACACCGATAGGATCACTTATAGGATGCCTAATAGAATGAAAGAATTTCGTTTTGTGCCCCGATTTGACATGGATACCATTAGTGCTTTTGAGGACATCAATGAAGAGGATAAGAAAAAGGGCATGGATTATGTATGGGAAAAGAAGAGTCTCTTCTACAAAGATTGCTTGACTCTAGGACCGAAGTATAAAGTCGATAAGGAATTTGCCCATAGGATTATAGGAGCGATTGAGAAAAAGGTGATTGGTTTCTATAAAGAACATTTACAATCAGATAGTGAAACCAACGATGAGGTCACGTAGTAACCCATGACCTTGAGTCTAGCTACAAGACTCGTAAATAAAGAAAAGGACTTCTTGGGAGGCAACCCATGTTTTGTGTGATTTTTATTTTTATTGATTGTTATTTGTTTCCGTATGCATGCTTTATTTTTATTGTTGGTAGATC
The DNA here is from genome assembly GCA_030686995.1 of Artemisia argyi. Lineage (NCBI taxonomy): Eukaryota > Viridiplantae > Streptophyta > Magnoliopsida > Asterales > Asteraceae > Artemisia > Artemisia argyi. The sequence goes on along the minus strand of CM060709.1, from coordinate 227,987,856 downwards.
ATGTTTCAAACTAAAATGGTGAAAATACTTTATTTTGTTGTTTGGCTTAGTCTTAACTTCATCCAAGGGTATTTCGCAAAAGATAAGTGTAAGGGGAAACCCCAAATATGTTTTTAAGAAACAAACTCGATCATGATTCTCCACAATATTAAGTGAACATGTATATTCGTATTTGTTAGAGTCAAATGCTTGTATCGAGTCATAATGATGTTTTGCAGGATTTTCCAGGAAGTAGGACAAAGTTTTTCCAGAAATTTTCCGGAAACATAACATAAGAATTTCTGCAGGTCACTTCTGACAGCGTCAGGAAGAAATTCCTGACGGCGTCATGTGTAAAATTCTAGAAATTTTACCAGTTTTGTTTTTCTAACGGAGTCTTAAAGTTTTTGTTGAATCTTTAGTTTTATAATCTCCAGGAGATCTGCAAACATCATTCCAAAAACATTATATCTTATTTTGTTTTCTAGGATTTGTTAGCATATATAGATTGCCGCCGATTTTACGCGAGGTTGCCTTGTCTATTTTCTCAAGTTTTACAGGTTATGTATGACAAGTAGATGATTTATATTCTGGAAGGGAAGCTTTGATTGTTCATTTTCTTGGATGAAGATCTAACCTGGCCACCTTATTATCCATACCGAGCGAATCAGGGGAGTATTTGATTTCATTCGTTTTACTTATTTCACTTTTACATTCTTTACTTGAACATTGGGGACAATGTTCATCCTAATTGTAAGGGGAGGGTAAAATGATGATACCTTATAGATATACTTTCGCTTGAGTTTGTTTGTTTGATAGTAGATGTGTAATAAAACTATGAGAAATACTTGTTAGTGTAATTTTAGCGCCAAATTTAAATTTTTTTACAACATTTAGGAGTGAAACTTTAGCCATAGCAAGCGTCTCATGGATAGGAGATTGTATGACTAGCACAAAACCGTACCATTCAGAAAAATTTTCCACCCAAATATGTGAGGTTCGCCTTTAGATTTGATAGGAAAAGCATTCATTATTAGTGCTTATGAGTGTACTGGTAGCATTTAGTTTCTAGAACTTGCGTTAGTGATGCATCCCGAGACCGCTAGTGAGACTACATTCGTGTAGTAGGATTTACTACATGGTAAGAGGCATTAGGATCACCCTTTTGTTAAACCCGTATCATAATTACTTGACCATTTAAGTCATATTAATTGGCTAGTTAAGTCAACTAATTTTCCCACACCTTAGCGTTGTACTCATTTTTAGTACACGAAACCCCTAGTACACCCCTCCGAGCCTATGTTTTCGTTTCTAACTTTAAGCATCTTACTTAAAGGAAGAATTTGTTACACCCCACTTAAATGTACATCCAAACCGCCTTAGCCTTCCATGTATGCACTCATCTTTAGTGCATTATTGTTATTTGTTAAACCCTTAGTTAATTATCTAATTGATTACATGGTTGCTAAGTCGAGTCATATCCTTGTACATATTGTTTTGGGATGATTGGGACTCATAGGTAAAGTACTTATATTATGGAGTAATGGGGAAGAACATCATATATTACCCCCATGTGTACGTTAATCTTAAAAGTACTCCAAGTGTTTTGATTATCTTAATTCGAGTCATTAGATTAGTTTATTGTAAAGTATGTAAAAATTCAAGTGTAAGGGGAATGTTCATTCCCTATGATGTATTATTTTGGATGGTAGGGTAAGAGTGTATGCAAAAAAAAAATAAATAAATAAAAAAAAAAGAAAAAAAAATCAAGAAAAAGAAAAAAAAATATAGAAAAAGAAAAAGAGAAAAAAACATACGGACTACCATCCCATTTCCATTATATGTTTACTTTATGTTTTTGTTATTTTTATTTATTAGCTTAAGTCGAGTCTAGTATTGGCTTAGCAACGCTATATTGTACATGTAATTAACCTAGATGATTAACTCGCCACCAGTAAAGACTGCCTATATCCAACAAAACCGTCTATTCCATATCCCTACACCTAACGTTACAACCCTTTAAAAGACCTCTTTGATAGTTTATCCTAGGTGCTTACGCCATGTGGTGGAGGTTTGATCCTTTCCCAAGCCTATGGTAATCTATTTTGCTATGACAGGTAGTGAGAGATGTTTTCCATTTCCATATTGTGATATTACTTTATTACACCCGAGAGATGTGAGTATCTAAACACTATTTGTGAGGTGCTAGTATATGACCTCCGTGCTTCTCTTTGGTCTTTAGTGGAACGATTATTTGTTGTAATTACTTTTATATTAGTGTTAAATGACCCCTAACTTGAATTTTGATTAGAATAAAAGCACATTTGCTTGAGGACAAGCAAATCTCAAGTGTAAGGGTATATGATGAGGCAAAAAATGCACCGTTTTTAAGGGGTCATTTAAGCCCGGAATTGAATTTATTTGATCAAATATTGCCCTAAATCGTTCCTTTTGTGATTTTAGGTACTTTGCGAGTGAATTCTGGAAAAGGAGGCATTTTGGACGTTTTTGGAGAATAAAAGTGAAGAAAACGGCAAAGACTTAATTTTCCATACTGAGAACAGTACCTGACGGCGTCAAGAAGGAAATTGTGACGGCGTCAGGAGTAAAATCCATGACGACCCAGTGAAAACCTGAAGGCGTCAAGAGAAGGGCGTCAAGAGTTAAATTGGTGACGGCCTGAAGATGGACTACACGTGACGACGTCAAACCTAGATCTAGGCAGTCCGAGGAGTTTATTGGCGGCGAGATGACGACGTCAGACATTTACTCTTGACGCTGTCACCTCACAAAATCTGTATATACTTTTCTATTTTTCATTCATTAAGAGAGGAACTTGTGTGGAGAATACTAGGGTCGAACCTAATAAACCCTAGGTCGTTTGTAACAGTATTTTCAAGGGTTTTTACCCCTTGAAACCTTTCATGTTCAATTAAGATAAGTCCTCTTTCAATTCATTCAATATGTCTATGTGTTGTTTGAATATATCTTATGCTTGTCTTGATTTTAACATGCTAGGCTAGATCTCTCATGTGTTTGCTTAGATGTAATGAAACCTAGATGTTGATTATAGGTTGATTGCTTGTTTATAGTGGTAATGGCTAAGTTGTAATGAAACCTGGTGCAATTCCCACGCATCACACTATCTATGTGTTTGCACTTTCACTATGACTCGCTTTCACTAATCTTCGTTAAACTATTTTCAATACTTGTGCTTTTACCTCGTTTTACCTACTCAACTTTTTCCGTATTTACACTTTACATTTTAACCGTGGGCCCATAACCCACATGTCGTTAGACGTAGCACACTCATTAGCTTTGTTTATCCTTTTTCACATCCTAAACATGTTTCGCTTTCAAACACGTTTGTTTTAAAAATCACCACTTAGCCATAAAATAAATAAGTTTTAACCTTTTGTTTTAACTTCGTACAAACTCAATTCATTTTAGTTATATATGCACTTAAGCAATATCGTTCTTTCTCAAATTTACGAACCCTCGTATTTCAACTACGTCTATACTTTCACTATTTTTAAACATTTAGTAATCAAAGTGTCAAATGCTATTATGATATTTATACATACGATAACCCATTCATCTCTCATTATTTCACTTTAAATCTCTTTACCCTAAAACGATTATATCCAAGTTTTCCATGACTAACTAACCCATTTACTATGTCATTCCACATTCCATTATTATTTTCCACTACGCACACAAATTATTTCCAATTATTTTACCAACCGTTTTGAGGTCAACCCATAAAATGCTTTACTACTATATGTTGGAAACAAAAATTTGATCCTACCACTATTTTATAAACAAAAAATTGAATTCACTCACTATTTTATATTTTTGTTATAAAATAATTTTTATAAATTAAATTATTTTAATAAGCATAGTGTTTCCAATAAAAAATGTTTTATTTTCCTATTAACATATTACAAACTAAATTTGGTTACTATTTTATAAATGTCGAATTATTTTCCTACTACCCTATAAATTATCTTACGACTCATTTTACAAGCTATTTTATTATTATTAAGTTATAGACCGATTCGCTACCTTACTACTATTCCTTAAACCTACGGGCAATTTTACCAAAATTTTGTAGATTACATGAATATTATCCTACAAATTTTTACTACCGTCCTATAAACCATTTCACTTCCCTGCGCACTGATTTAGTCACTATTTGATAAATTCTATTACTATTACATTACAAATTATTTCACCATTTCTTTCCAAAACTATTTTACTATAACCCGATGAACCACTTTGGTATTGAATCATTAGGTAAACTACAGAATTATTAACACCTCACAAACGACAAATGACTTTCTTACTACCCTATGAACCATTTTACAAATCGCCGCACAAATTATTGCATAAACTGTTTTTGTTGTCTTGCTAATCTAACACAAATTTAACTATGGTTTTGTTTTCATTTTCGGTCACTCTGTGAGCTGTCCTACAAGCTGTTTTATGAACTGTTTTACAAATCATTTCACAAGTCGTCGTATGAACCGAGTTGCTATTTTGCTGATACAAATCACAAATTTAACTAAGATTTTTTCATTATTTTATAAATAATAAGTCGTTCTCTATTATTTTATAAGCTGTTCTACAAACTATTTTATAAAGTATTTTGCAATCACTATGTGAACCAACTACTTCTATGAAAAGTGTTTTCATACTACAACCGATAACTTCCCTTTTTGAAAATAAACCAAACCTTAGAAGTGGATCCCGCACCTGTGCCTCATCATTGAGAAAAAAAAGTAAACCCACTCGTTCTGTGCGATTAGAATCTCTGATTGGAGTGTAGACAGTGAAATAGGTTGTCAATGTACCCTCACACTTATGATATCTTGCCTTCTAAGAGTTCTAGATGACACAGACTCAACACCCGTTCCTTTTATGTGACTCGACTTCTGCACCAGACTACTAAGAGAGCTTAGCCTGTTTGGTGACTATTGAGGTTCGATCTCACCTTATAAACAAGAAAGGACTCTTCTCAACATAGTGTTGGATTTGATTCAAGCTTCTCGGGTCACTAGTGCAACCGTTTATGTTATGATACCCCTTAGCACCGAATTACGCTTTCCAGCCCACTTGTACCACAATTTCTATCATGATACCTTTTAGTACCGTTAAACAGATTGGAATACTTACAACTTTGAGCTTCGCCTGATATTGGACGTTGAACCCCGCTTAGCACTGGCAACTAGGCTCTCCCCTTGGATGTTTAGAAACATAGGCGGACGTTCATGCTCGACTACTCTTCTCCTTTGATGTCCAAACTTTTAATGTTTTTCATAAAATGTTTTCATATCAACTCGAAACTCGTGGTAACATTTTCTAAAATACCTATTTTGAGGATTAGATTTTTTGGTCAAATTTTTATCAAACTTTTGTTGAGAAGTGTCAAACGTCAATTTTTGCAAAATTTATCTTACCACAATCGGAAACACACTTCTTACAAATTTATAAAATCTTTTGAAAACTTGTCATCTTACGTAATTACTAATTCACAGCAAAGAAATTTGTAATATTTGGAAAGTTATATTGGTCAAATTCGTACGAACGTTTACCCAAATAGAGTTTTCAAACAAAATTTTATCTATTCCTCAGAGGAGGGAAAACGCAAAATTTCAAAACAAAATCGTGAAGGTCAGTCACCCCGCCATTTTTCCTTATCGCCTTACCTGTATCGGATTAGGATTTTGTGTCACTGGAGTATAGACCCTATATAGAGTTCAGACCATGAGAAATTTCAAAGAAGATCCACTAGCAAAAATTATGAAACATTGCGTAGTCAAGACTTAAACTGTTTCCCCTTATTAAGCTCACCTCGAGAACCGTTGTGCCTCACCAAAACGTTAGAAGGAGACAACTTATGGCAGGTCACCTAAATAACCCTTCCGCAAGCAAAAAGGAGCCCTTAGAGCAATCTAGTGAGACTCAAATCCGCTGCTATTGCCATCACCTCTTCACCAACATTATTCTGACCTATAACTTGAACCTAATCGCGAGGATGCGATTCCTTTTAGGGGTATGTGCTGTAACACCTGGTACTTTTCCTAAACCTGATTTCCGAGCCAAAACAGTTACTTTTGATTTTCATCAACTTTTAAACTTCTTTGGAATTGTTTGGGTTTGAAAAACCGTGAAATATCTTATTTAACGTGGAGCATTATTCCTTTATCGTTCCGGCACAACCTAGAAAACTCGAATCATATTGCATTTGCCAAATTATTTGAATTATTTTGAGTTTGAGAAAGACTCTGAAGTTTATGCTTGATTTTATTGGAAAAATTATTTCGTAAACAATGGCGCAAGTTTCGTAATTTTTCGAGTTCGTTTGCTATGTCGTTTGGACCCCGAAGCGTTTTTCGTGAGAAGTTTATTACGTTGAAAGATTTGGTCCCTTAACTTACTTTTTCATTTCACCCTACACTTTCATTTATTTCAAAAACTACCCTATACTTTTCTTAATATATATACCCCCACAACTACCATTTTCTCATTTTATTTATTATAAACACACACACATACACACCACTAAAATTCTCTCTCTCTCTCTCTCTCTCTCTCTCTCTTGAATATCCGGCCGCCGCCCACCACCGGCAACACCAGCAGTTTCCGGCGCCACCGCCGGAAAATTTTCCGGTTACCTCTTTTCCTAGCCAAATCAATAGATCAGGACTCTCCCAACACCCTCGTACCACCTCGCAACCCCAATCACCTCATACGCGCTCACACGCACTACCACCGAACACCATCATCACCACCGAGAGTCACCACAACCCTCCACCACCCTTCTACCGCCGGTGTAGCACCACCACTCGCTACCCTTCTCTTTATTTTCTTTTCTATTTTAAAACCCTAGTTTTCCAAAATCTTTATTCAACCGATTTTATTATTAAATCTTTTGTAAAAATGATTTTATTAATGTTTTAACAATTAAAAACTCGTGTGGATCTTTCTTGACCCTTTTGGCCGCGACTCAGTTTGACTCACCGAGTCAACTCGGTTGACTTGGTGAGGGTTTTAATAATATGGTTGTTGTTTGATGTTTGGAAACGAGGGAGTATGTATTTCTTGATGTTGTTGATAATTTTGAGGGTCCATTTGATTTGTTGGGTCTCGACAGCCGGCAGCCACCACCACCGAGACTCGGGTGGTGGTGGGGATGTTGTTGTTATTATTATTGTTGTTGGTGTTGTGTTTGTGTTGGGATTTGGATTTGTTTGGGTTGAGCCGAGAGAGCCTAAGGCTCGGTTTGAGTTCGGTTTGGACTCGGATTGATTTTGATATCGGTTTGAAGTTATTTTGTTGTAGTGTTAGTTGTAATTTACTCGGGTTTTGGTTAACTTGGTCTCGGAATATTGTTATTAGTTTAGAAACGGTAAAAATAATAAAATGGATAATAATAAATATTAAACCTAAAATCTATTTGTTGAAGTTAAGTGGTTTGGATATCGGACTTGGATCCGGGATTGTGATGTTATATATATATATATATATATATATATATATATATATATATATATATATATATATATATATATATATATATATATATATATATATATATATATATATATATATATATATATATATATATATATATATTGTGAGCTTGTTTTTGGACATACCGGATTTATGGTATTAGTTCTTTGGACATTATGGACCCTTTGGTACACGAGACGGTAGGGTACGTTAGACCCGTAAAGATCTTAACATACCTGGAACCCAAACAATACAAAATGGTCGATAAAACTAAACAACTAATATTCATGCGAATGGTATATTGAAACATATTATATTGTGATGTCTAGTAATAATAAGAGATTTTGACGATATTTAATGATTATTCAGGAGTCGTTGACTCGGGAAAGTATTTTATAAACGGGCAGGTCATGCTGAAATTTCGTAAAATTCTTTATAAACTTTAAATTATTTTACCAAACTTTATTATTTCAAAACCCTTTTCATTTCAATGTTACTTTGAGAAATTATGTAAATCCGAGACTTGTTGTTAGCATGTGTTATCTATTTAAGTGTATCTTTCATTTCATTTCTTCCTTTCCATTTCTTTTCGACGATTTTCTTTAAGGAGTTCTTTCATCTACTTTCGTCTCTTTTGGGTTTTCGTTCATTTTCGCCGACGTATTCATTTTCTAACTTTCTTGTCGTCCACACGAGATTACAAATGTTTACTTCTTTTAACGACATTGAAAACTAAACCTTTTCATAATAACATGGATATTCGACGAACGTTACTTTATATATATTACTTGAGTATTATTTCTGATTTGTGTTACCCGTTGGGTTGTGCCGATCCAGTACCATTGTACTTATATTTACTTGATGACGTTGTGCTTATACTTTTGATGCCGTTGTGCTCTCCTACTTTGATGCCATTGTGTTGACTAGTTGGTGCTAGTCGTTATATCTTGCATTGCTGCATACTTAGGTGAGTTCATAACCCCACTTTTATCTATTTTAATTGTTTTGTAAACTAATTGGGGTGAGATACATGCTTTGTTTTTACTATGATCACAATGGTTTGAAAACTGTTTATGGACTGAAAACTGATATATTCTGGTACTGTGAGTGAAGTAGTATCCATTTTGATAAGCACTAAGTACGATTTTTGCCACTATTAAGTCCCTCAGATCATGAGCCATTAATCACTTGCGAGTGAGACTTGCGAGTGAGGGGATATAGGGATATAGGCCTATAGGAATTGACCCTCCCACTTCTTTTGCTGGATAGGCAATTTGTGGTGTACTATATTCGAGGTTTGCTGGGTACTTGGTAGGTACCCGGTGTTGGGGGCATTTGTTATATTATGAAATTCCGCGGTTGTTGTCGACTTACGGTATTTGTTAACGCTTTGATCTCATGAGCTTAGTGCAGTGGGCGTATAACAACGTAGCCCCGTGGTATTTTTCGAGCGTATAACAACATAGCCCCTTTATCTTAAAATTTGGAATACTGTGATCGACTATTTTACTTTAAACCTATGGATTCACTCAACCTTTGTGTTGACCTTTAGCATGTTTATCTCAGGTGTTAGATATTGTTGCTGCATATTTTACTTTGGAGGAGCTTGGCGAAGGGCATGGCTTGGTCATAGAAGACTCCGAAAACCGTTTGGGACTTGTTTAAATTAAATTTTGAACTATAGCTTCCGCACTATCTTGACTATTGAAAATTGAATGTTTTCAATTATAAAGTTTTCTTCTAAAATGGTTTATGTAAAACCATTCTTTGTACTCCTTGTTTTGATAACAATCAAGTAGCACCCCCAGACTTGTATGCTTCCGCTGATCCGGTTTTCGGGGTGTTACAGTATAGATGTTGAAGGAGTGCTCTTCTTTTTGCGCTTGTGTGGATGAAGCTTTGGATCACTTGGAAACTAAGACATATGAATATATGATCAAAGGCTTTTAGAATAGAAATAGAGATTGAGATCCAAAAGTTTTTATTGCAAAAAGGTGAGAAAAATCTGTGAAATGAACCAGTATTTATAGGCACAAAAATACTGTTCGGGAGCGTGGCCGGTCCCCTTAATTAGGGGTCGGTCCTCTTAATGATTAAGGGAGCCGCCTAAGGAATTAAGGGGGCCGCCCCCTCCAGAACGTTGGACATTTTTGTCCTTTTGTGGGGAAGTTTTTTCTGGATTAATTTTGCCATTTTTTGTTGAAAATTTGAATTCATATATTTATAATGATTTAAATATATTCTTTTAATTCCAAAAATAATTTTTTAAAATATGTAAACTGTTTGTGTCATTTTATAAAATGTCTTGTGTTTAAGAAAATACTCCTTTAATCATGTAATACATTAGACACTTTGTTTATACATACCTTAAGTGATTTAGTTGTAGAAATAAATATTTACCACTAAATGCTTGTTTACATCATAATTTTTTATTTAATTTAGTTTACATTTTGTGATTATCAAAACGTAGAGTTATTGAAAAATATTAATAACGTTTTTAAGCATTATTTATATCAACAATCTCCCCCTTTTTGATAATTACAAAACTTAAACTCATTAAATCAAAAATTAGTTTTTAGACAAGTAATTTAGTGAGTTTATATTTACTTCTCCTCTTTTTTGTAGAATCAAAAAGGTTCTGCCGAAAAGTTTCAATTATGAAATATTGACGGGATGAGAACCCCCCTTGATGTGTACTCCCCCTCGTTCGGGGGCACCAAAGAAACGAGCTATGTAATGCTTGCAAAACAAAAATATTAGAAGCACAAGTATATATATATATATATATATATATATATATATATATATATATATATATATATATATATATATATATATATATATATATATATATATAAAGTGACAAAAATATAATCAAGCATCATTAAATAAAAGCATTCATTTTAAAGCAAAAGTTGTGTAAAAATACACAACAATACATATAACATTAAGAGAGATTACAACTAGAACAACAACTAGGAAATACAACAACTAGAATAGTACTTTATCATGCGAAGAGTACATGAGCTTCATAGAGCTTGCAAACAAAAGGTTTGTGATGTCTTTATTTATTAAGCATAGCATATGCTTAATTTAGAGAGTATGAAGGTGATGGTGGAGAAATGGGTGAAGATGGTGGAGGTGGAACAATAGGTGAGGATGGTGGAGGTGGTGGTGGTGTTGGGTTGGTTAGCAAGTGTTAAATATATGAAAACATGTATTGAATTTCATCTCTAAGACCAAAAATGATGGTTCGGTTGTGGATACAACAAAGGCAAGGATCACCATGAGCTTCAAGTAATCTCCAAGGTACGGGATTAACAAAGAATGGTGGAGATGAGACATGAGCATCAAGTGGTGTTATTGGTGAAAGTGAGATGGTAAGTTCGGTGGAGAGGGGCTCTTGGGTAGGATGTGGTGATGATGCTTGTGGTGATGATAAATGTGAGTTTATGTAGTCATTGATAGATGAGATTGAAGGTATGGAAGAAGAGGATGTTCCATGAGTGGAGGGTGTTTCAGATGGTGCATTTGGTGCACTAGGGGAAGAACATTTAGGTGGAGGTGATGGAGTGGTGCTGTCTTCATTAGTTAAATCAATGAAGAGTTGTTTTGGAGGGATGATGACAATCTTTTGTTTCTTTGAGGCCTTAGAGATAGAGGTGCTTGGTGATGACATGGTGGATTAGGTTGATAGAGGTGAAAAATGATGAGGTGAAGAGTTTTCATTTGAAGGGAATTTATAATATGAAAACATGGTTGGTTTAGGTAAGTTTTTGAAGTGGTTTAAGGAGATCCCAAAATCAGTTGGGTTATAAGGAGAAATGGTAGCTGATACTAGAGAAAGAGATTACGAGACGCAAAAGAAAATAGTAAAACTCAGTTCCAGATAGCTGGTCCCCTTAATTGTAGGCCGGCCCCTTAATAATTAAGGGGACCGCCTAAGAAAATTAAGGGGGCCGCCCATCTGGTGTTTTCCCAGGCGACCAGAAATCAAAAAATTTTAGAAATGGGTTGGTTTTCAAGCATGTATTTTCAGCAAGCTCTATTTGGAACATACACTCTTAGAATGATGAAATATAAGCATATAAGAATAAAAATCTAGTATGCATGCAAACTAATATATTGTAAACTAGATATAAAGTAGGCATACTAATAACATTAAATAGTAAACAAGATCCTAGCACAATAATAGTTAATATCCTAACATCATCCAAGTAACAAGCAATAAACATGATAAAACACAAATATTTTCGAATAAATCGGACGAACAACATAACACATAAATGTCTAAAGGTTCATCAATAATATCAAGTAGTTCCACATCGACAATTCTATTTCTTCTTCCCTAGAATCTTCCTGAAAATCTTTCCTACGGACTTGAATCCTCCACGAACTTCTTCATGCATTTGTTGAGTCCTGTTTATTAGTGATGTTTGACGTTCAAAGAGAAGTTCATCGGCACGTTGGTGAGGAAGAGGAATTTGATATTCGGTATAATCAAGATTGGGAAGATCATCAACAAAGGTCGTGGGAGATGGGGTACTAACACGCGAGGTGTCTTCCTCCTCATCATCATCATTACCTCAATGAGATGTCGAACCACGAGGTGCAGCACGAGATTTCCCTTTGTCACTTCGAGATCGGCGAGTACGTACGAGAGTAAGTTGATTCAAAGTGAGATGAACGAACTCATAGATATCACTCCTAAGATCTGGGTAGTGTTCCATGACATGATGATAAAGTCGAGTGAGGAACATACCGTAAGGAAGGTTGGCATTTGGAGTGGTTTTGGCAGTCATGATTCGATTGACAAAGAGATAAGCCAGATTGTAGTTTTCTTCAGCAACTACACAATACAACATGTGGGCGATGATGGCCATGATATGATCACGATGACCGCCGGTACCAAACGCATTCTCGCGAATGAGTTCTTCCCAATTTTTCATGTCGGGGCTTAGCTCTTTGAGAAGGATTTGATTTGCATGAATATCGAAATTTCTCGACTTGATTTTACGACTTTTTGTTGTTATATGGACCATCCTGAGGTCGATTTCGCTCAATAGTTGAAAGATCCCATTCATTTGAGTATACGGCTTGGCCATTGTATGGGATTATGAGGATTAGTCCAAATTGAGCAAGAGTAAGAGTGATGAATTGGTTCTGGATCGTGAAAGAGATAAGGAGATGGCCATAGGGATCGATTTGCACCGTAACATGGTTATAGAAGTCGAGGACAAAGCGAGGAATGATTGGTTCGTTGATTTTGAAAAGACAATCGAGACGAACATTGGTGAACATTCGTTTGATTTGATCAGATTGATAGAAAGATGGATCGACAATTCTACCCTCATGAATGTTTCTATTTTCAATGGGACATTAGAAACATGCAATGGCGGGAGACATGCCGGGAGTAGCGGAGACTTTGGGAATGTATTGCTTTGTTTTTGAAACATCACCAACCGTGGTTTTAGGTATTTTCACCTAAACAATATAACAACAAAAATAAAATTAAGACAAAAACAATTAACATGCATATGTTATATAAATATATGCAATACATGTGGAACGGAAGCCTACTTCGATCTAAAAATATACCCTAGGAAGTAGTTTCACAATGTTCCTTGATTTTAATTTTTAACTTGCTTAAAATGTATCCTATGATGTCAAGAAGTTGTGGAATTAGTTCGATATAATACCAAGACTATCCAAACATCTCATTAGACATCATAAGCCATTTTCAAATATAGCTAGATATATATTAGATTATATATCTTGCTATTTCTTATGAGTTTGACTAACAGTAAACTTGTTGAGAAAGAGAAAACTTGAATTTTGGTTTTAAAAATATCCTTTTCTTAGTTAAACCAAACGCTCCCTTAACTAGACAAATATCGACCTACACATCAATATATATATTAATTATATATCTTGATGACTTCAATAGACTAGTAATGTGTTAATAAGTTTAACAAAGTAGTTGCAAGATTTAGATTAACTCATTCAAGTGCTCTTTGTACATGAACCAAACGCCCATGTTGTTTTTATAAAACTTTTTACAATGATTCAAAAAATATATTTTTGATGTTTAAAACATTTTAACACTCCAATGTGGTGAATTTTAACTAGCTTTTAAGAAGTATATCAACAATGTGCTTTTTGAAAAACAATTTTAGTGAGGGCTTATGAGTGATTTAGAATTTTCGACAACATAGTGTGTTAAGACTTAGTTTAAGTAGCAATTTTACATTCTAATCCTAAGGGAAGCATTTAGTTATGTAAATCTTAGACTTAATTTTACCAAAATTCGGATTTAGACAAATTTTAATAAAATACCTAATTTTGATTGGACACAAAATTGGATGAAATAAGATAAAATGTATGTTGGAAAGCTTACAAGAGATGTTGTTATATGTCTAGATAGCGTTTGCCCCTTGTGAAACAAGCCCGGATTGGTGATTTGGTGAAGGATTTTGGTGGTTTTGGATGTTAAGGTTCGTTCACAGCAGTAAGGGAGAGAGAGTGTTTGAAGAAATAGAGTGTTTGGTAAAAATTTTAAGAAGAAAACGGATTTGGAAGCATCAGATGGCCGGTCCCCTTAATCATTAAGGGGACCGCCCCTGATAACAAACCGGTCCCCTTAATCATTAAGGGGGCCGCCTGCCAATTTTTCAATTTTTGTGGTTTTGATTCTGACATTAATATATTTATACGTATATAATATATTTATAATATATCAAAAATACGTAGGAATGTTTTGGCACGATGATGAGACACTTGACAATTTTTAATTAACGTTTCGTCAATTTAAAATGTATCTTGACAATTTTGGATAAAATGATCAAGACGTCAAGTTGATAGAGGGTTTGATAAGTGTTCGGGTATATGTGTGTGTGTGTGTGTGTGTATATATATATATATATATATATATATATATAGGGGATGGATAATGTGAGAACTTTCTTAAAGTTGTAAAAATGAGAACTATTCTAAAATACAATTAAAACATTGATACATAACCATTTTAGCAAAGATGCACCAAAATATTATAAATAAACACAAGTTAACATTAAATCGACTAATAACCAACTCATACATGAGAAACGGATTACTGATACACAATTAAATTTTTTATACATATACATTAAAATCTCAATAAACTAATTTCTTGTACAAAAATAGATACACTTAATACACAACAACAACTAAAAACTTGATACACAATACTAAACCTTGATACACATTACACGTTGAATCAAAGTGTATCACTTAGTTTACGTCAATTTTCATAAGAAAACCCATCAAATCTTTAACAATTTTAGTTGTAATTAATTATGTTTTTATTTTCTTTTAAGTTGAGTGTCATTTGTGAGATTTTGGTTGGTTCTCATTTTTACAACTTTAAGAAAGTTCTCATTTGATCTCAATTCTGTATATATATATATATATATATATATATATATATATATATATATATAACAAGAGGCGTTACACGTAGATAATGTCACGTAAACGCCACCTCATTGCCCAGTAATTCATTATCTACCATGTCATCACATCGTCGCCATGTAACCAACTATTTATTAATTAAATTCAAAATTATTAATTTTACTAAAAATTCAGATTTGTTTTTTAAAATTTTTGCCACTTGCAAGGATTGAACTTAGGGTGATTGTAACATTAACATACTTTATATCCACTAGACCAACACATGTTTTGGATTATATCTTGAAAGTCAAAATCTATAAGACTAAGATAATTATGACAATCACGTTGGGTAAACCTTAATAAAACATATAAACATACGGAAAAAAGCACGACTCATTCATAATAAAGTAATACACATTCATCCCTCTTCATTCATAACTAAATCATTCCAGAAATTTTATGTGATTTTAGAGGTGTTTAGGTTACGTGAGTTTTAACTTTTAGGACTTTATTGATTTTAATGTTTGTTTTATGTATATGTTTCAAGATAATTAATTAATTCCTGAAGTTAATGTCCATGCAATGCCGATTTTTTTTGTAGGTAACTTTTTTTGTGAAAAGCATACAACTATGGGTATTACAAACCCTATTATATATATTTTTCGTTATGTATATGTTGGTTAATCCTCATTCAGAAATGTTTCAAACGTCTTTAAAGTTAGAGGTGTCAACGACAAGGTGGCACGGGGAATATGCATCACAAAGAGCTCTATAACGCCCAATATATCCAGTTGTTTGGTCATATATCCTCCTAGATGTAAGATCACTGCTGAATACTTATTTTTAAACTTATTGAAATTTTATAGTTGCTTTCTGAGTTTGGTCGCTCCTAAAAAAATTTAACACAAAGTTAACTGTGAGAAACGAAGTTTTATATCTGTGTGACAGATTATTGTTGATGCGTGTATTATGAATGCTACTGAGCTGCAAAGCTGGATCAGAAGTCTTTTTGATATGATCCGAGGTTAGTATCCAAAAAGTGAAAATTTGTGGTTTTTAAGATTAGTATGTGTTTTAAAGTGAATTTGACCTGAAAGAATAGTGTGAGCCATGAATCAGGATCAGATTGTATGCCGACAAGGTGTTTTCGATTGTTTGTAGTTTCCTTTTACAGCGCAACCACTTCGTCTTTGACGGATCTGCTTAAAAAATGGTTAAAACTGTTTAAAATCAACATTCTATCCGAAAGGTAATCTTATATAGATTCTGAATAACTTTATAAACACAGCCGAATATTTTCATCATTTTTTATGAATAGTTGCAGCCTACTATAGAGCTTATTAAGGACATTGTGGTTTTGGATTCTGAAGTTTCACTGATAGAGCATCGATTTCTATCCAAATCAATTTTGTAAGTTTGTTAACCTTCATTCATTAAGACCGTCATTTATCGGGTGTTTGGGTCATCTTACGGGCTGCTAAAAATTGTAGTTTTAAGGTTATTTGGGTCATTTTAATGGGTGTTATGGGTTTGTTTGTAGGAACACTGATTTTGAAACAAAATTTTAAAGTGGTTGTCATCGTTTGGATTTTGGAACTATGATCAATGCTGAATTAATTTTAGTTTTAAAAGGAGTTGGCACAATGAATTTTTTTTGGATAGGATGTAGTAGATTGCTAAATTAACTATGTATTGGTATCTGTATGGTGCATCAGCTGTTGGTTTGTAGCCTGCTGAAACAAAAAATAATAGAACGGTTAATGGAACCATTGCTTAAATGGGCTGGCAATCATAATAATCATGTAGCTGTTATCATGTATATAACAATGAAAGTCCTATATGAAAGTATGACAAACCTGTGAATGTCCTATATGAAAGTTCATTTGATGTTCTTGATAATCATTTAGATATTTTGTATGTTAAAAAGTCATATAGATATTTTATATTAGAACTTTTATGCCTCTGTAAGTTTTAATCTCTTCTTTGTGTGTCCTTAATTACAGGTATGACTACTAAAACAAAGCAATGAACTTGAATGTCACCGACCACAATATGAAATTCAATCCCATGTGAATATTGTACCATAGAGTTTCACAGTGAGGTTTTACACAGTTAGTGTTGTAAAGAGGGTGTGTTTTCTGTCCTTCATATCTAAATCAAATCTATTTTCTTGATCTTTAAACTCTAAAGTATAGTTTCATATTAATATCATTTTTAATAACAACCATTTAAGCAGTTAATGGAAGACCATGGTTACGAGCATATGATCGATGGCGTTGTAGTAACTGTTCAGCGCCGCTATGGGTAAACTAATCAAAACAATTATTAACTTATTACCATAATTTATTAAGTTTATATCGTTATATATTATCGCTGTAAGAAGAAGAAACACTGAAAATATATAACGTTAATCAAAGGGTCGGATGCTCAATCTAAAGCATAGTATGATACAGGAGATAAGGTGGAATAAATGACAAGAGGGAAACACATATTGTCATGGTTGAAAAAGGCCTTACGTACGTTTGTCAGCCCCATAATGAGCTGTGAACAAAAAGGACAAGCAACGTGGTGGTCGTAGCCCAACCAACGGTCTGGAAGGAACCATTTGCTCGATGAAGCTCCGTGAGAACATCGATGATATTTCCAAAGCCGATTTCTACAACCCACAAGCTGGGCACTGCACACATCTAAACAGCTTCAAGTATCCCATTCTTTAGCTTTTGCAACTCAGTGCTGAGTGTCGTGTTCTCAAGAGTGTAAGTTACCCGAAATATATTGTTGAAATTGAAATTGGTAGCTTTACGTGGTTCCTAGACTATTGTCACGAAACAATGCTCTCATCTAACTATTTGTTTTTCAGGTGGGTGACAATATGTCCTTTGCAATGAAGTCTGGTAGCATATTGTCTTATGATTTCAATTTGAGACTATAACTATGGCGATCAGCTGAGGCTACTTGTGAAGGCGTAATGCGTATATGGGATCAGGCCGATGTCAATAAGGTATACTGTCGGTTTTGATATCATATAAAGTGAACTTACATATTGATTTTTATTTTTTATTATTTATTTATTTATTTATTTTGTGAGCCTAATATAGATATTATCAATGCATACGCATGTAAGCGATGAAATTACTTTTTTGACAAGGGGTGATAACCAGTATGATGAGAATGGTGCTTCCGCTTTGTCACGTAAGTGATTTCCAGATGGGTCCACATATTATACATGGTATTTTGGTAGCCATATTTTTATTTTGACGCGTTTGGGATAAACATAGCCCAAATGAGTTTTACAAATGTTCAAATCGACTCATTTATAAGAAAATCTTCCGCAAGTTTAATCAAACTGATTACGTAATTCTTCAAGTCACAATATATCTTTGGAAAACGCACATCCAAACACCCTGTAACTATCATTGTACTATTGATCTCTTTTGAACAGTGTTAGATAGAGTAGATGAACAACGGTTCATAAGTTAGACACAGAGGTTAGTCGAATGTGAAATGCGGCTATGGCAGCTCTTGAGAATAGTAAACTGCCTAATAATACTTGATTTGTACATATTTTCTCATCAATCGTATACGTATTCTTTTATCTTCGACTTTCCATGTTGATGTGCTATTTATTAGTGCAAGTTTTAAATTTATAAGGATGAGTTACCAAATCTAGAAACAACACATACGAGCAAGTGTACTCGTCCGTTATAGCAAGATATGATGGTAAGTCGGGATCGTTCGCAGGGATTTGTGAGTGAATCGAAATATAAGTCTAAAAGTAAATCTCTAATGTATGCAAATATGATAATAAGCAAATTCAATAAATTAAAAACTACACTTTTTTAGATTAGTTTTCTACTTAATGACACACATGATTGTGATAACTTTTGATAACATGTTGGTTGAGATAATTAGATGGTGATCTAATCTATTGTTTCTACAAGTTAAACTTTGGCCAAGATTTTAGTTCATAGAAACAAGCTTTAGGTGTAAACCAATCAATTCAAGATCTATCCAAGGTTCATAAGGTATGGTGGATATTTTTAAACACAAGACAAACTTTTATTACCAATCAAATACTCTTAGGAAATGGTCAATACAAAAGGTAACCTCTTCATAGACAAAAAGCTCACAATCGTTTATAAACATTTAAACTTTCGTCCTACTAAAGGTTTACAAAAAATCCGATTTGATGTTATAAAAGAATTCTCATTACAATCATACTTCTTGTTTCTTTGTTTAGTCAAGAATAATTATGGTGAAAAACAATCATTCATAGACAAATGATCATAACTAGTTGAGTAATAACAAATCTTTCGACCTTTGAAACTATTATCAATTAGTTAACCTTGGCTAAACAAATGTCACGATGAAACTTGAGGTACAATTGGTTCTTAGGATTGACTTGAAATTGAATTAAAACATGTTATCACAATCATCACTATCACTAAGTATAAAACATCGTAAAAACAAGTGTAAAAAGATTACTAGCCACTCATGGCAAACATGCAAATAAACTCAGAATATTTAACATAAGAATCCATGGTTATGAGTCTTACAATGCTTTGAAATTGATAACAAATGACAAGGTATTGATAACCTAAGGGTTGGTGATGATTTCTTGAGATTTTCGGATTCCAAATGTTGCTTCCTTGGTCCTCCAAAGTTCCTGGTTCTTTCTGCACGAATTTTCCTCCTTAGAGAGCTTGAAGATGATAATAATTGTGTGTAGTAATGAGAGTAAATGGTATCTTCAATTGTGTGTTGAGTTATGCACTTTTGAGGTCCCTTATAGGCTTGTCCAACACTCTTGGTAATAAATAGGAACTTAAATGCTTAAACTTGGACAATAAGACACTAAAAAGGGCCTAGAACCATGGGAAAAAAGAATAAGATTCGTGCACAAAAGTTGGCAAAGACATGCAGTATTGGCCATCCGATCGGTTGCGGGTTGGTACCGATCGGATGGAGAGAAGTCATTAAGGCAATCCGATCGGTTTAACACCAACCGATCGGATGGTAATTTCTGGTAGTTTTGGACTTTGACTTTGACTTGTGTAGTTCTTTATGTACTATCCAAACTTGATTAACTTCTGAACTTGAAACTTTGAGATGACAAAACTTAGGTTCTCATATGAATTACTTCATAGATTGGACTTTTGAGCTCGGGAATCTTCGTGTAATCGCGTATACTTCATTTTCTTCACTTTTTCTCCATTTTTCCTGCATTTGGCTACATATGCTACAAAAACATACTTTGATACGATTTAGTGGCAAAAGCATATAAAAACAACCAAATAACATACACAAAAACACTAATAACGCTTATAAAAACATGTTAACTTTGAGCGTTATCAAATCCCCCACACTTAAACTTTGCTTGTCCTCAAGCAAATCTAGAAGAAAACTAAATATCCACATGGTAACAAAAAATGATTAGAAAAATGTGATGCAAATCCACCAAGTACAAGTACAAGATAAGATTCATCCTTTTTTAAGCTTGAATGGTGAAAATTCGAGATGTTTGACAATACCCAATGATTTTCTTGCTTGATTAACATTTCTAAACACCTCACAAAAAAGGAACGGAGTATAATTCACTCAATCACTCATTTATTTAAGAAGTGGAGTAAATATAAGGGAAATCACACTCATTGCTCAGTCATGATCTAATTATTACCATAAGCTTGTACAAGAAACAAAACTACACCGCAATGGCGTAAGCACCAAGTCTACATATCAAAGAGGTCTTTTATTCGGGTTGTAATGTAAGGCTTAGGGTTGTACCAGGCTTATGTTTAAACATCTCATACAAAAACACAATAGATTACTGGCGCGAATTCTTGATTACTCAAAAACCGGATGGTCACTACAATATTCTTGCACTTGACATTCTCACAAAGCCATTACAAAGTCTAAGTCCCATTGTTGCTAGTCACCAAACAAACCGCAAACCCGTAAATGATTATAGTTACAATCTTCCTCTTCTTCAAATAACGATACATCGATTCGGCATAATAATATTCTTCATACGTAGCACATTGGCTAACAACATATCACAAAATTTCCTTTATTCACATATATAGCACATTTGCTATAATTGTCACCTTATAGTTACGATGATTTTTTTTTTTTTTTTTTTTTTTTTTTTTTTTTTTTTTGCATTCCCCCACACTTCGCATAAGCATCACCACAACAATACGAATAAGAAGCTGCAGTCTCCGTCTTTATCGGAATGGCACACACATGATTGGTGAAGTGTGGCTAACTAATAATCATCAGAAACTATCCAACAACCAAGCAACTAGCAACCCACCATTTAGACTTTGACAAGGGTTAGGCTAAGGTTTAAAGTGTAAAATATTTTTGTATATTTCTGGATTTATCAAAAACGAAAAGGATGGCTCGAAGGGTGTAACTAAGGGTATCTAGCGTTAAAAATGAACGCTAACAAAAGGGTTAAAAATTGGAGATTAACTAATCAATGTGACTAGCTAAAAATCAATAATGAAGGCTATATGGTTAAAATCCTAAGGTTTCCTCTTATCACGTATGTATACTTATATTACACAAATGTAATCTCACAACGGTCTCATAATGATTTACAAGTACAAGTTCTAGAATAAATAAAATCACCGACACACTCATAACAAAAGATTCAAGCATAAAAGATGTATGCTATATATGAAATAGGCTCAAATCCTCACAATTTAATGGAAAGGGTTATAATATGCGCTAGCAAATGTTATCAATCCTAGAAATGGATTGCAATATTAATCGGGACATATCTCAAATTTTTCAAAAATTACTAATTTTACCAGTGGATAGATCCAGTTATTCTAATAAATTATTCCTAAAAGCGTGAAAACAACTAGATCACAAGGACAAACAAAATTTAAAAATTAAATCGATATTAGACTTAATTTCTTATTTTACCTACTCACCCCCCCCCCCCCCCACACTTAAGTTAAACATTTTCCTCAATGTGATAAACGAAAAAGCATGAAAGTAGGGAAAATGAGAAAATAAACTATGAGATGCGGTGTTATCCAATCTTCTGTTTCTTGTAGTCAACACCTGTATTATTAGAAACAAAAACAAACAAACAAAAAGCATTGCAGTTTTATTCAAATTAGTGGCACACCCCCACACTTAAGTTCTACCAAGTAGTAAAACTTTAGGGTATAAACACTGAAAATCAAAAACAAAAAATAAAGATAAAACACACGGGTTGCCTCCCGAGAAGCGCTTGTTTTATTAACGAGTCCTCAGCCGGACTCAAACTTCGAAATAGATTATGAAGTTTTAGTGTTACGTTTCCTTTTAGGGATATACAACACATTTCCTATCACAATTCCCTCTCCTGTTTCATCTATGTTTTCCAATTTAACATTTTCCTATGCTCTAGGAAGAGCATCATAGATAAAACCATTACTGTGTGCCCAAGGAACCATTTCCTTGTGTGGAGCCATGAATGTGATAGCTTCATATTCAAATTCGGATGAAATTTTCTCATTAGAAATCACGTTTAATTGCTCCTTATCATAATAGAGTTTAATTCGGTGCCCATTTACAATGAAACTTCCACCATGTTTGTCATAAAGTTCAACATATCCTGATGGAAATTCATGTTTCACTACATATGGTCCAAACCATTTTGGCTTGAGTTTCAGAGCTTTAAACTTGTATTTCATATTGAAAAGCAGAACTTTATCTCCAGCTTTGAATTGTTTTCGAATTCTCAGCTTTCTATCGTGATATGCTTTGGTTCTTGCTTTATATAGCTTGGAGTTTTCATAAGCTTGAAGTCTTAACTCATCAAGTTCATGTAATTGCAAAAATCTCTTTTGTCCAGCTATTTTTAAATCAGGATTACAGCTTCTTAACGCCCAGTAAGCACGGTGTTCAAGTTCGAACGGTAAATGACATGTTTTCCCATACAAGAGTCTGTACGGTGTCGTACCAATTGGTGTCTTATATGCCGTACGAAATGCCCATAGAGCGTCATCTAATTTCCTTGACCAAATGGAAGGATTTTCTTTAACCGTTTTTTCAAGTATTCTTTTTATAGCTCTATTGGTATTTTCGACTTGACCACTAGTTTGTGGATGATAAGCTGTAGCAAAACGATGATGAACTCCATATCGTTTCATTACTTTCTCCATTTGTTTATTACAGAAATGGGATCCTCTATCACTTATTAAAGCTTTAGGAATTCCATAACGAGCAAAAAGCTTTTTGAGAAAGTTGACAACAACTCATGCATCGTTAGTAGGAAGAGCTTCAGCTTCAACCCATTTGGAAACATAATCGATTGCAACGAGGATATATTTGTATTTGTGTGATTTAGGGAAGGGTCCCATAAAATCAATTCCCCAAATGTCGAATATTTCACAGACTTGAATGCTCTTTTGAGGCATTTCGTCTCTTCGAGAAAGGTTACCGGATTTTTGGCACGCGTCACAGTTTTGAACAAGAGTATACGCTTCTTTGAAAATTGTAGGCCAATAGAATCCAGTATCAAAAACTTTTCTAGCTGTAGTGGAAGGACCATAATGTCCCCCAGTTGGGCCATGATGACATTCATCAAGAATTTTTCTTGTTTCGGCACTCGAAACACATCTTCGTATCATTCCATCCTTGCACATCTTAAAAAGGTAAGGTTTCTCCCAATAATAGTGTTTTAGTTCTGAAAAGAACTTACTACGTTGGTAGTGACTCATCCCTTTTTTAAGAATATCTCCTGCAAGATGATTTGCGTAATTTGCAAACCACGGTATTTCCTCATCATCATCTTTATCTATCGTCATGAGAGTTTCTTCTGGAAAATAATCATTAATTTCATTTTCTTTTGATTCCTCCAAATTTGGATTCTCGAGACGTGATAAATGATCTGCTGCAAGATTTTCTGCTCCTTTCTTATCTTTTATTGCGATATCAAATTCTTGTAATTAATAAAATCCATCTGATAAGACGTGGTTTTGCATCTTGTTTGGTAAACAGATATTTGAGTGCGGAATGATCGATAAAAACTATCATTTTTGAAAGCACAAGATAAGATCTGAATTTGTCGAATGCAAAAACTACGGCTAATAATTCTTTCTCCGTAACCGTATAGTTTTGTTGAGCATTGTTGAGTGTTTTACTAGCAAAGTAAATAGGACGAAAATGTTTTCCTTCACGTTGTCCTAAAACAGCTCCAACAGCGAAATCGCTTGCATCACACATGATTTCAAATGGTAGTGACCAATTAGGTGCAACCATAATTGGGGCACTAGTCAATTGACTTTTCAATGTTTCGAAAGCTTTAATGCAGTCAGCATTGAAATCAAATACAGAATCCTTTTCTAAAAGTTTAGTCATAGGACGTGATATTTTTGAAAAATCTTTGATAAATCGGCGGTAAAAACCGGCATGTCCTAGAAAACGTCTAACGGCTTTAACGTTAGTTGGTGGTGGTAATTTGGTGATAACATCTATTTTAGCTTTGTCTACTTCCATCCCTGAACTTGATATCTTGTTTCCTAACACAATTCCTTCAGTTACCATGAAATGACATTTTTCCCAATTAAGAACTAGATGTGCAACTTCACATCTTTCAAGCATTTTATCGAGATTGGAAAGAAAAGTTTCAAAAGAATCACCAAAAACTGAAAAATCATCCATGAAAACTTCCATAGATGTTTCAAGCATGTCTTGAAATATTGCGATCATACACCTTTGAAAAGTTGCAGGTGCATTACATAGACCAAAAGGCATACGCCGGTAAGCGTAGGTTCCAAAAGGACATGTAAATGTGATTTTCTCTTGATCGGCTGGATCGATAGGAATTTGGAAATATCCCGAAAAACCATCAAGGAAGCAAAAGTATTTGTTTCCTGCTAATCTTTCGAGCATCTGATCCATGAAGGGTAAAGGAAAATGATCTTTCCTGGTGGCTTTATTAAGTTTTCTATAATCAATACATACTCGCCATCCAGTGATAGTTCTAGTAGGAACTAACTCATTCCTTTCATTTGTCACTACAGTCATTCCTCCTTTCTTTGGAACACAATGAGCTGGACTCACCCATGGGCTATCCTCAATAGGATAAATAATTCCTGCGTCAAGAAGTTTAATGATTTCCTTCTTAACAACCTCTTTCATATTTGGGTTGAGTCGACGTTGTCTTTCTACAACGGGTTTAGATCCTTCTTCACAATTGATTTTTTGTTTGCAAAAATCTGGACTAATTCCTGGAATATCAAAAGTTTTCCACGCAAAAGCGCATTTATGCTTCCTAAGAACAGAAACAAGTCTTTCTTTTTTATTTGTTTTGAGCAACGACGATATGACTACTGGAAGAAGTGAATTTTCTTCTAAGTAAGCATATTCGAGATTATTGGGAAGGGTTTTGAGTTCCAAATCAGTGGGTGGTTCTTCTAGAGATGATTTGATTTTCAGTTGCTCTTTCTCAATGATATCTTCAAATTTCTCTTCTTCCTCTTCTTCTAATTTTATTTCCATGAATTCCTCAAATTCTTTATCAAAATCCGTTTCACTAATATTTTCTGAAGTAGTCATGAATGGTTTCGAATCGTAAAGTAATGCATCCAATTCTTCTTCAGTGACTTCATCAATTACATCGATGTTATAGCATGTGTCATCACTGGAATTTGGATATTTCATTGCTTTATCAATTAAGAATGTGATTCGATCTTCTCCTACTCTGAGATTTAGTTCTTTACCTTTAACTTTAATCATTGCATCAGCAGTGTTTAAAAAAGGTCTTCCTAAGATTAAGGGTACTCGACTATCTTCTTCCATTTCTAGGATGACAAAATCCACAGGAAAAACAAATTTACCAACTTGAACAAGCATATTTTCAGCAACCCCAATAGGATATTGGTATGTATGGTTGGCTAATCGTATACTCATCTTAGTAGGTTTCAATGTATTGATGGAAAGTTTAGAATACAACGAATAGGGCATCAAATTGATACTTTCACCTAAATCGGCTAAAGCATCACATGTGATGTTGTTTTCTAATGTACATGGTATAAGAAAACTTCTGGGATCTCCAAGTTTGGTGGAATTTTGTTTTGAATTATAGCAGAGCATTCTTCATTAAGAACGGTAGCGGAAATTTGTTCTAACTTGTTTCGATTATTAAGAAGTTCTTTCAAAAATTTCCCATAATTGGGCATTCCAGCTAGAACATCAACGAGGGGTACATTAATTCTAACTTCTTTGATCATCTCTAAAAACTTCTTATTTTGCTCCTCTCTTTTCTCTTTTCTTAGGGCTTGTGGATATGGTATTTTTGGTGTATATGGCTTTATTGGATGAACGGTTGGTTTTTGGGTTGGTTCGTCTTCAACTGCTTCTTCCTCAGCTTCTTCCTCCTCTTCTTGAATAAGAGTATTATCGGTCGGAATGGGTGGTGGATCATATGAGAGACCACTTCGAGTGAATACAGCATTGATATGCTCATTTCTGTTATGTGGTGGACGATAATTCTTATCGTTTGATCCAGATGGTTTTGGATTGGATTGGGTGTTACTTGGTAATGTACCAGGAATTCGAGAAGAAAATTGATCAGAAAGTCTACCAAATTTTTGTTCAAGATTCTGAATAGAAGCTTGATGATTTTTCTGACCTTGCTCAACTTTGGTTTTGAGATTGAAAAATTGAGTTTTTACAAACTCATTTGTGGTTCTTTGAGCATTTACGAATTCTCGCATCATTTTTTCGAAATCAGATTCTTCCTTTTTATCTGAATTATTTGGGTTTGGATTTTCTGTTCGAGGTTGAAAATCACGATTGTTATCCCTTTGTTGGCGATCTTGCCAATTTCCAGAACTTCTTCCGTAATAATTACCACGAAAACCTCCTCCACGATATCCTCCTTGGACATAATTGGCTTCCTCTTCGTTGGGTCCATTCATAGGTTGGTCATCACACTCGGATGATGTGTGATTTCCTCCACAATTATTACAGCCATCTCGCATTTCTTTCATTTCTCCTTTTATATCTTTGTATTGCGAGTCCATTTTAGAAGACAAGGCTTCTATTTTGTCCATGAGTTTTGAATTATCTGAACTTTCGGAAAAAGCAACGGTTTTCCGTAAGGGTTTGGTTTTGGAATCTTTTGACCAATCGAGTTTAAGAAGTACTCGATCTTCAAGGAGTTGATATGCCTCATTTGGTGTTTTGTAAAGGAAAATTCCTCCGGCATCAAGGATTGCTTGAGATGCTTCATCAAGACCATGATAAAAGATTTGGATTATTGTTCCTCTTCCTAAATTATGACCATGACAACTTCGAAGCAAATCTTTCATGCGAAGCCAAGCTTCAACAAGAGATTCATTAGGATTTTGTGAAAAAGCACGGATTTCTCCCATTAATCTATCATACATGGCAGGTGGAAAGAATCGGCTTACAAAAGCTTGCCTCATCTCCTCCCAAGTATTAATAGTTCCTGGGGTTAATTCGTTATACCATACTTTGGCATCTCTGGCGAGTGATGATGGAAAAAGTTTGAGCTTGATAGCATCGACATTAGTGTCTCCATAACGAAACATGCCACAAATTTTAATGAATTCGGCAATGTATTTATGCAGATCGGCCCGCGAACGGCCATCGAATTGACGGTCTTTGATCATAGAAAGATGGTGACATTTAACGGTAAAGTTTTCACCAAGGTCGGCGACAACAATAGCAGCTCCAAGAGTGGGTGCTACGGTTCTATTGGCGGCCCACATGGGTAAATCGTCAGCCATGGGTATTGGTTCAAAAAGATTAGAAATTGGGTGTTCTTCGGAAAGATTATCAAACCAATTAAGAATAGTTGAAGATCTCTTCTTACGAAACAAACTTTTGGGATCGGATAAAGGTGTACTAAGTTTTTTAGTAGTAGAACGAGTGTTCATACAACTATCAAGAGAATCGAGTTAATTACCTAAACAAAAGAACAAGAAAAATAAAAAAAAATAAAAACAGAAAAAAATTCAATCCGAATCGGTTGGGAATCAAACCGATCGGTTGGACGCCACGGTAAAAATTAAAATGTGGGAAACCGATCGGTTGGAAGTGAATCCGATCGGTTGGTTGCTACGGAAAAATATTTTTTTTTAGAAAACGAACACGAAAAGAAACGGACTTTTAAAACTTAAAGAAACACGATCAGAATCCCCGGCAGCGGCGCCAAAAACTTGATGTGCTATTTATTAGTGCAAGTTTTAAATTTATAAGGATGAGTTACCAAATCTAGAAACAACACATACGAGCAAGTGTACTCGTCCGTTATAGCAAGATATGATGGTAAGTCGTGATCGTTCGCAGGGATTTGTGAGTGAATCGAAATATAAGTCTAAAAGTAAATCTCTAATGTATGCAAATATGATAATAAGCAAATTCAATAAATTAAAAACTACACTTGTTTAGATTAGTTTTCTACTTAATGACACACATGATTGTGATAACTTTTGATAACATGTTGGTTGAGATAATTAGATGGTGATCTAATCTTTTGTTTCTACAAGTTAAACTTTGGCCAAGATTTTAGTTCATAGAAACAAGCTTTAGGTGTAAACCAATCAATTCAAGATCTATCCAAGGTTCATAAGGTATGGTGGATATCTTAAACACAAGACAAACTTTTATTACCAATCAAATACTCTTAGGAAATGGTCAATACAAAAGGTAACCTCTTCATAGACAAAAAGCTCACAATCGTTTATAAACATTTAAACTTTCGTCCTACTAAAGGTTTACAAACAATCCGATTTGATGTTATAAAAGAATTCTCATTACAATCATACTTCTTGTTTCTTTGTTTAGTCAAGAATAATTATGGTGAAAAACAATCATTCATAGACAAATGATTATAACTAGTTGAGTAATAACAAATCTTTCGACCTTTGAAACTATTATCAATTAGTTAACATTGGCTAAACAAATGTCACGATGAAACTTGAGGTACAATTGATTCTTAGGATTGACTTGAAATTGAATTAAAACATGTTATCACAATCATCACTATCACTAAGTATAAAACATCATCAAAACAAGTGTAAAAACATTACTAGCCACTCATGGCAAACATGCAAATAAACTTAGAATATTTAACATAAGAATCCATGGTTATGAGTCTTACAATGCTTTGAAATTGATAACAAATGACAAGGTATTGATAACCTAAGGGTTGGTGATGATTTTTTGAGATTTTCGGATTCCAAATGTTGCTTCCTTGGTCCTCCAAAGTTCCTGGTTCTTTCTGAACGAATTTTCCTCCTTAGAGAGCTAGAAGATGATAATAATTGTGTGTAGTAATGAGAGTAAATGGTATCTTCAATTGTGTGTTGAGTTATGCACTTTTGAGGTCCCTTATAGGCTTGTCCAACACTCTTGGTAATAAATAGGAACTTAAATGCTTGAACTTGGACAATAAGACACTAAAAAGGTCCTAGAACCATGGGACAAAAGACCAAGATTCGTGCACAAAAGTTGGCAAAGACATGCAGTATTGGCCATCCGATCGGTTGCGGGTTGGTACCGATCGGATGGAGAAAAGTCATTATGGCAATCCGATCGGTTTAACACCAACCGATCGGATGGTAATTTCTGGCAGTTTTGGACTTTGACTTTGACTTGTGTAGTTCTTTATGTACTATCCAAACTTGATTAACTTCTGAACTTGGAACTTTGAGATGACAAAACTTAGGTTATCATATGAATTACTTCATAGATTGGACTTTTGAGCTAGGGAATCTTCGTGTAATCGCGCATACTTCATTTTCTTCCCTTTTTCTCCATTTTTCCTGCATTTGGCTATATATGCTAGAAAAACATACTTTGATACGATTTAGTGGCAAAAGCATAAAAACAACCTAATAACATACACAAAAACACTAATAACGCTTATAAAAACATGTTAACTTTGAGCGTTATCACATGTGTAGATTTGACTAGCAGACTATTGAGTGCTAACGAGAGCATCTTTAGACTCATCACATACTTTTTCAGAAAGGTTAAACCCCGGAGAACCTACTTTGAGTTCATATCATGCAGAAAATATAAAATCAAATGCATTTAAAGCTGCACTTTGACAAGAAGGTGAACTTGCTTCTTATATGTCTAAAGTGGTACACATGTCACGTCTTTTTATGAAGATTGCAGACACAAGGGGAGCATTTATCAAGCCTGCATTTCACAAGGCAAATGGCCAGAGAATGAATGGTATGTGACCATAATAGTCGGACACGGTCATTAGCCACAGGCAAGTGCACACACAAATTTGTTCCTATTGAAAGAACACATCCTTGATATTCACTCTCCCCTTTTTTGAATACCATCTGATTTATGAATCATCCTATATTAATTTACTGATGGATGTTACCATTTTAGGTAGGAGCAGTCGAGTGCTACCAAACAGTTTCACTGCACATGGAACCAACACGCGCGGAACTGTAACCACACCAGGTCACCCAATTACTTATTTCTACCACGGTTTAGAAAACACGTCATAACTCTTATATAACAGCCTTTTTTTTCATTTTTTACCTGTACATGGCCTTGATTGAACATAAATATGCCACATTGAATTTTAAGGGGTGTTTTAGGCTTGATTCTAAACAACAATTTTAAAAGGGGTATTGGGTCATTTTAAGGTGTGTTTGAATACTGAGCTACCCAGGGGAGATCAAAGAAGAAAACAAAAGTAAAATGCCAAATAAATTTCATGGAAGAAACTCATGACATACCATAGGTTTCCAATTTGTGTGGCAACCAATAAGAAGTCAAAGAAAAAACCTAAGTTGCCTTCCCGATTCATTTTGATCCCACGCATAGATCATGTTACACGACCCCTCCGTTCAGTGCTTAAAGCCTTTGTTTTTGCTGGATATACGTTGGTGCTTGCTGAAAAAATATCCACGGTCCTTTATTTTTCCAATGATCTCAGCGGTTTTGATACCTGCAGCAAAGGTAATAAATTAAATTGGCCTAATAATGCACCACGTACAGCTTGGATTGGAGAGAGGAGATGGTGTTTTTATACTTGGTTGCATGCTTTGATGGTGTGGCATGTATTTGGACTGTAAATCAGGATATGACAGTTGAGAGTCATGAACTTGAGGCTTAGGCTTTTCTACTTTCTCAATATAAGGGCAGCAGGTATCTACCACTTTATTTAATAGATATTCTACTCTCCTTATGTGCCTTTGTGTTTATAACCAATTGTGCAGCAACTAATGGACATAGACGTGGTCATAGCCATGGCGCATTTCAGTTAAATTATCTTTTTCATTATAGTAAGTTCACATATTGTTTCCTTTGACTCCACTCAATAAACCTTCGGTGTATGACCAGTTGAGCAAGTTTAATGCTACTACCAAGTTATGTCATCATGCAATTACCTACTTTTTTTTCTTTATGTTTGATTACATTATGCAATCAGCTTTTCTTTAGTGATGACTTGAAAGGTCAATCTTTTGCAAACAGTATAAACTTGACTACTTTACTTAAACTGAAGTCATTGATTTTTAAAAATACTTGCAGATCTTCTTGCTACGATCTGTAATCTAAATCAAGAATTGAATTTCACTGAGCACACAAGTCAATTGGGTTGGAAAACAAAAATGATCCGTGACTAAAATATACGTAGAGGTTCAAACCGGTATGTAGAGCAGTCCATGTATGCACACATACTTGAAACAAAGATTTTATGAACCATTTGTTTTATCATAAAATAATCATTTTGTTTAGGGGATCTTTAGGATTGCTTTTCTAAGGACTTAGTACGACAAATTCATGCATTACGATTCTGGAAGTAAAGGTAAGATTTTTACATTATCTATTGGAATGTTATAACGATACAGCTTATTTGCATATTTACACAAAAAATTGTAGTTGACTGTTACATTATGGGGGTGTTTGGCTCAGCTCAAATGCATGCCGTATTATCAAGATACTATTGGCCACTATTTTTTCCCAAAAAAATTTATCTTAGTAACTTTTGTGAACTAAATAAATGAAGGGGATCTTAAACCCTCTAATATATGAGATGATAATCTGAAGTCTAAACAAGTACCAGAAAATTAACACTTTACACATATATGTATTATATGTAACACAAAATCATTTTATCTCCATTGGTTTTAAACATTTTAATGGTTAAATGCATTATGTAGAAGTTATATGGAACAATAAAATTAAAATACCATTATAGAATTTAGCTAAAACTATAAATTGTTTTACCGAACACGTCACTTTATACGTAATTTTATGTCTGGCTTTCAGTAATATTCAATACTGCAAGCATCTATTCCACACATCACTTTATACATGATCTAATTGCCATATGAGTTTCTTGAATCGGGGTGATAAGTTGAGGATAGGTTAAGACTTAAGATATTCAAAATGTTAATGCATTTAACAGTTTGTAACTCCTTAACTGCTATCCCCTCTGTATGTTCTTTTTCTAACTCCTAGCAACTTAATAATAAGATTTCCATTCAATATATAGGCTAATAAACTATGTTAAAAAGCCACCGGGTAGAGAAAATAGTATAATATGCATACCTTTAAGTACGCCTTTGAGGTGATACGAATTTTCCCGCTATCCATATGAATTGACAACAAAGTTATCTTTTTACCCAAAGCAACAGCTAACAGGTTTCCGGACTGAAACCTGACTTGATTGCTGCTAACTCCAACCTCCTTTTCCAACAGAAAACAATAAAAACAACGAAAAGAGAAAGAATTTTAATGTCTCAAAACCTTGACGATACATTTAAAATCGATAAGAGTATGAATTTGCTACAAACACATTTGTAAACAAAACCAACCTTGAGTTTAAAAATGATGCGGCGCGTATTCACATCCCAAATGAGTATCTCACCCTGAGAGTCGCATGAACATAAGATATGCGGATCTTTTGGGCTGAAATCGATGGACTTAACAGGCCAAGTATGCCCTTTAAGTATCACCGGAGCTTTGCTAACCTGTGAAAAAAAATATAAGTTAAGTTGCCATCAAAAAGAAAAGAAGAGTACAAAACAGCTAAACATAATCTCTTCAAGTAAAAGTAATGTCTTACATTGGTTGAATCACAAAAATAGATTTTATCAAAACAAGCAGCAGCGAAAAATGTTTTTGGTTGGAAGCGAATGTCTGTAATGATATGAGGTTGCTCCAAAGTAGTAGGCAAAGGTTTGCGAGATGGGACATCCCAAAGTAAGACCTGCATATTGATATAAGGTTGCTCCAAAGTAGTAGGCAAAGGTTTGCGAGATGGGACATCCTAAAGTAAGACCTGCGACCTACATATTGATATGACTTTAGTAGATAATCACTTTCAAGTGTTTGCGTCATCCAATAGTTTGTGATTAGTGCTGTTGATTTCAAAGTGTTAGTTTGATATTAAATAGAAATTCCTGTTTTTACCATCATATTCAACCTAAATCTTTAAAAATAGAATGAACCTTAGATAATGTATTTGATTGAAATATATTTTTTTTAAAAAGAGCTATTATTTTAACGAGTATCAATGCACTTTTTACAAAATAAGCAAATCGAACCACTATTTCCTAAACTACTTAAATCTTAAAGTACCTTTTAAGCACTTATTTATAAGTAGATGCATAAGCAGATAAAAAAAATTAAAAATAGTTCGAATGAAAGCTAAAACCAGATAAAGTTTTACAAACCATTCCTTTTGTCCCAGCACATGCTAAAAGCTTTCCATCTGATGAAAAATGGCAAGTAAGTAGCTTGTGACGTACACTTTTGTAGAGACGAAACATGAAATCTACTTCAGATCTTAAATTATAATCAAATACCCAAAAAATGCAACTATAATTGAAAAAAAAAAAAAAAAAAAAAAAAAAAAAGATACACAAATTAACAAACCTGTATCATCAAGTACTGAATGGGTATCAACTTAAGCTATATTAGTTATGGATGCACGTGATTGTTGTTTAACTAAGCTAGACTGAGGATCATTTGTAACATGCCGGATTGGTGATGATGTATTTGTGTTGCCCACACTTAATCGCTGTAGGTGATGAGTACTTGAGTTAGTGTATATGTTAATGAATAATACAGTAACAAAATTAAGACCAATTCTTGAAGCACAAGACATTCATGTAACTGATTAAGTTAATTAGCCAGGGATGGCCACCCCAACTCTATAACGTAAATACCGAAACTAGAAAGATGGAATAAGAAACAAAACAGAAACCATGTATCGTCGATAAGCAAGTAAAGACATCTTAATACAAGCTCTTAATTACTACTGTATTTGGAGAAGCTTTTTGATCAGTTTTATTAGGCCAAAATAGCAAGCTAGAGATGTTCTTTTCTAGATCAATAACACATGCACCAACCCGTCGAAACTTTGGAAATATAAGTATTTTTCTATATACCATTCTATGTAATCTCTTTCTTAATGCATATATTCACTGTTAAGTTCGTTTATCAATAATAATAATAATAATAATAATAATAATAATAATAATAATAATAATAATAATAATAATAATAATAATAATAATAATAATATGTGTTGATTTGACTGGGTCATCGCCCTTGACGCAGAATGGTATGGTTGATTTTGTGTCGGGTCGTGTGGTAATTGAGACTGCGCAACGTAAATGCATCAAGTATGAGGCTAAGTGCGCGAGTATTGGATATGAGTTCCTCCCCTTCTCTTTCTCTTCTTTTGGGAAACTTGAGAAAGATGCAGTGACCTTACTGAAGCGAATCTGAAAGTTCTCGATGACCCAAGACATTGGAACATGTGCTGCTGCGCATATATTTAGTAGGATTGGATTTTCTATGGCTAGAGGAGTGGGAGCCTAGTTGGTACCTCGGCTTCCCACTAACTTCTTGTAAATCTTTTGAGTTTCTAATGTTAAAAAAAAAAGAAAAAAAAATCATTATAGAGGATTGATTGAACTAATGATTATAATTATAATCATTCTTGACTTCTCAACTGCAGTGACATTGTAGGTATTCTTTAGAATATAATGACATTGTGAAATTGCATTATGTGATTTTTTACCGGTTTAGCATTTTCGCCCATTTTGACTACTTATTATAGAGTTCGGGTAAATATGGGATTTTTTTGTTTCTGATTAAAATGGGTTGGGACAGGTTGGGTACACCCATCAACAACAAACAAGCATATTAACCCAGAAATACGTCCTAAATGTTGTCATATGTGTTTCTTTCCATTTGTTGACAATAAGAGTTACAAAGGGGTGTTTGCCATTTTGTTTAGAAGTGTTTAAATTACTGAGGTTAATACGAAAGAAGTTAAGTTTGTGAGTTTTTTTAAAGTTAGCATAATAATGTTCATTAGCTGTTTTTTATGTGATTTTATTCACTTAGGTACATAAGAATTAAGAAGGGATAATAATTTCAATATAGATGAATATTGGTTGTAGAAAATATAGGTTATTTGGTGACAAACTTTGAAGGAACAACACTACGTAGAGAAGAATATTACTTTTTTCTACAACCAGCTGGTGACAAAATTAG
The DNA here is from genome assembly GCA_030686995.1 of Artemisia argyi. Taxonomy (NCBI): domain Eukaryota; kingdom Viridiplantae; phylum Streptophyta; class Magnoliopsida; order Asterales; family Asteraceae; genus Artemisia; species Artemisia argyi. The sequence goes on along the minus strand of CM060709.1, from coordinate 227,952,414 downwards.
GCCAATTTTAACAATCTAAAGTGTCAACTATGACATGTGGAATAATATTACTTATTCATGCATAGTTTCTTGCCATACCCTGTGATAGTTTCACAGCTAATATCATATTTATTTTAATTTGGATATAATTTAAATGTACTGTAAGTTGCACCAGAAAATGATAGTGGTCATGATAGTTATAGTAGCTATGGTCCAACAGCTTCGTCAAGTGAATACGGGGGATATGGGCAGTACGAGAGTAAATGGGTGGATAGATTGGGCGAGAGTTCAGTGGGTGGAGAGGTATCGGTGGTGGAAGTTGTGCAAAATGTGACGAGGGTTCCAGAGAAGAGCTGTAGGAATGAGATTCCTATGGCTGTGATTGATGTTAGTCAAGATTAGTTGAAGAAGAATCAGCCACGTGAGGATTAGGTTAAAGCAACTAGGATTGCTTTTGGGCCTGCGTACCAAGTAATGTCAATTTATCGATTTATATTTCAAGGTGTTAAATATAGTGATATATGTTTCATTGTATAAATAACTGAACTTGATTGGATAAGAAATTTTATGTGTATTATAGTGCAAAATCATGTATAAATCATCAAACAATACTCTCCTATAATTGAAATAATTTATTAATGTATTAGTCATGTTGTATCATCACGTGAATTTAGAATACTATAGAATGTATTTCTTTTTTAGTACCCATGATATAAATCAACAATAAGTGCATCAAAAAGCTGGTTGTTGAATTAAAATTTAGTTTTACTAAAATTTATTCAGGCCCAAAACTGATATGTTAGTAACAAATATTTACACCATTAAAATGAAAACTTTACTAAATGTTATGATTATAACTTGCATTTTCGTCTTAATTTGTGTGGGGGCATCTTGCTTTTAGAGCATATATTTCTTTTTAGAATCATGGATAGGAAGCGTTCAAATGTGTGGCCCTTTAAAAAAAATATGGACTATATCCTTCTACTTTAATTATCATTAGCACTATTACATCAAAATGTGAATTGGGAATTTGTATATGAGGATAGGCATCAATATTGTACATATAGTTGTAATGATTCCATATTCTCATAATACAACACTCTACATATTTAATTAACATGTATTTAAAATGTATATCATGTGTATTATACAACAATATGGACTAAATAATGGATCAAAAAAAAATTCAATTATGTATTTGCAGGCAACACATGCATTTGGCACCGATATATAAGTAGGCAAAAACAACTCCAATTGTTTCAAACCATAAACAACCAATTTATCATTCACTTACAAAGACAAATAAAAAAAACACAATATATATAATGCTAAAATTTTTAAAAGATAATGTCTTCTAAAAAAAATTAACTATTAAAATGTACGTCAAGCTCACCTTTCTTTAAAAAATATTTACTATTAACTAATACTATCAAAATAATAATTAAGCTCCCTATCCTTAAAAATTGATTTCCGTTAACTAACACCGTCAAAAGAACAATTATAAGTCATGCCCGCCCACCGGGCGGGCTTCGAAATCTAATATATATATATATATATATATATATATATATATATATATATATATATATATATATATATATATATATATATATATATATATATACACACACACACATATATATATATATATATATATATATATATATATATATATATATATATATATATATATATATATATTTGATGTAAGTGTGTGGGGATAGTGGGTTATTAAGTGGAATTGAGATATGACGAGGAAATGACGAAGATGAGTGTTTGACGGCGAATGGAGTTTGTTTCATCCATAGCATTCTTGTGCGAAGGTGTTCTACTCTTATGTTGATCCCCTTAACTCACATCTCTTCATCATCATGAGTTTTATAGTAGTGGACATAAAAGATTTTCAAGTTGAACGTTAAAGTTCAAGAGGGCCAAGAGGGGGAAGAAAAGGTTCGAGGACGAACAATTTCTATTTGTTCTAGAAAGTCAACAAATGACGTATCTAGGTTATGAGACGACGCACATATATTATCAGTATATATATATATATATATATATATATATATATATATATATATATATATATATATATATATATATATATATATCCTACACTATATAATAGGCTAACCATGAGACATCATCAACCTCTAACATTTGCCACCTCATTGCCACATATTCAACTCACTGCCATATCATTGCCTACATGGCACACACTTTTCATGCATGAATTGAATATTTTTAAAAAATTTGAAGCTAATGGGACTCGAACCCATGACCTCTTGAAAAAGAGACAAACACTCAACCACTAGAGCACTTGAGTGTTTGTGTTAAAAGCTTTGAAAACAAAATATACATGTTTTAAATCGCATCCATAAATCAGTTATATCTACATTCCGATCAACATTAGTCAAACACTTTGTAACAGCCTCCATTTCACACGCATTTTTAAAAAAAAATCCACAAATCACGCACATTTCCTAAAAATCTATATCAATCACAGACCATGATATTCAAATCAACAACAAAATTTAATCTTCAAATCATTCTCTGAAAAATCACCCCTCACCTTTGATTCATAATAACTTATTCTACAAAAATCAATCAAACCTGAAATACAAAAGAACCCTAATCTTTTTATAAGAATCCTAAAAATTCCATCAATCAGGTATGTCTTTTCGACTTTGAACAAATAGTATTATTGTGTATCTTTTTTTATAAAGGTAGCAGTGTTTTCATTTGATTCTATTTTAGGTTTATGTTGGAATTGATTTTAGTTTAAGTCATAGGTGGATTTCGTAGGTTTGATTTTTTATTTTTATTTATTTTTTATTTATTTTTATTTTTTTTTTGTAGGTCCATGAATATGATTGTGAATTAAATAAAATGATTGCTTTACATTAACCCAAGGTAAAAAAAAATCAAATATATACGAGAATTGTTGAATTGATTTTTTAAGTCGTCTACTAAATACTTATGCACACCGCATGTTTGATGAAATGTCTACAAACCCAAATTACTTATTAATTGGAATATTAAGTTCTTTATTTCAAGTAATCATTGAGTGTACATTGTTGGAATGTGATAAACCCTCTTAAGCATATATGATGTTATGGAGAACTATTGAATAATAAGAAAGTTATTTAGAAGTTTTCATTATTGGATTTGAATGTGGGTTGTAAGTGTTTACAGAAATGTATGAGAGGAGATTGAGAAAAAATGGATTACACTTGATATTTGACATTAAAATATGAACGTTGAACTAAGATTAACTCTTTCGAGTTAAAAATGGAGAAAGGATTGAAGTGCAAAAGCATGGGACAGACTTACATTTTGAAGTTGCTCACAAGAGGTTGTATATGGTTTCTGATATAATCCAAATCTCTGTCAACCTACTTAAAAGAGAAGAATGCATGTCATATATAAACACCATATGCATATGAGTTTTCAGTGGGCCTCTATGTTATACGCATGCTTATATACATCCATTATACATACACATCATACATAAACATAGACTAGCTGCATTCATGATAATTTACATTAATTTTAGCTTTTATTTTTATCATTTTTTTAGAGGATAAGGGAAAGTAGTATACGCTATAGAATATAAGGATGAGACTCAGTTATTTTAAATTAAATAGATTTATAAGCTTCGATTGCCTCATTTAGCATCTTTTGGATCATTTTCAAGTGTCATTAGGTTACTTATGAAAAGTAAAATATGAGTCTTTATAGAGTTTGTTTCAACTGATATGATGAATCACTAATGATTTCTTTCAACATGTATTTTATAGTACAAGCTCAATGTTGAATACGAAAGTGAAACAAATCTCAAGCTACATGGTTGTGCCCTTAAGTTGAACCGATAGGTTCTATTACTTGATGATTCTGAGTTGGTCCAATGTGCAGTCTCACCTTTTGTCAGTTTAGGTACACTTTTTTCACCTTTTTGACATTGTTTATACAAACAACATAATTGCTCATTGCATTTTTTATTGAGCTAATTAGCTGCATTGAAAGTCCCAAGTAATAAGGTGCGGTAGCGTTGTAAATTATTGATTACTGATCTAAACAATGTGAAATTTGTAACAGAAAATCGAGTTATTGAGTACGTTTTAGATAATTTTGGATGGGTAGGATTTGTGTTTGTTTGGAAACTACAATGAATAAGGGAAAATTTTAAAGGATGTTTTGAGATATGGAATGTTTTAGGCAGAGGTCAGTCATAAGCTCATTAGGTTGACTAATATAGATGGTGTCATGAAATAGTATCCTATGTCCTCAAACAATCACCTTGTGCCACAGGTCTGTGCTCCAAAGAAGATGGAAAAACAATATTGCTATGATTGCTATGAGTGAGTGTAGGTGCTATTTTTAAGATTTAACCATTTGTTTTATTGGTCATAGTTGATTTATTTTTATTTTTTATTATTTTTTTTTATTTTTTGCTGTAGATATGTGATAAAATCACCAACCCACCACCAACATATATTATGAAAATAGACGGAGAGTAACTGATTTGTGGTTGTCATGTGCCAGGCACGTGTTTCTTATTTGAGCTAACTTTGGCGCATATCAAATCCACCCTTCTTAGAATTTGACTTTTCGCAGTCAAACCTGATTATGAGCAACCATCAATTGATCAACTTCAGGATAGGTTTTTTACCTAAGGAATATGTTAATAGGTTTTTATAATGTTTGCATGTTTAAAAGTTAATAAGTATCTGTTACATTGTATCATTTTCATATTCTGTTATTTTATATTTTTTGAACGGCCATATTGGGCGTTCGTAACGGGAAGTAATGATTAGTAGGGTTATCATCTAATTAACTTTATGTTTTGGTTCAAAACATTTTAGGTTGCAAGATTTTTTGTTAAGGCGGTCACTGAGGTGGGACACAAAAAGCCAGTAAGGACAGTAGCTTATATGGGACGAGTGGCATCTCTGATGCAGAAAAATTCTGATGTTGAAACCGATAAACTCCTCTTTATGATTAAGACTCAGACGTGTTTTTTATACGTAACTAATCAATAAATAGCTTTATTAATTACAATGGAATGTAGCTGAAGGGTGGCTAAATCATGGTGTTGTAGTGGAATCTGGCTGCTAGAATGGCTATTCAATTTGCTCAAGAGTTGGCCAAGTTTGGAAATCCAGAAGAAAGTATTTGTGTCTTAAGCAATTTTCTTAAGGTTTTGCAGAATTAGCAGCTGACTTGGTTGAGGTTGCAGACTTGCAGTTACTCACTGCCAATTGATTGTTGTGATAAAGTAGGTTCAACGAACTATAATGATAGTGTAGGTGGAAAAATGAGTGGTCTGGACACGTTGGGTAACGGATCCAAATTGGAATTTTGGGTACAGGTTGGGATAACATTTGGTTACGGGTTGGGAGGAACAAAATACTTTTTTGCCCAAAAAAATCTTAATTGGTTAGTGATAATTAGTGCCTAATATGACTACATTAAGAATAGTATTTCAAATATATACTAATCTTATAAATTAATCAATTAAGAGCTTTTATGCAATAAAAATACACTTTGGGTGACTTTTAACACATCTGACATGTTCGACCAATTTTAAACTTTTTTTTTCACATATTGTTATATACCTAGAAGCAGAACTTTATATTTCTATTTTACCCATTAGAGATAAAACATAACCCAAATTAACCCATTCGTATGTGAATCAATCAAAATTGCCACTTTATATAATATTTGATGTACAAATTCATCCCAATGATTGAATTAGTATTGCATGCATTTTTTTAAGGCAAAATATATTTGTATTTGCAGGTTTTTCGAGAAACTGCAATAAGACATACCTGGAAAGGGAGTGAAAGAATCATTAGAGGTTTTGTGTTATGTGTATGCATTGTTTCTTCTTCACAAACATCAATATGGCTTCTCGGCCAACGAGTATCTTACGCCCAAACAAGCATCAATTGCTAATGCTCAACTCAGAACTTTGCACTCTAAGGTTAGTCATTAATAATGTACTCTTTTTGTTGGTAATGCTCAACTCAAAACTTTGCACGCTAATACTTGGGTATACATGATGGTAAACTTTTAGTACCTTGAGTTAGTCATCATCAATTTTCTAAGATTATAGTATTGACAAATTTACCATAGTGGTTATACATTAGCTAATATTGCCTTAAGTCTATAAGAAAAACATCATTTTGTTATAAATAAATGGCAGTTTCATAACCTCATAACTCATTAAGAATCAAAAGCACAAATTGTTGACCTTAAGGAATGACCATTAATGTTTGATCGATTGTAAATTTGATCTTCGTTACATATTTTTCCAAGGTTTGACCTTTATGCAATCCAAATGTTTTTTTAGTGATTTAACGGTTCTGCATAACAACCAAAAATTTTAACCATTCCATGGTGTTTGGCCATAAATGCAATGACTCAAGTCCAAAGGTTATGACCATTTGATAAGTGTAAAAAGTGAACTGTCTGAATGACATAAATTATCATATTAACCTCATATATGTTTTGGTTTAAAGGTGTTGCAAGTTCGAGCTTCTAATGATCAAAGGCCATATAGGAAACTGATGATGCAAACATGGGGAGCCAAGGTTCACCTTTATCCATTGGTCCTTACTCAATCAGGTCGGTATATCAAATAGAGCCAAAGTAAATTTTTTCAGATTCTCAAAATTTGAAAGTTTAAAAAGTGAACCGTCTGAATGACATAAAAAAAGTGCCCAATATGCGTGAATGGGTCAATTTGTGTTGTGTTAAATGACTTTTTCCTATAATGTCTCACATGCTTAAATAAAAAACTTCCAGATAAGAAATATATAAGCATTTGGAACTCATCTGAATGATGTAAAATGTTTTTATTCAAACGACAACATTGTTATTGTGATCAAATATTATTACTAACATGTTCGATGTCTTCTTATTTTATTGAAAATTGCAGTATGGGAGGGAAGTGTTTAAATGGAACTGCAACACTAGCCAGAGGGAAGTCAAAGTTCAGTTAAAGTAATGAGAGACTTGTACGACATATTCTAATCAAATCCAAAGTTCACTCATGGTTAGTTATTTTTTGTTCAACTTTACATTACTTTGCTATATTTTATTAGTTAGGATGTTTATGAGCATGTATGATCACATGCCATGGATAATTAGTTATCTCCTGACTAAATTATTTACGCTTTAAATGTTCACTAGACATTAAGATGTTAAGTTAATCATATATAAGGCGAGAATCTGAAAACGGGCACTGATGGGACTACTTCAGTAGACCATTTTATGTATTTATTTTAATACTACCCTTTTGTGAACATATATCAGAGGTTGGCAATATGAGCAGATTTATGGGGTATGGGTTGGTGCCGTCAGCCCGTCAACAAATCTGCTTTCTTGATTTGTTCATATGAAATTTATAAGATGACATTTTAATTGATAATGACTATTCAAGTTTCAGTAACCTACTTCTTGAAGTATCTCAAATCTACTCATGCCACCCTGTGAGTTTTAAACTTTCAATATCTGACAACTTACTATCTTTTAAGTTGGTCGACTCATGTTGCTTTTTCTTTATGTTTGATTTTTTCTTGGGTGTATATATCTGTTTAAAAAATAGTATAAATGTATACACGAAACAAGATTGTTCTTTGTGAAGCCACTTATCGAAATTCTTGGGTGCCATGTGTGCCTGTGCAGATCAAGGGGTTATTTTCTATCTGATAAACGGCCATAGAATAATCCCAAAACTATTGAAGGTTAATCCTATATCTCAAAGAACTTTCCATGTTATACGTTGTTGATGTTTTTAAATCAAGTTAATCGCAAAACTAGAAAATTTGTTAATGGATTTTTAAGTTATGATGTTTAAACCAATAAATCATAAAATTGTTGCATCATTGTTTAAATCCAGTAAATCACAATACCATAAATATGATAATGGATTTTTAAGTTATGATGTTTAAACCAATAAATCGCAAAATAGTTGCATCATTGTTTAAATTCAGTAAATCGCAACTATCACAACATAAATTGCTTAAACGAGTAAATCATTTAATATTGCTGAATTATGGGCTTTTTATAATGATGTTTATGGATTTTTAAGTAAGGTCCACAATGATGTTGTTGTTACATTTTTTTGCAGTTTTTAGTTATATTTCATGTTGTTGCTGTGTTAAATTATATGCGGCTTATTTGAAATCTTAAAAAGCTTATACGTTAACTATTTTCAGCTTATGAGGGTGTTAAGTTGAGCTTAAGGACTTGCCATAAGCTCAAGCTGATAAGCTAAAAAATTAAACTTATGAGCTTTACCAAATTCGTATTTCGCTTTGGTATTACAGGTAACGTTGAATGGCAAAGAGCGTTTAAGCAACACACGGGTTGGTGCACATTATACTTTTCTACACTTTCAACATGGTTGCGAACTGGAAAGTAGGAAAATGGCCTTTAATAACCTTTTTGCTGAATTAAAGCTATTGACCAACCGAAAAATGATACAGAGTGAACCTGAGAGGTATTTATGCCGGTTTATATTTCCAGAATTAGCTTATTTAACCCGTTCGATGCCTCCTCTGGCGGAGGGACGGAGGAGAGTATGAAGAATGACATGTACACAACAGCAACCTATGGGGAATTAGAGAAGCTTAATAATTTGGCTAAATTCGATCCATACACCATATGATTTAGGTTATCTAAGCCCATTTGGGGTCTTCTTACCAATGTTCTTATTTTCGGCTATCGAAATAGGCGTAAACCATATATCAATACATGTTTCCATTCATTAATTTGTACTATATAGTTTATCTTATTAGTAATTTCTTATATGCATCATAGATAATTAGATTGGTGACTATAAATTGAATGAAAGTTAAAGAACATATATTGATGTTTGCTTTTTTCATACATAAATTACAACAATTAATTTTTATGGCGTCAGACCACAACACCTAAAAGTCACGGCCATGAAAAACTATAACCACTTCTCATTATAATACATGAGCAATATATTTATGATTTTCAATTTATCGCCTTCAACATACTTGACTTATTCATTATTTATTTAATGCGTAAAAAAAATTGAAAAACAATTTTATGAAGCGTACCCGCCCATCGGGCGGGTTATGAAGCTAGTATATATATATATATATATATATATATATATATATATATATATATATATATATATATATATATATATATATATATATATGTATGTATGTATATATAAGTATATGTATATATTTATATAGCGGAATAGCAGAGGGGAACAAAGCCTAAAGAAAAATCTATCAAAGCAGTCAAACATATAAGAACTAACTAAAGATTTATCTAAGCATACGTCATGGCAAAGATCACGAAGGAAAAGCGTACCTTGTGGTCTTCAATGGAATACTTCATTATCTTCAATAAGATTTGTAGACTTTACAAAAGTCTAAGATGATAGAACTTTCAAGCCTCTTTGAGGAGTATTGATCTAGCTATTTGGTCCCCATTGCCTCTTTGGTCCAAAGTTGTTTGGTCCAAACATGTTTAACATTTGGCTAGGATGCATGAAAGGTGGTAGTATTCCCCAAGGGTTGTAACTTGGTTGATAGTTCCATATTTGATTACTGGTGTTATTGTAGTTTTGTCTATTTTGGTTTCTTATTGGTTGAGGTGTTTTAGATCTAGGATAAGAGTTATTTGGCTTCCTAGGTGGCGGAGTTTTAGATCTTGTTTTAGGTTTATAGGATCCTACTTCGGTTTTTAAGGATGGTTTATAAAAAGTTTTTATTTCTTCATCACTAGCAAGAGGTATTTTCTTATAATTTATGAGTATGAATTTTGGATTTGATTATAAAGGTTTTAGTTTACTAGGTTCGCTTTCAAACTTAACATTTTTTGTTTCACTAGTTGAAGCTTTGGTTGGGTTAAATCCTAAGCCGGTTTTGTCTCCGGATATTCTTTGAATGTTTATTATTTTCTTAAGTGAGTTACTACTATTTTCAAATTTGTCAAGTTTGCAAATTTCTTCCCTAAGTATTTCATTTTCACTTTTAAACTCTTGACATAATTTACATTCTTCAAAAATTTCTTTACCTTTTTTTAATTTATGTATTTTAATTTTTAGTACTAGTATTTCATTTTCTAATTGGTTGTTTATGCGTTTTAGTCATTACTTGTTGTCTTAATTTGCATAGTCTATTATACTCATTATCTAAATCTTTTTCGTCTAATGATAGATTCTCATTACTAAAGTATTCGGTTTCGGAACATAACTCGCTTGATGTCTTAGCCATAAGACACTTCTCATCCTTTGTCTTTTCTTTCTCATCTTTATCGCTATCTCTCCAAGCTCCTCCAACAAATGCCCTTTGATTTTGATCTCTTAACATCATTGGACATTTTCCAATGAGATGATTTGGAACACCACACTTGAAGCACTTCCTTTCATTCTTGCTATTCTTGTCATCTTTTGTTGGGTTTTGAGATTCTACTGCTCAGAATTTAACTAAGTGTCAAACTGCTGCTGATACGAATCTGCTGCTAAGGATAATAATTCTGCAGCTAGTGTAATCAAACTACTGCTATGAGAGACTGCTGCTGAAGAATATGCTGCTATAGAGATAGACTTGTATACACGAGTGGATAATTATAGAATAGATTATGTGTATATCTTATACGTTTAGAATATTATTATCTTGTGTAGAAAGTCATTTTAAACCTAATAGGACTCCTTGGCCTATAAAAGGAGGTGCCTAGGGTTAGAGTAGGTACGTATTACTTTGTTCTCGTTTTCACTTCAAGGTTGTAAAACCCTAGCATTGTTGAGTGCTCGTATAATAAATATATTGAAGAGTTGATAGTTATATTAATTGTTCTTCTTAAGTTAAGCTTTAATATTCCGCGTTATAGCTTAAGTGTTTATTCAAGTCAACTTCTATAAAGATCGTTTGCTCAACTGGGATCAACATCTTTATTCTTTTGAGATGCTTTCCTTTCATCATGTGGTTGTCTAACGAATCTTCCTCTCCTTTTGAAGAATTTCTTGAAATCTCTTACGGCCATGGCCTATTCTTCGTCATCACTTTTGGAAGATGGGTGACGACACACACATGGTAACTGCTTCAAAGGTTCCCATGCTCAAGCCTGAAGAGTATGAGCTGTGGAAGATGAGGATTAGACAGGACATTCGCATGATTGACTTCAACATGTGGAATGTGATTGTGAATGGTGATTCTCTACCACAAAAAGGTGCTGATGGGAAAGAGATACCTATCAAGTCTGCAGAAGAAAATTCGGTGAGAAAGATGGAGATCAAGGCACATAGTATTCTCTTGATAGGGATACCGAATGAATTTCAATTGGACTTTGATGGTTATGAGACTGCAAAAGCCTTGATGGATGCTCTGGAATTCAGATTCAGAGGTAATGATGCTACTAAGATGTCAACGAAGAATATATTGAAGCATCAATTTGAGAACTTTTCTGCTACAAGTGGAGAAAATCTTGATGGTACATACAATAGGCTTAATCAACTTGTTAGTCACTTAAAGCTTGTTGGTTATGTGGTTCCTCAAGATGATGTAAATCTTAAGTTTCTTAGAAGTCTTGCACCTGAATGGAGTATGCATACAGTTGTTTGGAGGAATAAGCCTGATTTTGAAACTATGAAGTTAGAAAGCCTCTACAACAATTTGAAGGTGTATGAACCTAAGCTGACCTCTTCAACTACTTCATCTTCTGGTACTCAAAATCTTGCATTTGTATCTTCAAAAGCTAAAGGATCTCAAGAATCCCACTCTACTGCTTATGGGGTGTCTACTACTACATCTGATGGATCTGCTGCTAGTTCTAATGATAATAATTCCATCAGTGATGCTGCCATATGTGCATTCTTGGCTGATCTGACAACCAATACAAGGTCACAGGTTCTCAATCAAGATATGGATCATATTGATCCTGATGATCTTGAAGAAATTGATCTTAAATGGCAGATGCCCATGCTGACCTTAAGAGCAAGAAAATTCTTTAAGAGGACTGGGAAAGAAGTCAAGTACAGGGCTAAAGAAAATCTGGGTTTTGATAAATCAAAGATGGAGTGCTACAATTGCAACAGGAAAGGCCACTTTGCCAGGGAATGTAGGGCTCCAAAGAAGAATGCTAAAACTCCAAAGAAGACCTCTGTAGAATCAAAGAATACCACAACTGCATTGGTGTCTTGTGATGTCTTGGAGGATTATGATTGGAGTGACATGGCTGAGGAAGAACCCAATTACTCACTGGTGGCTCAAGTCAAGCCTAAAGTGCATAACTTTGCATTTATGACCTATGCATCATCATCTTCTGGATCTGACTCTGAGGTATCTAATGATTTTGATCTATCTGTATGTTCTTTTAAATCATGTGTTGACACTGTAGAAGAACTTAAGTCTAGGAATGAGAGTCTAATAAAAGAAGTTGAGCACCTAAAACTTGATAACTTAGGTTATAAAGTAGGTATTCAAAATGTGGAAAGAAGATTAGAATATCTCAAATAGTGTGAGCTAGAATATGTAGATAGAATTAACCAACAGGATGTTGAGATCTATAAGAAAACCAGTGAGATTGAATTTCTCAAGAATAAGTTAGAAGAAGCAGAAAAGGATAAGGTTAGAGTAGGTACGTATTACTTTGTTCTCGTTTTCACTTCAAGGTTGTAAAACCCTAACATTGTTGAGTGCTCGTACAATAAATATATTGAAGTGTTGATAGTTATAATAATTTTTCTTCTTAAGTTAAGCTTTTATTCCACGTTATAGCTTAAGTGTTTATTCAAGTCAACTTCTATAAATATCTTATCACTGATGGCATTTTTCATGATGCTAAAAGATCTGATGGGAAGACATCTAGATTTCTTAGACTTCAATAAATGTTATATTACTTTGACAGAGAGGATATTTGTACTTTATGGAGGTTGTTCAAAGAAAAGTATGGTTCTACGAAGTTTGGTGTGGGGACTTATAATGATAGGGAATCTATGGCTTATTATATCATCTGGAGAGCTTTGAAACTTATGTTTGATCCTTCTATGGAAGGCTCAGAATGGATAGAGATTAGACGGTTCAAAGTCAGAAAATGGATGCTATTTCAAAGTTCTGGGATACATGTTTTGGATGTTGGGTCACACACTTTATATATGCTAGTTGAGAAAGATTATCCTTTGGCATCTTGTTTTGAGATTATTATGAGATGGTGAATGGTGTTAAGCAGCTTAAGCTACAAAAGATACTGATGATCAAGCTTTCAACTTGTTGTCAAAATACAAGAAGATTCTTAGTCAACAGTCATCAAAGAAGAGGTAGTGTGTTTGGAAGCATCCTCCTGGTGGTAAATTAAGCTTTGAAGAAACTTAATCATTTAGAAGTAAATAATAAGTTTTGGGGAGGATTGTTGGGTTTAGAGATTCTACTGCTCAGAATTTAACTAAGTGCCAAACTACTGCTGATACGAATCTGCTGCTAAGGATAATGATTCTGCTGCTAGTGTAATCAAATTGTTGCTATGAGAGACTGCTGCTGAAGAATATGCTGCTATAGAGATAGACTTGTATACACGAGTGGATAATTATAGAATAGATTGTCTGTATATCTTATACGTTTAGAATATTCTTATCTTGTGTAAAAAGTCATTGTAAACCCCTTGGCCTATAAAAAGAGGTGCCTAGGGTTAGAGTAGGTACGTATTACTTTGTTCTCGTTTTCACTTCAAGGTTGTAAAACCCTAGCATTGTTGAGTGCTCGTATAATAAATATATTGAAGTGTTGATAGTTATAATAACTGTTCTTCTTAAGTTAAGCTTTAATATTCCGCGTTATAGCTTAAGTGTTTATTCAAGTCAACTTCTATAAAGATCGTTTGCTCAACTGGGATCAACATCTTTATTCTTTTGAGATGCTTTCCTTTCATCATGTGGTTGTCTAACAAATCTTTCTCGCCTTTTGAAGAATTTCTTGAAATCTCTTACGGCCATGGCATATTCTTCGTCATCACTTTCTGAAGATGAGCTATCTTCGTTACTAGATTCCTTTCTAGCTTTCAAAGCGATTGACTTGCTTTGCTCTCGTTTTCCTTTGACCATTTCGGAGTCCTTTTTTATTATTACTTCGCAGACTTTCAAGTTCCCAATTAATTCATCAAGTTGTAAAGTTGACAAATTCTTTGATTCTTCAATAGCCGTCACTTTAGCTCGCCATTTTGGATGAAGAGCCCTAAGAAATTTCCTAACAAAATTCTTACTAGAAAAATTCTCATCAAGTGTTTTTAAACTTGTGATGATAGTGTTAAACCTAGCAAAAGCATTATCAATTGATTCCTCTTCCGAAATCGTAAATTGCTCATATTGTTGAACAAGTAGATCTATTTTTTTATCTTTGACTTGACTATTGCCTCGGTGAGTTATTAGTAAAGAGTTACAAATTTCTTTTGCGGTTTCACACATAAAGATCCTTTCGTATTCTTTATGTGGTAACGCATTGTAAATAACCATTTTTGCTTCATCATTTTTAGCAAGTTTTCTTTTTAAATCATCATTTTGTTTTTCAAAAGGTACAATTTCATCTTTCTTTGTTTCGGGATTATTTTGAATGGGTAAAAAATCACCATTAGTAATAACATGCCAAAGATCTAGATCTTTTGATTTCACATAAGTTTCGAATCGATTTTTCCAATATAAAAATCCATCACTTTCAAATAGTGGTGGTCTTTGCATAGATTGCCCTTCTAAATATTTTTCAGATTCCATAGATCATTACAAGTTTTAAAATACAATATATTTTAAAGATCTTGCTAGACGTGGCTCCTGATACCAATTGTGGAAAACTAGAAGGGGTGTTGAATAGTTTTACGTTCTTTTTTAGTTTATTTTTGAAAAACTTTTGTTGCTTATGAAAACTTTGATTCGATCTTATGTGAATTCAATTGTTAATAAATATGAGCAAATCTAAACAAGTATAATTTAATAATGTAAGTAATGTAATGAAATGAAATGAAAGATAGAGATGGAAAGATCAAACCACAAGAACGCAAATTTATAGTGGTTCGGCTACAAGGACACCTTCCTTGCCCTACTCCACTCCCCGAGTACCACACTCGAGAGTTTTCTTCACTATGTCAACAAACTCCTTATGGCGGAGAAACCTTACACACCTTGGCTTACACCGGTTAATGACACTAAGCTAAATGTCGAGTTCTAATCCTAGCTAGAACTAATCTCATGACTTCTTCACAACTTCACAACTTCTTCACGATAGCTTCACAACGTCTTCACGTCTTCTTCACACCCTCTTCTTTACAAAACTTATTCACAACTTCTACAATAATTCTTTCCAACACAACTACTATCTATAACTAACTTAATTACACAACACTTTACAAATAGTCCAGCACTACTACAAGATGATACTAACTAATCACAACACTACTACTTTGTATAGATGTTGAAGGAGTGTTCTTCTTTTTGCACTTGTGTGGATGAAGCTTTGGATCACTTGGAAACAAAGACTTATGAATATATGATCAAAGGCTTTTAGAATAGAAATGGAGATTGAGATCAGAAAGTTTTTAGTGCAAAAAGGTGAGAAAAATCTGTGAAATGAACCAGTATTTATAGGCACAAAAATACTGTTCTGGAACGTGGTCGGTCCCCTTAATTAGGGGTCGGTCCCCTTAATGATTAAGGGGGCCGCCTAAGGAATTAAGGGGGGCGCCCCTTCCAGAACGTTGGACATTTTTGTCCTTTTGTGGGGAAGGTTTTTTTGGACTAATTTTGCCATTTTTGGTTGAAAATTTGAATTCATATATTTATAATGATTTAAATATATTCTTTAATTCCAAAAATGATTTTGTAAAAGATGTAAAATGTTTGTGCCATTTTATAAAATGTCTTATATAATGATTTAAATACATTAGACACTTTGTTTATACATACCTTAAGTGATTTAGTTGTAGAAATAAATATTTACCACTAAATGCTTGTTTACATCACAATTTTTGATTTAATTTAGTTTACATTTTGTGATTATCAAAACGTAGAATTATTGAAAAATATTAATAACGTTTTTAAGCATTATTTATATCAACAACAATGATGTAAAACTAATGCATCACAATGTAATATATATATATATATATATATATATATATATATATATATATATATATATATACATATATATATATATATGTATATATATATGTATATACATATATATATATATATATATATATATATATATATATATATATATATATATATATATATATATATATATATATATATATATATATGTATATATATATATATGTATATACATATGTATATACATATATATATATATATGTATATGTATATACATATGTATATATATATATATATATATATATATATATATATATATATATATATATATATTATTTTAGTGCATCACAGTTAAAAAAAACGGTGCATCACAGTGCTTATTTTAGTGCATCATAGTTATTTTCTCACTTTTCTACCGAAATGCACTTTTCTCTAGAACCCTTGCATATATATATATATATATATATATATATATATATATATATATATAGAGAGAGAGAGAGAGAGAGAGAGAGAGAGAGTGAGGATTACGTGCGGATACAATTTTTTAGTGCGGACGTGCGGATGGATCTAGACCGCCCATTCCAGATCCGATCTTGACTTTTTGTAAAAAAGTCAAGATTTGACGCTAATATCACGGTATCAATTGATCATGAAAACGATTTTTTTGATTCTTTTTCCTTCTCAGCGATTCTTACTCTAGTTGTGTTCTTTTATTTTTTTTATTTTTTCAGATTTTTCTGAGCACTTTTTTCTTTTTAGATTATGAGTGGTACCGTGATATTAAACTTTTTTACATGTAAAAATGAACCGTGATATTACGATATTAAGAAAAAGTTAAAGTGATATTAAAAAAAATTAACTTTGATATTAAGAAAGTATGATAGTTACGGCGATATTAACAATTTTTATTAAGAAAAAGTTTTTACGATATTAAAAAAGTTATTGTGATATTAAATTTTTTATTAAAAAAAAAAGCTTTCAGAATCTGATTTTGACTTTTTTACAAAAGTCAAGATCTGATCTGACTTTTGTAAAAAAGTCAAAATTAGATTCTGATATCACAATACCTTTAACGATGAAAACGATTTTTTTTTTGAAATTTTTTTCAGCGATTCTTAATTATTTGTTGTCCTCTTTATTTTTTTAATTTTTTCAGATTTTTTTGAATTTTTTTCAGAAAAAAAGCTAATACGATAGTAACGATCTTAAAAAAAGACGGGATATTTACGATATTGCCACTCCGCCTTTTTCAGATGGTTGACTAGATGGAGGGCTGAGATTCGTCCGTACCATCCGCACTAAAAGACAAAAACGTACATGATCCTCACCCTATATATATATATATATATATATATATATATATATATATATATATATATATATATATATATATATATATATATTATAATTCTACTGCATCACAATAGTTTTTTACTATATCATAATGTTATCATATTACTGCATCACAATATTATGATACTGGTGAATCACAATATATATTTACTACATCACTATGTTAATTTACTGCACCACAATGTTAATTGACTACATCACAATGTTATACATACAGTTGCTTCTCAATGTTAGCATATTGCTTTATCAAAATACTTTACTGGATCACTGTATTATTTTACTGCATCACAATGGAAATTTTACTGCATCAAAATGTATATTTAAAGCATCATAATACACAAAACAAATAATATAATGAAGTAACTATTATTCATAAAACAAAAAGATATCAAGTATAGTTCAAAAACACTGAGATACTATTGTATCGATCTTTGGTAATAAATTCTATACATCTTAAAAACAAAAACATGTCTCGTAAATAATGCTTTAGTATCTATACAGTACTTATTTTGAATTAAAAAAAAAAATCCTGAATTAATGCTTCTAAGCTTTATGAGATCTTCTAAGCCCAACTCTTGTCGCCTATGCTGTTTCTTGCTTTTCTTTGATGGTGGCAATTTAATGAACATGTCCTGGAATTATGGCCTTCTTTTTCTTCACATACACTACATGTCTTTCTCTTATTACTTTAGTACATCGCCATGTTATTCTACTGCATTACAATGTATATTATACTGCATCAGAATATATACATTCTACTGCATCACAATACACTAAATAAAATAACATAAAAGTAGTAAATTATTTAAAATGAGCAGAAAGATATTTAGTATATTTACTTTGTTAAAAAAATAGCTGCATCAAAGCATAAATGTAGCTGTATCACCTTTATTAAAATTCGAATAAAAGCAAAGGGAATGTAACTTTTCTACTATACAGTTTAAACATATGTATAGTTAGTGCATGAATGTATTAAACAAGCTGCATCACTATGTTATATGAGGCACATCTAAACTAAAATTCGCAAAACACTAATAGAACTTATTCACCTACTGCATCAATGTTTCAAATCAACTACATCACAGACTTGCAATTAGTAATTCACTCTTGTAGCCTTACGATTTAAACTCAAGACCCCTAGGTTACATTGGTAACTATTAACCAGCTAAGCAAAAGAATTAGCAATGTTGCAACCATTCATTCGTCACTAACTCACAATATCTCAAGTTCATAAAACTAACAAAGGCGTAAGATAACATATTCACAAGCATACTACAAATGCATCTCAGAATCTAAAACAACTACGTGCCAAACATCCACTATTCACCAAATACTATAACAACCATCTAACAATCCATTTTATTACTTCATATTTACATATTCGCATGATAAAAAAATCGTTTAACTTTACTTGAACAATAAGCAACCACAAACAAACACCTAATATATCAACATTTCTATTCTCATGTATCATACATACAACTACACATACAATCCTTTTCCACTAAAATTTGACCAAAACAACCACACATACCATCACAGTGTAAAATCGGTGCATCACAGTTATAAAATATCAATAGATACATTTTAACAAACACATTGTGTGCAGCTTTTTAAAACACATTTTATATCTATTTTTTCTCAATTTTGATTCAAGTTCAGATAGAAACATGATATAGTGTGAATCAAACTTTGAATATAACATAATTAGATCAATAACAACACAAAAACCAAAGGAAAATATTCAAAATCCGATTAATAAACTTCATATACATGCAGTCGAAGATCAATATGACCAAAATTAGTCATGGTAACAGTAAACACAATTAAAAAAACTTACTCTCACTTTCGAATGATGAAACTGTTGAAGTCTTCATATCACGGTGGTGAAGTAGGGGAACGGTGGTGAATGGATGTGAAGGTACGGTGGCGAAGGTGGGGAACGGTGGTGAAAGTGGATTTGGAGGTGGGAGGGGGGATGGGAGAGAGAGAATGAATAATAGATTGCAGAAGATGAATAAGAATAAAAGGTTTATAAGGGTAGATGGGAAATGACAAAAAACCCCCTGTGGTTATACTTATTAAGGGCGGGGTTGGAGGGACAGGTGGCGGCATGTGCTTCCTTCCTACACTTTTTATAATAACCTCCTTTTTATTTTAACCCAAACATATATATATATATATATATATATATATATATATATATATATATATACTAGATTTCTAAGCCCGCCCGATAGGCGGGCATGACTTGTAATTTTTTGTTGTTTAATATTAGATGGTAGTTAATTAATTTTAATTATTGTTTAGGTTTTACA
This sequence comes from Artemisia argyi, assembly GCA_030686995.1. Lineage (NCBI taxonomy): Eukaryota > Viridiplantae > Streptophyta > Magnoliopsida > Asterales > Asteraceae > Artemisia > Artemisia argyi. The sequence continues at coordinate 227,932,671 of CM060709.1, read as the reverse complement.
TTTTGTTTTATAATTTTTATACGGATGTGTTGTATGCGTTTTTGTTTTTGTTATATGTAATTTTGGTGTTATATATTTATTTTTTACTTTTTTGTTGGTTAATATTAGTTTGTTGTTGATTAATTGTGGTATTTGATTAGGCGTGATTAAGTTTTTTTTTCATTTTTTTTTATTTTTTTATTGTTAATCTTACCTTTTCTTTTATTTTTTTTTTATTTTTAAAAAATGGAAAAGTAAAATATATTTATAAAAAATTAAGAATTTTATAAGTTTATAATAATGTAAGTTTGAAAATAATAAATATAATTAATGATAAAAAAGCTTACTTTGGGTTTTGTTTTTTTCTTATATATATATATATATATATATATATATATATATATATATATATATATATATATATATATATATATATATATATATCTATTTTTTGAAATGTAAAAGTTAAATATATTTATAAAAAAGTATGAATTTTGTATGTTAATTAATGATAAAAAAGCTTATTTGGTTATTTTTTTATTTTATTTTTATTTTTTTAGGAATGTAAAAGTAAATTATATTTATAAAAAAGTATGAGTTTTGTAAGTTTATACTAAGCGTGAGCATCGGTCTGGTGTCTGATTGGATTGTCTAAAACGGAGATCGAATTAAGTTGAAAGTGGTACCAAGGCCGAAGCCGAATATGGTTGGTCCGGTATTAAAAGGTTTTTTTTTTACACTATCATCTGCAATAATGAATTGTGTTACGTTATCGATGCATGCACATGATATTAAGCCGTCAGTTTGATACATTGCAATCATTCATATTGAGATTTTAATTTTTTCCAATTGTTATTTGTGATTATTACTTATCTGTTACTATATTTATTAGTACCACTCACTCACTCACATATTAACCTCCATTTTTTCCAATATCATACCCCATTTCTTCCATTATTTCTTGTGTGTCGATCTATTATCTGGTATTCATTTTTTTTATCTTCTAATTGTTATTAATTATCATGATTTTTTTAATTATATGATTTGTATGGTATCATTGTCCTTTTTTTTCGTTTTGTTGTTGATTGGTGATAAGTCCATAGACAGTTTTGTTTTTATTTATCTTATATGTTTGGTATCATTTTCTCGTTGCTATTTTTTCCTTTTTGTGTAGATTGGTAATAAGTCGAGTGATGAGGATGAGTTTAGATGGTGTTGTGTTTATTTTTGGTCATGGATTTGATTAATTTGTGTGTCGAGGTTTTAGTGGAGTGTTAGGATTATAAGTTTGGGTATGGATTGAGTTATATTAAGAATTATTGTCATTGATTTTGTTGTTTCTAGTGTGTCGTTGTATATGTTGTGGCTGTTTGATAGGATTAGTCAGTAATTATGTTTTGTTTTGCTATGGTTGATGTGTTGGTCGTGGGTATATGTTTAGTTGGAATTGGATTTGTTTGTCTTGTGTGTAGCCGTGATTTTTTTTGGATTTGGAGTGATGGTGATTTGTGATTGTCCATGTTGTTATCGTTGTTGTTATTCATCTTGTTGACATCTTTAACGTTTTGGCAAGTAGTTCAACTACTCTTCATGGCGTTTTCATTTTGAAGCTTATGTTGAGGCTTAGCTTAAATACACATATTTCACTTTCTATTATCTCAAACCACAAGAGCCATTTTCTTATAACTTATATCAGTCCCCTGAAACTTATTTCTCCCTGAAGTTAAACCTTTGGCTGAAAAAACTACCTTCACTCACTTAATTTGCACGAATCATCAGCTTGTGAGTCATTGATTGGCTCCGAACAGTCAACCTAAATTGACCAAGGAATGGTCAACCAAGTCAAACATCCTAGAGTCAATGCTCCGCGGAATATAGTGTTTCCCCGGGTCGTTATGTCCCGACGAGGTGTGGATGGTTATCAAACGGGTTTGTGATCGGGTGAATTTGGACAGAAAGGGGTTTGAGTTTGATTAAACTAAGGAATATACAATGAAATAGCTTAAATAAGCTATATAAACAAGACTGGAAGTTTGGAAAAAACCAGAAATATTTAAAACCTAAAAATGCGTACGTTCACGTTTTAAATAACGCGAACGTACAAAATAAAACGTGAAAACTGAAATCTGAAAACCCACAGGGGGTGAAGATGACTTTTTTACAAACTAAAAGATAAAAGAAAATTTTTAGAAAAAGAAAATAAATTTTTACACTATTTAATTATTTATTATTAATTAATTACTAATTAATACTAATTATTAATATTTAAATAACTTAAATACAATATAATATTATTTAAGTACTAGAAAAATGAAAATTATATTTCTAAAATTATAAAATAACTAAAAACAAGTTTTAAAATTAAAAATATTTATTTTTTTCTTTTTGTGGTTTTTCTATTAATTAATTACTAATTATATATTAATTACCTAATTAAATTATTTTAAATTATTAAAAATAGAAAATGAACAGTAAAATTTCTAGAAAAATTCCTAAAATTATATTATATTATATAAAAGCTATGAAAAATATAAAAACTAGGTCTAACTTAATAAAAACTAATTATGCTATTTAAAACTTAATTATTAATTAATTATTAAAAAAACTAATATTAAATCTAATAAATACCAAATGATAAAATAAAAATCTAAGAAAATTACTAAAATTACTTTAATATAAAAGGTAATTAATAAAAATATAAAAAAGCTAAGTACTAAATAAAAATCTAAAAATGAAAAATAAAATTTAAATTACATTAAATAGAAACTATCACTTATTATTAAATTGGTTTTTCTTGATTTTTCTTTAGGAAACTTGTTTTATACCTAAAAATAGAAAACTTTTGTAAAAACAAATTTTGTGGAGCTTAAAAATAAGCTATTTGAAGGCTTATGAGCTTGACAGTTAACTTTGGTCAACTGTCAAAGCTAAAAGCTATTAAATTAGCTTCAAGCTGAAACCAGAGATGGATTAGGGTAGATACATGTCTAATGAGTAGAAGTAAGCCATAAACAACTAAACACAACCACTGAATAAGCCAATTAAGCTGAATATGCTAATCCAAAAACCAAATGAAACTCAGAATCTGGGACAAAGTTAAGGGGCTAAATCAGGTGGGTCCCAGAGGTCCTAAGGTCAAACAAATGGTCAAAGGAGGAAGAGGGACAGGAGGGGGGTTGAAAGGAACAAAATTTGGGTGGTGGGGACCACTGTGGAAGGTTGTAGCAACCACCAAAGTGGTGGTGGCTGCTGTGTTGCTGCTGCAGCAGGGGCAAGGGTTGCCCTGCAGCTGTGTTTGGGTGAAGGTGGGGCCCACCAGAAAAATCCTAAAAATGAAATCAAGATGGGAACTTGGAGATGAGGTGGGGGACTACTAAACCTCAAAAGCTCAAGGCCTGATTCTATCTACATAATTTAAAACAATTCTAGCCAATTTGAGAAAAACTAAGAGAGTGCAAACTTTGACTTTTTGATTGAACCTAAGATTTGACTTATTTGAACTTTGATTGATCTTGAATGACTGAAAATGATTTGTTATTACTAAATGAGACTAAACTAAGCAAGTTTAACAAGTTTATCACCAAAAATATTGATTTGGCTTCACCAAATCAAAACAGTTAACTGTGTAGAGTGATTTGAGAGAGGTTTTGACTTTTTTATAAAAGAACAATGGATTTTATGACTTCACTGAGATATTGGACCCTTATGTATTACACATCAAATAAGAATAGTAACATACATAGCCTTAAACACAGATTACTCAGCAAATCCAAACACTCTTGTAAGAAAGTTAAATCAAGATTTTCAAAGCAACTTACTTGTGTAAACTTAATCACTGATTCACAACCTTATATTAACATTAAACAAGACTGATTGAGCACAAAATAGCAAAGATACAAGCATGAAACTCAGATACAACCAATATTGCAATCTAACTGTGAAAATGAGAGTTTTGAGCAACAATTAATCTTAACCAAAAAACAACTCTTTTAAACAATATTATGGCTAATTATTAACAAACAAACATAAAAACACAGATATGATCCAAGTTTATCAACTTATACAGTTAATGAGAAAAGTTGAACAAAAAGCTTACAAAGGAGTAACCAGACTGAAAACTCAGAACAAGATCCCAAGAACCACCCTATATGCTCTCCACAGAGCTACTAAACCAGAATCCATCCACACATAACCAGAATCCATTGCTTCTTTCTTTCCCAATCTGAATTTTTTTATTTTCTTTTCATTTTATTCTAATTTTTTTTTTAATTCTTGAAACTACAACTGATTTGATTGCTCAGGCACTTGAGAAAGCTTATAAATAAGCTAAATGAACTTAGACAAATTAAAAAAAAAAAAAAAAAAAAAAAAAAAAAAAAAAAAAAAAAAAAAACAACTTTTAATTCTTGAACAAGAAATTTAAATTTAACTTGAAACGTAAAAATTGGAGTTGAGATACTGAGAACTTGAATTTAATAACTGAAATATGTTTAAAATATATTAAAGATGATTAATACAGAACTTTTGAGCTAATAAATTACAATAAAACTGAGATTCAAGCTAAATTGTAACCTAAACTAGTCTACAACTACACTACTGCTAATCTACTGCCCCTTCTTCTCTTTTTTCTTTCCTTTTATAAGCCTGAAGAGTTTCTCTTTCTTTCCCACACCTCTCTTAGCTGTTGGATGAGCTCCTTTTCATCTGAGCTTTTGATTTGGTTTTTGGCGGGAAAACGGGTATAAGTAAATTGGGTGGGTTTGGTGAGTTAGGTGAAGCATTTAATGAAGGGGAGGGTTTTCGTGAAGGTATTAATTGGGTTTGGTGAGGTTGGTGGAGTTTGGAAAGGAGGGGGGAGACAGGTTCAGGAAAACGGGGGAAGTGGGGAAGGAGGCTAGGGATGGTGGTGTTGACTGTTTGTTTGACCCTGCTTGTTGACCGTGGGGTTTGACCCCGTTAATATTACAAAGGGGAGTTGGATTGGGCTTTTTTGATGGGCTTTGGGTATTTGGTTTAGTAAACAAAGGGGTAGGGTGGGCTAGTGTGGTGTTTGGGTTGTGTTTTTGTTTTGGGTTTGAATAATAAACAAGGTCCGTTTGGTTTAAATGCAAAACACCACAAGGACCAATTTTGTAATTTGGCTAAAGATGTGGACTGAAAATGTAATTCCTCCAAATATATAATAAGGACCAAAATTGCCAATTTCAATAACCCATGGACCATAAATTATAATTTTATCATTTTAAACTCCAGGGACCATTTATGCAAAATTCCAAATTATAGGGACCAAACATGTAAACTTTTCAAAACTTTCACCCAGGGACCAATTGTGATAACTTTTGATTTCCCAAGGTCCAAAAATGTTTTTTCTTTAAAAAATATCCCACCAAGGACCAAATCTGCCAAAATCTGAAACTCTAGGGACCAAAATGCAAATTTCCAAAACTTTTCTAATTTTTCACCAAAGGACTAAATATGACAATTTATGATTTCAAAAGGACCTTTGGTGACTTTTCTTTCCAAATAAGTGCTCAGGGACTATTTTTGCCAATTTTTGAAAGTTGAGGGACTGAAACTGCCAATTTTGCAAACTTTGTACGTTTTTCATCTGTTTTTACTCATTTTGCATCTAAAACATATAAAACACAATTTTGAAATATTTTCAGTATTTTGATGCATTACTGAGTGTTTTTGTATGTTTTGCAGTTCAGATTTAACCAAAAATGATGAGTGTTTGAGCACTAATCAATCCCCCACACTAAAATATTGCTAGTCCCTAGCAATAATTGTTTTGAAAACTTAATGGATTTTAAATTCTTTACCAAAAGCCATCACTTCTGGAGTAGCCAGATGTATCGATTTAAGTAAGAACTATGGTCCACCTGATAACCATGTGATTTTGAGCAAACCACCAGCTGTCAACGGATTTGATTAGTCTTTACCAAAAGCCGTTTGCTTCTGGACTAGCTAACTCTTGATGGACAAAGTCAACATCTTGGTGAGCTGATTACCAATTATGGATTTTCCACTGCCTTTACCACAAGCCATAATCTTGTGGGCTAGCCAACTCATTCGCTTTATGGGATATGGCGAGTTGAGGTACCATACAATTTTTGGCAAATTGCAAGCCATAAACGGATTTGATATATCTTTACCAAGAGCCGTTTACTCCTGGATTAGCCAATCCTTTTGTCGTTTAGACATGGCGGACTGATAACCACAAAAAATTTTGAAGCACCAGTGAAAAATTTTTAAAATTTTTGAGATTTTGGCCAAAAACGGGGGTACTAGATAGTAAAATGTGATAAAATTCGCTAGAATAGCGAATACCCCCCCCCCCCCCCACACACACACACTTAGAATGAATATTGTCCTCAATATTCAAAGTCCCGGCTGTTATGCCAACTCTTTTAACGTAAAAGGGCAACATTACAAGCTAAGCGTGGAAAACACCATTTTGTATTTTCACTTTATAAATAACCACTGTAGGGGTAACTCCCCCATACTTAGGGTGAAAACCCTATAAACATGCTACTGTTTTTGTTTACCGAGTCGCTAGCTTGACTCGACCCCGAATTCAATTGTCCTTAGGGAAGCATGATGTGGAAGAAACAATCTCAATCGGACTTTCATTCAAGATGTTTGGACAAACATTTGAAGCACGTGAAAGTTCCACACTGATGAGATAATTACCCGGCTCAAGATAATGATATATGAAAATGCCGGGGTCAAATACAGTGTCTTCATTCCCGAAGGAGTGAAGAACAGGAGAAGTCACCCTGTAGGTGAAGAAGGGAAGAAAGATCTTGATGACAATCAAGATTGATTCATCATCATCAGAAAGAGAATTCATGATTGGTGTATCATGAATCTCATCAGTAAAGCTCGTATGATCTAGACATATTATGGGTGGGAGGGTTGGGATTTTGATATCAATCAAATTCTCAAGGTTCAGAATATTTCCCTCCGGAACACAAGGATTATCTTTGTCTAGATCAAAGTAAAAGTTATCATACTCCGGTGGAGATATGATATGAGTGAGTTCACCGGAGAACTCCTCAAAGGTGAATAAATCATATTCGGGGAGAGAAATTTGAGAATGAAAAGTGGTGCTGCCACTAATCTTCTCTCCCATATGATCAAAGGTAAAGGCTTCAAACTCTGGAATAGGATCATTGGAGAAAATGTCACTATCCTTTATGGGGATAGGAGATGAAATAGGTTTCTTTTTGAAAGCCTCGATTTTAGAAATGAGGAGATCGACATTCAATAATGTTGCACGAAGGGCTTCATCTTGGATTTCAGTGTCAATCTCGTCATTCTCTTCTTCTAAGCTGACTAGCTCAGAAGGTAATTCTTCCATATAAATGATGTCTCCACAAGATAACGAATTGTCATCAGTAGAATCGGAGAACATCTCATCATGATTAGTTGGGAAGAATAGAGGAGGAGGGATATCACACATATGATCAAAAGTTCCTTGTGACTTTCTCGGGATTGGGACAAGGATCTCAACACTAGACTTTATTAATTCGTCCGATTCCTTATTAGGAACAATGCTAAGATGCTCATCCCCCATGATCAGAGAGTGAGTGTGAACTTCGGGTGTGATAACAGACTGAGGGAGTTGAGAAGGACTAGCAGTTATGGATTCTTCAAGTTCCATTTGATCAACGGCTAGTGACTTTGTCACATTATTTTCTCCCTGATTCACCATGGAAGGAATCACAACTGATGAATCTTTTTTAATAATAACAATGTTATCTTCATCGTCATCACTGTCATCATCGTCATCATATAGAGCAGCATAGCGAAGATTGGCATGAATTTTAGCTGCTCTTTGCTCAACAAGTAATTCTTCCATGCTCATTTCGTTTCTAGCATCTCGTTCTTCAGCAAGTAATTCTGCCATTGATTTCTCACGAGAATCTTGAAACGATGTAGTAGACAACTCCTCCTTAAATTCTTTAAGTTTCTCAAGAACCTCTAGACAAAGGTCTTGCGGGTATTGAGGAGTTGTTTGGATCATTTGGTATTGTGGAGGTTGGTCTGAATACGAATAGTCGTAATTGTTACAAGGAAATGGATTCCCTGTTTGACAATCAGAGCTAGTGTGTGGACCTCCACAATACTCACAACAATAAAACTGATGTGGCTGTGAGTCGTGTGTGCTTGAGTCGTAATTGCTATCAGGAAACTGCTCATAGACAAGCGTGTTGCCTGATTGACAATCAGAACTGTAGTGTGAACCACCACAATACTCACAACAGTAAAACTGTTGAGTCTGGCTTGGTGTATTTTGATACGAAGCATCCTTGAAATTTGGATAACATGATTCTTGCTCGTATGAATGTGATGGGTAATTGAAAAAATTTGAAGAGTCGTTGAATGAGTTTTGATTAGTATCATAAGCAAATGAATTACTCGACCCACAAAACAAACAACTCCCGTTTTGAATATCATTACCACATTGTACACATGTACACCAACGACATGGCAAGCCAAAAAGGGGCTCACCACAACCGACACAAGAAACAAAATCCGGAGGTGGGACAAGTGGTGTGCTCTTAGAGCTAGGAATTTCCACCACTTCTGTTATGGTCTTGGGTTTTTGTTCTTGATAAACGTGAAGATTAGGCAAGTCGTGCTTTTCAGTTACTGCCCTAAGCTCTGTACGTTTGCTTGACAAACTTTTAACCGTAAACCGTGAAAGGTTAGGATCAATTCTTGACGGTTTAGGAGCAATTGTGAGCTTAGATTTTTGGACAACCGTAGGTTGGACGTATTTAGCACTTTCATTGTCAGAGGAAAGTACCGGGTCCTTTGTCACCTTGGTTTCTCGTTCCATTTCCCTCACCGGAGAGGGAATAGGAATCGATGGTCCATCATGATCAACACGACATCTCGATATTTTTTACAAGGCCATAAGTTTTTCAATGTTGTTCTCAAAGGCCCATAGTTCAAAGTAATCGTCATCTAGAGATGCCATTAGAATTATACATGAGAGGGGTTTAAGAAGGTAGAATCAAACGGATAGAGGGTAAGGAAAAATATTTTTGGGTTTTTATGGAAAAATATGAACAAAGATGGATAATATACAAAGAGATGAATTCCAAAATCACTAATCAGCAAACCGTTTTTAGAAGACGCGCACAACCTCCCCGGCAGCGGCGCCAAAAATTGATTGGCTCTGAACAGTCAACCTAAATTGACCAAGAAATGGTCAACCAAGTCAAACAGCCTAGAGTCAATGCTCCTCGGAATATAGTGTTTCCCCAGGTCGTTATGTCCCGACGAGGTATGGATGGTTATAAAGCGGGTTTGTGATCGGGTGAATTTGGACAGAAAGGGGTTTGACTTTGATTAAACTAAGGAATATACAATGAAATAGCTTAAATAAGCTATATAAACAAGACTGGAAGTTTGGAAAAAACCAGAAACGTTTAAAACCTAAAAACGCGTACGTTCACGTTTTAAATAACGCGAACGTACAAAATAAAACGTGAAAACTGAAATCTGAAAACCCACAAGGGGTGAAAATGACTTTTTTATAAACTAAAAGATAAAAGAAAATTTTTAGAAAAAGAAAATAAATTTTTACACTATTTAATTATTTATTATTAATTAATTACTAATTAATACTAATTATTAATATTTAAATAACTTAAATACAATATAATATTATTTAAGTACTAGAAAAATGAAAATTATATTTATAAAATTATAAAATAACAAAAAACAAGTTTTAAAATAAAAAATATGTATTTTTTTCTTTTTGTGGTTTTTCTATTAATTAATTACTAATTATATATTAATTACCTAATTAAACTATTTTAAATTATTAAAAATAGAAAATGAACAGTAAAAATTCTAGAAAAATTCCTAAAATTATATTATATTATATAAAAGCTAGTAAAAATATAAAAACTAGGTCTTACTTAATAAAAACTAATTATGCTATTTAAAACTTAATTATTAATTAATTATTAATAAAACTAATATTAAATCTAATAAATACCAAATTATAAAATAAAAATCTGAGAAAATTACTAAAATTACTTTAATATAAAAGGTAATTAATAAAAATATAAAAAAGCTAAGTACTTAATAAAAATCTAAAAATGAAAAATAAAATTTAAATTACATTAAATAGAAACTATCACTTATTATTAAATTGGTTTTTCTTGATTTTTCTTTTGGAAACTTGTTTTATACCTAAAAATAGAAAACTTTTGTAAAAACAAATTTTGTGGAGCTTAAAAATAAGCTATTTGAAGGCTTATGAGCTTGACAGTTGACTTTGGTCAACTGTCAAAGCTAAAAGCTATTAAATAAGCTTCAAGCTGAAACCAAAGATGGATTAGGGTAGATACATGTCTAATGAGTAGAAATAAGCCAGAAACAATTAAACACAACCACTGAATAAGCCAATTAAGCTGAATAAGCTAATCCAAAAACCAAATGAAACTCATAATCTAGGACAAAGTTAAGGGGCTAAATCAGGAGGTCTCAGAGGTCCTAAGGTCAAAAAAATGGTCAAAGGCGGAAGAGGGACAGGAGGGGGGTTGAAAGGAACAAAAGTTGGGTGGTGGGGACCACTGTGGAAGGCTGTAGCAACCACCAAAGTGGTGGTGGCTGCTGTGTTGCTGCTGCAGCAGGGGCAAGGGTTGCCCTGCAGCTGTGTTTGGGTGAAGGTGGGGCCCACAAGAAAAATCCTAAAAATGAAATCAAGATGGGAACTTGGAGATGAGGTGGGGGACTGCTAAACCTCAAAATCTCAAGGCCTGATTCTATCTACATAATTTAAAACAATTCTAGCCAATTTGAGAAAAACTAAGAGAGTGCAAACTTTGACTGTTTGATTGAACCTAAGATTTGACTTATTTGAACTTTGATTGATCTTGAATGACTGAAAATGATTTGTTTTTACTAATTGAGACTAAACTAAGCAAGTTTAACAAGTTTATCACCAAATATATTGATTTGGCTTCACCAAATCAAAACAGTTAACTGTGTAGAGTGATTTGAGAGAGGTTTTGACTTTTTTATAAAAGAACAATGGATTTTATGACTTCACTGAGATATTGGACCCTTATGTATTACACATCAAACAAGAACAGTAACATACATAGCCTTAAACACAGATTACTCAGCAAATCCAAACACTCTTGTAAGAAAGTTAAATCAAGATTTTCAAAGCAACTTACTTGTGTAAACTTAATCACTGATTCACAACCTTATATTAACATTAAACAAGACTGATTGAGCACAAAATAGCAAAGATACAAGCATGAAACTCAGATACAACCAATATTGCAATCTAACTGTGAAAATGAGAGTTTTGAGCAACAATTAATCTTAACAAAAAAAACAACTCTTTTAAACAATATTATGGCTAATTATTAACAAACAAACATAGAAACTGATGAGTGCTCAAACACTCATCATTTTTGGTCTAATCTGAACTGCAAAACATACAAAAACACTCAGAAATGCATCAAAATACTGAAAATATTTCAAAATTGTGTTTTATATGTTTTAGATGCAAAATGAGCAAAAACAAATGAAAAACGTACAAAGTTTGCAAAATTGGCAGTTTCAGTCCCCTAACTTTCAAAAATTGGCAAAAATAGTCCCTGAACACTTATTTGGAAAGAAAAGTCACCTAAGGTCATTTTTGAAATCATAAATTGTCACATTTAGTCCTTTGGTGAAAAATTGAAAAGTTTTGGAAAATTACAAAATTAGTCCCTCAAGTTTCAAACTTTGGCAGATATGGTCCCCGGGAATTTCAAAAGTGGAAAAATTGCATTTATGGCCCTTGGATTATGGGAACTTGGTAACTACTACCCTTGGATAACTTTGGAACAGTATCAAATCCTACCCCTAAACTTTTCAGTATTTACATTTTTGGTCCTTGTCTTATTTAACCTAAACCACAAATGGACCATATGTAATTTACTTAAACCCTTTAACCAAAGCCTGATCCAACAAACCCCAAAAACCAAATCCAGCCCACAACCAAACCCCAGGCCCAACTTCTACCCATCCCATCTTATTAATAAAACAAGCCAGGGTCAAACTAACCTAGTCAACTCCACCCCCCATCTCCTTCACCTCCTTTTTGCCCGCCAAAACCAGACACACCCTCTGCCATCTCCAACATCCATGTCCCCCCCCTCCACCATCCTACCTCAGCCACCCTACACCACTCCCATAAGTCAACCCTAACATCCCCAACATACCCCACTCACTCCTTCCCTTGTCCACGTGGTAATCCAATATCCCAAAAAAAAAAAAAAAAAAAAAAAAAAAAAAAAAAAAAAAAAAAAAAAAAAAAAAAACTCATCTACGGCTAATAATTGAAGAAGTGGTCTCCAATATGATCATATGGCTGTGAGAGCTCAACAAGAAACAAGGAAGGAAAATGACAAGAAGAAAGAGGACCACATCTCTTATTCTCTGAGTATAAATAGCAGAGGTGTTGTAGCCATTAAAGGCAATTAGGTTTTAGAAGTAGTTAAGTAGTTTTACGAATAGTTTAATGTTAGTTTTAGTTTAATGCTCTTGTCTTTTTAATTCCAGCTCTTGTACTCTTTAACTAAAGCTTAATAAAATTTCAGCTTTTATCCTAAATTCTGTGTCTTATTGCCCTTAAGCTTGTTATTGTTTTCAACTGCTCATTGATTATTGTATCAGTTTTTATAAGTTACTTATAGCTTATTGAAAGTTTAGGTTAGTAAAAAAAAAATGTTTTTCCTTTTGAAAAATCCAAGCAGACACTCCCTCAAGGAGTGTTTGGTACTAGTGGTTAAAGGTAGCTTTGGTTAATCTTAGTGCTAAATCAGTTTGCTATAACTTTATCTAAGTCTAATTCAGAGTTATTTAGGAGTATGGATCACTTTTAAGTAGATTAGAACAATTTGAATGAATTTTACCCATTTTTAAACCCAACTACATTAGTCACGTAACTGTCCTCAGTAAGCCATTTTGATCTGTATTCTGCATAGGTTAGGATACGATTGAGAGCTTATTCTTGGGGGCATTAGCAGTTCATAGTGTAGTTTCCGTTAGTATAAGCTTGTTTTAGCTTTTTGATAGCTTATTGGCAGCCCTTAGGCCCCTATTTAGCCTGCTGTAACAGTAGCATGCTTTCCCACTTACCTTTTAAATTTGAATTTAGATAGGTCATAGTAAGAATTTATGCTTGGTCTTGGGTTACAGAAAGTTTGTAGTTTGGGACTTTTGATTTTCAACTTAGATTCGGTACTTGAACTTATTTCCTTGCTTATTTTTGCTCTGCAAATTGTTAAATTCCAACTACAGCCTGCTGCACATCAGTTGCCAAACCACCCTTAGTCGAGTAGTTTTTAATCATTAATTTGTAGGCCATTTATCTTAAAGTTTGTTATTCTTAATCTTTGCCAACTTGTTACCCTTTCTGTTGCTTGCATTTATTCAGTTGCTTGTTGATTTATGTCTTTAGTAGCTAGAAAGTAGGTCTTGGGTTCGTTATTCTTGATTACCCTTTTTTCTGTCCCCAGCTTATTAGATCATTAGTTTCCAAGTTTGTCTTAGCTCATCTTATGTTGTTGTTAGCTCATTTAGAAGTGGTGATCAGCGTGTTCGAGCTTTTGTATGCTTTATGATTGTTGGCTGAGCATAGGCTCCTTGATTTGGTTGAGCCTGCCTTAGTGGTTTAAGCTGATTTTGGCATTTTTGCTTGGTGGATAGCTCGTTTCTCGGCTGCATATTGCACCCCTCCACCACTGCTCACCTGTTGCAAACTAGCTCATATTTTTACCCATTTCCTTCACTGTTGCATTGCATATGATACCACTTTTGTACCCCCTGCTACATCAGCTGTTATATCGTCCAAATTTAGATAGGTTAGGACTAGAATTAAGTTCCTATTGCAACTTTACAAGCTTTCAGTAGTACTAGGTTTATGATTCTGATTTTAGTATGCACTTCCAAACTTAATTGAGTAGTGAATTCATGCCTGCTATCTCACCCAATTCCCAAGCCTGCAATTTTGCTTGTTCCAACGGCCCTCAAATAGGCATTTTTAACTTGTTCATTTCTTGATCAATTTCCTTGAAAATCAGTTTGTAGCTTCCTTGCCAGCTTGTGAACAAGCTTGTATTTTCAATTTATTTTTAGAATTTTTTTTAAATAGCTTATTATAGCTCCTAAAATTGTCTGTTGAACCACTATATACCCTGACCCAGCAGTCGTGGGAGTGGGTCAGTTTTCAACGGGTTATATCTTGGTCAATTTTGGGTTTATGGCTTTGATCATTGTTGTTTTAGATAGCCATTTAGGTAGTCTATAGGTTTTAGGAGTTAGTTTGTTTATTTTGGCTTATTAAGTGCTTAATCTGAGGCCATCAATTGGCCTGTCTCTGATGATCTGCTGCTGCATACTCTTTTTGTTATTAACATTTATCAACTAAGCTTGTTGTTTTATTTGTTTGATTTAGTTGTTGTTGATTACTTTCTAGTTAGTACTTTGTTTGTTTAAGCTTTTGTGGCTTAATTGGGATGGCTTAATTTCAAAAGCTCACTTGAGCAACAAAAAAAAATATATATACCACCTGTTGGATAATAAGCTTTGCATAAGCTTGTTTCTAGCTTGTCAGCCAAAGCTTCTTTGTAAAAGTTAGTTGTTATTGTTGTTTAAACAGATGCCAAAAAGAAAAAATCAAAAAAATAAATGTTTGTGAAAAATGGTCATGAGTGGGACTTGAACCCTGGTCGTTTGGTTAACCACACCCACACCCCACTCTGAGCTCAAGCACCATCTCCCCTAGTGTTATGTTAATGTCATTGTTTTCCTATTTTATTTTTATACTAGTACAAGTTTCATTTAGCTTATTAGCTTATACTGCTTATTTTACAGCTTATTATTAAGATTTTCACAAGTTTTATATTTTTCCTATCTTTAGTATACCACTTAGTATTTTTATAAAAAGTTTTATAATTTCTACTGTTCATTTAGTATTTTTTATAATTTAATTTAGTTTTATTAGTATTTAATTAATAATAAATAATATAAAAGTCAAAAAAATAATTTTCTTTTTTCTATAATTTTCTTTGATTATTAGGTTCGCAAAAATATAATTTTCATGTTCGTAGGGTTAGCGTAGCTCAAATTTCACTTTTTATTTCGCGCACTCGCGTTTATTTCAATTTTAACTCGCGTTTTATTTTAAATAACTTTTACGTTTTTTAAATTTAGGTTACGTAAGCAGAAGTAGTTTGTGAAATAAGAAAAACCAAAAACATAAATAAAGTGATAGCTTCTATTTAAGCAGTTTGGCTTATTTTTCTGCTTATTTATAAGCAAATTCTGATTTTAAGTTTTTAGATTACGTTTAGGTTAACTAGGTTTCACGTAATTGTTAATATAGTTCGTTTAAATTGTTCTCGTTCGTATTTCCTTAGTGTAATCATTCAAACTCACTTAAAACCCTTTCCTGTCCAAATTCACCCGATCACAAAACCGTTTTTATACCATCCACACCTCGTCGGGACATAACGACCCGGGGAAACACTATACTTCCGCGGAGCATTGGTTTTAGACATTTGACCTGGTTGACCATCACCTGGTCAATTTAGGTTGACGGTTTAGCACCAATCAAATTTTGGCGCCGTTGCCGGGGAGGTGTGCGCGCTATTCAAAACGGTTTGCTGATTAGTGCTTTTGGAATTCAATCCTTTGTGAATTTACCATCCTCTGTTCATATTTTCTTATTATCAAAACAAAACTGTTCCCGAAAACATTTTAAAATCAGTTTTCAACGAACACAAAAACATTTTCTTTATCATTTGTACAAAATGTTTATCCAAAAATCCAAAAACATTCACCTTTACCCTCTCACATCTTTGCTTCTTCATTCCTTACCCTCCCAAACCTTTTGATTCTTTCTATGTCTCATCCACACCTTCTAATTTGCCAGTGGTGTGGTAGTTCTTATAATGGTGGTAATTGCCCCAGTTGTGGCATGGTAGAGTCGGGAAACGGGTCTGTCTATAACCAAGATCCCTATTCCTACCATTACATGACTGATTTATTCCACCAGCTACCACACCATGATACTCAGCAGTTTTACTGTTGTGAGTACTGTGGTGGTTCACACTACAGTTCTGATTGTCAATCGGGAAACACGCTTGTCTATGAGCAATTTCCTGATAACGATTATAACTCTAGCACATACGACTCACAGCCACATCAGTTTTACTGTTGTGATTACTGTGGAGGTCCACACTATAGCTCGGATTGTCAAACAAGGAATCCATTTCCTTATAACAATTACGACTATTCGTATCAAGACCAACCTCCACAGTACCAAGCAACTCCTCATGATACTGAGCAAGACCTTTTACTTGAGGCTCTTGAGATATTGCAAGAACTTAAGGAGGAGTTGGCTACTACATCGTTTCAAAACCCTCGTGAGAAATCTATGGCAGAATTACTTGCTGAAGAACGAGATGCTAGAAACGAATTGAGCAAGGAAGAATTGCTAGTCTTAGAACAAGCAGCTAAAACACGTGCCATATTTCGCAATGCTGCTCTTCTCGATGATGATGATGTTACCCTTGATATTTCTCAAATTTGTAAGGGTTCATCAGATTCATCAGTTGTGATTCCTTCCTCGGAAAATCAAGGAGAAAAGACTATGATAGAATTACTAGCAGAAGAACAAATGAAATTTATAAAACCCATGTCTGCTAGTCCTTCTCAACTCCCTCATTCTATTGTTATCACACCCGAAGTTCACACTCACTCTCTAAACACGGGGGATGAGCATCTTAGCACTGTTCCTGATAAGGAATCGGACGAATTAATAAAGTCTAGTGTTGAGATCCTTGTCCCAATCCCGAGAGAGTCACAGGGAACTTTGGATCATATGTGTGATACTCCTTCCCCCATTGAGTGTTCAAACGATCATTTTGAGACTTTCTCAGATTTTAATGATGATTGTACATCTCATGGAGACATTGAGTATATTGAGGCATCACTCCCTCAGTCTGATGCTGATCCTCTTCTTGAGTAGTTCGCCGATGAACTTACTCACATCAATCCACTTTCATTGGAAAGTGATGATGGTCTCCTCGACTTTGAAGCCGATCTGGGAGAAATTGAAAGTCTCCTTTATCATGATCCGTCACTCACTTCTGATCCCAACAGTCCAATAGAGAATGTTAATCTCTTTGTTTCCGAAACTTTCAATACCACTCTCACCAATCCTCTATTTGAATTCCATTCTGAATTCACTTTGATTTCTGATAATCCAATCTTTGATATTCAGAACGAGGATTGTGATGAGTCTATTCCCAAACATGAATTCACAGATTCACATCTTGTGAATAATTCTCTTTGTGAGGAGTTCTCCGGTGAACTCACTCATCATGTCATGACTCCCCCGGAGTTTGATAGCCCGGGGGGAGATGCTCTCAATTATGAGAATTTGAAAATTCCCACCCACCCTCCCGGGTTGTTTACGAGCTTACCCTTTGAAATCCAAACTCAGGCTACGGAGCCTGCTATCGAGGAAGAAGATCAAATCATGCTTTTTATCATGGTTTTCTTCCTTTTCTTCACCTACAAGGTGACTTCTCTTGTTCTTCACTCCTTCGGGAATGAAGATACCATATTTGATCCCGACATTTTCATGTATCATTATCTTGAGCCGAATAGTTATCTCACCGGTGTGGAACTTTCACGTGCTTCAAATGTTTATCCAAACATCTTGAATGAAAGTCCGATGGAGATTGTTTCTTCCACATCATGCTTCCCCAAGGACAAATGAATTTGGGGTCGAGTCAAGCTAGCGACACGATAAACAAAAACAGTAGCATGCTTATAGGGTTTTCACCCTAAGTGTGGGGGAGTCCCCCTTGCTATGGTTACTTATGAAGTGAAAATACAAAATGGTGTTTTCCACGCTTAGCTTGTAATGTTGCCCTTTTACGTTCAAAACGTCGGCATAATAGCCGGGATTTTGAATATTGAGGACAATATTCATCCTAAGTGTGGGGGGGTATTTCGCTATTCTAGCGAATTTTATCACATTTTACTATATAATACCCCCGTTTTAGCCAAAAAATTTTCAAAAATTTTTCACTGGTGCTTCAAATTTTTTGTGGTAATCAGTCCGCCTTGTCTAACCGGCAAAAGGGATTGGCTAGTCCAGGAGCAAACGGCTCTTGGTAAAGACATCTCAAATCCGTTTATGGCTTGCAATTTGCCCAAAATTGTATGGTTCCTCAACTCCCCAAAAACAAATGAGTTGGCTAGCCCACAAGATTATGGCTTGTGGTAAAGGCAATGGAAAAACCATAATTAGTAATCAGCTCACCAAGATGTTGACTATTCCATCAAGAGTTGGCTAGTCCAGAAGCAAACGGCTTTTGGTAAAGACTAATCAAATCCGTTGACAGCTGGTGGTTTGCTCAAAATCACACGGTTATCAGGTGTACCACAGTTCTCACACCTGGCTACTCCAGAAGTGATGGCTTTTGGTAAAGAGTTTAAAATCCATCAAGTTTTCAAAACAGTTATTGCTAGGGACTAGCAATAGTTTAGTGTGGGGGATTGATGAGTGCTCAAACACTCATCATTTTTGGTCTAATCTGAACTGCAAAACATACAAAAACACTCAAAAATGCATCAAAATACTGAAAGTATTTCAAAATTGTGTTTTATATGTTTTAGATGCAAAATGAGCAAAAACAAATGAAAAACGTACAAAGTTTGCAAAATTGGCAGTTTCAGTCCCCCAACTTTCAAAAATTGGCAAAAATAGTCCCTGAGCACTTATTTGGAAAGAAAAGTCACCAAAGGTCATTTTTGAAATCATAAATTGTCACATTTAGTCCTTTGGTGAAAAATTGAAAAGTTTTGGAAAATTACAAAATTAGTCCCTCAAGTTTCAAACTTTGGCAGATATGGTCCCCGGGAATTTCAAAAGTGGAAAAATTGCATTTATGGCCCTTGGATTATGGGAACTTGGTAACTACTACCCTTGGATAACTTTGGAACAGTATCAAATCCTACCCCTAAACTTTTCAGTATTTACATTTTTGGTCCTTGTCTTATTTAACCTAAACCACAAATGGACCATATGTAATTTACTTAAACCCTTTAACCAAAGCCTGATCCAACAAACCCCAAAAACCAAATCCAGCCCACAACCAAACCCCAGGCCCAACTTCTACCCTTCCCATCTTATTAATAAAACAAGCCAGGGTCAAACTAACCTAGTCAACTCCACCCCCGATCTCCTTCACCTCCTTTTTGCCCGCCAAAACCAGACACACCCTCTGCCATCTCCAACATCCATGTCCCCCCCTCCACCATCCTACCTCAGCCACCCTACACCACTCCCGTAAGTCAACCCTAACATCCCCAACATACCCCACTCACTCCTTCCCTTGTCCACATGGTAATCCAATATCCCAAAAAAAAACTCATCTACGGCTAATAATTGAAGAAGTGGTCTCCAATATGATCATATGGCTGTGAGAGCTCAACAAGAAACAAGGAAGGAAAATGACAAGAAGAAAGAGGACTACATCTCTTATTCTCTGAGTATAAATAGCAGAGGTGTTGTAGCCATTAAAGGCAATTAGGTTTTAGAAGTAGTTAAGTAGTTTTACGAATAATTTAATGTTAGTTTTAGTTTAATGCTCTTTGATGAGTGCTTAATCACTCATCCTTTTTAGACCTTATTTCAGACCAAAAACACCGAATACTAACCAAAAATGCCAAGAGAATGCATGTTTTTGTATTTGTGTATGTGCAGGTACGGATATGAGAAAAATGGACAAAAACACAGCAAAACCGACAAAAACGAGCACGAGATTGGAAAAAGGTCAAAAGCCGGAGCCGGGGAAGTCAAATGGTCAAAGTCCAAGCTCAAAATGATAAAATCAACCTCAGAAATTCATAAAGTTGCATAAATGATCCTTGATCAAAGTTTGAAGATTTTGACGACTTCAGTCCCCGTACTTTCAAAGAATTACAAAAATAGTCCCTTGAAGTCAATTTCTAAGAAAAGTCAAAAGTGGTCCTCCAAGAATTCAGAAAAATCAAAATAAGCCCTTTGAAGATACTTTGGATTTATTACAGATTCAGTCCCTGAAAGTTTTTGCTTTACACTTTTGGTCCTTGGTATACTATACTAGTCCTAAACTTTACAATTGTTAACCGGATCCACAACAACACTTAACCCACAACTCTTGGCCCAAAAATATCAAAAGCCCACCAATACTTTAGCCTTGTACCCAGCCTGCTTACATACCCGGTCAACCCATCAATAAAACCCGGTCAACGCTCAGAAATAATAAAACCCCAAAACCATTTTACCCCGCCCAAAATTTACCCCCAATTCATAAAAATACCCAGATTCCCACTGTAGCTAAGAACCCTAAGTTACCGTACCCCCAATTACCCTCGTATCCCAATAATTACCCAATGATTACACCTTCTAGAAGATGTCAGGAGTGGTCAGGGAATGTATGCGTGGACCAATAGGACAACATCACGAGGATAGGTCTCCATCAATCAATCAATCAAGGGCCAAAAATCATTGGAAGCATCTGGGACATGATCTTACGGTTGAGATAAGCTCAAAGAAGCACAAATGACGCGGATAGATGACCTGGCAACACCCAAGCTCTCCTCAGCTCTCCTATATATACCCCCTCCATATCATGTATCGAGCGTGCCTTTTATTTGTATTGTTATGCTGTCATTTTAATTCTTGTATTGAATCCCTTTATTAATGAAAGTTTAAATTCAGTTTTATTATTCACTTGTCTTAATTTTAGTTTACTTTAAATACTGCTTATTACTTAAATTCTGTTTTCAGCTTATTGTCTTTACTTCTATTATTGTCTTTTAGATTCATTATCACTTTGCAGTTATTTACTTATTGATTCAAGTTTTACATAAAAAGAAAAAGAAAAAAAAAAATATAGAAAATCAGAAAATATAAAAAAAATAAATAAATAAATAAACAAGTTCTTATTCCACAAGCTTCAATAAGCTTTAGTTTTATTAAGTCAGTATTCATATAAGCTTTTATAGCTTTTGTGATACTCATTTTTGGCACCAAATATTCAATTGTATCAAAACATCAATCAGTCAACAAAAGTCAATATTAGCTTATTTAATAAGCTGAGCTTAATTGGGAGTTGAAGGCAGGCAAATAGGAGCTTTTGGCCTGTCTAAAGACAGGCTGTGAGGGATTGCACCTCTCTGTTTGGCTGAGAGGTACTTGGTTAGTTTTCGTCTCAAATTTCATAGCTAATTTTGCATCATTATAAATTAGTAGTGTAGATCTTATTATAGTTGCTTATTCCTGTTTGTTTTTAATTTCTTGCATCATCATTAGATAGTAAGCTATCTCTGTTTGCCGTTTCATACTTGTTAGTGATTATCGGTTATTAACTGTTTCAGTATTGCACTTATCTGTCATATCATTTGAATCTGTGTTTTTGATGTTAGTTGCTATTTAGATCTAAGATTTCTGGTTCATTAAGCATTATTGAGCATAGTTGTTACTATAGTCAAGGTTTGGATTGCTTTGTCACTGAGTTGCTGCATACTTGTTGACAGTTAGCATATTATGGTGTGTTTGGATTAGTATAGTCTAGTGTTCTTTGGGTGGTTTCTGGTTATTAGTCTAGTACAGTTAGCTTAATATAGATATATTAGAGTAGTAGTAGGATATAATTCATAGGCTTCATAGCATAAAAGTCAAAAATAGCTTGATATTTGATATCTACTTGCTTCATTTCATATCTGTTCTTGCTATCTTAGTAATTAGTTGCAATCTGTGTTTACGTAAGTAGTATTAGTGGTTAAACATCATTAGAATACACCTTAGGTTAGATCTCGGCTACTAAATTTGGGATTAGTCAAAGTTGATTTGTAATCCAAAAGTCAAAATCATTTTTAGAAATCAGTTTGAGGACAGCATTTTGGGATCACTTGTAGGATTTAATTGAGTTTGGAAATTAATTTGGTTTGTTGTTTTGAATAGCTTAGCAGTAGGTGAGTAGGTATCAAAAAGAATTTTGAGGTTTGGAGCTTTTTAGCTTATCTGAAAAGCTTGTGGAAGTGGACTGTTTGAGCCTGCTAATCCCCTGTGCATCAGTTTTCAACACGTTTTCTAGGCCTTTATTAATCTAGTTAAATTGATTGGAAATCTCTTTTGTTGTAGTATTGGTGTTCTCAGATTGTAAGTGAGTATATTGCACCCATTAGTTTCACCTACTCAGCTTATTCTTACAGCTTATTGGCATTGCCTAATTGGTGGTCTAGCATAGAATCTGATCTCATAGTGTAGGGCTGCTAGTTTGTTTTCTGGCTTATTCTCTGAGTTTGTTAATTCATTTGATCTCAATAGTGCTCATAGTTGCTATCTCAGTTGAGTTTTAGTATCTGCGTATTCTGCTTGTGCTTATTGCTTTTTCATTTGAGCTTATTGGACTTTATTGGGCAATTCTTTGTGTTTCTGAGTACTTATTGGCCTGAGATCTGTTCTTATAAGTTCTTTAGAGTCTAAAAATCATTTAGGTCAAGTTTGGGTCAACTGGTCAAAGTTAGCTTATCAATAAGCACTTTCTTATAAGCAGTTTTAAGCCATTAAGCAGTTCCACAGCTTATTTTTCCATTTTTATATTTTTCCTAGATTAAGAATATTATTTTAGAATTTTCCTGAAATTTTCAGATTTTTCCAAGTTCATTTGCTATTTTTCTTATTTAATTTTCAATTTTGATCATTTTTAAATACTTTTTAATTACTAAAAATTCCAAAAAAATCAGAAAAACCCCAGAAAAATCCAAAAAATATTAGAAAATTATTTTTATTTATTTTAGAATTTTAGAAATTTATTTGGTATTTTTCTCATTTAACTTGAATTTATTTTGAATTTTCTTAATTAGATTAAATAGATTTTAATTTCTAAGAATTCCATAAAAAGCCAAAAAAAATTAGTTTATAGTTTTAAAATTTCTTTTTAGTTATTTTATAATTTTCAAAATTTAATTTTTATTTTTCTCACTTTATTTTCATTTTCTTTTAATTTTTAATTAGTAAAAATAGTTTTTAATTCATAAAAAATACATAAAAAGTCAAAAAAAAATATTTTTCTTTTTCTCAAAATTTTCTTTTATCATTTTTAATTTTTGAAAATTATTTCCAAGTCCGTAGGAGTCGTGTAGCTTAAAAGTCGCGTTTTATTTCGTACGTTAACGTTTATTTTACGTTTTAATTTACGGTTTTCGTTTCTACGTTACGTTTTTGGTTTGTTTAGTTGAATTACGTGCTTAATTGATTATTTGTGCTTCATTTACTATTTCATTAGTATAATCTCATTCACATCTCTTTTTACCACTTTTCACGACGCATTTTCCAAATCGGAAATTCGGAATTCCATTCACCTTCACACGGAATACGACCTCGGATTATCCGTATTTCTTTGCGGATATCTTGAGCTTATATCTATACTATAACTTGATTTTCACGAATCAATTTTGGCGCCGTTGCCGGGGAAGGTTGAAGTGAATTTTTGAAATTTCGTTTTTGAAAAATTGTGTTTTGATAAGCCTTCCTCTATTTTGTATATATTCTATAAATATCGAAAAATCAAAAAACACTTTTCCTAAAGTGTTTTCACAAAAATACCAAAAAAATAATAAAGTTACAGCCTCGTTCCGATCGAAAGAAAGGGCGTTGTAAACCAAAAAAGTCTCTCAATATAACTACGCGTGAAATTAGTTGCGAGTCGGATTACTTTAATTCTACAACCGAATAAGCGGAAAATACGGAAGCTTTGACATTAAATTGCAAGCTGAAGAGAGATCCATTCTTCTCTCCCGTTCCGTCGCGAGTAGATTAAGGGAAACGTTTTACAATTAACGTAACGTTTGAAAAAGAAAAAAAAAAACAAAAGTATAAGTTTTTGAATTTTGCTTTATAAAAAAAACAAAAATACAAAAAGATTTTCCTTTTCAAATTTGATTTTCCTTTTATTTTTCAAAAAATTTTTTTTTGATTTTTGTGGTGTATGAACACACGTTCTACGTCTAAACGACTTGTTTCACCACTTTCAAATCCGGAAAGTTTGTTTCGTCACACACACCGAGTTCTATTTCCTAACACGGAGGAAATGAACCCGAACGAACAACACTTGGGACCCCCGCCGATGGGT
The DNA here is from genome assembly GCA_030686995.1 of Artemisia argyi. Classification (NCBI taxonomy): domain Eukaryota; kingdom Viridiplantae; phylum Streptophyta; class Magnoliopsida; order Asterales; family Asteraceae; genus Artemisia; species Artemisia argyi. The sequence goes on along the minus strand of CM060709.1, from coordinate 227,908,465 downwards.
GGTATCCAAAACAATGTGATCCCGCCGATGGGACCACAACCGGTTTACGATCAACGTACTATGCAAGAATTGCTCCAGTGTCCCACCGAGGGATACGGGGATGCAATTGTTTTACCACCAATCCTTTCTGATAATTTTGAACTTAAAACTGGATTGATTCAACTTGTTACGTCAAAACAATTTCACGGTTTTGAGAGGGACGATCCTCACGCACACATCCGATGGTTTAACAAGTTAACTTCGACTTTGAAATTTAAGGATGTCCCTCACGATGCTATCAAATTGATGTTGTTCCCATTTTCACTCGAGGGTTCAGCCCGGATTTGGCTCGAAAAAGAACCCCCTCGATCAATTCACACATGGGAAGAACTCGTCTCGAAATTTGTTAATCATTTCTTTCCGCCGTTCAAAACGACTAATCTTAAGAATGATATAACTAATTTTCAACAACGTTTTGATGAGAACTTTGGTGAGGCTTGGGAACGCTTTAAGGATCTTCTTCGAAAATGTCCTCACCATGGTTTCTCCGAGTTACACCAAATCGACACGTTTTATAACGCTTTGACGCAAAACGATCAAGATTCTTTAAACGCAGCCGCCGGTGGCAATATCTTGAATCGTACGCCTAGGGATATTTTGACGATCATTGAGAACAAATCTAAGGTTCCAACTTCTCGTAACAAACCGAATGTTTCGAAAGTGACTTCTTTTACTCCTCCTTCACCTTCGTCGGTCCAATCATCGGAATTGGCCGAACTTACCGACGCTATCCGTTGTATGATGAAAGAGTTTAAGTCGCAGAACCAGAAACCCGAGCCCGTTAAAGCCGTTAATGAAAAATGTGTGATTTGTGGTGGACCGCATCCGTATTATGATTGTCAAGCCACCGATGGCCAAGTTTATAATGCTAACGTAGCAGCCGTAAACTACAATCAAAACCAAGACTTTCGTGCTAACCAAACAAGTCCACCTGGGTTTCCACCCGTGCAAACTAATCAAAACCGTTATCCTCAAACTAACCAAGGTTATCAAAACCAAGGTTACAATCAAAACCGTGGAACGAATTATCAAGTCCCTCCACCACAACAAGTTTATCAACCACCGCAACCTTCTCCTGAGCTTTCTAATTACATGAAAACGAACGATGTTAACATTCGAGCAATGCAAAATCAAATCAACAACATGAGGGTTGAACTTAAGAAGGAGATCGACACAACCATGACTCGACAAACGAATGAGCTTAAGCAAATGATGAGCAGTTTTATGCAAATGAATCAAGCGTCGACGTCTGGCACTCTTCCAAGCAATACTATTCCAAACCCGAGGGGCGAGATTAAGGCGATCACGACTCGCAGTGGTGCTTTATATGAACCCACGGTTCCGACTACCTCTTCTTCTCTTCCACCAAAGGTAGTGGACCGTGAGACCGAGGTGACAAAGGACCCGGTTCCTCCTACTAATAACGGAGATACTGAAAACGTCCAACCTCCGATTTTCCAAAAGTCGAAAGATAAAGAAAAAGTTGTTTTTGAAAATAATGTGAAATACAAATCTAAATTGCCATATCCGTCACGATTTAATGAGGAAGAGCTCCGTACAAAATCTAAAAAACAAATGGAAAAGTTTCTCGATATTTTTCAAAAGTTGCACTTTGATATCAGTTTCATGGATGCTCTTGTTTACATGCCGAAATTTGCCTCAACGTTTAAAAATCTAATAAGTAATAAAGAGAAATTGCTCGAATTAGCCGAAACACCGATAAATGCTCAATGTTCCGCGATTCTTCTCAAGAAGCTTCCCGAGAAGCTTGGAGATTCAGGAAAGTTTCTCATTCCATGTTCTTTGAAAGATCAAGACGTTTGCAACGCCCTGGCCGATTCGGGTGCGAGTATTAACCTCATGCCATTATCGATCTACGAACAACTTGGAATGGGGGCTCTTAAACCAACGAGAATGACTTTGGAGCTTGCTAATCGATCGATCACTCATCCAGTGGGAATTGCTGAGGACGTTTTTGTTCGTGTGAATTCGTGTACTTTTCCGGCAGATTTCGTTGTTGTCAATTTTGAAGCTGATCCGAGAGTTCCTCTTATACTAGGGCGACCGTTTTTACGAACCGCAAAAGCCCTAGTAGATCATTTTGAGGATACTCTAACTTTACGACACGATGATGATATAATGATTTTTAAAGCCGATGCTTCAAAATCAAAGAAGTTTTCCGTCAAAAGTGTTGATGTTTGTGATTATTCATTTGATGATTTTGTGAAAACGTTCGTCTCCGACTCTTCCCCATCATTTCCTCCGACTAAGGAACATGATTCTTTTTGGGAAGAGGTCGATGGATTTCTTGCTATTGATACGATTCCGTTTTCTGAGATTGATGATTCTTACTTTGATTCGGAGGGAGATACTATTTTTCTTAACAATTTGTTGAACGATGAACTGTCAATCCCTCCGGATAAAGTTAAGACGAAGATTGAGTTCATAATTGACGATCCTCTTGAGCCCGAGCTCGAGGAATTTTTACCAGACTTTGAGAGTTTCTCTTTTGACACGACTGAAGAGATGAGTGGCAATCCCACTTATCGTCATGATTTTTATGATCCGACGTTTGAAGCTTTTCATTTCGATTACTCGGAAGAGACGAGTCGTGGCAGTACCACTTCTCATGCTTTTATCTCTCTTCCGGAATTTGAATCATTTAGTTTTAATAAATTTGAAATTAAAAAGTTTTCTAAACCTGAATATGAAAGTTTCAGTTTTGATCTTGAAATTGATCATGATCCGGGTGGTGTGCTTAAAAATGAAAATTTGAATGAAAAGTTTTTTCCAACCCTCCCACCCGGAAAGGATTTTAAAAGGAGCTTAAATAATAAAAGTCATAATTTCACAATTATGAAGTTTTTTTTTGAGGAGGATGAGTTTTACAAGATTGTTATCATGACTTTCTTGCCATTTGTAATGTTTGGTGTGGTTTCTCTTATCCTTCACTCCGTGGGGAGTGAGGATGTTGTATTTGATCCGGGTATCGTTTCTAAACGTTTTCAACATTAAAATACCAGTGGTTATCTCTTCGGGATGGAACTTTCAATTAAGTCTTATGTTTTTCAAATTATTTTGAATGAAAGCCCGATGAAGATTATTTTCCATTTGCTCTCCCCAAGGACGAATTAATTCGGGGATCGAGTCAAGCTCATGTGACTCGGTGAACAAAAACAAGCGCTTCGTGGGAGGCACCCCATGCTTATCCATTTCATTTTCTCTATTTTCTATTTTCTAATAACGTGACGTGAGGAGGGCGACCCTTTCCAAACTCGTGTTTTCGTGGTTGTTTGTGAATGTTCAGGAATTTCCCCGAAGTTTGAGGACTCTCGTGCTCGTGGTTTGTCGTTCTCTCCACTCGAGTCTCATCCTTCGCTGCTTTTCGAAAATTCACCATATCCAAAATCTTATCGACTAACGTTTATCTCTTGGCATACTTAATAAACGGCCTTAGATTTTACGTAGGATTACCCGTCCCTTAAAACATTGAGGACAATGTTTCACTTTAGTCTGGGGGGTGAATCTTCGATTCGATTTGACCTGTACCATCGTCTGAGCTGTTAACTTGCGCAACTCCGTTTTCCACCAAAAATTTTAATTTTTTGTCACCGCTTTAAGTTTCAAAATGAAAAAAAAAAATAAAAAAAAAAATAAATAAAAAAAATGAAAAAAATATATATGATATGAATAATAAATTTTGACACCTTGTTTTGACTTTCCTACCGGCGAGAGTAGAAATAAATGTTCCGACTTGACCGGGCGTGTTGAGCCCTAGCTTGTTTCCCTTAACCAAAATAATCATAAGATTATGGCTAAGCATCCGCGGATCTCATTATTTGAGATTTTAAATTTGCGGAGATCGAGGAATGATAGAGTTTATTTAGAAGTTTCGTGCTATACACGGATCGCATTACTGGGATTTAAAAAACCCACGAGAGGTACTTGTGGCCTCCTTGTTCCCATCAGCAACGTCACCAATATATAATAGATGTCTAGGATTAATTAAGGGTATACGGTTTGGGCAATACTTAGTTTTTTCTCGTTCCCAACAAAATCTCTGCATATGGGGGTTTGGTACACATTGAGGTACTGCCAGTGTTACGGTGAAATAGACTATTGCATCTTGCCGGTTCGCAGCCGATGTTGTGATCTTAGTAAAGGCCGTAGGACTCGGGGTTTGGCATATAGTTATGAATATCAATAATAATAGTCCAAAGCCAAATAAAAAGGCAGAGGAATCCAAAGCTATAAAAAAGCAGCGGATAGAAATCCAAAGTCATAATAAAGCTCTTACATCTTGGCGGCTCATAAACCGTTGACTGTAAAAGAATAAAGGACTAAGGACAAAAGTATTATTAAAGTGCTTATGATTATGCAAAAATGCCAAACTTCGACTCCGGGGGTTTCCCTAATAAAAAGCTTCCGTTTCGGGTATCAAACATGGTATGTCTCGGTCGTAAATAAAAAGGGAGCCTCCACAAATCGTGTTAAATCAGAGACCTTCATGTGGACCCGATTTCTGTATGCAGGGGTTTTCGAGGGAAAGTTTGGAAACTACTTAGCGTTCAAATTTTGTGCTCTTATCGGACTAACAAATATCGAAACGAGAAAATATGAAGCAATTCATTTCTCAAAAATTAAAATCTTTAGATACAACTAAGGATCTGGGGACAAGAGGTAATACACAAGTAACTTTTGTGGGCAGTGTTAGCATCTAACTTCTGATAAACAATGATTTCGATTTTACGCTTAGTTTGGGAGCTTGTGAAAAATCAAGGATGACGATTTTTATCCGTACGGTCTCTTCTCTGTGAGAAGTGTTTCTACTCGTAGACCCTGAAAGTTATCAACAGATAAGAATTGATAATGAAAGTCAAGGCAAACCGTCACTTATATAAAAATGAAAAAGTACAAAAATAGTAGTAGTAGTTATTATTCATAAAAATCGGAAAACGGAGCGTTTTTGAGAATAAATGATTTTACTATCTCTCTTGAACATCATTGCTACTTTACAACGTCAGTAAAGAGAGGTTTTGAAAATTATTTATCTTTTAAGCGTGAGGTGATGACATTGCGTGAGGGCACGGCAATACCTTAGTCTGGGGGATTTTGATGAGTGCTTAATCACTCATCCTTTTTAGACCTTATTTCAGACCAAAAACACCGAATACTAACCAAAAATGCCAAGAGAATGCATGTTTTTGTATTTGTGTATGTGCAGGTACGGATATGAGAAAAATGGACAAAAACACAGCAAAACCGACAAAAACGAGCACGAGATTGGAAAAAGGTCAAAAGCCGGAGCCGGGGAAGTCAAATGGTCAAAGTCCAAGCTCAAAATGATAAAATCAACCTCAGAAATTCATAAAGTTGCATAAATGATCCTTGATCAAAGTTTGAAGATTTTGACGACTTCAGTCCCCGTACTTTCAAAGAATTACAAAAATAGTCCCTTGAAGTCAATTTCTAAGAAAAGTCAAAAGTGGTCCTCCAAGAATTCAGAAAAATCAAAATAAGCCCTTTGAAGATACTTTGGATTTATTACAGATTCAGTCCCTGAAAGTTTTTGCTTTACACTTTTGGTCCTTGGTATACTATACTAGTCCTAAACTTTACAATTGTTAACCGGATCCACAACAACACTTAACCCACAACTCTTGGCCCAAAAATATCAAAAGCCCACCAATACTTTAGCCTTGTACCCAGCCTGCTTACATACCCGGTCAACCCATCAATAAAACCCGGTCAACGCTCAGAAATAATAAAACCCCAAAACCATTTTACCCCGCCCAAAATTTACCCCCAATTCATAAAAATACCCAGATTCCCACTGTAGCTAAGAACCCTAAGTTACCGGACCCCCAATTACCCTCTTATCCCAATAATTACCCAATGATTACACCTTCTAGAAGATGTCAGGAGTGGTCAGGGAATGTACGCGTGGACCAATAGGACAACATCACGAGGATAGGTCTCCATCAATCAATCAATCAAGGGCCAAAAATTATTGGAAGCATCTGGGACATGATCTTACGGTTGAGATAAGCTCAAAGAAGCACAAATGACGCGGATAGATGACCTGGCAACACCCAAGCTCTCCTCAGCTCTCCTATATATACCCCCTCCATATCATGTATCGAGCGTGCCTTTTATTTGTATTGTTATGCTGTCATTTTAATTCTTGTATTGAATCCTTTTATTAATGAAAGTTTAAATTCAGTTTTATTATTCACTTGTCTTAATTTTAGTTTACTTTAAATACTGCTTATTACTTAAATTCTGTTTTCAGCTTATTGTCTTTACTTCTATTATTGTCTTTTAGATTCATTATCACTTTGCAGTTATTTACTTATTGATTCAAGTTTTACATAAAAAGAAAAAGAAAAAAAAATATAGAAAATCAGAAAATATAAAAAAAATAAATAAATAAATAAACAAGTTCTTATTCCACAAGCTTCAATAAGCTTTAGTTTTATTAAGTCAGTATTCATATAAGCTTTTATAGCTTTTTTGATACTCATTTTTGGCACCAAATATTCAATTGTATCAAAACATCAATCAGTCAACAAAAGTCAATATTAGCTTATTTAATAAGCTGAGCTTAATTGGGAGTTGAAGGCAGCCAAATAGGAGCTTTTGGCCTGTCTAAAGACAGGCTGTGAGGGATTGCACCTCTCTGTTTGGCTGAGAGGTGCTTGGTTAGTTTTCGTCTCAAATTTCATAGCTAATTTTGCATCATTATAAATTAGTAGTGTAGATCTTATTATAGTTGCTTATTCCTGTTTGTTTTTAATTTCTTGCATCATCATTAGATAGTAAGCTATCTCTGTTTGCCGTTTCATACTTGTTAGTGATTATCGGTTATTAACTGTTTCAGTATTGCACTTATCTGTCATATCATTTGAATCTGTGTTTTTGATGTTAGTTGCTATTTAGATCTAAGATTTCTGGTTCATTAAGCATTATTGAGCATAGTTGTTACTATAGTCAAGGTTTGGATTGCTTTGTCACTGAGTTGCTGCATACTTGTTGACAGTTAGCATATTATGGTGTGTTTGGATTAGTATAGTCTAGTGTTCTTTGGGTGGTTTCTGGTTATTAGTCTAGTACAGTTAGCTTAATATAGATATATTAGAGTAGTAGTAGGATATAATTCATAGGCTTCATAGCATAAAAGTCAAAAATAGCTTGATATTTGATTTCTACTTGCTTCATTTCATATCTGTTCTTGCTATCTTAGTAATTAGTTGCAATATGTGTTTACGTAAGTAGTATTAGTGGTTAAACATCATTAGAATACACCTTAGGTTAGATCTCGGCTACTAAATTTGGGATTAGTCAAAGTTGATTTGTAATCCAAAAGTCAAAATCATTTTTAGAAATCAGTTTGAGGACAGCATTTTGGGATCACTTGTAGGATTTAATTGAGTTTGGAAATTAATTTGGTTTGTTGTTTTGAATAGCTTAGCAGTAGGTGAGTAGGTATCAAAAAGAATTTTGAGGTTTGGAGCTTTTTAGCTTATCTGAAAAGCTTGTGGAAGTGGACTGTTTGAGCCTGCTAATCCCCTGTGCATCAGTTTTCAACACGTTTTCTAGGCCTTTATTAATCTAGTTAAATTGATTGGAAATCTCTTTTGTTGTAGTATTGGTGTTCTCAGATTGTAAGTGAGTATATTGCACCCATTAGTTTCACCTACTCAGCTTATTCTTACAGCTTATTGGCATTGCCTAATTGGTGGTCTAGCATAGAATCTGATCTCATAGTGTAGGGCTGCTAGTTTGTTTTCTGGCTTATTCTCTGAGTTTGTTAATTCATTTGATCTCAATAGTGCTCATAGTTGCTATCTCAGTTGAGTTTTAGTATCTGCGTATTCTGCTTGTGCTTATTGCTTTTTCATTTGAGCTTATTGGACTTTATTGGGCAATTCTTTGTGTTTCTGAGTACTTATTGGCCTGAGATCTGTTCTTATAAGTTCTTTAGAGTCTAAAAATCATTTAGGTCAAGTTTGGGTCAACTGGTCAAAGTTAGCTTATCAATAAGCACTTTCTTATAAGCAGTTTTAAGCCATTAAGCAGTTCCACAGCTTATTTTTCCATTTTTATATTTTTCCTAGATTAAGAATATTATTTTAGAATTTTCCTGAAATTTTCAGATTTTTCCAAGTTCATTTGCTATTTTTCTTATTTAATTTTCAATTTTGATCATTTTTAAATACTTTTTAATTACTAAAAATTCCAAAAAAATCAGAAAAACCCCAGAAAAATCCAAAAAAATATTAGAAAATTATTTTTATTTATTTTAGAATTTTAGAAATTTATTTGGTATTTTTCTCATTTAATTTGAATTTATTTTGAATTTTCTTAATTAGATTAAATAGATTTTAATTTCTAAGAATTCCATAAAAAGCCAAAAAAAATTAGTTTATAGTTTTAAAATTTCTTTTTAGTTATTTTATAATTTTCAAAATTTAATTTTTATTTTTCTCACTTTATTTTCATTTTCTTTTAATTTTTAATTAGTAAAAATAGTTTTTAATTCATAAAAAATACATAAAAAGTCAAAAAAAAAATATTTTTCTTTTTCTCAAAATTTTCTTTTATCATTTTTAATTTTTGAAAATTATTTCCAAGTCCGTAGGAGTCGTGTAGCTTAAAAGTCGCGTTTTATTTCGTACGTTAACGTTTATTTTACGTTTTAATTTACGGTTTTCGTTTCTACGTTACGTTTTTGGTTTGTTTAGTTGAATTACGTGCTTAATTGATTATTTGTGCTTCATTTACTATTTCATTAGTATAATCTCATTCACATCTCTTTTTACCACTTTTCACGACGCATTTTCCAAATCGGAAATTCGGAATTCCATTCACCTTCACACGGAATACGACCTCGGATTATCCGTATTTCTTTGCGGATATCTTGAGCTTATATCTATACTATAACTTGATTTTCACGAATCACTCTTGTCTTTTTAATTCCAGCTCTTGTACTCTTTAACTAAAGCTTAATAAAATTTCAGCTTTTATCCTAAATTCTGTGTCTTATTGCCCTTAAGCTTGTTATTGTTTTCAACCGCTCATTGATTATTGTATCAGTTTTTATAAGTTACTTATAGCTTATTGAAAGTTTAGGTTAGTAAAAAAAAATGTTTTTCCTTTTGAAAAATCCAAGCAGACACTCCCTCAAGGAGTGTTTGGTACTAGTGGTTAAAGGTAGCTTTGGTTAATCTTAGTGCTAAATCAGTTTGCTATAACTTTATCTAAGTCTAATTCAGAGTTATTTAGGAGTATGGATCACTTTTAAGTAGATTAGAACAATTTGAATGAATTTTACCCATTTTTAAACCCAACTACATTAGTCACCTAACTGTCCTCAGTAAGCCATTTTGATCTGTATTCTGCATAGGTTAGGATACGATTGAGAGCTTATTCTTGGGTGCATTAGCAGTTCATAGTGTAGTTTCCGTTAGTATAAGCTTGTTTTAGCTTTTTGATAGCCTATTGGCAGCCCTTAGGCCCCTATTTAGCCTGCTGTAACAGTAGCATGCTATCCCACTTACCTTTTAAATTTGAATTTAGATAGGTCATAGTAAGAATTTATGCTTGGTCTTGGGTTACAGAAAGTTTGTAGTTTGGGACTTTTGATTTACAACTTAGATTCGGTACTTGAACTTATTTCCTTGCTTATTTTTGCTCTGCAAATTGTTAAATTCCAACTGCAGCCTGCTGCACATCAGTTGCCAAACCACCCTTAGTCGAGTAGTTTTTAATCATTAATTTGTAGGCCATTTATCTTAAAGTTTGTTATTCTTAATCTTTGCCAACTTGTTACCCTTGCTGTTGCTTGCGTTTATTCAGTTGCTTGTTGATTTATGTGTTTAGTGGCTAGAAAGTAGGTCTTGGGTTCGTTATTCTTGATTACCCTTTTTTCTGTCCCCAGCTTATTAGATCATTAGTTTCCAAGTTTGTCTTAGCTCATCTTATGTTGTTGTTAGCTCATTTAGAAGTGGTGATCAGCGTGTTCGAGCTTTTGTATGCTTTATGATTGTTGGCTGAGCATAGGCTCCTTGATTTGGTTGAGCCTGCCTTAGTGGTTTAAGCTGATTTTGGCATTTTTGCTTGGTGGATAGCTCGTTTCTCGGCTGCATATTGCACCCCTCCACCACTGCTCACCTGTTGCAAACTAGCTCATATTTTTACCCATTTCCTTCACTGTTGCATTGCATATGATACCACTTTTGTACCCCCTGCTACATCAGCTGTTATATCGTCCAAATTTAGATAGGTTAGGACTAGAATTAAGTTCCTATTGCAACTTTACAAGCTTTCAGCAGTACTAGGTTTATGATTCTGATTTAGTATGCACTTCCAAACTTAATTGAGTAGTGAATTCATGCCTGCTATCTCACCCAATTCCCAAGCCTGCAATTTTGCTTGTTCCAACAGCCCTCAAATAGGCATTTTTAACTTGTTCATTTCTTGATCAATTTCCTTGAAAATCAGTTTCTAGCTTCCTTGCCAGCTTGTGAACAAGCTTGTATTTTCAATTTATTTTTAGAATTTTTTTTAAGTAGCTTATTATAGCTCCTAAAGTTGTCTGTTGAACCACTATATACCCTGACCCAGCAGTCGTGGGAGTGGGTCAGTTTTCAACGGGTTATATCTTGGTCAATTTTGGGTCTATGGCTTTGATCATTGTTGTTTTAGATAGCCATTTAGGTAGTCTATAGGTTTTAGGAGTTAGTTTGTTTATTTTGGCTTATTAAGTGCTTAATCTGAGGCCATCAATTGGCCTGTCTCTGATGATCTGCTGCTGCATACTCTTTTTGTTTTTAACATTTATCAACTAAGCTTGTTGTTTTATTTGTTTGATTTAGTTGTTGTTGTCACTTGTTTTTTATTACTTTCTAGTTAGTACTTTGTTTGTTTAAGCTTTTGTGGCTTAATTGGGATGGCTTAATTTCAAAAGCTCACTTGACCAACAAAAAAAAAAAAATATACCACCTGTTGGATAATAAGCTTTGCATAAGCTTGTTTCTAGCTTGTCAGCCAAAGCTTCTTTGTAAAAGTTAGTTGTTATTGTTGGTTAAACAGATGGCAAAAAGAAAAAATCAAAAAAATAAATGTTTGTGATAAATGGTCATGAGTGGGACTTGAACCCTGGTCGTTTGGTTAACCACACCCACACCCCACTCTGAGCTCAAGCACCATCTCCCCTAGTGTTATGTTAATGTCATTGTTTTCCTATTTTATTTTTATACTAGTACAAGTTTCATTTAGCTTATTAGCTTATACTGCTTATTTTATAGCTTATTATTAAGATTTTCACAAGTTTAATATTTTTCCTGTCTTTAGTATACCACTTAGTATTTTTATAAAAAGTTTTATAATTTCTACTGTTCATTAAGTATTTTTTATAATTTAATTTAGTTTTATTAGTATTTAATTAATAATAAATAATATAAAAGTCAAAAAAATAATTTTCTTTTTTCTAAAATTTTCTTTGATTATTAGGTTCGTAAAAATATAATTTTCATGTTTGTAGGGTTAGCGTAGCTCAAAATTCACTTTTTATTTCGCGCACTCGCGTTTATTTCAATTTTAACTCGCGTTTTATTTTAAATAACTTTTACGTTTTTAAAATTTTGGTTACGTAAGCAGAAGTAGTTTGTGAAATAAGAAAAACCAAAAACATAAATAAAGTGATAGCTTCTATTTAAGCCGTTTGGCTTATTTTTCTGCTTATTTATAAGCAAATTCTAATTTTAAGTTTTTAGATTACGTTTAGGTTAACTTGATTTCACGTAATTGTTAATATAGTTCGTTTAAATCGTTCTCGTTCGTATTTCCTTAGTGTAATCATTCAAACTCACTTAAAACCCTTTCCTGTCCAAATTCACCCGATCACAAACCCGTTTTTATACCATCCACACCTCGTCGGGACATAACGACCCGGGGAAACACTATACTTCCGCGGAGCATTAGTTTTAGACATTTGACCTGGTTGACCATCACCTGGTCAATTTAGGTTGACGGTTTAGCACCAATCAGAAACACAGATATGATCCAAGTTTATCAACTTATACAGTTAATGAGAAAAGTTGAACAAAAAGCTTACAAAGGAGTAACCAGACTGAAAACTCAAAACAAGATCCCAAGAACCACCCAATATGCTCTCCACAGAGCTACTAAACCAGAATCCATCCACACATAACCAGAATCCATTGCTTCTTTCTTTCCCAATCTGAATTTTTTATTTTCTTTTCATTTTATTCTAATTTTTTTTTAATTCTTGAAACTACAACTGATTTGATTGCTCAGGCACTTGAGAAAGCTTATAAATAAGCTAAATGAACTTAGACAAATTAAAAAAAACAACTTTTAATTCTTGAACAAGAAATTTAAATTTAACTTGAAAAGTACAAATTGGAGTTGAGATACTGAGAACTTGAATTTAATAACTGAAATAAGTTTAAAATATATTAAAGATGATTAATACAGAACTTTTGAGCTAAGAAATTACAATAAAACTGAGATTCAAGCTAAATTGTAACCTAAACTAGTCTACAACTACACTACTGCTAATCTACTGCCCCTTCTTCTCTTTTTTCTTTCCTTTTATAATCCCACACCTCTCTTAGCTGTTGGATGAGCTCCTTTTCATCTGAGCTTTTGATTTGGTTTTTGGAGGGAAAACGGGTATAAGTAAATTGGGTGGGTTTGGTGAGTTAGGTGAAGCATTTAATGAAGGGGAGGGTTTTCGTGAAGGTATTAATTGGGTTTGGTGAGGTTGGTGGAGTTTGGAGAGGAGGGGGAGACAGGTTCAGGAAAACGAGGGAAGTGGGGAAGGAGGCTAGGGATGGTGGTGTTGACTGTTTGTTTGACCCTGCTTGTTGACCGTGGGGTTTGACCCCGTTAATATTACAAAGGGGAGTTGGATTGGGCTTGTTTGATGGGCTTTGGGTATTTGGTTTAGTAAACAAAGGGGTAGGGTGGGCTAGTGTGGTGTTTGGGTTGTGTTTTTGTTTTGGGTTTGAATAATAAACAAGGTCCGTTTGGTTTAAATGCAAAACACCACAAGGACCAATTTTGTAATTTGGCTAAAGATGTGGACTGAAAATGTAATTCCTCCAAATATATAATAAGGACCAAAATTGCCAATTTCAATAACTCATGGACCATAAATTATAATTTTATCATTTTAAACTCTAGGGACCATTTATGCAAAATTCCAAATTACGGGGACCAAACATGTAAACTTTTCAAAACTTTCACCCAGGGACCAATTGTGATAACTTCTGATTTCCCAAGGTCCAAAAATGTTTTTTTTTTCAAAAATATCCCACCAAGGACCAAATCTGCCAAAATCTGAAACTCCAGGGACCAAAATGCAAGTTTCCAAAACTTTTCCAATTTTTAACCAAAGGACTAAATATGACAATTTATGATTTCAAAAGGACCTTTGGTGACTTTTCTTTCCAAATAAGTGCTCAGGGACTATTTTTGCTAATTTTTGAAAGTTGGAGGACTGAAACTGCCAATTTTGCAAACTTTGTACGTTTTTCATCTGTTTTTACTCATTTTGCATCTAAAACATATAAAACACAATTTTGAAATATTTTCAGTATTTTGATGCATTACTGAGTGTTTTTGTATGTTTTGCAGTTCAGATTTGACCAAAAATGATAAGTGTTTGAGCACTCATCAGTCATATTACCACTTACTGAGTTCATAGTTCCCTGACTCACACCCTTTTCTTTCACTCCCTAACTACACGACCGATACATATATTTGTCTCAGCCACTTCCTGATTTTCATGGTTATTTGTTGGATTTAGGAACTCTATTTAGAACACTTTTCAGATACCCATTTGAGCTTTGTCCTTAAAACGAAAAACTTCAACCTTTAGTTGTTTACAGTTCCTGAATCACACCCACATCAGTCTGATTTTATTAGACCATCAGGCTCTCCCTGAATGAAACTATCCACTTATTTTAAGGGTATAGGTAGACTAACTGTTACAATAGCTTAATTTAGTTGCTATTTAACTTAAAACAACTTTCTCAGTCACTTACTATCAATCAAAGGTTATAATAGTCAAAGTACTCATAAATTTTAAAAAAGTCAAAAGTTCAAATTAGTCAGAAACAGGTTGATTTTTAATTCACTCTTTATTTGTAGTTTCGGTTTGAAACTTTATGTGATTTATACTTTGCCAGCTTGTGTTGTCATAATTTTTTTTATATATAATTTTATGATTTTTCCTACCTAGCTTAATCAGGGCTTGAACTTGGCTGTTTGAACAGGTATATGCCCGGCACCACAGACATGTGTTTCATCAACTGATTTAATAAGCCATTGTCTAGCTTATTATTGAAGGTTACCCTTAGCTTATTGGTATTTTGGAAAGCTCAGTTGACTGGCTTGCCATTGCCAGGCTCATCTTGAGCTCAAGAGCTTTTGGTCGTAGCTTACTTTTGGCATGCAACCTAGACTAATCAGGCCTGTTTGACAGATTGGGATTGGATTTGCTTATTACCTACTCCTAGCTTATTTAGTATACTACCTTGTATGTGTTAGCTTATTTTGTGGCAATTCACTGGTTGCTAGCTTATTTTCATATAAAGTTCTAGTTTGTAGGTTGTTGAGTAGTTTTTGAAACTAATCATCCCATCCTTAGCCATTTTGGCTAACTAAATTGGTTTGAAGTGTTTATAACAAAGATTTCATGTACGTTAGTGCGAATGTCAGTGAAACCGGTTATTCCATTTCAATTATGTTATTCTTGTTGCAAAATTTACTCAAGAAGCAACTAAAAATCACACAAGCTCATCTAACTAAGGTATATAAAGACGCACAATATGGTGCTCACCGTAGGTATTTATGGTATAGAATTAGTTTTGTGTTTTAGTATTTCTTTGGCCTGATTTATAGTTGTTCAGTTTTGAATAAATACGGTGGGTGTACATTTTGAAATTTAGAATGCTTAATCCCTACAACTATTATGTATTTAACAGCATGTTGATTGTGTTTGATTGGAATAGTTGGTTATATGTTATTTTAAGTTGTTTTTTTTTTGTTCATTATGTAGAAAGATGGCACTGGAATTCATTGTGTTTTTGGACCAAACTAACTACCCAGAGTCACAGGTAACCCAAAGAAATAGGTATTTGGTAGTTATATAATGAAATTATGTTAAAACATATTAGTCTCATTAATATTGTATGAATATTGAATGCAGAACCTTCCACAATTGTTTCATGAAGAGCTTTACAATGGGAACAAACATGCGTATGTGACAAGCAAGATGGGCTATCGTTTTAAATGTCAGCTAGTTACTCCAAATGGGAGACCAATTAGGATAACAGGCATTAGGTGGAAACAATTCTGTGATGAAAGTGTTCGTGGGTCTCGATTGTTGCACTTTATAAAGCAGGGTGACGATACTTTTTACGTGACATGTTATGATGATTTTGGTTACAAAAATGGTTTTTATCCTAGAGAAAGGGGACGCCCAGAAAGGATTGCGACTCGTGTGTGGCCTTATGATGACTATGATCAGGTAGATGTTAGAACTAAATTTTTAAATTTTTTAAACATTAAGTATTTCATCTTGTTGACATAAATAATGCCTAAAATCATTATTAACATGTTATCAATATCTCTATGTTTTAATTATCACAAAATATAAACTCATAGAACTAAAACTTGTGACATAAACAAGTATTTAGTGATTAATATTTCTCTTTACATCCAAGTCACTTAAGGTATGAATAAACAAAGTGTTTAGTGCAATTTATGATCAAAGGGGTATTTAATTTACTAATACAAAGTTTATTTAATTATATAAACATATTATATATTTTTGAAAAACACTTTTGGTAATAAAGAAAAATGTTTTATTCATACTAAATATATGAATTCAAATTTTTAACCAAAATCAGTTAGTTTTTCACCAAATAAACTTTTCCCACTAAAAGACAAAGATTCTGGCCGTTTCAGCTGGGCGGCCCCCTTAATTATAAGGGGCGGTCCCCTTAAAATTAAGGGGACCGGCCTTGATTTAAGGGGACCGGCCACGCTCCTCTGTCAGAATCTGTTGCCTATAAATACCACATTAAACCTGGATTTTTTCCTCACCTTTTGCACTCCTAAACTATCTGATCTAGATCCAAATCTTCATTCTTTTATCCTTTGATCATAAGTGTATAAATCTTTGTTTCAAAGTGATCCAACCTTCATCCTCTCAAGTGCAAGAGAAGAATACTTCTATCCCTCAAGACAAGAAGTATTACAACTTGTTGTGATCTCCACATCCAAGTTGTTGGTGCATCATCAAAGATCATTTACATTATTCTTTGTGAAGATTATTGTGAATATTTGATTGTAGATAGTTGTGTTAGATATAGATTGTGTGATTAGTTAGTAGCTTGGTGTGAAGAAGAAAAGCTAGGTACTAGATTGGTGTGAAGAAGATAGGTGTGGAGTAGTTAGTTGTGAAGTAGATTGATTTGAAGAAGTTGTGTAGAAGTCGTGACTTAGGCGTGACGAAGTTGTGGTGTGCAAAGTGGTGTGTAGATTGGTGTGTATATTGGTGTGTAAATTGGTGTGGTACGGTTTCCTCCGTCATAAGGGAGCTTGTTGATATAGTGAAGAAAACTCTCGAGTTAGGTGCTCGGGGAGTGGAGTAGGGCAAGGAAGGTGTCCTTGTAGCCGAACCACTATAAATCTCTTGTCTCGCGGTTCGATCTTTCCATCTCTTACTTATTTCATTTCTTATCATCGTAATATATTATGTAGTATTAATTGTTTATATTGTACAAGACTTGAGATCACATATTATCGAATCTAAGTTTTTAAAAGCTAAGCAAAACTCTAAAATTAATTTTATAAAGAAGTAAAAAGACGTAAAACTATTCAACCCCCCTTCTAGTTTTCCACAATTGGTATCAAGAGCCACGTCTAGCAAGATTTTTAAAATATATTGTATTTTAAAACTTGTAACGATCTATGGAATCTGAAAAATATTTAGAAGGGCAATCTATGCAAAGACCACCACTATTTGAAAGTGATGGATTTTTATATTGGAAAAATAGATTCGAAACGTATGTGAAATCAAAAGATCTTGATCTTTGGCATATTATTACCTTTGGTGATTTTCCTCCTATTCAATATAATGTTGAAACTAAAATGAATGAAATTGTATCTTTTGAAGAACAAAATGCTGATTTGAAAAAGAAATTAGCAAAAAATAATGAGGCTAAAATGGTAATTTATAATGCGTTACCACGCAAAGAATATGAAAGAATTTTTATGTGTAAAACCGCCAAAGAAATTTGGGATTCTTTACTAATTACTCACCAAGGTAATAGCCAAGTCAAAGATAATAAAATAGATCTTCTTGTACAACAATATGAACAATTTACGATTCCGGAAGAGGAATCAATTGATAATGCCTTTGCTAAGTTTAACACTATCATCACAAGTTTAAAAGCACTTGATGAGACATTTTCTAGTAAAAATTGTATTAGGAAATTTCTTAGGGCATTGCATCCAAAATGGCGAGCTAAGGTCACGGCAATCGAAGAATCAAAGAACTTGATGACGTTATCACTAGATGAACTAATTGGCAACTTGAAGGTTCATGAAGAAATCATAAGAAGAGATTCGGAAACGGTTAATGTCAAGAAAGAACAAACCAAATCCATTGCTCTAAAAGCCAAAAAGGAACTTTGTGATGATGATGATTCAAGTGACGAAAGTGAAGACGAAGAATATGCAATGGCCGTAAGAGAATTCAAGAAGTTCTTCAAGAGACGAGGAAGATTCACTAGATCATCACGAGACGAAAGAAAAGCATTCCAAAGGAATAGAAGTGACAACTACGGGAAGAAAAAGTGCTTTAGATGTGGAAGTCCAAATCATCTCATTGGCGAATGTCTAAAGCCACCGGGTTATGAAAGTCAAGGTGCTTTTGTTAGTGGAACATGGAGTGATAGTGACAAAGAAGAAGTTGAAAATCCAAGAGACGAAAAGTGTTTTATGGCAAAAGAAACCGACGAAATATGTTTAGGAATTGACTTGGAACCTGACGAATGGATCAAAGATAGCGGATGTTCGAGGCACATGACGGGGAATCAAAATCTATTCTCTACATACAAGGCATACAACGGAGGTAACGTTATTTTCGGTAGTGACTTATGTGGAAAAATCATTGGCAAAGGTACGATCTCTCAAGACTCACTTACTATTGAAAATGTAGAGCATGTAGATAAATTAACATATAACTTGCTTAGTGTAGGACAAATATGTGATAATAAATGTAGAGTCACATTTACCGAAGATGATAGCGAAATAGTTAAGGATGGAAAAATTATAGGTAGAGGAATTAGAAAAGGTGGCATATATGTTATGAAACTAGGAAACAAACCTGAGGATAGGATATGCCTAACGACCCTAGATGAAAACTCTACACTATGGCATAGGAGATTAGGACATGCTAACATGCAACAAATACAATCTTTGGCCTCTAAGGAATTAGTTAGAAATTTACCTAATCTAAAATATGACAAGCACTTTTGTGATGCATGTAAAATTGGAAAACAAGCTCATGCTAGTCACAAAACCAAGAATATAGTATCCACTACTAGATGCCTAGAATTATTACATATGGATCTTTTTGGTCCATCCGCTGTGCGGAGCTATGGAGGAAACAAATATACCTTAGTGATAGTAGATGACTACTCACGATACACGTGGACTAGGTTTTTAAGTGACAAGACCCAAGCCTTTGAAAAATTCAAAATATTTAGTAAAATGATTCAAAATAAATTAGGCTGATCAATAGTTGCCATTAGGACGGACCATGGTAGGGAATTTGATAATGAAGTACAATTCGGAAAATATTGCGAGTTAAATGGAATATCTCACAATTTCTCCGCTCCTCGTACTCCTCAATCAAATGGCGTAGTAGAAAGAAAAAATAGGTCACTACAAGAAATGAGTAGAACTATGTTAAATGAACAATCCATCCCACAAAAATTTTGGTGTCACGCCGTAGATACATCAACTTATATTTTAAATAGGGTATCAATTAGAAGAATTCTAGGAAAAACTCCTTATGAGTTATTAAGAGGTAGAAAACCAAACTTAAGCTACTTTAAGGTATTTGGAAGTAAATGCTACATTTTAAACACTAAGGACTATCTCACTAAGTTTGATCCAAAATCATATGAAAGAATATTTTTAGGATACTCACAAAATAGCAAAGCATATATAATACTTAACAAACACTCCATGAAAGTAGAGGAATCACTAAATGTAACATTTGATGAAACACCACCACCTCCTAAAACATTACCTTTAGAAGATGATGATTTAGTTGAAGATGAAGCTATTGAGGTTAGTAAAACAAAACCCATAGGAAATGATAATGAAGACATTCACTTAGAAAATAACGAAACTGTTAATATTAAAGAATCTAGATCACATCCATTAGATAATATAATAGGACATCTTAACCAAAGAACCCTTAGGTCACAAGCCCAAGATAAAAACAATTTATTTTGTTTCCTCTCAGCAATAGAACCTAAGAATATTAGCGAGGCTTTAAAGGATGAAAGTTGGGTTATAGCTATGCAAGAAGAATTAAATCAATTTAAGGCGAATGATGTTTGGGAATTAGTTCCAAATTCAAAGGATATGACCATCATAGGAACCAAATGGGTATATAGGAATAAGTTAGACGAGAATGGAATAGTTACTAGGAATAAAGCTAGGTTAGTTGCCCAAGGTTATAATCAACAAGAAGGAACTGATTATGACGAAACTTATGCCCCTGTAGCTAGACTAGAATCGATTAGGATATTACTTGCCTATGCTTGCGCCCTAGATTTTAAGTTATTCCAAATGGATGTGAAAAGTGCATTCCTTAACGGTTTTATCAATGAGGAGGTATATGTGGCACAACCTCCAGGATTCATTGACTTCGCAAAACCTGATTATGTTTATAAGTTAAAGAAAGCTTTATATAGACTCAAACAAGCTCCCAAAGCTTGGTATGATCGATTAAAAGATTTTCTTATTAAACATGATTATTCCATGGGAATGGTAGACAATACTCTTTTCACTAAAAAGAAAGACCCAAATCTCATCATTGTCCAAATATATGCTGATGACATTATATTTGGATCGACTTGTCAAGACATGTGTGATGAATTTGCCAAAATCATGTATGATGAGTTTGAGATGAGTATGATGGGTGAACTTAACTTCTTCCTAGGATTACAAATAAAACAATTAGAAGATGGAATATTTTTTAACCAATCTAAGTACATTAAGGAAATGCTTAAGAAGTTTGGCCTAGAAGACTCAAAACCCATGAAAACTCCCATGTCTACGGAGGTAAAGCTCACAAAGGATGATGAAGGTGAGTCCGTAGATAACACCAAGTATAGAGGAATGATAGGTAGTTTACTATACTTGACGGCAAGTAGACCCGACATCATATTTAGTGTCTGCCTTTGTGCCCGTTTTCAAGAGGATCCCAAAACCTCTCACCTAGAAGCGGTTAAGCGTATCTTCCGATACGTTAAAGGCACTATACACTTAGGATTATGATATCCTAAGGAATCCGGCATTGAAACTATTGTCTATGCGGATTCAGATCATGCGGGAGACTACGTAGATAGAAAGAGCACTAGTGGTATTTGCACGTTTATGGGATGTTGTCTAACGTCTTGGTTTTCGAAGAAGCAAACCGCTCTTGCTATTTCTACCACCGAAGCCGAATATGTAAGCGCCGGAAAGGAATGTCAACAAGCACTATGGATGAAACAAGCTCTCGTAGACTATGGCATTAGGTTAGAAAATGTCCCCATTATGTGCGATAACAAAGGTGCGATAGATTTAAGTAAAAATCCGGTGCAACACTCTAGGACTAAACACATAGAAATACGCCACCATTTTCTTAGGGATAATGTACAAAAAGGAAATATATCTATAGAAAAGGTTGCATCGGAAGACAACATTGCGGATATATTCACAAAACCCCTTAAGCATGAATTATTCAACCACTTGCGTTTAGGATTAGGAATGATGGAACAAGTTGACTAAATTATATTGAATTATTTCAAATTTATACTTGCATTAAATTCATTTTTCTTCCATTTCACCTTTTCTGAGTCTAGAAATCTATTTCGCACAAAACTAAATATTGAGAAAATTTAGTTTCTTTGCATAAACCTTTTTGTAAAACTCAATCAATTTTCTCTAAAAATTATTCTCACAATCTAGGAACCCCATGAAGATCATTTTCCTTGCATTGTTGACTAATTCTAAAAACATTGTATTTCAAAATCATGCATAAATTCTCACATAAATTGTCAAGGTGTATAATCTAATATATGTCTTTGACATTCATGATCGAGCAAAAATTGAATCAAGGAGATTATTTGGATTGTTTCTTAGGATCATTATTTCTTTTTGCTTCTAGGAGTCGAAACAATCACAACTCCACATTTGTTGCATATAGACACTCACTAGGACAAATTCACTAATAATGGTGTCATCTTGATCCATCACTAGTTGTTCACTCACTAATTGTCCTTGCCTTTAATCTAAGATTGATGCCTTAGGAAGCTTAATTGTGCTTGCCTTTATTTGCCTCCTCTTGCTTATTATATGTTGATTATTTGCTCTTGTGTTTATGTGTTTTTGCATGCATACTATATCTTGATTAGTTTAGACTCTATATTGCCTAAGAAAATTGAACTTGCTTGAATTCTAATCCAAACACATAACCTTTCTACAAATTTTCTGCCAAAAACCCAATTCTGGCAACCTGGAAATCACCAGATGGGCGGCCCCCTTAATTTTGTAAGGCGGCCCCCTTAATCATTAAGGGGACCGCCCCCTAATTAAGGGGACCGGCCATCTGATGGTCGGGTTTACATAATCTTTTCTGCTTTTTAGCCCATTTCAACCTACATTTCCCATTTTTCACCAACACATTTTGTCCTAATCCCCCAAACAAACCTTATCCATTCTTAAACACACAAATCTTACACTATAAATATCCCCAATCCTCAAAACTCTCCATTCATCCCATCATGAACTCTCCAAACAAACCAAAATCAAAAGCCTCAAGGCTAGCAAGGATGACGGAAAACCCCGTTTGGTGAAGAAAAAGCCCTCGAAACAAATCCATCATCATAAATGAAGTTGGAAGTCATTCCACACCCCCAACTTCTTACTTCCCAAACTTTGCATCAAACCAACAAGGTCATTCATTTGATCCTCTTTACAAGCCATACAACATTGGCCAAACATCTTCCTTCAAGCCAAACCACACCTCTTAACCTCCAACCACCTATAATGATCCATACAAGTTTGATCAACCATCAAACTACAATTCCAACTACACATACCCAACTCATCCATACCAAACCTATGATCCCCTCCACATTGCCACGGAAAAACAAAAGTTCCATGATGAAATAAACCAAATCCATGATCTTAGTGATCTCCTTGCTATGCATCTTACACAACGCAACAAAGGGTAACCTCCATCATCACCCTATGCAAATTGCCTTCCCCACTCTCTCAACTTGGATCAAGTTACAAACCACACTCACTTTTGCCCTTGTTGCATATTCCTTCAAAAACAAATCCTCTACTTGAGTGAAGATATTTCTTGGATTGAATATCTTCTCACTCGTAATCATCCAATACCACCCTTAACACGATACAACATCGTGAGATCCACTTCTTCCGCCCCACACCCCACTCCATATCCCTCTCCATCAAACATCTAAGCTTTATGCTTATGTTTCTCTTCAAGCAAATAAAACAATCAACCATGAGTTGCAAGCAAGTCCAAGTGCTCTTTCTAGGCAATATAGGACTATGTCTTTTCTTTTGTGTTATTTTTATCAATATGCTTCAAGCATATTGAATGTTGTAATGCTTATCATTTCTATAATGCTTGAATGAATCTATGTTTAGTTGCATAATTGTTGCCTTGCATATATGTGTATCTTGCTCTCTCTTCAAATATTTTTGTAGCAAAGATCTCCATAGCTCGTTCCCTTGGTGCTCTCAAATGAGGGGGAGCATACATCAAGGGGGAGCATTCTACCCGTTTAAACTTCCCTCGCGAAGCTTACTCGACTTAACCTTTTTAATTATACAAAAAGGGGGAGAAGAGAAATGTAAACTCTATAATACTTGTCTAAAAACAAGTTTTAGATATATTGAGTTTAAGGTTTTGTAATAATCAAAAAGGGGGAGATTGTTGGCATAAATAATGCCTAAAAACATTATTAACATGTTATCAATATCTCTATGTTTTAATTATCACAAAATATAAACTCATAGAACTAAAACTTGTGACATAAACAAGTATTTAGTGATTAATATTTCTCTTTACATCCAAGTCACTTAAGGTATGAATAAACAAAGTGTTTAGTGCAATTTATGATCAAAGGGGTATTTAATTTACTAATACAAAGTTTATTTAATTATATAAACATATTATATATTTTTGAAAAACACTTTTGGTAATAAAGAAAAATGTTTTATTCATACTAAATATATGAATTCAAATTTTTAACCAAAATCAGTTAGTTTTTCACCAAATAAACTTTCCCCACTAAAAGACAAAGATTCTGGCCGTTTCAGCTGGGCGGCCCCCTTAATTATAAGGGGCGGTCCCCTTAAAATTAAGGGGACCGGCCTTGATTTAAGGGGACCGGCCACGCTCCTCTGTTAGAATCTGTTGCCTATAAATACCACATTAAACCTGGATTTTTTCCTCACCTTTTGCACTCCTAAACTTTCTGATCTAGATCCAAATCTCCATTCTTTTGTCCTTTGATCATAAGTATATAAATCTTTGTTTCAAAGTGATCCAACCTTCATCCTCTCAAGTTCAAGAGAAGAATACTTCTATCCCTCAAGACAAGAAGTATTACAACTTGTTGTGATCTCCACATCCAAGTTGTTGGTGCATCATCTAAGATCATTTACATTATTCTTTGTGAAGATTGTTGTGAATATTTGATTGTAGATAGTTGTGTTAGATATAGATTGTGTGATTAGTTAGTAGCTTGGTGTGAAGAAGAAAAGCTAGGTACTAGATTGGTGTGAAGAAGATAGGTGTGGAGTAGTTAGTTGTGAAGTAGATTGATTTGAAGAAGTTGTGTAGAAGTCGTGACGAAGTTGTGGTGTGCAAATGTAGATTGGTGTGTATATTGGTGTGTAAATTGGTGTGTACGGTTTCCTCCGCCATAAGGGAGCTTGTTGATATAGTGAAGAAAACTCTCGAGTTAGGTGCTCGGGGAGTGGAGTAGGGCAAGGAAGGTGTCCTTGTAGCCGAACCACTATAAATCTCTTGTCTCGCGGTTCGATCTTTCCATCTCTTACTTATTTAATTTCTTATCATCGTAATATATTGTGTAGCATTAATTATTTATATTGTACAAGACTTGATATCACATATTATCGAATCTAAGTTTTTTAAAGCTAAGCAAAACTCTAAAATTAATTTTATAAAGAAGTAAAAAGACGTAAAACTATTCAACCCCCCTTCTAGTTTTCCACACATCTAATACTTATTTGTTTTATAATGTGTTAATGTTTATTATGATAGTTTTGGTGTGAAGGAATTTCCTCCTGAGTTCTTAACAGGATTGAATCATGATGCGAGAATAACGATACGTGCAAATGTAGTGGAGGAGTTCAATGTACGTGTTAACTATGTTGAAACAGGTGCGCAAAGTGGTATGATCTAATAATTTAGATAAAGTTTATGAGCTGGATTTTTATTGATTTATATATGGATAGATCAATGTATGTATAATAATTGTGGAATGTATTTTTGTAGATGATGAAAGGCTGCAGCATATATGTTTTTGGCCAGGTCACCTTGATCACTTTGGTGAAAGGATTGATACGTTCTATAAGCCGTATAATTCGACAATAGACAAGCAAAGACTTGTAAGTGTTGCAATTCCATTGAAATAAATAACAATTAATAAATGATATGTCAAATAGTTTCGTTGTTTTTAATTCGCCAATGAATATGTTTATAAGTAACTTAGAATTTTCAAAATCAGTAATAATTTGGTTACAAATAAAATTTCTGATGTTAGTTTATTATATTTTTATGACTGTCACCAGGGAAACTGCTGAACACATAATTGTTTGAATTAAATTAATGTTTTAGGTTAATGTTATTAAGTATGTTAAACGGGTAAGTGTTTTTTTGGAAATTGCATTAGTATTGTTGAAATCTGAAAATTATATTTTGAATTTTGACAGGCAATTCCAGCCAGTTTTCTCTATCATCATCCGATGCATACGCATCGTAAGGTGTTAATGATTCATAAAGACATTGAGTATGAAATGAGTTTGCGCATAGATCCACAATCAGAAAACCCAAGCAGGACGAATCATGTTAATGCGTTTGGAATGTGGAAGGAGTTTGCTGAAGAATGTGAGTTTGATTACTACAAAATGCTTAGGTTTAAATATATTCGCACAGTTGAGGGGAACAATGGTGACGAAGATTCTGTTCCGGTATTCCACGTGTGTTAAGATATGACTGTTAATTATGAATGCTTTTGGGAATTTGTTTTGTTGGTTTTAACAAAATTAGTAAAATCTATGTTTTATCTTTTAGGTTGTGTTAGTAGTTAGTAGATGGTATGGTTGAACGTAGTAGGTTTATGGTATGGTTGTAAGTACTAAGTCTCTGGTATGCTTGTAATATAACTTTTATGAATATTAATATGATGAACTATCTGGTATGATTAAGATGTTTTTCATCGTATGACACTTACGTCAAAATCTGACATACGTCGAAAACACACATGATATTTGGTTAGCCTTACCCGAACGAAACCTGGTGCTGGCATTGATGAAGTGATACATGGTTTGTGCAAGGTTTAGCCTGCTCACTGGTGGAATCCAAATAGTAATCACAAAAACTTATTAAATAATGTACCATTGTATAGTATTATTTTTTTAATTAAATTCTATATAAAGCTTCTTTATAGACCACATTTGTTGTTGACTTGGCAGAATTCCCTTCTTCATCACAACATAAAATCTTTAATCCTTTTTCTACTTGTGACTCTTGATACTGCTACGTAGAGTTGCCCATGAGAGAATACCGGTCATTGAAGAAACAATCCCACTTGTGTTACAGTTTATCCTTAGCTTTTGTTGATAGTCATTGCAAAACACAATGAAACTGGGAATTGCCTACGGTTAAATTTAAATGGCATCTTATTATCAGAAGGGCTTAAAACCATTCTTGGTATTGCGTAAATATCTCCTACACAACCGCCTGAAATAATCCTTGCTTCAATTGCATTTATACCCATCCTTAGAACTTGTAACCTTGTACCGTTGCCTAATCCTCCTCTCTGGTCTATGTTTCTCATGCACATGATTGGAGCGCCTATTTTTAATTTTAGAGAATGTTGTGGTAGACCAGCAATTCGGATGCTATTAAGAAAATCATCGGTGTACAGTGATTCATTAAAATCTGCGTCCATATCAATAACACCTACTGCGTCTGAACTGTCGTACGTCTTTTCTTCTCCAGGTAGTAGCTTGAGCATGCGATCGTTTACCATATCCACAAGCTCATGGGTAGGTGCAAGAATTGATTTTCTTGGAAGAATTTAGGATTGTAAAGGTTGTCTTTCAGAAAATATAAAGAATACGACAGTATACACATTCATTAATTTGCATAATACGATATCTCATACTGTTTTTTAATAAATATTCTTATGTTTTACCTTTTGATATCCCAACAAATGATTCTCGATGTGTCACATCTCCATTATTTAGACATGTATGATTATCAGGTTGTTTGAATAACGATTTATGCCTAACCATTCTTGTTTTTTCTCTAAGCCTTTCTGACTTTCGTTTACATGATTGTCTCAATGATTGATTGCATTCAACATTAGGTGTTGCATCCGTTGTTGCTGAATACAAAAACATAACTTACGAAATTGAAAGATATAAAATTAAAAAAACGTATTTGCAGATGTAATTTTCAATTTGAATGATACTAACCGTTTGTTGTTTTATTTTTAGGCGGCCTCCCCGGACGACGGGGAAGTAGATCATTCTTCATAGCTGTTAAAAAAGAAACACATTAGATATTTAATAATATACATAAATGTATTTGGATTATCTTTCTTAATAAATAGATATATTAAATGAATGTTGAATCGGTATCCTACTTGAAATTCCAATCGTTGATGTTGTTTCCCTTTGTTGCTTGCCCGAGCGGCTTATCTGTATATCATTATTGTCTCTATGAGAAAGATAACAATATACATTTACAACATTTGTATTTGCAAATTATTATTTTAAGCGTACGTTATCATAAAAGAAATAGTGAACATGAATATAACTAATAATTCCTAACCCGAGTATAAGAAATTACAACCTAAATTCTTAATTATATTAAACTTTATTTACTAAGCAGCAGATGACATAGATGAAATCACACTACTATCCCCAATTTGAAGAAATTGAAACACTACATATTTGTCTACAATCAACGTCAAAAGACCTACTTGCTTACATTAAACAAAGAATGGAAGCTTTTACAAAGTACAAATCTTATAACACATTCATATTTGAAGACTCATCATCAGCAATTGTAAGGTTCTCATTCAATATTTGTCTATTTATATTGATAGATGCATTTTTAAAAACCGATAATTTTTACTTTTTAACTTGGTTGCATCTTGAAGTAATAAAGGGTTAGCTATATATAATTTTTAGTAACATTCTTTATTAGGAGTATTTGGATTGTGATAGGTTTAACTTGAAGATGTGGGATATTTGATAACGTATGACCATTCTATTATCTTACTTGAAGATGCATCCGTTGATGTGTTTGCACTTGGACGTCTTCCTGCCCGCCGGATGAATACATCATTACTATTTACTGTTACAAATTCAAACATATACATACACATATTAATTAATTGTAAAGTTTTAGATGAATAAACATATAGTTGTTTTATATAATTGAATACATGTTTCGGTTGTATATATGGGTGGTCTTCCTCTTGGTTTTGGTTGTTTTACTACTAATTCAGAGAGAGTATTATGTGAAGCCATGTTCTCATATGGACGATTTGACATGTTAGTAGCTGTACATTGAGCTGTGAATCTCATATGAAAGTTTTATACAGAATTTTAATTTTATCCAACGATATTTTTTCATTAGATTATCTCTTATATTTTTGGATAAAAATCTTTTCTTAAATATGTTTTTAAAAGTCTATTAAAAATAATTTACCAAGTTATTTTCTTAATTTTAAAATATATTTAATAAAAATAATTTACCAAGTTGTTTTCTTAAATATTGTTTTATAACAAATATTTGCTGTAATTTTGACTTACAAATTCCATTTTCCTAAATAGTCCAATTTATGTTAATTCTTGTGCTGAGTTTTGTATTTCAGTTTGTCTAACTTTATGCATGTTGTAAAAGCTTTAATCTTCTTACAATAGATAGGATAGATGTGTACTTTTACCATTATCAATATTTAAGAATCTCGACCAGAAAGCCTTAGGAGACATACTGGTGGCTTTGGTAGTTTGGATTACTCTCACCTTACTATACATTTGTGTCTTGTCCTTTACGTAGTTTCCTATTTGTTTGTTTACAACCCCACAACTAAGTCTTGAAAAACGTTAATACAAATGAGTCCAGTCCAACATTTTGAAGTATTGATTATTAACACTTTTTGATAAAGAGCGGTATTATACCAACTAAAGCAGCCATTTGAGTCTTTTAAAAGGAACTCCAAATTGAGTTGTATATTGGAAGTTTTTCACATCATTAATATCAAACAAAGGAAATCTGCGTTTGTTTTGGATCATTCTCATATTAATAAATTGCATGTACTTTTTGATATAATGCATACCTGGATCATAAGAGTTCCTCTATCCTTCTTATCTTTTATCTTTAGCATGTCAAGTGAAGGTTGCAATCTCAACTCAATCTCCCATTCAGTTTCTGGTTCAAGGTCGCACAGAGGCAATTTTACTAATGCCCAGTCGCTTATCTAGCCCAATATTGATCCAATACATGTTTGGTTTATTGCACATATGATCAAATATTCTGAAACATAACCATGATGATCACATGCAAACAAAGGGTCTACTAAAGTTGAAGTCATCATACAGTTCTAAAAGGCAACATTAAGGCTGCAACAGAATTAAACTGTTTTTTTCAAAAATAATAACCATATTAAACATTAAACCTTACATGTTTGCATAATACAGAGTACAAAAGTATGTTAGATATGACATTTTCATTATCTTATGTTGTGAGTATTTCTCTATTATTGGTTTAGATGATGAGCCCCTTATGTTCAACTGTAATTGGCGTAGTGCAACGGCACTTCTCTTTCTGTCACTTTTCACAACATATATATATATACATATAAAAATAAATAAATAAATAAAAATTACCACTGCTGGGGTTTGATCTCGGGCCACCCAGCTCACACCCACACACTCTTACCATCTCTGCCCTTGGGACTTTTCTCAAGGGTATTCTCTTTTAATTGTTTTTATATAGTTTATTTTGCTTTTGTTATACTATACGAAAGAATCAATTTTATCTATTTTTGACTTCCTTTTCAGAGATCTTGTGAAAATTACAACATTTTCCTTTCTGATATCTTTATGAATACAATATATTGCCATTGCCATCATGATAAAGAGCTTAGTAGCATTGATTTACGTGTTGTTTGATACTAATATATATGACATTTGGTTTATCATCAATTCTTTTATTAGAAGTGTGCGTATATCCTCTTAGTCAAATGCGTTTTTAAGTATCAGAATTTGATGTTTCAACTAACATTATTAAAATAAATGCAAAATTACTTACATGTCGCTTATGTTAATTAACTGATTATTTGATTATCTGATTTTAAATTCTTGATAGCAGTGTAAATACATAAGCAATTACCTACATGTGTACGTATGGGCACATAAGAATATCAATGAAGCTAAGCATGCAATGGTTGTTACTCTAAAGCTATCTGTCATTCTTTTGCTTGCTGTTGTTTTAGCTCTAGGTGCACCCCTTTAAGCAGAACATTTAGGAGGTTAATGTTTAATGCTTTATCGACCTAAATTTATGTTAAAGACGGGCAGTTGGTCGATGAACAACAGAAGTGACATTAATTTTGAAATTAAGTAATTTATCACATGTTAACATCTCATTTTATTATAAAAGTGGAACAAACCGAACTTCAAAAGCAATGGACTTGGGAACCAACGATTGCTGAAACCTTAATCCTATTGCTTGTTGAATCCGACGATGTAAATGCTTCCCTTCATAGTACCCAAATACATTTTTTTCCCTATAGTTACCTGATGAAAACATTAATTCATTACGTAGTGAGTTTAAAATATTTTTTAATTATGCTCCAAACACACATCATTGCTACACAAATCTACTTGAGAAAACCAATAAGATTATAATAGTAATGCAAAAACAAAATCATAAAGTGTTGAAAAAACGATACTGACAAATGTTTCAAATTTAAAAATAAATATCCCTATTATATGAAATAAAATTATTGGAAAATCATAAATCTTGATAAATCTTTCTTTGTTTCCTCAAAAGCTGTCGTCGCTACTTTTGTCGTCAGTGCTTTCATAATCAGTTGTATTGTCATTAATAAAACTGGCTAAATCGTCACTATCAGATACGGATTGTTTACTATACGCATCATAATCGACTTCCCAAACTTCTTCATCACTATAATTATCAACATATCTTCCGTGCAGATTACCATGAATATCGACCATATCATCCCACATGCTATCCTCATCCATATTGTGTTCATCTAACAACTCCCTATCATATTACTCATCAATGACGGTGTATTTGTAACCACCTGCGTAAATTTAAAAAATATAAATACATATATATAAGTTCAATTTTACAACATTTATAAACAACTTAAAATTATAAATGTGTTAAAAATAATGTATGATAAAACAACCAGTTGGAGAGTCTTCGATAATATCTTCATCAGGGATTGTATATCTTGTTTGTATTCTTTTAATGGATAAAACGGTTCTGGTAGATCATTGATGTTTATCCAAACGCCATCATATTCATCTTCAGATGTGATTTTGTATTTGTCATTTTCATCATCTGTGTCTTCATCACATAGAATATACTTGTTGTTTTTTGAGTTAGTAGAGTCATGAGTTGTTTTTGTGCGTTTAAACTGTATTGGAGCTTCATCGTCAGACATCTAACATAGAAAAATACAAATTAACACTTATGTTATTAATAGTAATGTATAGACTCGTGTAACAAATAATAGGACTAATGATATTAAATTCATACCACTGTCTCCTTATGATTAATCTTATTTGGTTGATTTTCATTGAGAGAAGTTTGGCTTGCCTTTTCATCGTCTGATGAAGTAATTTCAATCACATTGGTGTTTACAATGCTCCCTTTATCGTCAGACATCTAAGTTACAAAATTAAAAATTAACAATGATATTACTTATACTAACATATAGACTTGGGTAACAAATAATGACACTAATGATATAAAGTTCATACCATTCTGTTATTATGATTAATCTACTTTCGTTTCTTTTCATTGAGAGAAGTTTTGTTTGGCTTTTCATCGTCTGATGAACAAATTTCAATGACGTCTGTGTTTACAATGCTCCTTTTCTTTATCAATCTACGTCGCTTTTGAGTAACCTATTTACACTTCAATTATGTAAATTTTTTAAGCCATAATGTTGGTTAAATAGTTTATAGTATTAAAGAAGCATGTTATTGTACCTGTTCATCATCAGATATAACAATTGTTGGTATATCTTTATTCTTAGCATCTTTTATTGTAGACGGATCCGTATCATGGGATGGTTTTGCTGTAAAAAAAACATCGTCAACATGGTTAATTCTACAAAAATAACTGGTTAATTCAATATATTAAAGTTCTTTTCAACATGGTTTGCATACGTAAATTAATCACAAATAACATCGTAGGCATGAATGTATAAAATTATAAACCAATATAATGATGATAACTCATACCATGTATTCATAGTACTTATGTGGTTCAATAATTTGCATGCATGAATAGGTGCTGACATAATTCTATTATGTTTTTCATTATTCTTAAAGTACAACGCGTTAATCAGACATTGCTTCTTTAGAGAAGGAACAATCATACAAAAGAGGATAATGCAAAAATCGCAAACATGGTTAATTGTACAAAAATACCTGGTTAATTCAATATATTAACGTTCTTTTCAACATGTTTGCATATGTAAATTAATCACAAATAACATCATATGCATGAATATGTAAAATTATAAACCAATATAATCATGATAAACTCATAGCATGTATTCATAGTACTTATGTGGTTCAATAAGTTGCATGCATGAATAGGTGCTGCCAGAATTCTATTATGTTCTTGATTATTCTTAAAGTACAACGCGTTTATCAGACATTGATTCTTTACAGAAGGAACAATCATATGAAAGAGGATAATGCAAAACTATGGTCGTCCATACTATTGAACATTAATAATTTATAGGGTTTGTATTTGTCTTTTACAACTAATCATATAGGGTTCCAATAATCAATTTTTTATTCTTTGCAACTATCTCTTGCTAAATCACTCATCTTTTTCACCATGTTTTAACTGTTAATAATACTATTTAAAGTATAATTAGTGATATTATATAGGATCAGTTTTGTATGCTTTACAGCTATCTTTCGCTTAATAACCCATCTTTTTAATTACATAATCCTAAAGTTCTAATAAGCACACTACATCTCGAATACACATTAACGCTGAAATAAAATAGTAAGTATATATATATACCTGGCCGATCGAAAGTAGTCATATTGTTTTTAGCATGATTTCCTTCTGTAAATTTAACACAGATAAATATTAATATATTAGATTTAAAGATCAAAGAACAAATTTATATGACTTAAAATCAAACAAAATAATTTATATATATGGATTCAATTAACCTGAATTCATTATTGGTTTCTTCTTTTCATCCTCTTGGTTAGCTTCCTTTGCTTTTGAAAGTATCTGTGAAGATCGTTTGTGCTGCATGTTTTTGATGTTAGTCGCCTTTTTGTCTTATTCGATTATTCCAGTATATCCTCAATATATAATGTTGTATATATATTGTAACATTATATGAAACCTAAAAAAATCTTTAAGATAACAATAAATATTTTCCAAACTTATCTTATATAAAAACTAAAAAAAAAAATCTTTAAGATGAAAATAAATATTTTCCAAACTTATCTTAATTTTTTTATACACGTTTTTTTATTTTTTTATTTATTTTTTAATCTAATCTTTAATATAAAAATAAATATCTACCAAAGTATTCTTTTTTTTTTACGAAAAAACCACAAACAAAAACTTTTTTTTACTTTGGAAAATATATACACACAGGTTTAGTAATTTTTATGTGCAATCAATCGTTTTAATACAACAAATATGTTAATGTTTCATCAACTGAAGTACACGGTATGAAGGTGAAATCCCATTTTCAGTACTTTGAGTGTAACATGTTGTGAAATATTTGTTCATGTAACCATGTATGTCTAAATCCACTACTAAGTCCACTACTCAGTGATAAGGATTTTTATTAATCCAAACATGGTTTTTGTCAAAAATATGGCTTTCGTCAATTGAACAATTATAAATAGTTAATGAATAAAAATTTAGCCAAGATAGATGTAATATTAATGCCACTGAAAATATGGCTTTCGTCAATTGATCCATTAGCAATTGAGCTACTAAGAACGCGTTACTAACCACAACCAATTGTACTGAACTTTTTAAACCATGGGACATGGGACCCTTGAATTTGTTCATGGAATTGAAACTCCCATGAACTTGCAATGAACCACTTAGCCATGACAAAAGATATATTAGGACTTGAACTTGCTCAGCTACAATACAATGTGTCTGGTTTAGTAATTTTTATGTGCAATCAATTGTTTTAATAAAACAAATATGTTAATGTTTCATCAACTGAAGTACACGGTATGAAGGTGAAACCACATTTTCAAAACTTTGAGTGTAACATGTTGTGAAATATTTGTTCATGTAACCATGTATGTCTAAATCCACTACTTAGTGATAAGGACTTTTATTAATCCAAACATGCTTTGTGTCAAACATATGGCTTTCGACAATTGACCAATTATAAATACTTAATGAATTCAAATTTAGCCAAGATAGATGTAATATTAACGCCACTGAAAATATGGCTTTCGTCAATTGATCCATTAGCAATTGAGCTACTAAGAACACGTTACAAACCACGGCCAATGGTACTGAAATTTTTGAACCATGGGACATGGGACCCTTGAATTTGTTCATGGAATTGAAACTCCAATGAACTTGCAATGAACCACTTAGCCATGACAGAAGATATATTAGGATTTGAACTTGCTCAGCCACAATACAATGTGTCTACAAATTCTGAATCACAAATAACATAATCACTATGGAAGTATATAGGTTATTCAATAGGCTTCTGGATATGTGTGTGACCGGTTAGGCAAACTACATAAGTACATAGAGTAAGAAAAACTCTCAAGCCTCAATGACTTTATGGTTTTTCATGGTGTCTTAGGTTAAAAGATATAACTCATACAAACTGCATTTTTTAACCTGTGATTTAAAAGACTTACATAAGAAAGCATGCACCAATGAATAACAACATAATGGTTCAAGGTTTGTAAGCCCAAGCCGTCCATGGGTCGAGTTTATCCTCAGTAGTAGATGTGCTCACTTCGCCATTATGTTGAGCAACATAGTCTCTTCTTCTTCTCCTATGACCATTAACCTCTATAAAGCTATTAACAGCTGGCTTATCCTAATCACAGCAAATGACAACATGAAAATAAGTATCAAATCTCAGTTAGAAAATGATGTGTACCAATTTATGATTACTAAAATGTTTAAAAATTTATTATATAGTTTCATTTTTCTTCACCTGATGTGGCCTGCCTATGATTACTAATCAGATCTTCTATCTTCAAGAGGAGTGGGAGCTACATGGCCTATACTATTAGGAGGTCAAACTTATTGGACAGTTGGTCTTGTTGCGACATTGTTATCTATCAGCAGATACATTTGCTTTTGCTGGTGGCAAGGTAATATTAGCTTTTTCTAAATCCTCTTGATTTGGCATCTTTGGATTGCAGTTAATGAAAGTTTACAAACTTAAGACAAAATTATGGTATGCAATAATGATGTTGGTATGAGATGCCCATTATGTAAGGTATGCCCTGACTCCCACAACCATTTGTTTATTCAATATCAGTATTCACAAAATGTATGGAATAAGATCAGCAATAATGGTTAAGATAATGTGTTTCCTACTGAATGGAGAGATGTTATCTCTAAGATGGCAATCATCTATACTAATAATTCAGTTATTAGTATAGAGGAAAGACTGTTTTTTTGTGCTAGTGTGTATTACCTATGGCAGGAGAGAAATAAGAGATTATTCACACAAGAAAGAAGATATGAAAAAGTCTTAATTGAGCAAATAACAGAAGCAATAAGGTTGAAGCTTATGTGGCTTAAAGACCAAAAATAAGCTTTCCAAGATGTTTGACAAGTGTCAAGGTGTACATTATATAAAGGACACGCATAAGAACATATTAAACAACAACAAATAGAGTAGTAATAAAGTTACCTGCATCCAAGTAGTGCTAGCTATGAAATCCAACGTAATAAAGATATGATCCACAAGCCATATAACCTTAAATCCCAGACATAAATATGTTAATCCAAACATGACCGTATAACAAAAATATTAAGATGCAACATTACATAAATCAATATGAGAGTACTGATCAACCAAAAGTAGTTGCAGACATAGTGCTATCCCACTGTGCGAAACACACATAATCCTACAAATTGCATACACATAGCTGAACTTTGAACATATGAGATTCAGTATGTATGAACCAAACAAAACATGCATCACTTAAACATTTATCAAAAGAATAATAGTTCCTATGCAAAATAAAAATTATCCAAAACAATACCATCTTAGTACATTAATTGTCAATGAAAACCATAAAATAAAATAACTGATTGTTTTATGAAATAAAGCATTAGTATCTGAATATGGTGAAATGTTCATTTATCTCAAACATCTTTTGTTATATTCATTGTCGTAGTCTTTTTTTTCGTTGTCCATCATGATCATCAAATGTATCATCTGTTGATACATCTTGTATTTCACGCAATCTTTTGTTATCGCTACCACCATTAACATTAGTTGTTGAGGAATCCACAATCTTCACTCTTGCATTCCTGAAGTCGATACTCGTTTCACGTTGATTTTCCTGTAACGATTTATAAAAAAACATTTATAAATAGTTTAAAACATATGTTTCTTTTAAACAATTTATTAATATATTATGTAATACCTCATTATCTAAAGTAGTTGGACTTGCAATGTCATCGTCAATGTCCTGGAATGATTAACACATATAATATCAAAAATACTTACATTTTTAAAATTGATTAGTGTTCCATACATTAAATAATGAGGTATATGATACTTGATGCAACTTGCTTGATCCTTCTATATTCATATTCTCACCATCTTCTAACATATCTTCTCTATCAGGTAACTCATCTTCATCATTCTCATAATCATTTTCACCGCCCTCTGAATCATTGTTAGTATTATGTAAATCATCTTCGCCATTCTCAAAATCATTCCCCTCATTTTGAAACTCATTTTCGCCAATTGGTAAATCATCATCGCTATTTTGAAAATCATCTCCAGTATTTTCAAAATCATATTCATTATTTTCATAATCATCTCCAGAATTATCATAATAATCTTCACCATTTTCCAACTCTTCTTCATTATCCTGTTTTGTTTTGTACAACATAAACAAATTTAATTTTATGTATATACTTATGATAAGTTAATTTAAAAGTAAAGATTAAATACCTCTTCATCTAGGAAGTCATTCTTGAAATAGTTGATTGTATCAACATCATCGGTGATTTTCTCTGTTCTATATATATGGCTATTATTGGTGTGGTTAAATTCTGTGTATTTAATCTTGAATAGATATTGTTTTCCAATAATCTGATTAAGCTCGTCAGGGAAGTATTCATCTGTATTAACACCATGTTCTTGCATAATCTCCCATGCTGTCAACTTAGTCATCTTATGCACATTGTTGTCAAAAATTACAACTTGTGCTGTTCCACTTTCGTCTACAATGCGCACTATTATTTTGAATCTTTACATAAAAAATAAAATACTTTGAGTATGTTATTTTCAACTATTAGTTGTACAAATTTTATATCTAATTATATGAAGATGTGTTACATACCTGCATGCAACAACATATGTATCTCCATGCCTCTTGCAAAACCATAATTTGATGCTATGCACAGTTGCATAAACAACACAACATGTATCCTGCATTGTGTACATTTATATTAGATTAAAAAAAATATAGTTGTAAATGGATATTGATTTAATATGCACATAAAATGGACAAATATAATTGAAAGATTACCGGCTCAATAGTACGAATCATTCCTACCAATTTCTTTACACAACCTTGCATAAATTCAGCTGGTGTAGTTACATGACTATCTTGTGCATGTACCTGAATCTTGAATTCGCTCGCATCATAACCCTCTTGAGATTCATAGCTATTTAATATGGTAATTCAATTATGTTGTTATTTTTTTATATTAACTATATATTTTAATTCAAATATGGAAATATAATTAAATGTATCTTTCTCTAAAAGACAATAATTGAGGTATATTCCTGTTAATGTATATCTTGCTCCCAAATAACGCATTATGCACGGCTGGTTTGTCTGTCATATAAAAATTTTAAAATATATAAATATACATATGCATATATCATCATAACTAAAATAGTAAATTATAAATTAATGTATTTAAAAATAAATAAAAACATGTTCGTAAACTTACTATCCCAATATTTAATCTTTCCTAGCATTAAAACAATGTCTAAATGACCAATATCTTCAAGCCTCTTGTCGTATTCATTCCACATGAGTGCCCAGTTGTCCCAAAATGTGCAATCAAGTCTATAAGATCTGCAAAATATTATATGAATTCATGGTTATATATATATATATATATATATATATATATATATATATATATATATATATATATATATATATATATATATATATATTATATATATATATATATATATATATATATATATATATATATATATATATATATATATATATATATATATAATTCTAAAAATATTTATAACAATGAAAATAATTGTTCTTACTCAGAATCTTCAATGACAATTGTTCGTCGAATTTTAGGACCACTGTGGCTATTTACGGACACGATATTACCAACAGCTACAACTGTTCCAATCACATCTATCCAATAACATGTGTATTAGTGTTTTTTTTATTTTTTTATTTTTATAAAAATACTACAATTTAGTTTTATATGTAAGAATAAAAATCATACCAACAGAATCATGTTCATGGTACTCATTGTTTCGATCCAATATACGTGTGAATGGTTCGTTAATGAATCCAACAAAGTTGTCATCAATTTGATCAATTCTCGTGACATTTGTTCCTTTAAAAAAGGATATTTTCCACCTATTGGGTAACAAAGGCAATCTTTCACCATTTTCTGCCATACCAAAGTTTGAGATCATATAGCAATGTCCCTCTTAAAGAAGAGGTTCAAATTTAAACATGAATTCCTTCTTGATGTAAATTTGAATTCTCTCATCCTGTTTATGTTATTCAAACAAATTGATGTTATATAAAAAATTTCAAACTTAATAATTATCCGTACATAAATAATAAATACACATACCTCAACATCTTGAAAAACACAGTCCAAACTGTATAGATCGTGTTCTTCGTTCAGTTTGTGTGAGTGCCAAATAGAGATACATCTTCCTTTAATTTCCATGTTATTGATCATAGGGTTGACATATTTAATATGAGTCATTTTTAGTTCATTCATTTTTTTGGCTGAAATATTAAAAACATATTTAAAATTAAAAATCCAAACAAAATTCAACGAATATTGACAAACATCTAAACAACCAACCATGTGGAAAATTTCCAATGGAAGAAGTTTGCATTCCATATCCTTTCTTGAATTGTTGTTTGTTTCCTGTAAAATTAAATTAAGCAAATTAATAATATCAAAAATGTAATTTCAAGAATAAATAAAAAATCAAACCTGTAGAACCACTTTCAAATGACGCAGCATGAATTCCAAAACGGTTTTTTGCTATTGATTTTCCTCCTACAAATAAATGTTTATAAGTACTATGAATATGTAATGTTTTATATAAATTAAAATGCATTATTAATATATTAACAAATAACCTTGTGAATCACTACGAAACGATGAAGTGTTTAATCCAACAACTTTATTTGGTTGCGAATTAACTCCTGTAAATCAATGGTTAACCATTTTTTAAACATGGAATATAACATGGATTATAATATAATTACAATATAATTGTGTATATTAATTTAGTAAACATAAGTTACCTGTCAAACTTTTTTTATACCGAGTCCCATGCAAATCTGTCTCATTTTCTTGATAACCAAATGTTGGTCTTGCTATTGTGGGTCCTTTATCTTGTTGAGGTTTCCCTACAAAACAAAAAATTATTTATGATAAATTTTATTGTAGCTTGGCATTCTATAATAATATATGCAACATTATTTTTAACATTAAATACCTTTACATAGGCTTGGTAAATCCAACAACTTAGATCTACGGTTGTCAACTGATGTTGGTATTTCAGAGTTTTCAGGAGCTAAATTCCCTTCAAAAGCTGATGGTTGCTTGCCAAAGTTATTGCTTGAATATCATTTTCCTAACAATTACTCAACACATAATAAACATACTCACTATATGAAAAAAAAATAACACAAAAAATAAAGTTATAGGTATTGTACCTTTGTTTGCCCTTTTTAAATTTAAACCATGAGAACCATAGTTTCGCCCTGGTGTGTCACTTTGAAAGATAGACATATCCATAGAAGTGTCTTTGTTTGTTGGATATGAAACAGACATTTTGTATCTTTATTTGTCCTTCTTAAATTTAAAGCATGAGATCCATACTTTCTTCCTGGTGTGTCACTTTGAAAGATGGACATATCCATAGAAGTTTCTTTGTTTTTTGATTTTGAAACTGTTGCTAAGTAAAACATATTTTATTCTAAGATTGAATGCAACAATAATATATATTAAAAATTTTATCTTTTTTGTAAAAATACCTGCTCGATCCAATATACTCTCATTCATATCTTCATGACTTGTTTCTATGAATACATCAATATACCAGTTCAAACAATACTTTGTGATATTCGTATATATCTTATGCACTATTAAGTAAAACATTATAAAATCACAATCCAAACTTTTTTATGTACATATAACATACTAACAATACATAAATACCTAATCAATCAAATTTAGTCACATCATTGTCAACATTGTTCGGTTCTGTAAATTAATCACAAATTACATCATATGAATAAATTGAAAAATTAATACACCAACGTATGAGTATTTCTTAATGATAAAACATACCTTCTAAATTCAAAATAGTACCTTTATTTGGAGGTTGCTTTGCTACACATCAACACATACACAATGTCAATTACTTACAAACATCATGTACAAAGTAATTGATGTTAATAAAACTTAAGAGCTCAAATAACCAAACAGTAGAGGGCTAGATTGCAACCCAAAGAATCGACAAATAACTCAACTTATAATTACCTCATGCACAACATATCATACTAATATATTGGTACTATCACTTTTGTCACAACTCGTAAATTCTGGTCTTTTCCCGAACTTTCAACATTTACTATTCATCGGTTACTATTCATCGATCACTATTCATCATTTTACTATTCATCATTTTTGAGGTCAGTTTCATATTCTGAGAAGCGTTTTAAAATTTTACTATTCATAAAACACTATTTACCTCCGGAGAAAATTTGTCATTTATACGTGGGTTGCGTCATTTTTGTAAACGTACGATTATTAACCTAAGAAACGTTATCTTATGAACTAATATTTTGAATAATTGATCCGACACTCCCAACTATGGTCCTAACACATTTTATACTCATAATAATAATGTAAAAATTATATTATTAATTTGTCCGGTATTTTGGAAATTTATTTAACTTATATCGTACGCCTAATTTATTTACGACGGTTTTCGTAAAAACTAAACAATGATCACCCGAACACCCAATATTTATACCCAACATATTTTCACAATTTTTATAACTTTATTATGTCCCAATTAACTTCATCATATTTTACTTCAACTCGTCACGGTTTATTTTTAGTTAACTCGGTACCCGGTACACCTTAAAACTACAAATAAATACACAAATCATCACCTAATACCACAAATTCTTACACAACTCATCTTTTTCTTCTTTTTCTCAACAAATGCCGCCCCCCCCCCCCATGACTTCTTCCCCCATTTTATGGATCTTGTCTAAATTCAATAATGTATATAATTTATACTTATCATTATTCATTTCATTTTACTAAAAACCACTAGAAACTTTCTCTCTTTTCTTTCCTTTGGGTGTGGTGGATCGGCCAAGAACAACCAACAAGAAGAAACCATGGATTTTTGAAGATCAAGTGTTAATTGGGTCTCATATGTATTTCTAGTTAGGGTTTTGTGATAAAACTCTAGTTTTCTTTGCATCATCATCTTCAAAACTCATCCAATCATCAAGTAAGCTTTAAGATCACTTGTTGATCTTTCCATACTTTCATTTTTCTAGTTTCATGTTGTTTATTCAAGATCTACATGCATATGTTAGTTATACCACTCATTTATATATATATCTAACTTTTGAACTCTAGAAATGGATTATAGTTAGATCCTTGTTAGATCCACTTGATTTGTGATGTTTAGGAACCCATGACATCCTAAGAAGGTGTATGGTAAGATTAGACTAGATTTGTGGTGATTGAAAGTGGTTTGGTTGGATTAGAAACTAGTTTGGAACATTAAAAATGGATTTTAAACATATATAAAAACCTACTGTCCTTAAAATGAAAACGTGGTCAACTCAGTGGGTTTGGGGTAACTTTTGACCAAATATTTAGAAAATACATTCCGAGACGGAACTATGGCCGAAAACGGGGATGAAAACGAGTTAATAACGAAGGAGATACGCCAAAAACGAGTTTAACGACGAAAACTATATTTTCTGAAAACTGCATGCTGTTTGGCATTTTTAGACGGACAAATAGAGGCATTA
The DNA here is from genome assembly GCA_030686995.1 of Artemisia argyi. Taxonomy (NCBI): domain Eukaryota; kingdom Viridiplantae; phylum Streptophyta; class Magnoliopsida; order Asterales; family Asteraceae; genus Artemisia; species Artemisia argyi. Next base: position 227,866,006 of record CM060709.1, on the reverse strand, counting down.
AACGTAACTTAGAGAAGCCGAGTTATCAAAAATATACTAGTATTTACAAAAACGAATCCGTGGATATAAAGAACGAGGGAAATGAACCTATAACGACCAAGTTATACCCGTTTTAACATTGTCAAAACTATATATATATATATGGTCACAAATAAAAATAATAACTTACGTACTAAATGGTATATTTTTCTAGAAACGTTACTAAGGACTATATTCTTAACAAACGAATACGTACGACCCAAGGGTTATTTATGCGACTACTAGACGATATCTTAAAGTTTTCAAAACGAGGAATATAACACTAACGTTTTTATATACGATATATTACGACAAGTTTTTATTATTCTAGTTGGACTTATTTTTCTTAAGTATGGAAAATACTTTACTTTGACAATAACAAGTATTTTCAAGTTACGAGTGGTATAGGTATCATGTGCATGTGCATTCTATACATCCTTTCATGATCTAAGTAGATCACTATCATTCATATTAGGTTGCGGTTAGAGATCGAACCTCATTTCTGTGTATCCACTTTTGTCGTCGTAGCTATTCGCACCAGGCGAGTCATAGCCCCACTTTTACTCTTTATACTTGTTTTAACTCTTTGGGGGAGATACATGCTCAACTAATTGCTTACTAGTATAAATACTCAAAACATACTTTCTTGATACTCAAAACATTTATTCTTGATAGTTTTATACTTGATTTCATACATACGTGACTGTGATATACTTAACTGTGTTATACTAAAATGTGATGTGTATTCTTGAGCTACTGAGACTTCCAATGGCCCCAGATTAAGTTGCTGGGCACAACCATGGAGACTTATATACTTACAATGGCCCCAGATTAAGTTGTGCCTATTTCCACTGGCCCCAGATTAAGTTGCTGGGCACAACCATGGAAATATACATACAAACGTGAGGTCTTCGTAGATGAAGTGTAGACTCACGACTAATTGCTTAACTGTTGTGATAAACTTATATATGTTTTACTCATACTATATATTGTAGCAGTGGGTTGTAAACACACATGTTACAAGGCTCTTATGGCGGGACTTGTAACTGAGTGGATTTACGATGCCTTTGCTGGGTAACCTTCATACATATGCATAAACTTTATTTGTTAAACAAACTCTATGAACTCACCAACCTTGTGTTGACACTTTAGCATGTATTTTCAGGTTTTAACCTATGGCACGCTACAGGAGGTTTTGGCAGGGCATGGCATGGTCATAGAAGACTCTGATTATTTATATGGGGACCGTTTTAAACTATTTTAAGGGCCTACTTCCGCACTACTTTTAACAATGTAAATACAATATTTTTGACTTAACTATTTTATTCTAAATGATTGAAGTGAAAACCATTTTTGAACTTGTGTTGTAATATCAATTGAGTTACACCCCAGCTACATGTATGCTTCCGCTGGACCCGATTTTGGGGGTGTGACAGATTGGAATCAGAGCTCTGGCTATAGCGAACTAAGTGTTTTTAAAACCTAGACTATAGCTACTTTTACGAAAAACTTAACCCTATGACCGTCACATGCGTGCCTGCCAAGATGATGCCTCACTTGTGGTTTGTTGCTGACTTAGGTGATGAGATTTGTGTCTCATTATCTGGTATATTATGTTCATTTATTATAATTGATTTCTATCATTGTCTTTCATATAAGCATGTTCACGTATCATATATGTCACCGCATTATGTTTTCCCTTGCATAGTGATTGAGGCAAAAGCAGTCAACTAAATTCAACCACGGATGTGGTCAAACAAGTCAAACTCCTAAGGCTCAATGCTCCGTGGAAGTATAGGGTTTCCCCGGGTCGTATGTCTCGACGAGGTGTGAATTGTAAACAAACGGTTTCGTGATCGGGTGAAATTGGACAGGAAAAGGTTTTGAGTGATTAGAACTAAGGAATATACTAGAAAATAGCTTAAACAAGCTATTTGAATAAGACAAGAAAGTTTGAAAACCAAGAAACGTTTAAAACTTAAAAACGCGTACGTTCAGTTTTAAATAAAACGTAAACGTACGAAATAAAACGCGAGTTTTAACAAAATAAAATACTTACAAAAGTGAAAATCACATTTTTACAATCCTAATAATAAAAGAAGCTTTTTAGAAAATTAAAATTACTTTTTACACTATTTAATTATTTAATATTAATTAAAAACTATTTAATACTTATTATTAATATTTAAATAACTAAAATACACTTACAATATTATTTAAATACTAAAAAGGTAAAAATAAAATTCCTAAACTTATAAAATAACTAAAAATAAGTTTTAAAAATAAAAATAAGTATTTTTGTCTTTTTGTGATTTTTCTATTAATTAATAACTAATTAATTATTAATTAACTAATTAAACTATTTTAAATTAAGAAAAATACTAAATGAACAGTAAAAATTCTAAGAAAATTTCTAAAATTATTTTACAACATATAAAAGCTATAAAAAATATAAAAACTAGATTTTACTTAATAAAAACTAATAATGCTATTTTAAACTTAATATTAATTAATAATTAATAAAACTAAAATTAATTCTAATTAATACTAAATGAGAAAATAAAAATCTGAGAAAATTAATATAAATACTTTAATATAAGATATAATTAATAAAAATATAAAAATGACAAGTACTTAAAAAAAATATAAAAATGAAAAATAAAATTCAAATAAAATTAAATAGAAACTATCACTTAAAATAAAACTTGGATTTTCTGGATTTTTATTTTAGAAACTTAATTTATAACTAAAAACAAAAACATTTTACAAAAACAACTTTCTAGGAAATCAAAAATAAGCACTGAATAAGCCAAAAGTCAAGACAGTTGACTATTGTTGACCAATATGCAAAATAAGCTAAAACTAGCTCAAGTGGGACCCACTCTGGGTAAATCTTGTTCAAGTGAGTGTATTAGACAAGTATAAGCCAGAAAAAGCAAAGGTGGACCACACAATAAGCAATAAGCACAAAATAAGCAATCCAATAATTTCCTAACTGCTCAGAAATGGGACAACTTTGAGGCCTTGATCTAGGTGGGTCCCAGTGGTCTTGAGGTCAAGGCTTGGGTCAAAACCACAAGTCTACCAGGAGGGGGGTTGAGGGAATCAAGTTTCATGGCCTGGGGCCCTCTGTGGTGGTCATAAACCACCACAAAAGGGTGGTGTTCGGGTGTGCAACTACTGAGACAGAGCAGGTGTGAGCCCTGCAAGTCACTTTGTGGCTTTGTGGGGCCCACAAGATAAATTCTAAAAATGTAACAAGGGTGGAAACTCAAAGTTGAGCTGATAGAGATCAAGTAACAACAAGTTTTAAGCCTTGAAAGCAACTTCAAAATTCTATTTAATTCTTGCAAGTTTAAAAAAAAACTGAAAACATGAACTTTGACTTTCTAAATAAAACACCTATTTTGACTTTGATGAGTTATATCTTGAATCTAATTACTGATATGGATATATTATGATAAAACAAATCTATTCTAAGCTAGATTAACTAGTATGGAACTGAATTGGAGAAGTTGGGATCAAATTCTCCCAACAGTTAACTGTTGGGGGAGGTTTTTTTGATTTCTTTGACTTTCAACTAAACAAATGCCAAGTTATGACTTGCAAGACCTTTAATGACTTATAGTAATATGTTGTAAATGAAAACAAGAACAAAAGACTCCCTGAGCACAGTTAAAAGGTCTGAGCCAAACACTCCCTATGATGACTGTCTAAGAGAATTTTCAAAGCAAGAGGGAGTATTTAAGCTATTCAAACACACACACATGATCAATAAGCTAAACCTAACTGAGATAAGCAAATAACAACCAGATATAAGCACTTATAATGGATCTAGACTAAACAGTGAATGCAAGATAGGATATAAGCTGAGATTGGAATTGGAAAGGAGAAAAGTAATTCTAACCTCCAAATAATGGCATAGAGCTCATATGAGCATAGTAACAACCAACTAAAGCTTATTTAACCCACAAAATCCATTTCTGAATCAGCTAACCATCATATGTCCCATGTTTGACTTTTGTTGACTGGTACTATTTTTGAACTAAAATCTCTCTTTTACCTTCCAGAGCTTATGAAAGCTTATAAATTACCTTAAACAAGCTTAATAGAACAGATTTGATAGCTTAGGAATCTAAAACAACAACTACAATCACCATGACCAAGCTTAAGAGAATTTGAGTAAAAATATTGCAATGACTGAATTGATAATGAAATTAGAAATTAATTATGAAAATAAGGTTTACATATACTGAGAATGGAGATCACAACTAATTTAGACTAGAAAATACAACTAAAAATTAAACTTAATCTAAATACGACACTAGACTATGCTAAAATTAACTACTACTCATCTCTGGACTTTTTTTCTTGACTTTATAGAACCCTGGCATCAATCTCTTTCTTTCCCATTTACTTTTGAGCCGTTTGATGGCTCTTATTCAATCCCCACCGTTCAAACGTATTTTGGCGCCAATTTGTGTTTTGGCAGATTAGTGGTGTTTGGTGGGATAGTTGGTGCATTTAATGAAGAGGGGGGATGTATGTGAAGAGTTGGTGAGACTTTGGAGGAGGGGGGAGACAAAGCACCATGGATTAGGGATGTGTCAGGGACGATGAACAGTAACCCGTGGTTGTGGTGTTGACTGGGGTCAAACGGGGGAGTTATTAGTTTAAAAGGTGGGCCGGCTTTGTTGATTGGGCTTGGGGTTGGGTTTGTGGATCAGGCCATGTTTTTAGTTGGGAATGGATTTGGCTTGTTTGTTTAATAAATACAACCATAAGGACCAATCATGTAATTTAGCAAAAGTTTAGGGACTGAAATGGTGATTTTCCAAAATATATGATAAGGACTAAACTTGCCAATCAACAATATTTCAAAAACCATTTTTTTCAATTTTGTACTTTTCAAAATTCCCGGGGACTAAAAATGATAATTTTCAAAGTCCGGGGACTAAAATTGCCATTTTATAAAAACTTTTGTCCAAGGAGTAATATTGAATATTTTTAAATTTCCAAGGACTAAAAATGGTTTTTCATTCAAAATTATCCCACCAGGGACTGAATCTGACAATTTCTGAAACTCCAGGGACTAATTTTGCCAATTTGGATTTTTAGGGACTAAACATGTAATTTTCTCAAACTTTTTACCCAAAGTCTAAATTTGATAATTTTTACTTTTAAAAACTTTGGGTTGACTTTTCTTTCGTTTTTAAAACGTCAGGGACTAGTTTTGTCAATATTTGAAACTTGAGGGACTGAAACTGCCAATTGTGCAAACTTTGTTCGTTTTTCATTTGTTTTTAAACGTTTTGCATCTAAAACATATAAAACACACTTTTGAGATAATTTCAGTATTTTGATGCATTATTGGGTGTTTTTGGATATTTTGGCAGTTCATATAAGACAAAAATGATGAGTATTTACACACTCATCAATCCCCCACACTAAACTATTGCTAGTCCCTAGCAATATTTTGAGAAAAACTTGATGGATTTGAAAAACTCTTTACCAAAAGCCATCACTTCTGGAGTAGCCAGGTGTAAGAACTGTGGCACACCTGATAACCGTGTGATTTTGAGCAAACCACCAGCTGTCAACGGATTTGAGAAGTCTTTACCAAAAGCCGTTTGCTTCTGGACTAGCCAGCTCTTGATGGAATAGTCAACATCTTGGTGAGCTGATTACCAATTATTGATTTTCCACGGCCTTTACCACAAGCCATAATCTTGCGGGCTAGCCAACTCATTTGTTTTCGGGGAGTTGATAAACCATACAATTTTGGGCAAATTGCCAGCCGTCAACGGATTTGATATGTCTTTACCAAGAGCCGTTTGCTCCTGGACTAGCCAATCCCTTTTGTCGGTTAGACAAGGCGGACTGATTACCAAAAATTTTGAAGCACCAGTGAAAAAAAATTTTTGAAAAAATTTTGAAATTTTGGCTAAAAACGGGGGTATTATATAGTAAAATGTGATAAAATTCGCTAGAATAGCGAATACCCCCCCACACTTATCAGGAATATTGTCCTCAATATTCAAAATCCCGGCTATTATGCCGACATTTTGAACGTAAAGGGGCAACATTACAAGCGAAGCGTGGAAAACACCATTTTGTATTTTCACTCTATTTGTAACCAGAGGATGGGGGACTCCCCCACACTTAGGGTGAAAACCCTATAAGCATGCTATTGTTTTTGTTTACCGAGTCGCTAGCTTGACTCGACCCCGAATTCATTTGTCCTTGGGGAAGCATGATGTGGAAGAGACAATCTCAATCGGACTTTCATTCAGGATGTTTGGACAAACATTTGAAGTACGTGAAAGTTCCACACCAATGAGATAAGTATCCGGCTCAAGATAATGATACATGAAAATGCCGGGATCAAATATAGTGTCCTCACTCCCGAAGGAGTGAAGAAGAGGAGAAATCACCTGGTAGGTGAAGGAAAGAAGAGAGATCTGAATAGCAATTAAGATAAGTACTTCCTCCTCAAGAAATGTATATTCAAGTGGAGGAGGCAAGTCCTTGAGCTTGATCTCAGGAAATTTATCAGTTTCCTCAACTGATTGGATTTCCTCATTATGAAGTTGTTTGGGTGGGAGAGGGGGGAATGAATCTTCATTTAACAAACTCTCTAGAAAAAGAATGTCCCCCTCAGGATCAAGATAATTATCATCAACTTCATATGAAATTGAACTATCTTCAGTAAGAAAAATCTCGAATTCGTCTAGATCTTTTTCACTTTCCGGAGTAAGTGGATTGATCTGAGTAAGTTCAATCGAAGGATCACGAGTAAGTAAGAATTCTAACTCTCTCAAATCCGCATCAAAGTCAAAGACTTCATTTTCATCCCTTGGTGGGATGGGATCCATATGAGAGAGTTCATCAGCGAACTCTTCAAGAAGAAAGTCAACATCGGAGTGTAGAAGTGATGCATCAATAAATTCAATGTCTCCATAAGATAAACAATCATCACTGGAATCAGAGACAGTCTCAATTTGATCATTTGGATTATTAGGGGTGGAAGGAATATCACACATAAGATCAAAAGTCCCCTGTGACTCTCTCGGGATTGGGACAAGGATCTCAACACTAGACTTTATTAATTCGTCCGATTCCTTATTAGGAACAGTGCTAAGATGCTCATCCCCCATGTTTAGAGAGTGAGTGTGAACTTCGGGTGTGATAACAACAGGCAGAGGGAGATGAGAGGAGTTAGCATTCATGGAATTTTCAAGTTCCATTTGTTCAACGGCTAATAATTTCCCCGTCTCATTATTTTCTCCCTGATTTTCAATGGGAGGAATCACAAATGATGAATCAGACGAACCCTTATAAAATTGAAGAACATCAAGGGTATCTTCATTATCACTATCATCATCACAGTCTAGAAGAGCAGCTTGACGAAATTTGGCACGTGTTATGGCTGCTTGTTCTAAGACAAGTAATTCCTCCATACTCAATTCGTTTCTAGCCTCTCGTTCTTCAGCAAGTAATTCTGCCATAGATTTCTCACGAGAGTCTCGAAACGGTGTAGTAACCAACTCCTCCTTAAGTTCTTTTAAAATATCAAGAGCCTTTAGTAAAAGGTCTTGCTCGGTTTCTTGAGGAGTTGTGTGAATCATATCGTGCTGTGGAGGTGGGTCGGAAAACGAATAGTCGTAATTGTTACAAGGAAATGGACTCCTTGTTTGACAATCCGAGCTAGAGTGTGGACCTCCACAGTAATCACAACAGTAATACTGATGTGGCTGTGGGTTGTATGTGCTAGAATTACAATTGCTATCAGGAGACTGCTCATAGACAAGCGTGTTTCCCGATTGACAATCATAACTGTAGTGTGAACCACCACAGTACTCACAACAGCAAAACTGTTGAGACTGATGGTGTGGTAACTGATGGAATGAATCAGTCGTGTCATGGTAGGAATAAGGATTCTGGTTATAGACAGACCCGTTTCCCGACTCTACCATGCCACAACTGGGGCAATTGCCACCATTATGAGGATTACCACACCATTGGCAAACCAGAAGGTGTGGGTGAGACATAGAAAGAATCAAATGGTTTGGGAGGGGTAGGGATGAAGAATCAAAGATGTGAGAGGGTTAAGGTAAATATTTATGGGTTTTTGGAAATACATTTTGTACAAATGAGAAAGAAAATGTTTTTGTGTTTTTGTTTTTATGAAAATATGAACAAGGATGGATAAATGTACAATGGAACGAATTCCAAAGACACTAATCAGAAAAACCGTTTAGATAAACGCGCACAACCTCCCCGGCAGCGGCGCCAAAAGTTGATTGGCTCCAAACGGTCAACCTAAATTGACCAAGGAATGGTCAACAAGGTCAAACTCCTAAGGCTCAATGCTCCGTGGAAGTATAGGGTTTCCCCGGGTCGTATGTCCCAACGAGGTGTGAATTGTAAACAAACGGTTTCGTGATCGGGTGAAATTGGACAGGAAAAGGTTTTGAGTGATTAGAACTAAGGAATATACTAGAAAATAGCTTAAACAAGCTATTTGAATAAGACAAGAAAGTTTGAAAACCAAGAAACGTTTAAAACTTAAAAACGCGTACGTTCAGTTTTAAATAAAACGTAAACGTACGAAATAAAACGCGAGTTTTAACAAAATAAAATACTTACAAAAGTGAAAATCACATTTTTACAATCCTAATAATAAAAGAAGCTTTTTAGAAAATTAAAATTACTTTTTACACTATTTAATTATTTAATATTAATTAAAAACTATTTAATACTTATTATTAATATTTAAATAACTAAAATACACTTACAATATTATTTAAATACTAAAAAGGTAAAAATAAAATTCCTAAACTTATAAAATAACTAAAAATAAGTTTTAAAAATAAAAATAAGTATTTTTGTCTTTTTGTGATTTTTCTATTAATTAATAACTAATTAATTATTAATTAACTAATTAAACTATTTTAAATTAAGAAAAATACTAAATGAACAGTAAAAATTCTAAGAAAATTTCTAAAATTATTTTACAACATATAAAAGCTATAAAAAATATAAAAACTAGATTTTACTTAATAAAAACTAATAATGCTATTTTAAACTTAATATTAATTAATAATTAATAAAACTAAAATTAATTCTAATTAATACTAAATGAGAAAATAAAAATCTGAGAAAATTAATATAAATACTTTAATATAAGATATAATTAATAAAAATATAAAAATGACAAGTACTTAACAAAAATCTAAAAATGAAAAATAAAATTCAAATAAAATTAAATAGAAACTATCACTTAAAATAAAACTTGGATTTTCTGGATTTTTATTTTAGAAACTTAATTTATAACTAAAAACAAAAACTTTTTACAAAAACAACTTTCTAGGAAATCAGAAATAAGCACTGAATAAGCCAAAAGTCAAGACAGTTGACTATTGTTGACCAATATGCAAAATAAGCTAAAACTAGCTCAAGTGGGACCCACTCTAGGTAAATCTTGTTCAAGTGAGTGTATTAGACAAGTATAAGCCATAAAAAGCAAAGGTGGACCACACAATAAGCAATAAGCACAAAATAAGCAATCCAATAATTTCCTAACTGCTCAGAAATGGGACAACTTTGAGGCCTTGATCTAGGTGGGTCCCAGTGGTCTTGAGGTCAAGGCTTGGGTCAAAACCACAAGTCTACCAGGAGGGGGGTTGAGGGAATCAAGTTTCATGGCCTGGGGCCCTCTGTGGTGGTCATAAACCACCACAAAAGGGTGGTGTTTGGGTGTGCAACTGCTGAGACAGAGCAGGTGTGAGCCCTGCAAGTCACTTTGTGGCTTTGTGGGGCCCACAAGACAAATTCTAAAAATGTAACAAGGGTGGAAACTCAAAGTTGAGCTGATAGAGATCAAGTAACAACAAGTTTTAAGCCTTGAAAGCAACTTCAAAATTCTATTTAATTCTTGCAAGTTTAAAAAAAAAACTGAAAACATGAACTTTGACTTTCTAAATAAAACAACTATTTTGACTTTGATGAGTTATATCTTGAATCTAATTACTGATATGGATATATTATGATAAAACAAATCTATTCTAAGCTAGATTAACTAGTATGGAACTGAATTGGAGAAGTTGGGATCAAATTCTCCCAACAGTTAACTGTTGGGGGAGGTTTTTTTGATTTCTTTGACTTTCAACTAAACAAATGCCAAGTTATGACTTGCAAGACCTTTAATGACTTATAGTAACATGTTGTAAATGAAAACAAGAACAAAAGACTCCCTGAGCACAGTTAAAAGGTCTGAGCCAAACACTCCCTATGATGACTGTCTAAGAGAATTTTCAAAGCAAGAGGGAGTATTTAAGCTATTCAAACACACACACATGATCAATAAGCTAAACCTAACTGAGATAAGCAAATAACAACCAGATATAAGCACTTATAATGGATCTAGACTAAACAGTGAATGCAAGATAGGATATAAGCTGAGATTGGAATTGGAAAGGAGAAAAGTAATTCTAACCTCCAAATAATGGCATAGAGCTCATATGAGCATAGTAACAACCAACTAAAGCTTATTTAACCCACAAAATCCATTTCTGAATCAGCTAACCATCATATGTCCCATGTTTGACTTTTGTTGACTGGTACTATTTTTGAACTAAAATCTCTCTTTTACCTTCCAGAGCTTATGAAAGCTTATAAATTACCTTAAACAAGCTTAATAGAACAGATTTGATAGCTTAGGAATCTAAAACAACAACTACAATCACCATGACCAAGCTTAAGAGAATTTGAGTAAAAATATTGCAATGACTGAATTGATAATGAAATTAGAAATTAATTATGAAAATAAGGTTTACATATACTGAGAATGGAGATCACAACTAATTTAGACTAGAAAATACAACTAAAAATTAAACTTAATCTAAATACGACACTAGACTATGCTAAAATTAACTACTACTCATCTCTGGACTTTTTTTCTTGACTTTATAGAACCCTGGCATCAATCTCTTTCTTTCCCATTTACTTTTGAGCCGTTGGATGGCTCTTATTCAATCCCCACCGTTCAAACGTATTTTGGCGCCAATTTGTGTTTTGGCAGATTAGTGGTGTTTGGTGGGATAGTTGGTGTATTTAATGAAGAGGGGGGATGTATGTGAAGAGTTGGTGAGACTTTGGAGGAGGGGGGAGACAAAGCACCATGGATTAGGGATGTGTCAGGGACGATGAACAGTAACCCGTGGTTGTGGTGTTGACTGGGGTCAAACGGGGGAGTTATTAGTTTAAAAGGTGGGCCGGCTTTGTTGATTGGGCTTGGGGTTGGGTTTGTGGATCAGGCCATGTTTTTAGTTGGGAATGGATTTGGCTTGTTTGTTTAATAAATACAACCATAAGGACCAATCATGTAATTTAGCAAAAGTTTAGGGACTGAAATGGTGATTTTCCAAAATATATGATAAGGACTAAACTTGCCAATCAACAATATTTCAAAAACCATTTTTTTCAATTTTGTACTTTTCAAAATTCTCGGGGACTAAAAATGATAATTTTCAAAGTCCGGGGACTAAAATTGCCATTTTATAAAAACTTTTGTCCAAGGAGTAATATTGAATATTTTTAAATTTCCAAGGACTAAAAATGGTTTTTCATTCAAAATTATCCCACCAGGGACTGAATCTGACAATTTCTGAAACTCCAGGGACTAATTTTGCCAATTTGGATTTTTAGGGACTAAACATGTAATTTTCTCAAACTTTTTACCCAAAGTCTAAATTTGATAATTTTTACTTTTAAAAACTTTGGGTTGACTTTTCTTTCGTTTTTAAAACGTCAGGGACTAGTTTTGTCAATATTTGAAACTTGAGGGACTGAAACTGCCAATTGTGCAAACTTTGTTCGTTTTTCATTTGTTTTTAAACGTTTTGCATCTAAAACATATAAAACACACTTTTGAGATAATTTCAGTATTTTGATGCATTATTGGGTGTTTTTGGATATTTTGGCAGTTCATATAAGACAAAACTGATGAGTATTTACACACTCATCACATAGCTTCATCATTTGATGTCGAGTTTGGTCACCTGCCTTAGTCTTTCTGAACGTCTTGGTCTTGTGAAGGACATAGTATTAGTATAACTGAGCTGAGTATTTCAAAATTCATGGAACCTCGGTGGAATATAGACTAGTCACCTATATTCAACCCGGGATAGTGGGACATAGGCTGACTACCTATGTCTGACTCAGAGATGAATTTTGCAACACTAAGAATGGTTATAATAAAATTTTGTCTGGATTGAATCCTCAACTCAATTTCCAAATGTTTCATTATGTGTGTGTATACCCTCGTTGTCAGAACGCTTATACTTTTCCTCACCTTGTGAACCGCCGCCTAGAAACACGTCAACTAGTCATTTCATCTCATGAATTTTCACCTTTGTAACACTTCTGAGACCAACGTTAACTGAACTTCGGGACGAAGTTCCCTTAAGGGGTAGAGACTGTCACAACTCGTAAATTCTGGTCTTTTCCCGAACTTTCAACATTTATTATTCATAAAACACTATTCACCTCCGGAGAAAATTTGTCATTTATACGTGGGTTGCGTTATTTTTGTAAACGTACGATTATTAACCTAAGAAACGTTATCTTATGAACTAATATTTTGAATAATTGATCCGACACTCCCAACTATGGTCCTAACATATTTTATACTCATAATAATAATGTAAAAATTATATTATTAATTTGCCCGGTATTTTGGAAATTTATTTAACTTATATCGTACGCCTAATTTATTTACGACGGTTTTCGTAAAAACTAAACAATGATCACCCGAACACCCAATATTTATACCCAACATATTTTCACAATTTTTATAACTTTATTATGTCCCAATTAACTTCATCATATTTTACTTCAACTCGTCACGGTTTATTTTTAGTTAACTCGGTACCCGGTACACCTTAAAACTACAAATAAATACACAAATCATCACCTAATACCACAAATTCTTACACAACTCATCTTTTTCTTCTTTTTCTCAACAAATGCCGCCCCCCCCCCCCCCCCCCATGACTTCTTCCCCCATTTTATGGATCTTGTCTAAATTCAATAATGTATATAATTTATACTTATCAATATTCATTTCATTTTACTAAAAACCACTAGAAACTTTCTCTCTTTTCTTTCCTTTGGGTGTGGTGGATCGGCCAAGAACAACCAACAAGAAGAAACCATGGATTTTTGAAGATCAAGTGTTAATTGGGTCTCATATGTATTTCTAGTTAGGGTTTTGTGATAAAACTCTAGTTTTCTTTGCATCATCATCTTCAAAACTCATCCAATCATCAAGTAAGCTTTAAGATCACTTGTTGATCTTTCCATACTTTCATTTTTCTAGTTTCATGTTGTTTATTCAAGATCTACATGCATATGTTAGTTATACCACTCATTTATATATATATCTAACTTTTGAACTCTAGAAATGGATTATAGTTAGATCCTTGTTAGATCCACTTGATTTGTGATGTTTAGGAACCCATGACATCCTAAGAAGGTGTATGGTAAGATTAGACTAGATTTGTGGTGATTGAAAGTGGTTTGGTTGGATTAGAAACTAGTTTGGAACATTAAAAATGGATTTTAAACATATATAAAAACCTACTGTCCTTAAAATGAAAACGTGGTCAACTCAGTGGGTTTGGGGTAACTTTTGACCAAATATTTAGAAAATACATTCCGAGACGGAACTATGGCCGAAAACGGGGATGAAAACGAGTTAATAACGAAGGAGATACGCCAAAAACGAGTTTAACGACGAAAACTATATTTTCTGAAAACTGCATGCTGTTTGGCATTTTTAGACGGACAAATAGAGGCATTAAACGTAACTTAGAGAAGCCGAGTTATCAAAAATATACTAGTATTTACAAAAACGAATCCGTGGATATAAAGAACGAGGGAAATGAACCTATAACGACCAAGTTATACCCGTTTTAACATTGTCAAAACTATATATATATATATATGGTCACAAATAAAAATAATAACTTACGTACTAAATGGTATATTTTTCTAGAAACGTTACTAAGGACTATATTCTTAACAAACGAATACGTACGACCCAAGGGTTATTTATGCGACTACTAGACGATATCTTAAAGTTTTCAAAACGAGGAATATAACACTAACGTTTTTATATATGATATATTATGACAAGTTTTTATTATTCTAGTTGGACTTATTTTTCTTAAGTATGGAAAATACTTTACTTTGACAATAACAAGTATTTTCAAGTTACGAGTGGTATAGGTATCATGTGCATGTGCATTCTATACATCCTTTCATGATCTAAGTAGATCACTATCATTCATATTAGGTTGCGGTTAGAGATCGAACCTCATTTCTGTGTATCCACTTTTGTCGTCGTAGCTATTCGCACCAGGTGAGTCATAGCCCCACTTTTACTCTTTATACTTGTTTTAACTCTTTAGGGGAGATACATGCTCAACTAATTGCTTACTAGTATAAATACTCAAAACATACTTTCTTGATACTCAAAACATTTATTCTTGATAGTTTTATACTTGATTTAATACATACGTGACTGTGATATACTTAACTGTGTTATACTAAACTGTGATGTGTATTCTTGAGCTACTGAGACTTCCAATGGCCCCAGATTAAGTTGCTGGGCACAACCATGGAGACTTATATACTTCTAATGGCCCCAGATTAAGTTGTTGGGCACAACCATGGAGACTTATATATTTCCACTGGCCCCAGATTAAGTTGCTGGGCACAACCATGGAAATATACATACAAACGTGAGGTCTTCGGAGATGAAGTGTAGACTCAGGACTAATTGCTTAACTGTTGTGATAAACTTATATATGTTTTACTCATACTATATATTGTAGCAGTGGGTTGTAAACACACATGTTACAAGGCTCTTATGGCGGGACTTGTAACTGAGTGGATTTACGATGCCTTTGCTGGGTAACCTTCATACATATGCATAAACTTTATTTGTTAAACAAACTCTATGAACTCACCAACCTCGTGTTGACACTTTAGCATGTATTTTCAGGTTTTAACCTATGGCACGCTACAGGAGGTTTTGGCAGGGCATGGCATGGTCATAGAAGACTCTGATTATTTATATGGGGACCGTTTTAAACTATTTTAAGGGCCTACTTCCGCACTACTTTTAACAATGTAAATACAATATTTTTGACTTAACTATTTTATTCTAAATGATTGAAGTGAAAACCATTTTTGAACTTGTGTTGTAATATCAATTGAGTTACACCCCAGCTACATGTATGCTTCCGCTGGACCCGATTTTGGGGGTGTGACAACTTTTATATATATATATGAAAAACATAGTATCTGATAAATATAACAAAAGAAAATAATGCAACGTTCAGCTGCTCTTTATAATTTAATAGTACAATGGCCAATATCATGAACAACTTTTGTGACAAAGTCGGCATCTACTTATGTATTATATTATTTAAACTCCAATAAGACATGATCTATATAGTAACATATGCAAACATAGTTTTTAATCCTATACACAATATTACAATACACTAACTGTTGCATGCCATACAAACATAGTATGTGATAAAGGCTGTTGTCAAAGCAACAACATATCATACTAAGATATTGGTACTATCACTTTTATAGATAGATGAAAAACATAGTATCTGATAAATATAACAAACAAAAATAATGCAACGTTCAGCTGCTCTTTATAATTTAATAATACAATGGCCAATATCATGAACACCTTTTGTGACAAAGTCCACATCTACTTATGTATTATATTCTTTAAACTCCAATATCATGCGTTACTACATTAACACTCAAACAAAGTCTGTTGTGACAGCAACTAAACGAATCCAAGACAACAAAAATACCATATGGGATGCTTGTTGGGTTCCAATAAGACCTGATCTATATGTATTATATTCTTTTAAATGATCTATATATTAGCAAAAACTCAAGCAAAGGTTGTTGTCAAAGCAACAAAACAAATCCAAGACAACAAAAATACCCTAAGGAAAACTAACATATGCAATCATAGTTTTTAATCCTATACACAATATTACAATACACTTACTTTTAACATTCAAACAAAAGCTATAAATTGAAAAATTAATAAACCAACGTATCAGTATTTCTTTATGACAAAACATACCTTCTAAATTCAACGGAGTACCTTTATTTGGAGGTTGCTTGCCTGCAAAAAAAAGCATCAACATATACACAATATCAATTACTTACAAACATTATGTACAAAGTAATTGATGTTAATAAACACTCAAACAAATGCTGCTGTGACAAAAAACTAAACGAATCCAATACAACAAAAATACCCTACGGGGTGGTTGCTGTGTACAATCAATCCAAAGTCACCCTAACAAAAACAATTGTATACCTCTCAAATTCGGTCGACCAACTTTCTTTACTGGTTGCTTTCCTCCTAAAAAATAATCAACACAAACACAACAATAATATATTAGATTTAATGATTGATTGGGTCTAAACCGTCAGATATTCTTGACCAAGGTCAACAAGTCAAAAACAGCTTAGAATCAATGCTCCGTGGATAGTATAGTGTTTCCCTGGGTCGTTAAAGTCCCAGCGAGATTGAAATGGTGTCGTTTGAAATCGTTTTTGAGAAAGTGGCACTGAGGACAGTAGCCAGATGATGTGGAATTGATATTGCTACTGTTATTTTGGTATTTGTACACAGATATAATATTCACAAAAATCAGATAACAGATATATGCACGTATTCACAATTTAGATTTACGCAATCGGACTGAAAAAGTGGGATTTTGGTATTTAACAAACTACAGGGGGTGCTTTTGACACTTTTTAAAACTCAAAATTAAAAATGAAAATGAAATTATAAAAGTGATTGAAATACTGTTTAAATATTATTTAAATAATTAAACTATTTAAAATCTAAATTAAAATCTAATTTAAATTAACTAATAATTATAACTACTACAAATTAAACTAAAAATTTGCAAAAATAATTTCTAAACTTAAATTAGAACTTGAAGAAAGTATAAAAAATAAAAATAAATATTTTTGTCTTTTTGTGAACTTTTTATAAATTGAAAACTATTTAACTTAATTAAACTAATTAAACTACTTTTAATTAATATTAATACTAAATTAACTTAGAAAATTAAGATAAAATTTATAAAATTACTTAACCATCACAGGAATCCTACAAAATTATAAAAACTCTAAAAATTAAGTTTTAAGATTAATCCACTAATTATTTACCTTTTAATTAACTTAAGTCTAATTTAAATAATTAAAATAAGAAAAATATAAAATGAACAGTAGAAATTCAAAATATATTTTTTAAAAGTCTATTATACTATATTAGAGCTAGGAAAAATATAAAAACTAAGTTTTACTTTATAAAAACTAAATATGATATTTAATACTTAATATTAATTAATAAATAAGAAAACTAGAATTAAATCTAATTAATACTAAATGACAGAATAAAAATCTGAAAAATTTACTAAAAATACTTTACTATATAAGGTAATTAATAAAAATATAAAAACACTAAGTACTTAATTAAAATCTAAAAATGAAAATTAAAATTAAATTGAATTAAATAGAAACTATCACTTATTTTAAATTGGTTTTTTCTTGGATTTACTTTTACAAACCTACTTAACTACTAAAAATGAGAAACTTTTATGAAAATACTTTTGAAAATTGCTTATAAATAATTAGTAGCACCCCCTTTGCTTATACAGTTTGACTTTGGTTGACTGTGTGGTCAAATGAGGTCAAATGAGTGATGGTGAGGTCCACAATGATGGAAATGGGTATCAACAAGCTCAACAATCTCAAATAAGCCAGAAACAACAAGACTTAAGCACAAATAAGCTGAATTAGTTCAAATAAGCACTTTAGCAAATCTGAGTTTCACTCAGATTATGGGACAGACTTTATGGGCAATTCCAAGTGGGGTCCACTGGGTCCTAGGTCAAACCAATGGTCAATCCACACTCCCTGGTAGGAGGGGGGTTGGAAAAAGTCAATTTGAACCACTAGGGCCCACTGGGGTGGTCTACAACCACCACCAAAGTTGGTGGTGTGGTGGAGGTCTGCTGTGCACAGGGCAGAATCTTGCCCTGCAACTCACTTTGAGGGTCTGTGGGATCCACACAAACTTTCACAAAAATTAAGCAAAAATTGGGGCTTAAAGATCAGCTAATAGACTCTAACTACAACAAGTTTCAACCCTTAACTCCCATCACACAAATCACAATTGAACTTGGAAATTTTGCAAAAATCTGAGGATATGAAATTTGACTTTTTAATGAAAACTCAAACTTTGACTTTGGTTGATTTCTATTGGATCTAAATGACTGAATGTGATGTAATGGACTGTAATGAGATTAACTCTAACAATCTTAACTAATTATGAAGAGGTTTGATGAGAAATCACACTCAAAATCTTAACAGTGAACAAAATTAAGGCATTCAAATTGGATTTTGACTTTTTAACTAATAGCTACTGATTTTTATTACACAACTGAGCTAATATAACCTAATGTACTATGTTTATGCAAGATACAACAACAATAGTCAACTAGAACATATGGGAACATGCAAAACCAAACACCCCTTTATGAAGGACTGTCTTAAGATTTTTAAAGCATATGATCACTAGGTTATACAAACTTGATTTCTAATGATTGATTATGATTAAATAGACTTATTTAAGCATTTTAGGAACAGAATGTAACAACAACAACACAAGTATACTACTTAACTGATTATAACTATTAAGCTAAGATTCCAAGTAGCTAATTAATTCTAAGTAATAAGTAATCAATATTAAGCTGCAAATCAATCAAACATCAACCAAATAGCAATAGCAAACACAGATTATCAGATCTAAGCAAGTAATTAGAAACTAACTAGGAACTAGATTTTTAGTGGAAATTTGAAATGAGCAAAAGCTTACAACCAAACCCCTAGCTTGAACAAGGGGCTTCTCCACAGAAGCCTATCTTTAGTGTCACACCCCCAAAATCGGGTCCAGCGGAAGCATACGTGTAGCTGGGGTGTAACTCAATTGGTCTTACAACACTAGTTCAAAAATGGTTTTCACTTTAATCATTTAGAATAAAATCGTTTAACCAAAAATATTGAATTTACATCGTTAAAAGTAGTGCGGAAGTAGGCCCTTAAAATAGTTTAAAACGGTCCCCATATAAATAATCAGAGTCTTCTATGACCATGCCATGCCCTGCCCAAAACCTCCAGGAGCGTGCCATAGGTTAAAACCTGAAAATACATGCTAAAGTGTCAACACGAGGTTGGTGAGTTCATAGAGTTTGTTTAACAAATAAAGTTTATAGAAAAGTGATCACACAGCAAAGGCATCGTAAATCCACTCAGTTGCAAATCCCGCCATAAGAGACTTGCAACCTGTGTGTTTACAACCCACTGCTAAATAGTTTAGGTCTAATAGTCAAGTACACGTGGTCAATATAGTTCACAATATGGGCACATAGTATATAATAAAGAATGTGGCAAGGCTCCTAAAATAAATAATATGCGTTCCGTAGACAGGGGAACGAGAGGTTGGCCGACCTCTAATAGCGCTATCCATACTACCTACTGCCCCACACAAGGAGGCCGCACGAACGGTACGTATAAACTGGAGTGCGAACGGCAAACCAGCAGGAGACTAACAATTGCAGATGCACGAACAGTACATCATTCACAAACTATTATATAGTAATCAGTTACTCCGTTGACAGGGGAGATTTTATGTTGCTCCGTACATGGGAGACTTTATAATGCTGCTCCGTCGACAGGGGAGACTTTGCACTGCTCCGTACATGGGAGACTTTAGGTTGCTCCGAACAAGGGAGGCTTTATAATGCTGCTCCGTAGACAGGGGAGACTTTGCATTGCTCCGTACATGGGAGACTTTAGGTTATAGCACGTACGGTGCATTAAGTTCAAAAGTTTAAGTCAATTTCAAAAGTCAAGTCAAGTTCAAAAGGTCAAGACAAGTTCAAAGAGTCAAATAATAGTTCATTTAAAAACGAGCATGTATTCTCCCCCAAAAGTTGACAAAACAATTAAAAGAGTAGGGGCTATGACTCACCTCGAAGCGATAGCAATGATGACAAAAGTGGATACACAGAAATGAGGTTCGATCTCTAACCGCGACCTATACTGAACGAATGATATGATCTACTTAAATTATGAGGGGATGCGATGAATGTACATGCACATGAAGCCTATACCACTCGTAGTTTGAAAATAAGCGTTGGCGTTGAATTATAGTGTTTCCATAACTTAAGAGAATATTTGCTATTAGATGTTGTCAAATATATATATAGTTCGCCTAGTTTCAAAAGTGTATAACTTGGTCGTTTTAAGCTCGTTTTCTACGTTCTTTACATTCCCGGAATCGTGGGACAACATACTAATATATTTTCAATAGCTCGGCTCCTCTAGGTTACGTTTAACGCCTCTATTTGTCCGTCTAAAAATGCCAAACAACATGCAGTTTTCAGAAAATATAGTTTTCGTCGTTAAACCCGTTTTTGGCGTATCTCCTTCGTTATTAACTCGTTTTCATCCCCGTTTTCGGCCATAGTTCCGTCTCGGAAAGTATTTTCTAAATATTTGGTCAAAAGTTACCCCAAACCCACTGAGTTGGCCACGTTTTCATTTTGAGGACAGTAGGTTTATATAATGTTTCAAAAATCATTTCTAAGGTTCCAATCTAGTTTCTAATCCAACCAAACCACTTTCAATCACCACAAATCTAGTCTAATCTTACCATACACCTTCTTAGGGTGTCATGGGTTCCTAAACATCATAAACCAAGTGGATCTAACAAGGATCTAACAATAATCTATTTCTAGAGTTCAAAAGTTAGATATATATATAAATGAGTGGTATATACTAACATATGCATGTAAACCTTGTATGAAATCATATGAACATAATAAGAACATGAAGAAATTATGAACAAAAGTTTGACAACTTACATAGAAAGATTAGTGAGCTTATGGAGATGAAAACTTATAAAACCTTGGGTTTTTATCACAAAACCCAAACAAGAACAACAAAAGGGACAAGATTAACACTTGATCTTGGAAAAATTATGGTTTCTTCTTTGTGTCTTGCCTTGGTCGATCCACCCCCAAAAGAGAAAGAAAAAGGAAATGTTGCTAGTTTGATTTTTGTGGAAATGAAATGAAATGTACAAGTATAACTATGTATAATAATGAAAGAGAACAAGATCCACAAAATGGGGAAGGGTGCAAGGGGGGGGGGGGGGGGGGGGGGGCTGAATTTGGTGAAAAAAAGGAGAAGAAAACATGTGACTTTAGTAAGATAGTTGGTATAATGTGTAGATATTATTAGTTTTAGGTGACACCGGGTACCGAGTTAACTAAAAATAAACCGTGACGAGTTGAAGTAAAAATATGATGAAGTTAATTGGGACATAATAAAGTTATAAAAATTGTGAAAATATGTTGGGTAAAAATATTGGGTGTTCGGGTGATCATTGTTTAGTTTTTACGAAAACCGTCGTAAATAAATTAGGCGTACGATATAAGTTAAATAAATTTCCAAAACACCGGGTAAATTAATAATATAATTTTTATATTATTATTATGAGTATAAAAATATGTTAGGACCATAGTTGGGATTGACGGATCAATTATTCAAAATAATAGCTCATAAGATAACGTTTCTTAGGTTAAAAATCGTACGTTTACAAAAATGACGCAACCCACGTATAAATGACAAATTTTCTCCGGAGGTGAATAGTGTTTTATGAATAGTAAAATTTTAAAACGCTTCTCAGAATCACAAACTGACTCCGAAAAAGATGAATAGTAAAATGATGAATAGTGATCGATGAATAGTAAATGTGAAAGTTCGGGAAAAGGCCAGAATTTACGAGTTGTGACAGTCTCTACCCCTTAAGGAACTTCGTCCCGAAGTTCAGTTAACGTTGGTCTCAGAAGTGTTATAAAGGTGAAGATTCATGAGATGAAATGACAAGTTGACGTGCTTCTAGGCGGCGGTTCACGAAGTGATGAAAAGTATAAGCGTTCTGACAACGAGGGTATACACACATAATGAAACATCTGGAAATTGAGTAGAAGATTCAATCCAGACAGAATTTTATTATAACCATTCTCAGTGTTGCAAAATTCATTTCTGAGTCGGATATAGGTAGTCAGCCTATGTCCCACTATCCCGGGTTGAATATAGGTGACTAGTCTATATTCCACCGAGGTTCCATGAATTTTGAAATACTCAGCTCAGTTATACTACCAAGACGTACAGAAAGACTAAGGCAGGTGACCAAACTCGAGGTCAAATGATGAAACTATGCCAGGAGAAACATAACAGGGTGACATATATGATACGTGAACATGCTCATATGAAAGACAATGATAGAGATCAATTAGAACAAATGAACATAATATACCAGATAATGAGACACAAATCTCATCACCTAAGCCAGCAACAAACCACAATGAGGCTTCAGCTTGGCAGGCAGGCACGTGACGGTCATAGGGTTAAGTTTTTCATAAAAGTAGCTATAGTCTAGGTTTTAAAAACACTTAGTTCGCTATAGCCAAAGCTCTGATACCAATCTGTCACACCCCCAAAATCGGGTCCAGCGGAAGCATACGTGTAGCTGGGGTGTAACTCAATTGGTCTTACAACACTAGTTCAAAAATGGTTTTCACTTTAATCATTTAGAATAAAATCGTTTAACCAAAAATATTGAATTTACATCGTTAAAAGTAGTGCGGAAGTAGGCCCTTAAAATAGTTTAAAACGGTCCCCATATAAATAATCAGAGTCTTCTATGACCATGCCATGCCCTGCCCAAAACCTCCAGGAGCGTGCCATAGGTTAAAACCTGAAAATACATGCTAAAGTGTCAACACGAGGTTGGTGAGTTCATAGAGTTTGTTTAACAAATAAAGTTTATAGAAAAGTGATCACACAGCAAAGGCATCGTAAATCCACTCAGTTGCAAATCCCGCCATAAGAGACTTGCAACCTGTGTGTTTACAACCCACTGCTAAATAGTTTAGGTCTAATAGTCAAGTACACGTGGTCAATATAGTTCACAATATGGGCACATAGTATATAATAAAGAATGTGGCAAGGCTCCTAAAATAAATAATATGCGTTCCGTAGACAGGGGAACGAGAGGTTGGCCGACCTCTAATAGCGCTATCCATACTACCTACTGCCCCACACAAGGAGGCCGCACGAACGGTACGTATAAACTGGAGTGCGAACGGCAAACCAGCAGGAGACTAACAATTGCAGATGCACGAACAGTACATCATTCACAAACTATTATATAGTAATCAGTTACTCCGTTGACAGGGGAGATTTTATGTTGCTCCGTACATGGGAGACTTTATAATGCTGCTCCGTCGACAGGGGAGACTTTGCACTGCTCCGTACATGGGAGACTTTAGGTTGCTCCGAACAAGGGAGGCTTTATAATGCTGCTCCGTAGACAGGGGAGACTTTGCATTGCTCCGTACATGGGAGACTTTAGGTTATAGCACGTACGGTGCATTAAGTTCAAAAGTTTAAGTCAATTTCAAAAGTCAAGTCAAGTTCAAAAGGTCAAGACAAGTTCAAAGAGTCAAATAATAGTTCATTTAAAAACGAGCATGTATTCTCCCCCAAAAGTTGACAAAACAATTAAAAGAGTAGGGGCTATGACTCACCTCGAAGCGATAGCAATGATGACAAAAGTGGATACACAGAAATGAGGTTCGATCTCTAACCGCGACCTATACTGAACGAATGATATGATCTACTTAAATTATGAGGGGATGCGATGAATGTACATGCACATGAAGCCTATACCACTCGTAGTTTGAAAATAAGCGTTGGCGTTGAATTATAGTGTTTCCATAACTTAAGAGAATATTTGCTATTAGATGTTGTCAAATATATATATAGTTCGCCTAGTTTCAAAAGTGTATAACTTGGTCGTTTTAAGCTCGTTTTCTACGTTCTTTACATTCCCGGAATCGTGGGACAACATACTAATATATTTTCAATAGCTCGGCTCCTCTAGGTTACGTTTAACGCCTCTATTTGTCCGTCTAAAAATGCCAAACAGCATGCAGTTTTCAGAAAATATAGTTTTCGTCGTTAAACCCGTTTTTGGCGTATCTCCTTCGTTATTAACTCGTTTTCATCCCCGTTTTCGGCCATAGTTCCGTCTCGGAAAGTATTTTCTAAATATTTGGTCAAAAGTTACCCCAAACCCACTGAGTTGGCCACGTTTTCATTTTGAGGACAGTAGGTTTATATAATGTTTCAAAAATCATTTCTAAGGTTCCAATCTAGTTTCTAATCCAACCAAACCACTTTCAATCACCACAAATCTAGTCTAATCTTACCATACACCTTCTTAGGGTGTCATGGGTTCCTAAACATCATAAACCAAGTGGATCTAACAAGGATCTAACAATAATCTATTTCTAGAGTTCAAAAGTTAGATATATATATAAATGAGTGGTATATACTAACATATGCATGTAAACCTTGTATGAAATCATATGAACATAATAAGAACATGAAGAAATTATGAACAAAAGTTTGACAACTTACATAGAAAGATTAGTGAGCTTATGGAGATGAAAACTTATAAAACCTTTGGTTTTTATCACAAAACCCAAACAAGAACAACAAAAGGGACAAGATTAACACTTGATCTTGGAAAAATTATGGTTTCTTCTTTGTGTCTTGCCTTGGTCGATCCACCCCCAAAAGAGAAAGAAAAAGGAAATGTTGCTAGTTTGATTTTTGTGGAAATGAAATGAAATGTACAAGTATAACTATGTATAATAATGAAAGGGAACAAGATCCACAAAATGGGGAAGGGTGCAAGGGGGGGGGGGCTGAATTTGGTGAAAAAAAGGAGAAGAAAACATGTGACTTTAGTAAGATAGTTGGTATAATGTGTAGATATTATTAGTTTTAGGTGACACCGGGTACCGAGTTAACTAAAAATAAACCGTGACGAGTTGAAGTAAAAATATGATGAAGTTAATTGGGACATAATAAAGTTATAAAAATTGTGAAAATATGTTGGGTAAAAATATTGGGTGTTCGGGTGATCATTGTTTAGTTTTTACGAAAACCGTCGTAAATAAATTAGGCGTACGATATAAGTTAAATAAATTTCCAAAACACCGGGTAAATTAATAATATAATTTTTATATTATTATTATGAGTATAAAAATATGTTAGGACCATAGTTGGGATTGACGGATCAATTATTTAAAATAATAGCTCATAAGATAACGTTTCTTAGGTTAAAAATCGTACGTTTACAAAAATGACGCAACCCACATATAAATGACAAATTTTCTCCGGAGGTGAATAGTGTTTTATGAATAGTAAAATTTTAAAACGCTTCTCAGAATCACAAACTGACTCCGAAAAAGATGAATAGTAAAATGATGAATAGTGATCGATGAATAGTAACCGATGAATAGTAAATGTGAAAGTTCGGGAAAAGGCCAGAATTTACGAGTTGTGACATTTAGATAGGCCAAACCAACTCCAAGCTTGATCACCAATCCTTCTCAGTACCTGAAAAACTCAAACCAAGCAAAACAGTTGACCATAGTTGACTTTTTTGTATTTTTTAGTTTTCTTCTATTACAACTGAATTTTAAAGTCTCTAGAAAGCTTAAATAAGCTTATAGGAACTTATATGAACCTAAGAGTCCATGAATCACAATGATCACAACAATACAGTTAACTAAGAACTTTGGAATGAAAATGAAAATTGCAATTCTGAGATAGAAACTTAGAATTTGAAATTTATTATGAAAATGATTACAATTACACTAGGAATTACTGATGCAATGCTTAAAAGCTTAGAGATTGATTAAAATTACAAGCTACAACTATTACGACTATTTTTTAAACTAAAATTGGAACTGCTTCTTTCCTTGCTTCTCTTTCCTTTTTATAGCCAAATATTAGGGTTCCCCAAAGCTTTCTGAACATATCCCACTCAATCTCAACTCTTGAATCATCTGAATCAATCCCAGCCTTTGATTTCGGATTTTGGCGCCAAAACTTGGTAAGGGAATTTTGGACGGTTTAGACAAGGGGGGAGGGTGGTGGCATTTAATGCTTGATGTGAGGTAGGTGTAGTGGGTTGGGCGGTGGTGATGGGATGGGCAAGTGGTGGTGGTGGTGGGTAATACCAGGGTGGTATTGGTCTGAGAGGGAAAACGGGGAAGGTGGTTTTTGGTTGTTTGACTGGGGGTTGACCCCGGTTTAATAACTTTGGGTTTTGGGTGGGTTGTTATTGACTTGGGCCCAAGATAAGGAAATTGGGTGGGCTATGGAAAAGGTATTGGATTGGTTAGGAGTAGTATTATTATTTAAGATCCGGTTTTGGTTTTGGATTCACAAGGACCTTTTTTGTAATTTTTGCAAAGTTTGAGGGTAGGATTTGGCATGTTTTTAATTTGTTTCCAAGGGTATAATATGCCATATCATGAATAGTGCAAGGTCCTTTGATGATTTTTCAGATTTATTTTCACCAGGGACTGAAACCGTCAAACTTTCAAACTTCAGGGACCATTTGTGTAATTTTCACCAAATTTTTCACCAAGGACCAATCCTGTCATAAACGGTTAGTGCAAGGACAAAATTTGTTTTTCTCAAAGTTTTTCATATCCCAGGGACCATTTTTGACAATTTTCAAAGTTCAGGGACTAAACTTGACATTTTATGAAACTTTTCACCAAAGGACTATTTATGTAACTTTTTGATTTATAAGGACCTTTGGTGACTTTTTCAAGTTTTTAGAATGACCAGGGACTAGATTTGACAACTTTTGAAAGTTGGGGGACTGAAACTGCCAATTATGCAAACTTTGTGCGTTTTTCATCTGTTTTTGGTACTTTTGCATTTGAAACATGTAAAACACTTTCCTGGGATATTTTCACTATTTTGATACATTATTGAGTGTTTTTGGATGTTTTGGCAGTTCAGAAATGATAAAAATGATGAGTATTTACACACTCATCAATCCCCCACACTAAAACATTGCTAGTCCCTAGCAATCTTTTGAGAAAAACTTGATGGATTTG
Source organism: Artemisia argyi (assembly GCA_030686995.1). Classification (NCBI taxonomy): domain Eukaryota; kingdom Viridiplantae; phylum Streptophyta; class Magnoliopsida; order Asterales; family Asteraceae; genus Artemisia; species Artemisia argyi. The sequence continues at coordinate 227,838,803 of CM060709.1, read as the reverse complement.
AAATTCTCTTTACCAAAAGTCATCACTTCTGGAGTAGCCAGGTGTAAGAACTGTGGCACACCTGATAACCGTGTGATTTTGAGCAAACCACCAGCTGTCAACGGATTTGATTTGTCTTTACCAAAAGCCGTTTGCTTCTGGACTAGCCAGCATCTTGATGGACTAAGTCAACATCTTGGTGAGCTGATTACCAATTATGGATTTTCCACGGCCTTTACCACAAGCCATAATCTTGTGGGCTAGTCAACTGATTTGCTTATGAGGATGCGGGGGAGCTGAGGAACCATACAATTTTTGGCAAATTGCCAGCCATCAACGGGTCTGAGATGTCTTTACCAAGAGCCGTTTGATCCTGGACTAGCCAATCCATTTGTCATTTAGACTTTGGCGGACTGATTACCACAAAAATTTTGAAATAAAGTGAAAAATTTTTGAAAAATTTAGGCCTAAAAATGGGGGTACTTAGAAAGTTTTGTGATAAAATTCGTAAGAATTTCCCCCCCCCCCCACACTAGAACTGAATATTGTCCACAATATTTAAAGTCCCGGCTATTATGCCGAACCTCTGAACGGAAAAAGCTAATATTCAATGCTAACTGTGGAAATATGGATTTTATTTTTCACTTTATTTATCTGTACATACAATTTTTTTTTTTTGAGAAACTTATATACATATTTACTTTTCAAATGGTGGGGGACGGCCACTCCCCCACACTAGGGTGGTAGAAAGTAGAAAGAAGTCAGAAATACGGGTGAAGACCCATATATGTTGCTAATTTTTGTTCACCGAGTCACTAGCTTGACTCGATCCCCGAATTCATTGGTCCATGGGGAAAGTTTGGAGATCTGGGACAACCATGGGTGGTATGTCCTCTCCAAAATAATGTTTCAATCTATGACCATTCACTTTGAAGTTGGGACCTTCGGGTTGAGATAATCCAATAGTCGCGTATGGATATACTTTAGCAATAGTGAATGGTCCAGTCCATCGGGTTTTTAATTTCCCCGAGAAGATCTTTAATCTTGAGTTGAAAAGAAGGACTCTGTCACCGACGTTGAAAACGCGGTTCTTAATCTTAGAGTCGTGAATCTTCTTTGTCTTTTCTTTGTAGATCAAAGAGTTCTCGTAGGCTTGATCACGAAGTTCGTTTAATTCATTGAGTTGAACCTTACGATGATCACCCGCTTTATGAAGGTCGTAGTTAGCATGTTTCAAGGCCCAGTAGGCTTTGTGCTCGAGCTCGATCGGTAAATGACACGCCTTCCCGTATACAAGCTTGTATGGAGTACACCCGATAGGTGTTTTGTAAGCTGTACGGAAGGCCCAGAGTGCATCATCTAGTTTATCCGACCAGGAAGCACGGTTTTCACCTACTGTCCTCTCAAGAATCCGTTTAATACCACGGTTGGAAACCTCCACCTGCCCACTTGTTTGGGGGTGATATGCGGTGGAAAGACGATGAGTAACACCGTACTTAAGCATGACTTTTGCAAATTGATCATTGCAAAATTGAGTACCGCGATCACTAATGATGGCACGTGGAGTTCCAAAACGAGCAAAGAGGGATTTCAAGAATTTCACAACAACTCAGGCATCGTTAGTGGGTAAGGCCTTAGCCTCAACCCATTTTGACAAATAGTCAACAGCCACGAGAATATACTTGTTGCCACGAGAAGATGGAAATGGCCCCATAAAATCAATGCCCCAGACGTAAAAAATTTCACAAACTTGAATAGCATTTTGTGGCATTTCGTTCTTTTATGAAATATTCCCGTGACGCTGACAAGCATCACAGGCTTTGACTAACTCGTGGGCATCCTTATAGATCATGGGCCAATAGAAACCGGAACCAAACACCTTTTTGGCAGTGTAGTTAGGACTATGGTGGCCCCCGGTGGGTCCAGCATGGCAAGCCTTGAGAATATCAGTGGCTTCCTGTCCGTATACACATCGCCTGATGACTTGATCGGCACAGATTTTGAAGAGGAACGGGTCGTCCCAGAAATAATGTTTGACGTCTTTAAAAAATTTGTTTTTCTGTTGGGACGTCATCCCCTTCACTATGAAGTTACCCGCATGGTAATTTGCAAAGTCGGCAAACCATGGGGTAGTAGAGTCACCACGAAAAGTAACCGCACTGAGTGTCTCAAGAGGGAATGATTCATTTATTTCTTGTTTCTCGGACACATCTTGATGTGGGTTTTCTAATCGTGAGAGATGATTAGCAGCAAGGTTCTCAGCTCCTTTTTTATCACGAATAATGATATCAAATTCCTGAAGGAGGAGAACCCAACGGAGAAGCCTCGGCTTTGCATCTTGCTTTGCAAATAGGTACTTCAAAGCCGAGTGATCCGTATACACCACACATTTGGTCAGGATCAAGTATGGCCGGAATTTCTCAAAGGCATACACCACAGCTAGGAGTTCTTTTTCAGTGGTGGTGTAATGACCTTGAGCCTCGGTCATAGTCTTACTTGCGTAGTGTATAGGCTGAAAGTATTTTGCTTTTCGTTGCCCCAAGACCGCACCTATGGCAAAATCACTAGCATCGCACATAAGCTCAAAAGGTAGGTCCCAATCGGGGGCAACAAGAATCGGTGCCTCGGTAAGCTTTTTCTTTAATGTTTCAAAAGCTTCGATGCACTCAGGAGAGAAGATGAAAGGAGCATCCTTCTCGAGGAGATGGGTCATAGGCCGGGCTATCTTAGAAAAATCTTGGATAAACCTACGGTAGAAGCCGGCATGACCCAAAAAGCTCCTAACACCTTTTACGGTGGTGGGATGAGGTAATTTAGCAATGACATCGATTTTGGCTTTGTCAACCTCAATCCCGTTCTTTGAGATTTTATGGCCGAGGACTATACCCTCTTTAACCATAAAGTGACTCTTCTCCCAGTTGAGACTTAAATTCGTTTCTTTGCAACGTTTAAGCATTTGTTCCAAGTGGGAGAGACAGGTCTGGAATGAATCCCCGATGACTGAAAAGTCATCCATGAATACCTCCATAGTTTTCCCGATCATGTCGGAAAAAATAGACATCATGCACCTCTGGAACGTGCCTGGTGCATTACATAAGCCGAAAGGCATACGTCTGTAAGCAAACGTTCCGTAGGGGCATGTGAAGGTAGTCTTTTCTTGATCCTGGGGATCAATGGGGATTTGGAAGTAACCCGAAAAACCATCGAGGAAGCAGTAGTATTCATTCCCCGCAAGTCTTTCAAGCATCTGGTCCATAAAAGGAAGAGGAAAATGTTCTTTACAGGTGGCTTCATTTAACTTTTGATAGTCAATACATACTCGCCAACCCGTGACCAAACGAGTTGGAATCAACTCGTTATCCTCGTTGGTGACAACAGTAATGCCACCCTTTTTAGGGACACAATGAACTGGGCTAACCCAAGGACTGTCAGAAATAGGGTAAATCAATCCCGCATCAAGAAGTTTAAGAACTTCTTGTTTGATAACTTCGTGGATTTTTGGATTTACCCTTCTCTGTTGTTGCACTGCTGGCTTAAAGTCATCCTCCATTAAGATTTTATGAGTACAAAAGTTCGGGCTTATGCCCTTAATGTCGGAGAGTTTCCAAGCGATTGCTTGTTTATGTTACTTTAGAACCTTTAGGAGTGCTGCCTTTTCCTCAACTTTTAAGTCTTTAGCAATAATGACGGGCAATTTATCATCACCCTCCAGAAATGCATATTCTATATGAGGAGGCAAGTCCTTGAGCTCAACCTCGGGAAAGTCTTCAGTTATTTCAACATTTTTTACTTCCGCTTTATGAAGTATTTTTGGAGACGGAGAGGGTGAAGGATCGTCATTTAAAAATCTTTCAAGGAGAAGAATGTCCCCCTCCGGGTCAAGATAGTTTTCATCAACCCCACTTGGGATTGAGCTATCTTGAGCAAGAAATGCCTCTACCTCTTCCAGAAGGAAGTCACTTCCCTCAAACGGAGTGAGGGAAGGGGAAGGGTCGGAAATGATAGGGTCAGTAAAAAGACTGCCACTGGATGAGAAACCAAGGACCTCTTGAGAATACTCCTCAGACGCAACATCGATGATGTCAATTCGGTTAACCATTTCAGCATCATAGTTGGAGGAATATCTTGAAGTCTGATCAAGATTGAATGTGATGGCTTCGCCACCAACACGTAGAGTGATTTCTTCTTCGAATACATCGATTAAAGCACGACCCGTTCTTAAGAATCCCCTCCCGAGAATGAGAGGGACTCGTGGGTCAGCATCGAAATCAACAATCACGAAATCTGCCGGAAAATGGAACTTTCCTACTTTCACGAAGATATCTTCGGCAATGCCGAGAGGACGGGATATGGTACGGTCTGCAAGCTCGAGTGTCATGCAGGTCGGAGTGAGAGCAGGAAGTGAGAGTCTTTTCCAGACTGTGTAAGGCATCAGGTTAATGCTTGCGCCAAGATCGGCCAAGGCAAAGCATTCAACCATCCCCGGGAAAATACAAGGAATGAGAAATTTCCCGGGATCTACAAGCTTTTCGGGAAGCTTTTTCAAAAGCACTGCTGAGCAATGCTCGTTAAGAGGAGTTTTTGCCATCTCACAAAGTTTTTCTTTGTTGCTTATCAGATTTTTGATTGTTGAAGCAAATTTAGGCATGAGAAGAAGAGCGTCCGTGAAGCTAATATCAAAGTGTAATTCTTGGAAAATTTGATAAAATTTTTCCATCTGATGGTTAGATTTTTCGCGGTTCTTTTGATCATTCAAACGTGAAGGATATGGAATTGACGGCTTAGGATCATTCTTTGGGATTTCATCAGAACTCACAGGGGGATCAAATACAACTTTCAGCTTACGAGCCGGGACCAGGACAACTTGAGGGTGGACGTTGTTGATACCTCCGTTATTAGTAGGAAGTACCTTGTCCGTAGTAACCTCAGGTTCACGTTCCACTACCTTAGGGGGAGAAGAAGAGGTAGAAGGAATCGAGGGTCCATTGTAAGATGCCCCACTTCGGGTGGTGATCGCTTTGACATCGCCCCTCGGGTTAGCGATCGTGTTGCTCGGTAATGCACCCGGGCCCGAGGGTCGATCATTTAAAGACTTCTGAAACTCAGAGATCTTGCCGATCAATAACCGATTCGTTTCCTCTTGTGCTTTCATGAATTGTTTTAGCACTTCTTCGGAGGAAGACGAGGGTGGAACAACGTTTTGATTTTGAATAGGAGGATTTTGAACACGGTTGTTTTGAAAATTCCCTTGATTTTGATTGTTGTTACCCTGAAAATTGTTTCTCTGATTGAAATTACCCTGATTGTAATTCCCTTGATTCTGGTTTCTTTGAAAATTTCCTTGAAAACCTTGGTTTTGATTGCCATTTTGAAAATTGTTTTGATTAAACTGGCCTTGATTTTGGTTCGGGTTTTGGAAATTTGAGTTTTGACCTTGGTTAAAATTCTGATTCGCGTTACGGTTTTGATTTTGGTTAAAACCTGGAGGTCCGAGAAAATTGTTGGAACGATAGCTTAAGAGATTACGGTCCCCTTGTGGTTGGTAAGAATTACCCCCCGTATTGTAGGAACCGTGAGCAGCATGTACGTTCTCTTGAGGCAAGCCAGCAGTAGCTGGACACTCGGAATACAGATGAGGGCCCCCACAAGTTTCACAACTTCGGGCCACGGCTTTCACTTGTTGATTTTGAGCCTGATTTTGCATTGTTTGGCTCATTCTCAACACAGCCGTAGAAATATCATCCATCTTTTTGGTAAGAGCAATTATTTCAGGAGATGATGATGAGGGAGTAACTGAATGACATGACGCATCCCTCTCCGCAGAGGAATCCCAAAAGTTATGATGGGCAGTCATGTTCTCGATTAAGTCATAGCACTCCTCGGGACGCCTTTTCATAAAGGTCCCACCAGCAGCAGCATTGAGAATGTCTCGGTGCCTCAATGTCAGACCATTATAGAAGGTATCTACGATGGTAACTTGCAACATATTGTGGTTAGGGCACCGATCAATGGCTAGCTTATAACGCTCCCAAGCCTCAAAAAGAGACTCATCGGAACGTTGCCGGAAGTTGCTGATATCATTTCGTAACTTGGTAACCATGGATGGTGGAAAATATTTTGCTAAAAACTTGGTTACCATTTCATCAAAGGTTCGAATAGAATTCTTTGGAAGTCAGTCAAACCATGCAGTAGCATGATGAGTGAGAGAATAGGGGAAAAGGTACAGCCGAAGGGCATCATCCGTGACACCATGTTGTTTCATGCTTTGGGTGACCGTGAGATATTTGTCAAGATGCTTATTGGCATCGTCACCCGGTAATCCGTGAAATTGACACGAATTCTGGACTTGTTGGATCATGTGGTGCTTGAGGCCAAAGTCCGTAGCCTCAATAGTGAGTGATGCAATAGGCCCACCCCGCCCTTGCATGGTAGGCTGGCACAGCTCCTCCATCGTTCGGAGATCGGGAGCTGGCTCATCCCTGGGAAGGTCAGGGGGTGGTAAAGGTGGTGGTGGCCCAGCGGCCATTTCGGTCTTTGGTTCTTGTGTGTCAGAACGTAGCTCGTGTACGTTTTTCTGATGTTTATGTTTTGTTTGTGACCGAGTGCGCATGCACTAAAAACAATTTTTCAAAACAAGATCGAGGCAAAACCACAGTGAACTTAAACCAGAAATCACAAGTGAATGGCTTCTTTAAAAAAGGTACACCACTCACAGGGATATAAAGGCAAGTTTTAATCTTAAGTTTGGGAACTTATTATGGGTTTATTAATTAATTTGAAAAACTGCTTTAGGCTTATGGGTGTGTGTGCAGAAAACTTGGGAAATATTTTTGGAACTGATTCGTTAACCGAAATCGTCCCTTTAAGATTACTCGCAGGCTGGCGGGAGGAAGTAAATAGGTTTCCTCTTCAGTTCGCAATTTAATGTCAGAACTTACCTTAAACCAACTGTTTCAGGTTGTAATCTTAAAGAACACGAAGTAATTTAACTTCACAGTTTGTTTTTGATTGTTTTTAAATTTTTTTTTGGTGTTTTCAACACTTCAGGAGAAGTGTTAATGAACGTTTTTTTTTATATGATTATATTTTTACAAAAACTTTTTACAAATTTGTGTGAAATTTGTATAGGGATGGTTTTGAAAACCACTAAACTTAAAACAATTTTTTAAAACACGCAACAACCTCCCCGGCAGCGGCGCCAAATTTTGATTGGGTCTAAACCGTCAGATATTCTTGACCAAGGTCAACAAGTCAAAAACAGCTTAGAATCAATGCTCCGTGGATAGTATAGTGTTTCCCCGGGTCGTTAAAGTCCCAGCGAGATTGAAATGGTGTCGTTTGAAATCGTTTTTTAGAAAGTGGCACTGAGGACAGTAGCCAGATGATGTGGAATTGATATTGCTACTGTTATTTTGGTATTTGTACACAGATATAATATTCACAAAAATCAGATAACAGATATATGCACGTATTCACAATTCAGATTTACGCAATCAGACTAAAAAAGTGGGATTTTGGTATTTAACAAACTACAGGGGGTGCTTTTGACACTTTTTAAAACTCAAAATTAAAAATGAAAATGAAATTATAAAAGTGATTGAAATACTATTTAAATATTATTTAAATAATTAAACTATTTAAAATCTAAATTAAAATCTAATTTAAATTAACTAATAATTATAACTACTACAAATTAAACTAAAAATTTGCAAAAATAATTTCTAAACATAAATTAGAACTTGAAGAAAGTATAAAAAATAAAAATAAATATTTTTGTCTTTTTGTGAGTTTTTTATAAATTGAAAACTATTTAACTTAATTAAACTAATTAAACTACTTTTAGTTAATATTAATACTAAATTAACTTAGAAAATTAAGATAAAATTTATAAAATTACTTAACCATCACAGGAATCCTACAAAATTATAAAAACTCTAAAAATTAAGTTTTAAGATTAATCCACTAATTATTTACCTTTTAATTAACTTAAGTCTAATTTAAATAATTAAAATAAGAAAAATATAAAATGAACAGTAGAAATTCAAAATATATTTTCTAAAAGTCTATTATACTATATTAGAGCTAGGAAAAATATAAAAACTAAGTTTTAATTTATAAAAACTAAATATGATATTTAATACTTAATATTAATTAATAAATAAGAAAACTAGAATTAAATCTAATTAATACTAAATGACAGAATAAAAATCTGAAAACTTTACTAAAAATACTTTACTATATAAGGTAATTAATAAAAATATAAAAACACTAAGTACTTAATTAAAATCTAAAAATGAAAATTAAAATTAAATTGAATTAAATAGAAACTATCACTTATTTTAAATTGGTTTTTTCTTGGATTTTCTTTTACAAACCTACTTAACTACTAAAAATGAGAAACTTTTGTGAAAATACTTTTGAAAATTGCTTATAAATAAGCAGTAGCACCCCCTTTGCTTATACAATTTGACTTTGGTTGACTGTGTGGTCAAATGAGTGATGGTGGGGTCCACAATGATGGAAATGGGTATCAACAAGCTCAACAATCTCAAATAAGCCAGAAACAACAAGACTTAAGCACAAATAAGCTGAATTAGTTCAAATAAGCACTTTAGCAAATCTGAGTTTCACTCAGATTATGGGACAGACTTTATGGGCAATTCCAAGTGGGGTCCACTGGGTCCTAGGTCAAACCAATGATCAAGCCACACTCCCTGGTAGGAGGGGGTTGGAAAAAGTCAATTTGAACCACTAGGGCCCACTGGGGTGGTCTACAACCACCACCAAAGTTGGTGGTGTGGTGGAGGTCTGCTGTGCACAGGGCAGAATCTTGCCCTGCAACTCACTTTGGGGGTCTGTGGGACCCACAAAAATTAAGCAAAAATTGGGGCTTAAAGATCAGCTAATAGACTCTAACTACAACAAGTTTCAACCCTTAACTCCCATCACACAAATCACAATTGAACTTAGAAATTTTGTAAAAATCTGAGGATATGAAATTTGACTTTTTAATGAAACTCAAACTTTGACTTTGGTTAATTTCTATTGGATCTAAATGACCGAATGTGATGTAATGGACTGTAATGAGATTAAATCTAACAATCTTAACTAATTATGAAGAGGTTTGATGAGAAATCACACTCAAAATCTTAACAGTGAACAAAATTAAGGCATTCAAATTAGATTTTGACTTTTTAACTAATAGCTACTGATTTTTATTACACAACTGAGCTAATATAACCTAATGTACTATGTTTATGCAAGATACAACAACAATAGTCAACTAGAACATATGGGAACATGCAAAACCAAACACCCCTTTATGAAGGACTGTCTTAAGATTTTTAAAGCATATGATCACTAGGTTATACAAACTTGATTTCTAATGATTGATTATGATTAAATAGACTGATTTAAGCACTTTAGGAACAGAATGTAACAACAACAACAACACAAGTATACTACTTAACTGATTATAACTATTAAGCTAAGATTCCAAGTAGCTAATTAATTCTAAGTAATAAGTAATCAATATTAAGCTGCAAATCAATCAAACATCAACCAAATAGCAATAGCAAACACAGATTATCAGATCTAAGCAAGTAATTAGAAACTAACTAGGAACTAGATTTTTAGTGGAAATTTGAAATGAGCAAAACCTTACAACCAAACCCTAGCTTGAACAAGGGGCTTCTCCACAGAAGCCTATCTTTAGATAGGCCAAACCAACTCCAAGCTTGATCACCAATCCTTCTCAGTACCTGAAAAACTCAAACCAAGCAAAACAGTTGACCATAGTTGACTTTTTTGTATTTTTTAAGTTTTCTTCTATTACAATTGAATTTTAAAGTCTCTAGAAAGCTTAAATAAGCTTATAGGAACTTATATGAACCTAAGAGTCCATGAATCACAATGATCACAACAATACAGTTAACTAAGAACTTTGGAATGAAAATGAAAATTGCAATTCTGAGATAGAAACTTAGAATTTGAAATTTATTATGAAAATGATTACAATTACACTAGGAATTACTGATGTAATGCTTAAAAGCTTAGAGATTGATTAAAATTACAAGCTACAACTATTACGACTATTTTTTAAACTAAAATTGGAACTGCTTCTTTCCTTGCTTCTCTTTCCTTTTTATAGCCAAAGATTAGGGTTCCCCAAAGCTTTCTGAACATATCCCACTCAATCTCAACCCTTGAATCATCTGAATCAATCCCAGCCTTTGATTTCGGATTTTGGCGCCAAAACTTGGTAAGGGAATTTTGGACGGTTTAGACAAGGGGGTGGTGGCATTTAATGCTTGATGTGAGGTAGGTGTAGTAGGTTGGGCGGTGGTGATGGGATGGGTAATACCAGGGTGGTATTGGTCTGAGAGGGAAAACGGGGAATGTGGTTTTTGGTTGTTTGACTGGGGGTTGACCCCGGTTTAATAACTTTGGGTTTTGGGTGGGCTGTTATTGACTTGGGCCCAAGATAAGGAAATTGGGTGGGCTATGGAAAAGGTATTGGATTGGTTAGGAGTAGTATTATTATTTAAGATCCGGTTTTGGTTTTGGATTCACAAGGACCTTTTTTGTAATTTTTGCAAAGTTTGAAGGTAGGATTTGGCATGTTTTTAATTTGTTTCCAAGGGTATAATATGCCATATCATGAATAGTGCAAGGTCCTTTGATGATTTTTCAGATTTATTTTCACCAGGGACTGAAACCGTCAAACTTTCAAACTTCAGGGACCATTTGTGTAATTTTCACCAAATTTTCCACCAAGGACCAATCCTGTCATAAAAGGTTAGTGCAAGGACAAAATTTGTTTTTCTCAAAGTTTTTCATATCCCATGGACCATTTTTGACAATTTTCAAAGTTCAAGGACTAAACTTGACATTTTATGAAACTTTTCACCAAAGGACTATTTATGTTACTTTTTGATTTATAAGGACCTTTGGTGACTTTTTCAAGTTTTTAGAATAACCAGGGACTAGATTTGACAACTTTTGAAAGTTGGGGGACTGAAACTGCCAATTATGCAAACTTTGTGCGTTTTTCATCTGTTTTTGGTATTTTCGCATTTGAAACATGTAAAACACTTTCCTGGGATATTTTCACTATTTTGATACATTATTGAGTGTTTTTGGATGTTTTGGCAGTTCAGAAATGGAAAAAATGATGAGTATTTACACACTCATCAAAGATCAAACAAACAAATCTATTTTAACTAATAAAATAAGGTTTTGTACAAGCACCCTAAAGCAGGAGCATTAAAAAATAAAATTAATTACACCTAAAAAATTCCATAATTAGAGCAATTGTACAAGCACCCCAATGCATTATTTTTTCTAAAAGTCAAATAAGTCTCATTTAAGGACCTCTTTGTGTTATTTTAGTAAGGTGTTTAATGGGGAGCGGGTATTTTTAAGGCTTTGGGTTATTTTAGCAAAGTTATCATTGTCACATTCAACATACACGCTCCTCTTCATTCAAATCATTCATATTTTTGTAAAGGATTCAAGAGCATTGATCTATTTCACTCAAACGCTGCTCTACCATTCAAAATCAACCCAACACATTAATTGGAAACGCGTTTTGTAATCAATTTTCAGTTTCAATTCTCATCTAATGATGGCCGATTGACTTATTTTTGTAAAGGAATTATAGCATTCATGTTGATTGATATGGTTTTGCTCCCTAATTGATCCCTGGCGGTTTTGCTTTGATCTATTTTAGGTATAGATGACAACATTCCATCTCATGTAAGTCTCTTAATTTGACTTTTTAAATTTAATTGTAATTTTTTTTTATGAACCCTAAATCATAATGATAGGAAATTCAATAGTTGCCTTTTTAAAATTTTGAATTAGTCAAGTTATGTCAAGGTTTAGATCGTATATAATCCCCATGAATGTAGATAGTTAGCTGCCCACATCATCCTTTTCTCTTTTGTTTCTCCTCTAAAAATTCAAAAGCTATGGCTGTGTTTGTGTCAGGTTATATCAAAGACCTATCGGCTGTCAAGGACAACATTACCTTGAGAGTCCGTGTTTTAAGGTGTTGGACTCAAGAAATTTACAATAAGCCGCATGTCAAAAATCTGGAAATGGTACTTATGGATGAAAATGTAAGCATACTTTTCCTTATGAGTAATTTTTTTGTACAAATAGATTTGTTATGGGTAGCTATTGTTAGAGGACAAAGCTGCCCACATATTTTGTTATATGTAGCTATTATTAGAGGACAAAGCTGCCATTTTTATTATTCATATGTAGCTATTGTTAGAGGACAAAGCTACCAATTTAATTCGTAGTGTGTTATTAAAGTTTATACTGTTTTTGTTTATAATCAGCTTCTTTTTGTGCAGAATACCAAAATGCAGGCCACCTGCAGGATGGCGAATGTGAATCAATTCAAGCATAAGTTGGTTGAAGGCGCTGCTGTCAAGCTCGAAAGATACTCACTTGGGGAAATCCAACCCAAGTATAGGATGGTTAATAATGCTTTACGTCTCAGCTTTCTGAGCAATACATTGTGTGAGCCCTGTACTGATTTCACTAGGTCTATGTATGGATTTGATTTTAGAGGCTACAAATCCATAACCAATTTGCAGATGGAAGAAGATGGCCAATTTGGTATGTAATTTAATTTATATTATTTAAATGTCAACATTAGAAGATACATATGCTTATTCATGTATAGATTGAAACTACAATCAAACCTTATGGTATTAGTTAAAATAGATATATTAATGTGTTGATTGAAATTTCATAGTTTTTAAAGGAATAGTTTGATTGTAGTTTTAAGGCCGTTGAATACTTATTAATGTATAGGTTGAAATTCAGATATAATATATAGGTCGACTTGCTTCAAATTGTATATGTGTAAT